>JACMZG010001863.1:37404339-37670822 GCA_018340805.1 Microvelia longipes
GCTTAAGTTTTAAATACACAGCTTATTTCCTGACAATGACTGAACTGTTTTTTCTAGTAGAAATACTTAAAAAACACACAGTAGAATTGTTACAAGTACTTATTAGCGTTTTGATACAGTACCCAAAGAGCCTATCGTTCAAATGAACAAAATCAAATTATTTTTCATGATAAGGACAAAAATCACTATACCCACAAATAGAAACGCTACGGATTTTCGGAAGTTCACATTGACAGTTACAAATCCTAAGTATTGTGTTTTTAGTATCTTTTCAAAAGTAAGGCGTTACGCGAAATATTTATTAATGTTATAATTTACGTCTTCTCGTGAATAAAACACATTTAAATCAGTTTAATTATTCCTCTTGCGGGTTAGTATAATTAATACTTAAAATCAAACAGTCTATCATCTTTGTACACAAGAGTTTTAAAGGATTTAATAAAAATTAAGTGCATAAATAAATGTAATACTATGCAATACTTTAACTGAATGTAAGTTGAGGCATTTTAATTAAATTAGTCCGTGTATTACGGGTTTAGTATGGCCTAAACACTATAACTTATTATTCATACTAAACATAGATCATTATTAATATATGACATAATTATTTTACTTAAACACAATGTGATAGAAAAGATTAATATAATAAACCATATTGAGGGTTTAGTATCACAAATATAAAATAACTTTAAAATAAAATAACTTTATAAACTTTAAATAAATGTAATGTAGGACAATAAAATTAAATTATACAATATGGGATTAGTATGACATAAATAATGTAAACTTTGTATTAAAATAAAATTTATTATATTATATAGTTAGTATATTATAATTATATTGTATATTATTACGACCTCTGTCAAAAATCGAGAGTTCCCAACTTTGACCCCTAACTCAAAAACTAACTCATAGAAGTTCTCCCAAATAGGCTTAAATTAAAGCATATTTAGTGTACCTTAAATAAATTTTGGTCTGGTTAAAAATCCAAAAGGAATAAACCCTTTAGGGTGTGAGGGACAACTTATACCTGGTGTCAAATTTTCGAAATTTATCTTTGACCCCCCTCACTCAAAAACTAACTCATAGAAGTTCTCCCAAATACTTAAATTAAAGCATATAGTGTACTTAATAAATGTTTGGGTCTGGTTTAAAAATCCAAAAGGATAAGACCCCTTTAGGGTGTTGAGGGACAACTTATACCTGGTGTCAAATTTTTTCGAAATTTATCTTTGACCCCCCCTCACTCAAAAACTAACTCATAGAAGTTCTCCCAAATAGGCTTAAATTAAAGCTTATTTAGTGTACTTAATAAATGTTTGGGTCTGGTTTAAAAATCCAAAAGGATAAGACCCCTTTAGGGTGTGAGGGACAACTTATACCTGTGTCAAATTTTTCGAAATTTATCTTTGACCCCCCCCTCACTCAAAAACTAACTCATAGAAGTTCTCCGAAATAGGCTTAAATTAAAGCTTATTTATTGTACTTAATACTGCTGGTCTGGTTCAAAAATCCAAAAGGATAAGACCCCTTTAGGGTGTTGAGGACAACTTATACCTGTGTCAAATTTTCGAAATTTATCTTTGACCCCCCCTCACTCAAAAACTAACTCATAGAAGTTCTCCCAAATAGGCTTAAATTAAAGCTATTTGTACTAAATTACTGTCTGGGTCTGGTTTTAAAAATCCAAAAGGATAAGACCCTTTAGGGTGTTTGAGGGAACTTATACTGGTGTCAAATTTTTTCGAAATTTATCTTTGACCCCCCCCTCACTCAAAAACTAACTCATAAAGTTCTCCCAAATAGGCTTAAATTAAAGCATATTTAGTGTACTTAATAATTTGGATCTGGTTNCGAACTCATAGAAGTTCTCCCAAATAGGCTTAAATTAAAGCTTATTTAGGTACTTAATAACTGTCTGGGTCTGGTTTAAAAATCCAAAAGGATAAGACCCCTTTAGGGTGTTGAGGGACAACTTATACCTGGTGTCAAATTTTTCGAAATTTATCTTTGACCCCCCCTCACTCAAAAACTAACTCATAGAAGTTCTCCCAAATAGGCTTAAATTAAAGCTTATTTAGAGTACTTAATAAATGTTTGGGTCTGGTTTAAAAATCCAAAAGGATAAGACCCCTTTAGGGTGTTGAGGGACAACTTATACCTGGTGTCAAATTTTTCGAAATTTATCTTTGACCCCCCTCACTCAAAAACTAACTCATAGAAGTTCTCCCAAATAGGCTTAAATTAAAGCTTATTTAGTGTACTTAATAAATGTTTGGGTCTGGTTTAAAAATCCAAAAGGATAAGACCCCTTTAGGTGTTGAGGGACAACTTATACCTGGTGTCAAATTTTTCGAAATTTATCTTTGACCCCCCCTCACTCAAAAACTAACTCATAGAAGTTCTCCCAAATAGGCTTAAATTAAAGCTTATTAATTGTACTAAATTACTGTGGGTCTGGTTTAAAATCCAAAAGGATAAGACCCTTTAGGGTGTTGAGGGACAACTTATACGTAGTGTGGAAATTTCAAAATTTATCTTTGACCCCCCCTCACTCAAAAACTAACTCATAGAAGTTCTCCCAAATAGGCTTAAATTAAAGCTTATTTATTGTACTAAATTACTGTCTGGGTCTGGTTCTAAAATCCAAAAGGATAAGACCCCTTTAGGGTGTTGAGGGACAACTTATACGTAGTGTGGAAATTTCAAATTTCTTTGACCCCCGCCTCATTAAAAAACTAACTCATAGAAGTTCTCCCAAAAAGGCTTAAATTAAAGCTTATTTAGAGTACTTAATTACTGTCTGGGTCTGGTTTAAAAATCCAAAAGGATAAGACCCCTTTTGGGTGTTGAGGGACAACTTATACGTAGTGTGGAAATTTCGTAGCGGGAAATGTGTTTTATATTTTTCGTATACACTTTAAATTACGAAAGTCGTCCGATTCGGAAAATTTCAACGGGGTCCGTTTTCCGCCGGAAAATGAAGGGGGGCGTACGCTGACACTAGGGGTCTATCTCTAATAGTGACCCCGCAAACGTAAAGCGAATGGGTCCGAAACCGGATTTTTTGAAGACGTGCTGAGCCGCGGGGAAAAATCGTATTTAAACAGGACGAGTGCCGTTTTATTCAGGAAATTACGGAGAATAAAAAAGTCCGTGGGGGCGGTATGAAAATGTTTTCCGGTGGGGGCGAAATTCCGGTTTGAAAATTTTTTCAGTTTTCGAAAATTTTCGAAACCGGATTTCGGGGTCAAGGGTTCGAGATAGAGCTTCCGTTACTATGGGCGACCCCCCTCCTATATCGGGGGTGGGCTACAACTTTTAACCGAAGAATTTTCCTCCACCGCCCCCGGGGGCGGCGCTATAGAGAAATGTCATTTTTAAAAATCTTGACTTTTTTTAGTTTTTCGTCCGGAAAAGGGCTTAAAGTTGAGATTGAAATCGGTCTTTTAGGGTATATAGTGGACAAAAGGGCCTAACGATCCCCCCCGGTTTCGATTCTTAGCTATGTTCGGTTCGGAAAATATTAACGTCCAAAGTCGGAAAATTTTTCGAAAATCGAGTTTTTTGATTTTTTACAGTAGACTTGGAAATTTTAGTTCCAAAATGTAAGATCTGATGAAACGATTGGAAAAAACCAAGTGTGCGGTCGTTTAGTCGACAAGTTGAAATTTACGGTATGGACCATCATAGGACTTGCATTTCCGATTTTGATACTACCGTGTTCACATCTTATGGAAAATATATAGGTGTGAAAAAAATTTCCGAAATCGGTGCGTTCTTTAATGCGGTTTTGTTGGTACATTGGTTGGTTATAATTTCCTAAATGTTCACCGACCGGAAATTTTCCGCTTCGGCGCCACAATAAAATTTCCGGTAGAAAACGTTCGAAATTTCAAAAAATCGTCGCTATTGACCTGTTTGAGATATTCGAACCGGACAACTTGCGTTAGTTTCCGTATTTAGTGTAGTTTATGGAAAAAAATACTTGCCATATGCCACCGGCCGCCATCTTGGATTTTTTATGGCAAAATAGAGATGGCGGTGACTTTTGGGATTTTCGGAACGCTCTGGAGGCCGAACGGTTGAAGATAGAGGAAAAATTCAAATTACACGGAGTTAGTACTCTTTATTACCTACAAAATGCAGTGGTAACAATTTTGTGCCAAGTACCATAAGTAACGTTTTTGGGGTCACTAACTTTTACCTAACTTTTAAACAGCTATAACTCCGTTCCGGTTGGTGGTAGAGAGTTGGGACAAAATACGTTATTTGAGGCGTCACGTGATCTTAAAGGACCAATAAGTAAAAGTTTTTCAAAATTTTTCGTTTTCCCGCCAGAATTTTTTTTCCGGTTTTTTGGCGCTTTTTTTACGAGTGCAAAATTTCGCCCCTCAAAGGCTTTTAGGGGACACATTTCAGATTAACGAAATTGACCGTTTTAGATAGCCAACATATTTTTATATTGTTTATCGTAATTTTAAACTTGATCGTATGGGAATTTTTTTTATTTTTGGCGGGAAACCGGCTATACTTAAGGAACCAAAATGTTTGAAAATTGAATTTCTGAGATAGCCATTCTTTTAGCATTGGCCTGGACTAAAAATCTGTCGACGGAAATATTTTTGCCATTTCCGGTTTGGCCGCCATCTTGGATTTTAGGTCAAAACTTCAATGGGGTCTATCTCAGCTATTTATTAAGATATTGAAGTAAAATTAGTCTCTAACTGTTCGTATTGACTAAATGAACAACTTTTATTCGAAAAACATTTTTATACAAGTCATACTTTTGGCTGTAGAGGTCATCGCAAAAATGCCATACTTCAATTCACTTTTGGCAGTCTGTAAATCGTTACAGGTACAAGATAGAGATTTTGTTAACATTGTAAAAAGTTACCTTACATTATAAGCTTTCCAACGATACCAATATCGTTAGGGTCAATAAATAGGGTGCTTAATATAAATCGTTTTAGTTTTAGAATTACTTCGACCATATAAAGACTACTTCGAGGTTCTTTCTAGGTATTTTTATTTTAAAAAATCATGAATATATACTTTTTTTCAACCTAAAGATACAATTGTATATTGTATATTTACTCAAATATACAATTTTTTTTACAAAAATTAACATTTATCTTTAAAAAACTACTCCACTCTTTAATAGCTTTTAAACAATATACAACACGATTTTTTCGCTGAATTTGAATTTTTTTTGGTCCACCAAATTTGCCGCCATTTGAAAATATTTTTCGGAATATTACCAAAAACTATACAGCTTTGACACATGTTCAATTTTACATGTATACAAGTATCTAAAGTATATAACAATTGATCTTTCTTATGTAAATATAAAATTTGTAAAAACTAATTTTTTACATATATAATTATGGCCGCCATGTTGAATTTATCGGAATTTAGTATAAAACATGTTTTGTTCTACTACTCAAGAGCTTTTCAGCGATATATTACTCGTGTTATTCCTTCAAGAAATTCAACCAAGGCCTCCCCCCCTTGAATTGTTAAGCCGGCTGCCCCACATAATGTGGTGAGCATTAGCATCACAGCCAATGAGTACTTGGTAATTTCTTCTTTCACAGAAGTTGACCAGCTTCATCAAATCCAAAGAAGGAGGAGGTTGTTCACTATCACCGGGAAGGTATAGTGATCATCTAATACTCAATTATAAGTAATATTATTTATTCCTCTGTTGTCAATATTATTATTGAGTCCTCTGTTGGTCAGACGGAGGAGTAGCGGTGGGAGTGTTGGTTCCACATTCCTTTTTTTGTGGAACCAGATGAGGGGAGAGGAGTAGCACCGACGGGTGTTTGAGTCTTGCTATCCTCTGCTGCATTAGCAGCAATTTTTGGTGGTGGAGGAGTTGGAGGAGTAGCTGGACGCTTGTTCCTCCTATTCCTGTTGTTTCTATTTCTTTTCCCCTCACCTTCACTGGCTGAAGCCGTGAGTTCATCTTCTGACATTTTCTGTTGTTCTTTTTTTTTTTTTTTTCTTTCTTTTTTCTTTCTTCTTCAGTTTTTTTTCTTTGTTCTTCTCGTTGTCGCTGTTCTATCAGTATTCTTTGTCGTTCTTCTCTCTTTTTTCTTCTTCTATTCGCTGTTTTCTTCTTTTTTCGTTTTGATTCTTCCGTTGACTCTTGCTCAAGGCTTCAGCTTTCTTATCTCCCACCGCATGTGCAGAGGAAGTGCCGTTGGTCTCAGCATTCTCTGATTACCAGTAACATTATTACATTGCTGACCGCTGGCATCACTTTGCACTTGGGGAGGCTGGCTCTGGGCGGGGCCAGGTTTCTTAGGGCCCGCTGCTTTATTAGCGTAGCTAATAGCAGGCATGGCGTATCCTGAGCTTCTGACGATGCGTTTTGCTTCCGGATGTCTGAGTCTATGAATAGTCTTATACCTCTGAATCTCTTTCTCGATGATAAACTCAGGACATGTCGGAGATCTAGATGAGTGGGTCCCCGCCACAGTTGGCGCATACAAGCGGAGGCTTGCACTCGTCAGATTGGACTGGCTTGCCGCAGGTGCACATCTGTTGACTCGGGCACTTAATACTAACGTGCCATAATTTAAAACATTTAAAGCCCTAAGTGGAGCCGGGATATATCGCCGGACACTTAGGGCTTTGTAAAAGGCTACTTTTACTCTTTCAGGAGGAACTTCCCATTTAAAGGTCAGGAAGTAGGTAGCCGTCTTTTCGGAATTACTTCTAGAGGTTCGACGGGTTACCTGTTCCACCTTAATTACACCCTGCGGCGAAAGCTCTTCTTCTAGCTCTTCGATGCTGCAGTTCATCAGGTCTCTGCAGAAGATAACTCCCTTAAAACTGCTTAAGCTCTCGTTTATACCAACACTGACGCTAATCCCAGCTAGTTCTTTCACAGCTGCAAGCTTCTCCGCTTGGCTCTTCGAAGCAACCCCAAAAACAAGGGTGCCGGAGCCAGCCTTTGAGACGCTCTCAGCCTCACCACCTAATGTCGCAATAATGGACCTATTCAGTGCGACAGGGGAAACATTAGCAAAACTGCCACCGTCGCTCCTCTTTACGGTCCAATACTTAACAAATCTCTCTCCGTCTCTATTACTCCTACTCAACGAGTCATTATTTGGTTTATAAGCCATAGGTTTTACTTAAGGTGAAGGGGGAAATCAGTCGAGGTGTGACCAGAGAGGAGAGGGGATTGTCGGCCGGGGACTAGATAATTAACTAACCAGCCCCCCTGGAGTACTGACCAGGCCCCTCCTCATTCTGTGAGCCTACCCGCGGGTGAGCCAAGGCGGACGGTAGGAGTCACACGAAGCACTAGGACCTCCGATAGTCCTAGCCACGACTGACCCACTGGACAGTGACCCAAAGCGAGAATTTTCTACCAGGCATCCGACGCTTTGGTATGGCAGTGCTAGGCACACAGCAGGAGTGGCGACTAAACCCTCCACGACATACCAAACGGCGGTGACCAACAGCCCGGGATCGCACCTCTTTTAGGAAAAAGTTATAAGATTCAACCCGTTAGAGGACGCACTAGGCACCTCTTTTGAGAAGAAACCTTAAACTCTACCTGGTAGAGGACGCACGACGATCGGCACCTCTCTTAGGAAAAAAGTCTTAAAAAAAAAAAAATAATAATAATAATAATAATACTAATAGAAACAAAAATATTGAAGAAAATAAAAGGAAGACAGAATGAAATAAAACGAGAGAAAAAATAATAAAATAAGGTAGAGAGAGAGGAGGAAAGGTGAGAAAGTAGGGAAGGCAAGGGGAATGGTGAAGGAAAGTTAGAGATAAGGAGATAGCTAGAAAGAGAACGAAAATAAGACTCTACCTTGTAGAGGACTCTTGCGAGGTCAACCTTAAGGGACGCCACCCCCTGACACGCTACTCAGTCCGCCAGACGCAAATAGGCGCCTGACATCCCAATTGGCGCTCCCTATAGGTTTACCCATGTCTGCCGGGCATACGGACCTTAAGCACGATCGGCTGTGTCATAAAGCCAAACAGACACGGGATTAGCTAGAGTAGGCCGGGAACGCTTCTCTTCCCGTCAAGCACCGTAGCACTTGCTCTGACCAGTCCCGGTACCCTGCATAATGCAGGGACCAGTGGATGCAGTTTAACCTCATGCCCAGGAGGTCCGGTCCGACATATTGGCCGCCATTTTGAAAATATTAGTCGTAATATTACTAAAAACTATAAACAATGCAGCTCTGACACATAGTTAATTGTACATGTATACAAAATTTTATTAAAAATCCATTTTTACGGCAGTTATCGCGACACATACAAACAAACACAGAAACATACAAGCATACAAACAAACATACGCGCCGTCCCAATCTTCTCTAATGAAAGAACTCACTTACGTTCGTTCAATAATTCTGTAAGGAATGATAAGGGCTCACATCGCTCGCAAAATTAGGTATGTTTGTAATCTTGCTTAGTAAAAAGGCTTGCTTCGCTCGCTAAGTAGCGTGTATCAACAATAAATCAGGGTAAGAAAGGCTCGCTTCGCTCGCTTGATTGCTTAGAATAAGTTTCATTGGTGTAATATTATTGTAAAGAAAGCTCGCTACGTTAAGTGTACTCAAAATTCAGTAAAATACAAATGCTCGCTAAGCTCGCTGTATTACTTATGTTCATAATGTAACATTCTTAAAAGGGTCTCTCTTCGCTCACTAGATTACGTATCTTTAGATTTTTACTTAGTAAAAAGGGCTAGCTTCATCGCGTATATTTATAATAATACATCGCTACATTTCGGATCTTTAAAATTATACATAGTAAGAGAGGCTCGTAAATAAAGTATAAAAAGCTCGCTACGCCGCTACATTACGTATCTTTCTAATTTCACATAGTAAGAAAGGCTCGCTTGATCACGTGTTCATATGATTTTACATATTTAAAAAAGGGCTAGCAAGATTGCGGTTATTGTTGATAGACAGTTAAAAGTACTCGCTAAGTAGCTACATTATATTTGACAGTATATTAAGGTTGATCTTACTTCTTCTTCTTTCTTATTGTTTGGCTTTAAATTAATATGACAGACATTACTCACTGTTTTTATTAGACCACCTTTTTTTTATAAAGGCCCCCAGCTTTTTAAACCTCGTTTTTTTATTTAATTAATTAATTATTATTATTATTATAATTATTAAATATTAGTATGGGTAGAACATTTTTGGTTCTACTAATCAAGCTTTTCAACGATATATTACTCAATTTATTCCTTTTGATAATTTGTTATGTTTAAAATGGTTGCCGCCCTTTTAAACTTTTGAATTTCGAACCAGACTTAGACAATAAGTAAGTACTCTAAATAAGCTTTACTTTAAGCCTACTTGAGAGAATTTCTAGGCCTTAGTTTTTAAGTACGGAGGGGGGGTGGTAAAAATAATTTTCAAAAAATTTTACACTCAAGGTATACAATGTCCCTCAACACCCAAAAGGGGTCTTATCCTTTTGGATTTTTAAACCAGACCCCGTTAGTAATTAAGTACTCTAAATAAGCTTTAATTTAAGTCTATTTGGGAGAACTTCTATGAGTTAGTTTTTTAATGAGGCGGGGGTCAAAGATAAATTTTGAAATTTCCACACTACGTATAAGTTGTCCCTCAACACCCAAAAGGGGTCTTATCCTTTTGGATTTTTAAACCAGACCCAGACAGTAATTAAGTACTCTAAATAAGCTTTAATTTAAGCCTATTTAGGAGAACTTCTATGAGTTAGTTTTTTAATGAGGCGGGGTCAAAGATAAATTTTGAAATTTGCACTACGTATAAGTTGTCCCTCAACACCCAAAAGGGGTCTTATCCTTTTGGATTTTTAAACCAGACCCAGAGTAATTAAGTACTCTAAATAAGCTTTAATTTAAGTCTATTTGGGAGAACTTCTATGAGTTAGTTTTTTAATGAGGCGGGGTCAAAGATAAATTTTGAAATTTACACACTAGTAAAAGTTGTCCCTCAACACCCAAAAAGGGGTCTTATCCTTTTGGATTTTTAAACCAGACCAAACAATTAAGTACACTAAATAAGCTTTAATTTAAGCCTATTTGGGAGAACTTCTATGAGTTAGTTTTTGAGTGAGGGGGGTCAAAGATAAATTTCGAAAAATTTGACACCAGGTATAAGTTGTCCCTCAACACCCAAAAGGGTCTTATCCTTTTGGATTTTTAAACCAGACCCAGACAGTAATAAGTACTCTAAATAAGCTTTAATTTAAGCCTATTTGGGAACTTCTATGAGTTAGTTTTTGAGTGAGGGGGGGTCAAAGTTAAATTTCGAAAAATTTGACACCAGGTATAAGTTGTCCCTCAACACCCAAAAGGGTCTTATCCTTTTGGATTTTTAAACCAGACCCAGACAGTAATTAAGTACTCTAAATAAGCTTTAATTTAAGCTATTTGGGAGAACTTCTATGAGTTAGTTTTTGAGTGAGGGGGGTCAAAGTTAAATTTCGAAAAATTTGACACCAGGTATAAGTTGTCCCTCAACACCCAAGGGGTCTTATCCTTTTGGATTTTTAAACCAGACCCCAGTAATTAAGTACTCTAAATAAGCTTTAATTTAAGCTATTTGGGAGAACTTCTATGAGTTAGTTTTTTAGTGAGGGGGGGTCAAAGTTAAATTTCGAAAAATTTGACACCAGGTATAAGTTGTCCCTCAACCCAAAGGGGTCTTATCCTTTTGGATTTTTAAACCAGACCCCATTTATTAAGTACACTAAATAAGCTTTAATTTAAGCCTATTTGGGAGAACTTCTATGAGTTAGTTTTTGAGTGAGGGGGGTCAAAGATAAATTTCGAAAAATTTGACACCAGGTATAAGTTGTCCCTCAACACCCTAAAGGGGTCTTATCCTTTTGGATTTTTAAACCAGACCCAGACAGTAATTAAGTACTCTAAATAAGCTTTAATTTAAGCCTATTTGGGAGAACTTCTATGAGTTCGCTTTGAGTGAGGGGGGGTCAAAGTTAAATTTCGAAAATTTGACACCAGGTATAAGTTGTCCTCAACACCAAAAGGGTCTTATCCTTTTGGATTTTTAAACCAGACAGCAGTAATTAAGTACTCTAAATAAGCTTTAATTTAAGCCTATTTGGGAGAACTTCTATGAGTTAGTTTTTGAGTGAGGGGGGTCAAAGTTAAATTTCGAAAAATTTGACACCAGGTAAGTTGTCCCTCAACACCAAAAGGGGTCTTATCCTTTTGGATTTTTAAACCAGACCCAGACAGTAATTAAGTACTCTAAATATGCTTTAATTTAAGCCTATTTGGGAGAACTTCTATGAGTTAGTTTTTGAGTGAGGGGGTCAAAGATAAATTTCGAAAAATTTGACACCAGGTATAAGTTGTCCCTCAACACCCTAAAGGGGTCTTATCCTTTTGGATTATTAAACCAGACCCAGACAGTAATTTAGTACAATTAAATAAGCTTTAATTTAAGCCTATTTGGGAGAACTTCTATGAGTTAGTTTTTGAGTGAGGGGGGTCAAAGATAAATTTCGAAAAATTTGACACCAGGTATAAGTTGTCCCTCAACACCCTAAAGGGGTCTTATCCTTTTGGATTTTTAAACCAGACCCAACATTTATTAAGTACACTAAATATGCTTTAATTTAAGCCTATTTGGGAGAACTTCTATGAGTTCGTTTTTGAGTGAGGGGGGGTCAAAGATAAATTTCGAAAAATTTGACACCAGGTATAAGTTGTCCCTCAACACCCAAAAGGGGTCTTATCCTTTTGGATTTTTAAACCAGACCCAGATAGTAATTAAGTACTCTAAATATGCTTTAATTTAAGCTATTTGGGAGAACTTCTATGAGTTCGTTTTTGAGTGAGGGGGGGTCAAAGATAAATTTTCGAAAAATTTGACACCAGGTATAAGTTGTCCCTCAACACCCAAAAGGGGTCTTATCCTTTTGGATTTTTAAACCAGACCCAGATAGTAATTAAGTACTCTAAATATGCTTTAATTTAAGCCTATTTGGGAGAACTTCTATGAGTTCGTTTTTGAGTGAGGGGGGTCAAAGTTAAATTTCGAAAAATTTGACACCAGGTATAAGTTGTCCCTCAACACCCAAAAGGGTCTTATCCTTTTGGATTTTTAAACCACCCCAGACAGTATTAAGTACACTAAATAAGCTTTAATTTAAGCCTATTTGGGAGAACTTCTATGAGTTAGTTTTTGAGTGAGGGGGGGTCAAAGTTAAATTTCGAAAAATTTGACACCAGGTATAAGTTGTCCCTCAACACCCTAAAGGGGTCTTATCCTTTTGGATTTTTAACCAGACCCAGACAGTAATTAAGTACTCTAAATAAGCTTTAATTTAAGCCTATTTGGGAGAACTTCTATGAGTTCGTTTTTGAGTGAGGGGGGGTCAAAGTTAAATTTCGAAAAATTTGACAACGGTTTAAGTTGTCCCTCAACACCTAAAGGGGTCTTATCCTTTTGGATTTTTAAATCAGACCCAGTAATTAAGTACTCTAAATATGCTTTAATTTAAGCCTATTTGGGAGAACTTCTATGAGTTCGTTTTTGAGTGAGGGGGGTCAAAGTTAAATTTCGAAAAATTTGACACCAGGTATAAGTTGTCCCTCAACACCTAAAAGGGGTCTTATCCTTTTGGATTTTTAAACCACACCCAGCCAGTAATTAAGTACTCTAAATAAGCTTTAATTTAAGCCTATTTGGGAGAACTTCTATGAGTTAGTTTTTGAGTGAAGGGGGGGTCAAAGATGGAGAACTCTCGATTTTTGGCAGAGGTCGTAATAATAAATATACAATATAATATACTAACTATATAATATAATAAATTTTATTTTAATACAAAGTTTACATTATTTATGTCATACTAAACCCATAATAAATTGTTTAATTTAATTTAAATGTCCTACATTACATTTATTTAACGTTTATAAGTATTTTATCTTTTAAAGTTATTTTATATTTGTGATACTAAACCCTCAATATGGGTTTAATTATATTAATATTTTCTATCACATTGTGTTTAAGTAAAATAATTATTGTCATATATTATTAATGAACTTATGTTTAGTATGAATACATAAGTTATAGTGTTTAGGCCATACTAAACCCGTAATACACGGACTAATTTAATTAAAATGCCTCAACTTACATTTAGTTAAAGTATTGCATAGTATTACATTTATTTATGCACTTAATTTTTATTAAATCTTTTAAAACTCTTATGTACAAAGATGATAGACTGTTTGATTTTAAGTATATTAATTATACTAACCCGCAAGAGGAATAATTAAACTGATTTAAATGTGTTTGTATTCACGAGAAGACGTAATATTATAACATTAATAAATATTTCGCGTAACGCCTTACTTTTGAAAAGATACTAAAAACACAATACTTAGGATTTGTAACCTGTCAATGTGAAACCTTCCCGAAAATCCGTAGCGTTTCTATTTGTGGGTATAGTTATTTAGTTGCTAGTTTACTGTGAGAAGAAGATGGTAAATTTACATTTTCCTCCAAATTTAACGGAAGAAGAGTTAATGCTTCAAGCGAAATATGAGAAACTTAGAAAGAAAGTAAGTTGTTTTTATTCAACTTATTAAAATCGCATCCAGTTGTAAAACTACTATAGTGAAATTGAATCAACGGGATGATTTTAAATTTATGATTGCATCTATGACTTCTAATGTATCTTCTTATGTCCTTACTATGTGTAATAAGTTTGGTTTGAGGGGACTTAAGTGGGAGGTGAAAGGGAGCCACTCCACCTGCAATGCTCAACTGTATGTTGTTCTGTTTAAATACATAATAATAAGCCTATAGAGGTATTACATTTATTATGTACACAATCCATTCTGAATCTGTGAATGATATTAAGTACGATTGTTAAATATGCTGTAAAAACCATGCGGAGGGAATCCAGTCAGATACGCTAGAACAATGGAGATAGAAACAAAGTATTTTATATTGAGGGCGTGTTTTAACATCCAGGACTAACCTCATTGACTCCCTCGCATAATTTTCCCACGCTGTCTACTGAAATTAGCCGTGTGTCATTATAGTTAAAATATCTTTGTTAGACCTCCGGAGTTGTTTCTCTCTGTGTGTATGTATGTTTTCATAGCAGCTCCCAGTGTGATTGTGGTAAAGAGTTGAAACTTTGTTTAAAAAAATAAATCATTAGATTTGTTTATGCTTTACAGAAACTATTTTTTCTTTTATGCTTTTCACTTTAATTTTCCTAAAATGTATGAACCCAAAAAAAGGATTGGATTGATATGAAATTTAGCATAAATATAGTTCTACTGAAGACATACAAATTTTTCAAGTCTCATTTCATTATCAGCATTAGTTAAATTTTTATTGAATGACATGTATACATTTTTTTAAAGATCCCAAAAAATTGAAAAATCGTGTAATTAAGTTTGAATTTTGGCATGAGTGTCCACAATTATGTAAAAAACAGTTGTACAATGTTTCATTTTACTGCAGTTAGTAAAATGATCTGCCAATCCACGGGATTGGCAGATCATTAGTGTTAAGTAATACAGATTTTTCTTCTGTCTAAGGACAGGCACAGCGAGTACCAAAGACTTACTAAAATATAAATTAGTTGATATTCATATTCCGAGGACAAGCAAAGCAAGTTAAAAGTTGTTAGGTTGAGGGTAGTGAATCAGATAAGGTGAGCTAGCTCTCACTTTAGCCATCTTTAACAGGGTTTTTTGATGAAAACTTGAACTTTAGTACCCCTACCAGTGGATTCACTTGTTGATTCCTTTTTACTATAAGCTTCATAATCGGGCAACTAAGAAATAAAGTTACTTTTCCTCTATCTTCTTGTAGGTATTGTACTTAAATTGTTGGTTTCTTTTTGTAATTGTTATTATAATTATCAAAGATGCTTGATTGGTTTTTTGTCTTGCTATAACATAATATATATTTATTATTGTTATTTTATGGAAACTGCTTCATAGTCTTAATAATACATGAACTTAACTGTTTGATCACGTGGCAGTATGTTAATATGGGGGATGGTATTCTACCGAGCAATGTGATCCCGCAAGGAGTGGGTTCAGAATGAAAAAATAACTTGTTTTAGACAACAAATTTGAGAATTTGTTGTCGATTGGAGTGAGTAGTCAAGTTGTAGACCTTTCTTGTTATTTTTATTGGCATTATTTTTGTTGTTGTTTAGAAAAAAGCACTTGAAAACTTGAAAGCTCCTAAAGTTGAACCAGAAAGGCCTGTTATTAAAAGACCTAAGATTGAAGCAAAAAACGCCAAAGAAATTGCTAAAAAACTTATTAGAAGTGGAGCTATAGCTGCTATTCAAAAAACACAAAGGAGAGAAGAGCAGGGTTCTGGTTTTAAAAGGCCATGTGGGTTGGAAAGGAAATTGGAAAGAAACAACAGTCATTCTTCTTATCAGCCATTTTCTTCTTCCCACTCCAATGAACCCATTGATGAAAAACCTGTTATATCTAAGGTCAGTAAAACTTTGCGAATATCAATAGCTTGTTTGGATATTCACATCTAAGTTTCTAACCATAGCAACTGTTTAGTTCTGAACGCTAGACTTGAATGAATCAAATTATTTGATCCAATTTGGGTTCACAGGGAAAATTCCATAAAAAATCTTTAGTAATGATGTATTTCAGAACAATTTTTAGTAAGGTTAGTGTACAATGGAACATCAATTTGTTGTTCAGCCTGCCAAAAATCAGTGAGACAAGTATTTCTATTGATTCAATCTTTCTCCTTGGAGAAATAACCATACACATATCTTCTCCTACAAATTATTGGGGTGTGTTTACAATAGGGGGTTCACTGCCGGTGCAAGAAATTGATTGAACAACTGACTCACATTAGTTCTTTACCCATGCATGAGTGATATGTACCTTGCTGTTGTGCATTTTTATAGCATTCATGCCATTACGTAATTATGAATAATTATTATTATACATTTATTATGTTTACAACAAAATAAATTAAATATTGAACAAGTTTGAAAAAAACAAAGGTATGAACCATTGTTTTTACCAGTGTTCTTCAAATCACTCATGTGCAGTTCTGATTAAATTTTATCATTTTTATTAATTCTTCATTATTATATTATATACATTTTGTATACTAATCTTCTTTACATTCTACATTTGACCAAATTTTATTTTATAGTACTCTACTTATTCTGTACTCATTTTTTTATTTATTACTATGTAATAAATGATGATAAATGTAATTTATCTAAATGGTGTTCACACCGTTAGATATATAATTTAAGGAATTAAAAGTAACTTTGCTCTAATAATTTTTAGAAATTGTATGCGACCCATGATGATGATAGAGACGAGGCTGTCATAAAACCAACAATTAAATCGTCTTCTGCTTTCAACCCTTCTCAGAGTGGAAAGGTTACTAATACACTTCTAGTTGTTGTCAATAGTTCAGAAAAGATGAATTTGACTGAAGAATTTTTATCGTCAACATTTGAACCTTATGGCAATGTTGTTAATATTAACATAGAAGTTGATAAACAGTAAGTTCTTTTCTCTAAGCTTTTTTAATTTATTACTAAGTTTTTCTTTAAACCTTCCTCCAATTTATAAAATAATATTTATTGAGTCATTTTTTTCTTACTATTTGTAATAACTTGGCGAATTGAATTGTTGTAATGTTAAAATAATAATGTTGTAATAATAAATGTAATGAAATCATTTTTAGATGATTCTAACCGTCAATGAGGAGTATCGAATGTGCTTGACAAAGAGACAAATAGTTTGAGGCAGTGGTTTGAGGGAGTAATTAGGTAGAATAACACAGTGATAAGGGGTCTAAAAGTGAGAAAGTTTCCAGTTGTAGCATAATGGTACTTACTCCTACTAGGTCTCCCTAGAGGGGCACTAAAAATGCCCCACCCCTCTACAACCTTTATTGGAGAAAAATTGTGGGCATTTTTCAGTGCAAAGAGACTAAAACTATTAGAGGGAGGTTTCAACAGCTCTTATCATTCCTTGGGTAGCTAGGTGCCCTAACGGTACATTGGTGACGTCATTTTTTTTTTATTTTTCCTAATAATTACAATTTCACGTAAATATTACATTTTTTTCGACTATTTTGTTTTAAATCAAGTAAAATGAATTTAAAATAAGTTTTAATTATTATCTATTGCATGTATTCTTTAATTGTTAGATTTGAATAAAGTGGTTTAATGTGGCATCACTGAAAAATGTCCGCCGTTAGTAGAATGCATGCTACAATAGAAGTTGTAGAGGGTAGGGGAGTATCTATTCTTTCTCTAGGGAGACTATTGTAGGGGTAAGTACAGTTAGGGCACCTATGGAGACTGTCTCACTTCCAGACCCCTTATCACTGTGTTAATCGGGTCCTGTACTCCCTCTAATAGTTTTAGTCTCTTTGTTTCAGTGACATCACATTAAATCATTTTATACAACATAGATATGTAAAGAATTTATGTAATAGATAATAATTGCAATTTATTTTAAATTTATTTTACTTAATTTAAGACATAATGGTCAAAAAGTAATGTAATATTTATGAGAAATTGTATTTATTGTGAAAAATAAAAAAATACGCCACCAATGTACTGTTATGGTACCACGCTACCTAGGGAATGATAAGAGCTTTTGTATCCTGCCTCTTTGGTGCCTGGTTACCGCTATAACCATAGAGGTACCAGGCTATGGTTTTCTTAACCATTGAGATATTTATTTATTATTATTATTATTTATAGAGGTATGGGGATTTGTCTTAGACTTTCTGTTTTTGCATGCAGTACATTAAAATAGAATTTTCACCAACTTTAATTAGTTTTCAGCATATCTTATGGATAGTTAAATAGATTGCAAAATATCATGTTTTTTCAAGGGTAAACCAGCAATTAGACTTGGTACCAAATTAAATAAACTCTTCTTAACCATTGAGCAAGTGCACCATACAAATAATGATGATAGATGTTGTACCCACACAAAAGCTGCCTCTTAAACCTAGAGGAAGTTTAATAGTTTCAAACAATAATTTTTTTTTGCAGTCGTGCCTTTATTGCTTATGATAAAGTTGAATCTGCAACAGCTGCTTTAACTGTAAGTTAAATTAATTTATTATGTTTAAAAAAAACTATTACTAAATAGAAAAATGTTGAATTTTAACCTTTTTAGAAGAAAGCTTTTTAATTAGATATAATGTAACATTTTTATCTAAATAATAAATTATTTATTGTTTAAATAAAAAATTGTTAGCAGTTGGACAACCAACTCTGGATAATGCTTTATATATACTATTTGCAAGGCATTATATTAATGCCATGGCTCTTCAGTGGATTAGACACAAAATGCCGGCCCACCAGGATTCATAAGGTTGAACACTATCTTCTATCTGAGAGAGTCGGCAAAAAGGCCCCAAACGTGGCGTACAAGCTAGGTGATCCCACCTCTCCTTAATTGCTATCACTAGTTGTTTATAAATTATTATATTTTTTATTTTTTATAAATACCATTGACAATGGATTTCATTCAACTAATTTTACTTAAAAGGAATCCTTATTAGATTTAAATCACTATTTATGATTCCTTTTAATTGTACACCTTTCAATTTCATGGGGACACACTTCTAGTATTGAGATTATTACACAATGAAACTCTTTGGTTTGTACAATACATTTTCCTGCCCTTTTGAGGACAAATAATTTTATTTTAAATAATTATTTTACTGTATAAATATTCTGTATAAATAAGTTTACTAAATATGTCATCAATTTCAAAATCTACAGTGAATTTATGATGTGATTAACTGAAGCTATTTATTACTACTATTATTGGAATCAGTATAATAATATTAGCCCAATAATATATTGAGGAAAGATTGTTTTAATTTACACAGTGGGAATTGATTAATGATTATGATATTTTTTTTAGATTATTGCATTCATAGATCATTTTTGGTTTCAGAGTGTCAGTTCTATGGATAATGTATTTCCCATGAAGCTGTCTTATGCTAAATCTAGACCTATGTATAAAAGTAACCCAGATTCCTCTTCTCCCATGTGGGCTAATCAAGGTAATGATAGTGGTGATGAGCTATATTTTTAATTTTACTTCTCATGCGTCCCTTGAATTGTCTATTTATTGTTATAATATAATAATTTATTAAATATGTTTTTATAATTTTTGAAGTAAGATTTAAATGTAAATTATGTAATAAGTAAAATAAAATTTAAGCTTATACATAACTTATTAATGATCTGATAGTATATGAGTTTTGAACAAAGGAATTGAAATTAAGTGGGCAAGTTTTTATAATAAAATCTCAATTTGTCACATTTTGCTTATAATTTAACATTTTGTAGTTTACAATCCACTCTTAGCACATAACCCCAGGAGGCACATGCCTACAAAAATACTTCCATAAACATTATCAATCAGGCTGACTCATTTATCATTAGTCGCCTCACTATCAACATTGGGATATATAATATATATATAATATATAATATATATATATATATATATATATAATATTATATATATATATATATATATATATATATATATATCCATCTCAATGTATATTTGTAACTAATTTAAGTTTTTATTTATGTGTTATACTGTGGTTGAGTTGCCAGATTAGGGAACTCAAATCCAATGTATTGAATCTCACCCCTATAAAAATCATTTAGCAACAACAATAATAAACTTTAAAAGCATATATTTTTTTTATTAATTTTGATCTTACAACTTGCTTGATCATTAGAATGACCAGATTCAATTACAATAGCATAACAGCTTAACTATTAACTTCAAAAATAAAAAAATCAATACCTAGATTTAAAAATGATACATGTTTAATATGACACAGAGTTCCTAATGAAGTGCTAAGAGTGAATAAATTTCAGAGTTATTGTAAATAAAAATTGAAGAATTTAAAGGTTACAATTACTAAAGTGCTGCCATTATCCAATTCTTTTTTTTAAAGTGGTATATTGCTATCAAATTTTCAATTTTGAAGAATTTATTAACTAAGCTAAGACGCATCACAACTTAAAATTAATACTAGAAAAACAATAAAAGAAACCAGTCATGAATTCGGTGTTGAATTATAATGATACGGTGTAAGAAACCAGTAATGAATCAAGATGTTAATGATGAAACATTTAATAGTAATTCATGGCGACTGAAGCCAGAGTGAGGACTTAAGGTTTAATTTTTTATAAGAAATTATCAAAGATAAAAATAACCAAGAGGGCTACTGTATTCTACAAAATCAGTTGAACATCAAACCTGTATAGTGATGTGATCTCTTTAAATATTGATATAGGTTTTATATCTTTCTGGTATAATTTTTAGTACAACATTTTCTTGATAAAAATTATCTTTCAAAAATAAGTTTATTTATCATTTTTAAATATAGATTAAATAATAATAACAAATCGTTTATTTCTATCTAAATACATTTTTATACAAAAATAAAATAATTTATATTGACCATTTGTGTCTCATAAGCTCAGGGCTGGTGTGCACACAAGCCTTTGAATTAGTTAAACAAATATGATAAAATTAGTTCCTGTTTTTAAAGACTAGAATAGTCAACACTCTGATTTAATGCAAAACCGAGGGACGCCTGGTGAAGCTAAACTCTGGTGTTAATAATAATTGCAAGCAAAATGCAAATTAAGCCTTTTGGAATTAAAAACAGTGACATTGTGCAATTTTTTTTCTCCATAAAACCCAACTTTTAGTTGTGGTTGGTTATTAGCATCAGTTTGTTCATACATCTGATCAATTTAGTAATTATTTTTTATTCTTCTTTAAGTCAAGATATGAGACAACTTATAAACTTTTTAAAGCATAATTATTAAAACAAGGGTCATCTCAGCTACCTGTGGTGTTCTCTCACTTTGCATTGTTAAAACTTATTAAGTAGGCAAGCTGGGCATATTTCTTCCATTACCTATTAATTTTCTTGATTTGACTGTCTATAAGTATGGAAATGTAGAATCTAACCTTAGCCGAATTAATTAAAACTTTTGAATCTAATGACAATTATTTACAAGGTTTTCTCTATCTGGTTACCATCCAAGATTCCTGAAGTTTATTGTATGCATTCTAGTACTTATCTCATCCAAGTACACCAAGGAGTATAAGAACTTCTCACAAACAGTGTAAAGACATATTTACATAAAGTCCCCGTTCAACACCCAAATATTATCTAACTTTGTTATATTAAAGACTGAGAGTTATAAAGTTTATTAATTATAAAGCCTGCCGTAGAATGGCAGTGTCTATATACTTTTGAGTTTATAGTGTACCTCCTGTCTAATTATACAGTGTCTTATATTTGAGTGGAATGAAGCAGTCAAGTGGATTACATGTGACCTTCTAGTATTAAGGCAAACATTATTTTTGCAGATTTCAATCAGGGCTATGGGAAAAAGGAATGCTCTAATTATTCTGTTTGCCAAAATTGATTATAATCATTTTATACCAATCAGGATGTTCTCACACTAATGTTGTTAATTTATCTTTTAAATGTGTTTTTGTATTTTTTTAGGCACAATGCCTGCTCAAAAAGAAAGCCCAAGAGAGGATAGACAGAAAGTTGATTATAGTGATGTCATGTCTGATATATTCGTATAAATACTTTATCAACTCAAAGATTAGGGTTGAAGAAGGTAAATAGTTATTGTTAACTTAAGCTACTGGAAGTAAGGACTCAGGATAAACTTAATTTGGCCAGGCTCTAAACTTGACCCTTAGGTGTAAACATTAAACTTTTAGCAAGACATTTTCCCTTTAACTAAACAGTATGCTAACTTAAACAGTTTAAAGTGTGCTAAACTTAAATAATTTAATGTAACACTTTTTTTAAAAAAAAATGGAAGCTTCCTAAGATTATTCTTAAAAGTAAAAATTGGCTTCTATGCAGGATATATGGGGCTTTATCAGTGGCGGACTGGCCGAAAGAGCTCAATGAGGGTTTGGCCTAAAAGGGTTCAAACCTTCATTTAAGGGGACCCAATGGGGAGGGGGGGGGCTTTATTACTTCCCAAGTAGAGGAGGCTACTTAAACTAGAGTTTTATAACTGTGGGCATAAAGCGGGAAATCAAGATACACCCACTCAATCGAAAGGTAGGTCCCCCGCCACACTGGTGTCGACCGGAATCCAAATTTTTCCACCTTTGAGTCGACAGTCTTACCGTTTAAGTATCTATAGTCTCTGAGAAGAGACATTGTTATAATCTAACCATAATTATGTCTTATGAAGACTCATATATTTAGGAGTTAAAACTACTTTATCAGGTGTTTTAGTAGAACCTTAAAAATATTTCATCTTATAATGTTCATACTTTGTAAATAAATTTGAAAAAAATAATTATATTTTTTTACTACTACACCATTGTCCCCTACGAATAACACTATCTTTAAGTAAAAAGATGGATATTTTTTTTATAATAGCCAGATGAGGTTATTTTTAACTCAACTTCAAAATAATTGTTAAGTTAATGAATGATGGAAAATCAATTCATTATAAATGAAGAAGATATTATTAATTTGGGGGAGAGGGGGTTAAACTCAAACTAGTATAATAGTTCGATGAAGGTCTTTTACACTGTCATCATTATTTATCAATGATTCATGTAATAATATATTTTTCTCTGTCCAGGTGGTTTCCCGGACACCGGCTTATTTTTAATTAAGCAGGTATAAATATGTTCTTTTAAAATAAATTGTACTACTTTTTATTTCCTCTACAATAAAGTTAAAATGAACCTATTTGTTGGGGTTTACATGCCAGGGGTAACTTGTTGGAACTCCTTAAGATTGGCCCATATGATAAAATATACCTAAATATGTACATGGCAAAATGTCATGTAACTACTAATAAAATAACAATGAAGCAGCGAAGGTGCCATTGCGAATGCCACAAAAAGACATTGTATGGTCCCAAAAGCCATATTTTGTCAGTTAACCTACCAACACGCTCTATAACACATGCCTACTGTGCTTAGCACCATACCATTCAGGAAAACAGGGATTTAACAAAATTATTTGCCAAAGAATAAATAATGAATGAATGTATTAATAGTTCTTAATTAACATCAAATGTACATTATCAATAAATAATGTTTTATAACTTTCCTTTTAAAATAACAATTTCTATTTTGTAATTCCATTATATAAAAACATTAAGTTCTACATTATAGATCTATAGACAATGTAAAATTTTAAATTTATTTTTGAAACATTTATAAATTAATGTTATCTTTTGTGGTCAAAGTATATTTATTTTATTTATTTAATAGTCATAACAATAATGATTATTCACATAGGTATTTCATTTTTTTTGCAATTGTTTATTCTAATTTAAAAATAAAAAAATCATAAATTCGGTACTAACAATTATTGTACAAGTATATAAATAAATACATAATACGAAACTCCTTACATTTTATTTTTTATCACTTGTGTGCCTGACAAAGGAAATAAGCCAAATGGAAAAATGTATATATATAAAAAAGGAAAAATATAACATCTCCTAGCAAAGAAAAAAAGTCAAAACAAAAAAATAATATTGTAGCTATACAATTGTTTGACTTTATTAAGTGAAGCACTCTAAACTAGAATAGTTTTATAATTTACTTCTAGTTTACCATTAAAATGTAAATTAAAAACTAAACTTTTCATTCCATTTTGAAATATTTAAAAAAAGATAAAGAGTATATTTTTGGGAGAAGGTAAATGTTCTGAAAAATTTGTACCTAGAAACAGAACACAGCAAGTTGAATTTTTTATCAAAGATTTAATGACAACCTTTGTTTTTGTTTTTTTATTATAAATTACATACAATTTACAGATTGTTAAAGAGAGAAAAAAAGGAGAAGTGAGCTTCAAAAGACATTGCAGGTAAGAGTTCGGCACTCAGTTAGTTATCAAGTTTACTCACTTTGAAAATATTAACATGCTCAGAATTTAAAACCTTCATGTGGTATTGTTGAGTTGGGATCAAATTGATAACCGGCCTCACTGCTTTGTGGCATTAAATTATTATCATCTTCAACCTGAAACAGTTTAATTAATAATCCATTAAGAAACATGAAAGGTTGGGTAAGACCAATAACACTATCAGTTTAGGTTGTATTAAGTTAGTTAGAATTAATAGTAGAGCAAAAATAGAAAGTTAGTAAGTAAGTAAAATAATAAATAAGAGAGTTTATTGTAAAGAGATTCACAAGGAACATTTACAAAGTCAGAGCCAAATTATCAAGAACCAAATTAAGAGTTAGAATTAACTCTTAATTTGTAAGTTAAGAGTTACAAGAGTTACTCTTAACAATAAGAGTTAGCTCTTTGAGCTAACTCTTATTGTTAGCTCAAAGATTTTGTTTTGAATTACACGCAACTAAAAGTTATATCAGATGAATGAGCATGAATGGAGTCCACCAAAATTAATGAAAGAAAAGTCTCTCCACAAAACAAAACTTTATTGGCAAAGCACTTTCAACCCAACTAGAGGCCATCGTTAGTACAAAACCCAACAAACAAGTTACAATAGAATAAATAAAATCCAAATAATTTGGCTCTAGTTAGGTTGAAAGCGCTTTGCCAATAAAATTTTGTTTCATGGAGAGACTTTTCTTTCATTAATTTTGCTTTTACAGGTTACATAACAGCCTTAGGTAACAACCTTACCAAACAGCTGATAGGTTAACTAAGAAAGACTAAAATAATGAATGTTCATAAGTAATTTATGATCTCCTGGTGATTCAGATTATCTGTTTGAGATGCTTGGAGTATATCCGACAACTCTCAACACTTTGGACGGAAAAACTTAAGAACAACTCTTATAATAGCTTGACTATAAAGAGTGTTGGGGTTATACTTATTTAAACACATACATACATACAAGTGGTACCAAAAATAATAAGAGCTGTTGTGTAATCACTGTATGGTTACAACCATAGCAAAGAAATTATATGAACTAATATTTCAACACCTCCATAATTTCACGTAATAAGCTTATTTTGTACTACATATTGTTTTTAGGAGGTATTTTACCAATAAAATTATAAGTGCCCACATAGCTTAAGGGTTTTTCTCTTTTAATGCGGGCAAAATAACTTTAATTGTATAATTATATTATTGTTATCTATACATAGAAAATAAAAGAATTTATAAAAAAAATAAGTACAAACCTCTGAAAAATATTGCTCTATAATGTCATATGCAAGCTTATAGATATCAACATTATCATGATTTTGAAGAGCTTCGATTTTATCTAATCCTTCACATTCCTCAATAGCATTAGCAATGGCATCAGTATGCATACTGCCACCAGCCATCTTCAGCATATTGTTTATACCATCCAAAACTACATGGATGACCTATCAACAAAAGAAACAAATATGAGTTTTAAATGTATCATCCTTCCTTTTCAATTCAAATATATTTTCTTATAATTTAAGACGTGCATTAAGTAAAAATTTTGTTTACTAAATATTGCAAGGTAAAAACTATTACATAACTCATTTATATCCATTTTTTATTAAATTTGCGAATAGGATTGTTATATGATTAAACACAATAAAACTGGTCTTAAGTAAAAAAAAAATGATTAGCGTTTAATTAAATAAATTAAGTAAATAATACAAAACAGAAAAATGTCGAATAGGGCATGTGTAATATTATCAAGCTGAATTGAGAAAAGATTACAATGTTAAGTGTCCTATGACAAAAGGTTGGAATAGCTCAGTCAACACGGGACAAAATAATATAGGCCAAAATGGATCAATAATATACTTAGTTTATTTGAACCACAGAAATGACAACAATATTTCTAATTCAAATACTTAAAATATATATTACCTGATTATCTTTACAATCTAATAGAGCACAGAATGGAGCAATAACACCCTCCTCCACTAGCCTCATAACTTGATCTCTATTACCACTAATAGTAAGGTTAGATATAGCCCAAGCAGCTTCCCTTTTAGTCTGGAATTCACCCTTACTCAAATTGTTTATAATTTCTGGAAGTAATTCAGCATCAATAACTGCTTGGACCTGTTGCTGGTTGCCAGCTGTTATGTTTGAAAGGAACCAAACTGCTTCTTTTCTAATTTTTTCTTTAGTGTGTGTAAGGAGTGCAGGGAAATGAGATAAAGCATCACAATTAAGAACTACTTGAGTCTGGTCATCTGTTCCTGTTACTATGTTACCTACTGCTCGAAGAGCAGCTGTTTGAACCTGAAAACACAGATAAAATTGAAGTGGTTCAAATTAAGTCAAGTTAGAAGAATAGAAGTTATCTCAAGGGCATATTAATGTAGGTAAGGACAGGATCTATTTACAATAAGTTAGGGAGTAAAACCAGTAATAAATGGCTTCAGAAGAAAACAGAAGGGCATCTTAGGGCCATATTTTTAAGTTTATATTATAGTACTAGTAGTAAAAAGAGTGTGCCGACTTAAATTGGTAATGGAAGTTAGTGGATGCAACTCAACTGAGGTGATTCCTGCAGGGCAGAAAGCCAGGCATTTATTATAGATCTAAAGGTGTAACATTACAATATCTAACAACATTCTTCCTTTTAATTAACTTATTTATTATAATGAATCAACATTTCTCAGTTAAGAGAATCTAGATTATTAAGAAACAGCTAATTTTTGTGGAAAAAATATAAGCTTTAAAGGTATTTATACTTTAACTGGTAAAGTAATTTCACAAACACCTAATTGTATTATTCAATTATCCTCTTATAATAACTATTTATTTTTACTCACTAAATTAAAAAAAAAAAATCAAACTTGATTTCTGCTTCAATGAACCATTTTAATTGTTTTTATTTGGTTATGTGCCAAGAAAAACAATTTAATTAAAAAAAAATTTAAAATAAGATGTTACCTTGACTTCTTTATGAGAAAGGAGAGGAATTAGACTGGGTACAACACCACTGTCAATAACCATTTGAATCTGTTCATTTCCACCGTCTGTTAGATAACTTAAAGCCCAAACAGTGTCTACTAATATCTGCAAAATAAAAACATTGTTTATTAACTAGAATTCCCTTAAATTATGACTAGCTATGTAAAAATATAGACCATACCAAGTACCTGTCCATATGTATTTAAAATCAATAAATACATGTATTTTAAAAATATGTAATTTATAAAATACAATAAGGGTACAAATATTATCATAATCTAACCTCGTCTATTAGCATTATTTACAAAGAAGTTTGACTTACATTAATGTCATTATGATGAATAAGAACTGAAAGTGCAGGGAGTATTTCTGATATTGTTTTGATTGGCGGAGGAGGATCTTTATTTCTGCAAAGATTAACAATAACCCACGTTACATTTCTAAGGAATGGAATAGGAGTGTCAGCCTTGATAAATGCAAGTAATGGTTGCACAACTCCTAAATTAATTACATAATCCCTTAAGCTTGGACCATCACCTAAAAAATAAAATTAAATACAGATTAAAAAACCTTAATGGACATAACATTTCTTAAAACTTGACCTAAGGGAACAGCCGGTTAACAGTTTCTTGTTTCTTATCATTAAAAACTTTAATTAGCTCATTTTCATAGTATAAATTTGCAATAAACTATTTTTTTTTTGGTGTAAGAAAAAGAGAAAAAAATGTTCTATTAAAATCAATGTTCTAAAGTCTAAACAATTAATGACACTAGGCATCTATCTCAGGCAAGATAAGAACAACAATAGAAAATATTTGTCCATGATATAAAATGAAAAGAGATAAAATGCAAAATTACAAAGGAATTGGTTATAAATGGGTTTTATTAGTAATATGCAGAATATGTTTGAGTAGAAGAGAAAATTCAACACAATAATAAATGTTTCTTTTATTTATTAATTAGATATTAATAAATAAGGAAAATAGATTCTCTAATATTAAGTTCTAAATTATTAATCCTACCACAGGCTATTAAATGTATTAAATACCTATAATATTCCCAAGAGCCCATACAGCTTGTTCACAAACAGTCTGATGTTCAGAAAATAACAGCCTTAAAAATAGAGGAACAGCACCAGCAGCAACAACAGCTTGAGTTTGAAGTGAAGTACCACTAGCTATATTGGTAAGAGCCCATGCAGCTTCGAATTGTATACCGGGGCTACAAAAATAAGAACAATTAAAATCTTTCAATTGCTAAACTCACATAAAATTTGATCACACTAGATTTATTTGTAATACAATAAAAATTACTTTTATGCCCACTGTATAAGAAATAAAAAAGGCTGGGTAACGTCACAAAGTCAATCATGAAGAATGATTGAATAACGATATGATAACGTTGTATATGAAGAATGACAATAAGATAACGAACTTGATTATCCAAGGTTAATAAACACCCAAAGTGTAAAGGTGCTTTTTTCTTTTAGCAAAGTGGACTCTAAAATCATAGACATTAAGAATAGCAACTTTTTCCTAATAGAAAATTAAATTAACTTAGGATTCATGTTTAAAGGTAGCCACTAATCTTCATAATACTATGTAACGTCAGTTTCTAAGAAATAATTAAAAATATGGTGATGCAATAAAATACAAATTATGCTTCAACTTACTTATCAGCTTTTTCTAAACATCTAACTAGAATAGGAAGTATTCCACTACTAATAAGAGCATCTATAGGTGGATTTCTGTCGGAGGATAAAAGTTTGCGAGCAGATTGAACAGCCTTTAATTGAATATTAGGATCGTTACAATTCGCTTCAGCAACAAGTTGTTCTAGATTAATTGATGATAAATTCTTATCATCGTCCTCCTCTGTAAAAATTACAATGATCATGATTAATAAAGCAAAATAAAAACCAATAAGGATGGATATTTAACTACAAGAAAAATAACCAAGGCTAAAAACTAACCAGCCGAGTCTGCTTGGGGGACATTCCTCTTCTTTTGTAAAGTCTCTTCTCTTTTATTCTTCCTTAATTCAACAGTCACTTCATTTCTTCTTCTCCGCATTTCCTTAAAAATAAAACGAACATTCATAAAATTTTAAACAATGTTAAAATGATTATAATAATCATCAACATGAAATGAAAATTATAATTTTAAAACAAAATACGTAAAAATTTTATGTTAACGTATTTTTATACATAACTACTAGATATACTATAGTATAATTACTAGATATAATGTATATCTAGTAATTATTGATGCCTGGTCATATATTTGAGTAAAAAAATGGTAGTATTACCAATACCTCATTATAGACAAAGAGTTCCCTAGCACTAACTCTGCAAGAATGAAATAAAAATAACTTAGTTTAAAACATTTTCTTTAAAAAAGATTGTTAAATCATACACAATGATAAAATTCACCAGTAAAAAGTAATGCATTGGAACATACATATCTATATGACATCCCCCTCAACAAGGGCAATTAAGTATTATACAGTTGATAGCAATGTGTACCCACCATTAATTATTTGTGGGAACCAATTAGAGCTCAGAGATTTTCCACAATCCGTACTCCAAAACTTATATATCTCTATGCCTTTATCATTTAAAAGGCATTGAAATTATTGTCAACCTCACAGTTATGCTTATAAATGCAAATAATAAAATATTTAAAATTCAAAACAAATAATGAGCAAAAACCTGACAATTGATTTATTATAACCTCTGACCTTTAAACACTCTATAAAAACATCCTTTATAGCTCATCACAGGTTCAATTTGATGTACATCTAAAATGCACTTTTTTTAGTACAAAATTCTATAAGAACAATTGTTATTCATCAAAAAAATGCACAAAACAAGCAATAAAGCATATTTTTGAAAATTTAAATAGTAATAAACATTCTTCATAACTGACTTATAATACAATAAATACTGCACTTATGACTATAATACATATTAAAATTATTATAATATTATAATACGACACACGGCTAAAATCAATTGACAGCGCACCAAAATCTCAATGCTTTCAACCCTCTTTTTTTAACAAAAAAATCCCTTCTTTTAAGTAACAAAAAAAATCCCTACTCTGGCAACACTGGTAATGTTTTGAATTTTATTATTTGTTTATATTTGATATCGTATTTTTTATTTTTTAAAAATATTTATTTACTTTTTAAATAGGAATATTGTTGTATTATATAAATTTATCAACTAAGTGTTGCTTTAAATTTGTTCGGGAAGTATGAATTAAGTGGAGTTAAAGTTGTTAATTACGTAATGCAATGGATCATAATAGTTCTATGATAAAAGTTTGACGATTTAAATAAATCGTCAGCTATAATTACTTTTTTCCAAAACAAACTGCTTTTTTTGTGTCAAGTTTGTATTATTGAATGCGTATTGTTTCATATTATAAAATATGACACAATATGCATTCATAACTTAAAAAAAGTCAAGAATGTCCTCTATTGAAAGACATGGCATTTTCCAAAAAAAAATTGTCTTTTGGTTCACAGACTCTGCGCTGTACTCAAATAGCAAGAAAAGCTTGAAGAATACGTCAATGTCCATGCGTCAAATATAGACACTCAGATCATATTACAACTCCGCAATAATTGAATGTATTGAACAGATTGGAATGAAATGAAACCAACTCAAACAGATCAATATGCACAATGAGGGAAATAAAAGCGACGCGAGGTTACAAATATTTACAACCAGTGTTGCCTTTTTATGATTTTATTTACGAAAAAGGTATTTTTTATACTGAGGTTGGCATGAGGTGGAGGGGGAAGAAGCGTGGTCAGTCTGAACCAATAAAATTCTTTCCCTCACAGATTTTTGCCGCGCTGTCAATTGATTTTAGCCGTGTGTCGTATTATAGTATGATTGTTTTTAAGTCAGTATCATTGTATTACAGAATTATTTAGTATTAGAACTGTGTATCAGTTCAGTACTAAAATATTTTTTACAAGTAATAATTAAAATTCTTAACTAAAGTTAAAAATTTGAAGTTCCTTAGACTAAGTTTAAACTTTAAAAAAAATAATATTATTTTAAATAATATGTAAAATAGGATTAAAAAACAGATTAAAATGTGTTGCGTGAGTATGAACTTATCATAGGTCACTGGATGTATAATTTTTTAAACTGTCTTATTGCTTATCAAAATGATATACAACAATTTACATTTGTTACTCATCATACATCCAAGAGAAACAAAAATTTACATTTTTTGCTCCATCATATTGGCATAAAGACATTGATAAAAAAATTTAAAAAATAGAATATAACTATATTCAAATGTTTACTCTTCATACATCAGTAGGAAACAAAATGGGGAAGGACTACCTGGAATGTGAGGGGACAAAAGTATTAGTAGAAATAAAACTCCCACTTTTCAAAAACATTAAAGTCAAAATGACCTGAGTGCTCTAGGGTTTACTAACGATTGGAAAAGATCTTAAGTCATATTTCTTTTCCAATAATATCTCACAAACCATCCTATAGTGAGATAGAGATTGGTCTTCGTGTAACATAAATATCTCTAGGGATAAAGCAACATCTATATTTTTGGTTGGTATTATTGTATAGATATGGTAGTTTACATTTAGTAAAATTGTACCTAAGTTTCGACACTATAAATAACAAATAGCTCCACACAGTTACATGCCCATAAGAATCCATAGTTCTGGATAATTGACCCATTGAAAGAAAAATACATTTGAAATAATGAGTAATTAGAAGGTCTACAAATATTAGTCACCAATCTCATTACAAAACAATACCGCCATCTGCCGGGAAAATGCACGCTAATGGTAGAAATTGAACATTTATTAAAAACCCTTTGGAAGATAAATAGAACGCAAAGATTAGTTAAAACCAAGTGCATTTACTAGAGAAAGCCGGAAGTACAAGATGATTCAAAAATTTTTGAAATAGGACTTAGCTGGTTAACTACGTACGTCAGTAGTACACCCAAGGAAAGTAAAACATCAATGACTATGAAATCAAAATATAATATGTAACACAGTGATACTATTAAAAGAAATAATAAAAAAACCAAAACTACAATTACCTCTTGGTCTTTTCCTTTATTTTTGAAGACTTGCATCCTATTTTTCATGTGCGGGTCGGACGCCATTCTTGCACAGGTAGCTTTCCGATTTCGTTAAACCAAAGGTATAAAAACTAATTTTATGAGTCAACTACACTGACAACCCTTTTAAAATAAAACGCTTTTTCTACAATAAATTTTGAAAGTATCATTACAAGAAAAACAATAAATTAAACTAATGAAAAATACATCCTTGCACGTTCTGATCCTAACCATGCACAAAATGAAATGAAACTGCTAGAAAACCATTTATGACGTCACAAAAAAGCCGAAATCTATAAGGCAAATGTGGCCAAGACCTAAAAAAGAAACATGTGGCAATTTTTTTGATTATAAACTCAAATATATCATCTATAAATCATAATTATATTAGGAAAACTAAATACAAAGCCAGAACTTTTTTAATCCGTAAAATAGGGGGCTGGTATAGTGGCTACTAAAGCGGCTTTCTACGAGTAAGTAGAGTTTTCAGCACACTACAAAAAAGAATGCAAGTTTGGCCCGAAATTTAAAATTTATTATTGTTGTCAAAAACATTTTTGACTACATAAACGTTTTTTATTTGTTTATGTGTGTAGTTGGTCAGTTCAGTTATTTAGATGTTTGCCTTTAACATGTAATTGAATAGATAATTACTCATTTTGATCAAAGAAAAAATAAAGTATTTAAAGTTAAGAATAATGGGGAGATACTCTTCAGATTCTGATACATCTCGTTCCAGCCGCCATAAAAAGCATAAGAAATCCAGCCGAAGGTAAAGATGGGTATTTTTCTGATAGAAGTGGAGGCTTGTCGTGTAAAACTTATTTTTACGGTGAAAAATACAGTGTGAACAGTTGGGGTTGAACCACCTCCCAAACCCCTCTTGTGAACAAAACTTTAACTTAAGAGTAGGTGGGATTGGATTAGGAATTCATTGAAGGGGGTCTGCTAGTAACTCCGCGTATATTTACAAGAGTGTGCTAGCGGTGTTTTCTGCTGTGAGTTGGTAAATACGGAGGAAGGGTGACTTAGCCATCCCCACCATGTATCAGAGATAAGAAACCCTGAACATCACTCGGAGAAACAATATAATTGTGCGAGAGAAACCTAGGAAATGTAACTAGCAAAATCCAATGCCACATCTAGGAACTGTTCCATCATTCGACATTCGTCATCATTGATGGCTTGACATTATGTCATGTCCCACTCTGTTTCGTTGCGTTTAACTCATCAGGGTGCCGACAGAGCCTGAACTCACTCTGACCTTCAATTAATCCCGAAGAATATAATGTGTAGTATTTACCAGAGACGAGCGGTGCTCTCTTACCTCCACCATGCATGGCAAGTAAAACGTATATCATTTGATACTATCCAGTTTTGTAAAACATGAATAGTTGACACAATATAATTGTGTGAGAGTCTCCTAGGAATTGTAACAAGCAAAATCGAGCCATCAATGGTATCAAATTTTGAATGTTGGAACAGTTCCCAGATGTAGCATTGCATTTTGCTTGTTACATTTCCTAGGTGTTTCTCGCACAATTATATTGTGTCAACTACTCACGTTTTGCAAAACTCAGTAGTATCAAATGATATATCACTCGAGCTATTCATGGATGTATTTTGACTGCACCCTAGCATTGGAGGGGAGGCTCCTTCTCTCACACCGACACCCTGGTATAGTGTTGTAGGGGGAGACAAGACTCGATACCTGGACCGTCCTCGGTACTATCTCTCACTCTCTTGCACTCACACCCAATATATTTTACTGATATTTCTTACAGACATCAAACTAATATCAACAAGAATCAGTGCAATTTTTCCTTTCTTATCTTTATTGTTTAGCCTATGCAGGCTTACTAAATTGGACTGATTAACCACAAGAATAATTACCATAAAAGTTATAAATAACAACAATAGTCTTGATTCTTGTAGTAAAAATATTATTATTTGTTTCGTTTACTATATCATAAATAATACACCACATAAATATTTAATATGTGTGTATTATACATTTTTTGTTAAATACCTATTTTGTAATTTTACTATTTTAAAATTATCCCTTTATAATATTTTACTTTTACCTCTTCACCGCCTGGCAATGGGACTAGTGTCTACAAAGATTATGTAGTATACCACCAAAGATCATGTAGTATGTGGTATACTACATAATCTTTGAGTGTCTATTGGCAATTTGTTGGCTATTACACAGCAATTTTGAGGGGTAGAATCAAAAGACTAATTCTCTCCTCTTAAAAACTCCCTAACTATTAAATCTTAATTTAATAGAGTTAGATTTACATAATGGATGCCAACATCAAAATAAAATGTTCTAATGTTTCTCTAAAATATGGTACATATTGCTATCAAATATAAGGCGCGGTCGAATATCTAGAACGTTGGATCACCAACAAACTTTTTTTATAATTTTTTTTCAAAATTTTCAGTAATTAGCCGGATTTGTGATAAATGAAGCCTATTTCCATCATCTGCACACTCTTTTGGTTAATCTCAAAGAGTATTTACATTCACTCAACAATTTATTTTTAATCTAACTTGGTACATACATAACTACTGTTAGACGTCAATGTTGACATGTCAAAATATAACACAGAATATTGACGTCTAACAGTAGTTATGTATGTTCCAAGTTAGATTAAAAATAAATCGTTGAGTGAATGTAAATACTCTTTGAGATTAACCAAAAGAGCGTGCAGATTACGGAAATATGCTACATTTATCACAAATCCGGCTAATTACTGAAAATTTTGAAAAAAAAAATTATAAAAAAAGTTTGTTGGTGATCCAACGATCTAGATATTCGACCGCGCCTTATTCAATGTATAACAAAAAAATTTAATTGAACAAATGCACAACTCAACTTAAAACGACAACACAAAAAAATTACCAAGTATGTTGTGGTGAAGGTACTGGTAAAAAATTAAAACTTAAAAAATAAACGTAAAGAATTAAATAAACATAAAAAATTAAAACTGTAATGATTATGAGACATGTGAATAATATCTTGAACTTAACTAAGAGCTCTTGGTTAAATTTTTAATAATAAAATATCAAAAATAATAAAGAGGGTCACAGACTGCTTAAGATAATTCTACCAAATCTGTTAAAACATCAAACCTGAGAGGTGAAGGAGTCTCTTTAAGGGTTAATATATGATTATTTGTATTAAGGTGCTTGCTGAAGATTCCAAAAATAGGAAATTTATTACATAAATTAGTGGATATATCATAATAACATCCTTGTAAATAATAACAGCTTTGTGCTTATTTCTTAAACCTATTTCAATTTTTTTAGATCATCTAGGGGTCGAAGTAAATCTAGGTCTCCTAAAAGATGTAAGAAGAAGTTAAAGAAACACAGGACTAGTGATCGATCAGCTAGCAGAGAAGCCAGAAATAGGTGTGTAGCTGTGTTTTAGCGGACTGTCGTCATGAAAATGACGCTTATCAGGTTTTTCAGATAAAAGGGAAGTTGGGAGGGGGGATTTATTCAGATTGGCTTCCTGATAACAAAAATATATGTCCAAAAAAATGTATATATATATATATATATATATATATATATATATATATATATAATATATATAATAATGTCCGTTTAGAGCCTTGTGGCTCATCAGGGAAAACCCCTACGGGAGCACCCTCAGGTCGTTGTGGCAACCGTTACACTCAGAGTATAATCTAAAGTTGGTGAAATATATTATTTGACGAAATTTTTATGTATAAAGTGAGAGCATAACCTGGGCTATGAACCCCAGACCTCCGTGGTGTCAAAGGTTAGTAATGACCTTGACGGCGGTATATATATATATATATATATATATATATATATATATATATATATATATATATATATATATATATATATATTTATATTTATATAGAGTAGCCTGGGATATGAATCCAGACCTCTGAGGTGTCAAAGGTTGGTATAAGAACTAAAGCTTTAACAACCTTGGCCACAGAGGCAGCGGTGATAATTATAATTATCCTAACAACCATAGCTGTTGCTATACATCTCTATGATAGTATAAGTGAATATTAAAATATGAGTCTTATTAAACAACTTTAAATGTGAGTGATTTTGAAATAGCAGCATAAGAGGTATTATACTATTGTTTTGTGTGCTTATGGAGCATTTACTAATCTTCCCATCTGAATTTGTAGATATATTCTTTTAAAGAAATTTGCAATGTTATTAAAGGGGTTAAACAACATATATGTATATGGCAATTCATTATGAACTCACAGACATAAAATTTATGTTAATTAATATTTTTTTAGTTAGAGTATTTATCATTTTTTTTCAAATTCAGCGAAGTATTGCCAATTTAAAAAAAAAAATAAGAAAGATGTCCCAGAAGTCACAAGCAATTTAATTTCTGTGATGTAACCAATTGTTTTAGAAGAAGATTTTGAAAAGATTTTAAAATCTCTCTTGGTGAAAGTTTTACTATGAGTCTATAGATGTACTCCAGTATAAAGTAGGCGATTATCATATTCTGAGGATGAAGGTAGCGTATCTGATTTGGTGAAGAAAAGTTCTGAGGTACCTTATACCTGATTTTTCAATTGCCTCTATTGATTCTTTCAAGGCCAAATAAACTGATTGTTAATATGTATTTATAAATTTACGTGTTCCTGCAGGTATTCAGTTAAGGTATATAGAACATTATTTTTACTAATAACAATACTTTATGTAACTAAAAATACCTACTTCTTCAAAACTCTCAATGTGTTGTTAATATTGTTTAACTAATACTGTGTAAAAGTGTTTCAATTAGATAAATCCTGAATTTTTTGGAATGAAGTTTTGTATGTATTTAATAAGTTATTGTATTTAATTTATTGCTTTCTAGACATTCTAATGATAGTAGATCTAAACATAGTAAATCAAGACATAAATCCCGCTCTAGATCCACTAGTGAACGCAGAAGAAGACGATCAAATTCAAGAGATACATCAAGAGAGAGAAAAAGGAAAGATGACTATAAAAAATCAAAGCACTCTAAATCAAAATATAAGTACCATTCTCCATCCAGTTCTAGCTCCTCAACATCTTCCTCATCTTCATCTAAAAGTAGATCTCGTACCCCTAAGCGAAAATTTGATTATGATCCTGATGATTTACTCCAGAAGTTAAATAAAGCTGCTATTGAAGCTATGGCGGCTAATAAAAAATCTAAACAGGATCCATCATCTACAATTGGTAATGATAATTTTTAATTTGAATGTTAATTAGGCAACTAAATTCCAAAAAAACCTAAGTTCTTTTTTAAGATCTAAAGCAGGATGTACTTTATTGTATGTTTTTTAAATGAAAGAATTATTTAAGAAATTGATGTCTAAAGTTACTTATTATTAAACTGATAAATAAGTCATAAAAGTTCTAAAAATTAATTCGAATTATAAAGAAACTAGAATTAAGAAAGTAAAGACTTATCTCCTGTGTGGGTGTTTGCAATGTGCAATAGATATTGTTTAGACCAAAAGTCCCTTCTCCGTTTTGAACTGTTTGATGTAAATTAATGAAACCTGATGTATTAGAAGTTGCATACTCTTCAAATGTCAACACTACTCTTAGTAAGGTGTCTCGTGGGCCAAGCTAATGTTTAAAAGGATATTCCAATATTGTAGCGTTGGGTCCTTTTAAGTTTTAAGGTTATTACTTTTCCTCATTTATACTGTAGGTATATAGGAAAAGTATTGTGTTGGCAAAAACATCCGAAACTGGCCTGAATGGTTTTCACAAAGTTGTCTGTCTGTATTTGTGTGTGTGTGTCTGTTACCATCATGGTCCCCAGTGTATTTATGCTAGAAAATTGAAGCTGTGCACAAAAATCAGTCTGTAGCTGTAAGTAAGTTTCATTACTTTATTTCAAACAATTAAGTAGAGGGGTGAGACTTTTGGATATTTACTCAACAATATTACAATATAACATAGAGGAATATATACTACCACAGTGCAATAGAACATCACTTTATAAAAGGATGGTATTATTTATGCTTCTCCCTAAGTTCACATTCTATTGATCAAACTCAATTTAAAAAGAAATAAATAAAATAAATGTAATATTTTTGCTTTCTAAATATTAATGTGACTCTTATGTTTTTACAGAAATGCAAATAAAAAGGATTGATGCTATTAATGAGCTTAGAGCCAGTGGATCTAGTTCTGCAGATACTCCAAGTACAGTTACTCCCCAGCCTCCTCCTCCTCCACTCATTACTTCCAAGCTTACTGATATTGTTGCTCTTGAAGATAATCCAGTTGTTGTTGATTTAAATGCTTCTGGATTTGCTCCTAATCAGACATCCCAGTCTTCTGAATCAAAAGAAAGTTTTCTACATCCAAACGTTAGTATACTTTACTGATATTTATGTTTTTTATGAACTCACACACACACACCACAATATATATATATATATATATATATATATATATAATATATATATATATATATATATATATATATATATATATATATATATATATCTCTCTGTGTGTGTTTGTCTAGACACTTTAGATACTTATTTTTTTAGTATTTTTCAAAGGAAATTCTCTAAAATCTTTAAAGATTAACACTAACTAAGCTTTAAACTGAAGCAAATAATGGTGTGCACTGCTATTAAATAACCTATCGGATAATTATGTTCATTTTCTTTGAAAAATAACTTAATAATAACTTGATAATTGAGTAACTGCTCAAGTTATGAAGTATTAACAGGAACTTTAAGCAAGAAATAGATTGTTAAGCACGGAAACACGCACACCCAAATAAATCCTAGCTTGTAAACCACCACACCAGAATTTTTTATACTATTTATTACAGTTGTAAAACCTGCAGTTTAATGCAATATCTGAATTTAATTTACTGGTTGACTATTTTTGGTGAGATATAAGCATCTTTTTAGGGCTTATTAAGGATGAGTTTGAGGATTGTGTTTTGTTGTTAGTATATTAATGTTATTTTATTCAAATATATTTTATTTCAAGACCTTCTTGTATTGCTGATATGAAAGCTTTTTAAAATATTTTTTGAGCTGTTAAATTCTAATTCTTATATTTTGTGGAGACTTGTTTTCCTTTAAAAATGTTTTTTATTCTTTTAAAAGCATATCTTATGTATTATTATTTTTTACCATGTATAATAATATCTTCTTTCTTTTAGTTTATGTTGGAAAATCAAGAGGAAAAATTAAATCGCTGGGTTAAAAAACTATTTTTGATGAGACAGCGTGCATTATCCGGTGAAATGCTTTCAATTTAAGTCTATTGAAGAACTTGATTATTTTTTTAAGAAATCAACTCTTAATACTTGTTAAATATGATTACTGCAACATAACTGATTATAAACCTTCTGCTGATACAACTGGTGTGTTTAAACAATCTTGTATAAAAATTTGGGGTTGAATTATATTTATAGGGGAAAAATAAAAGTTGCATTAATTAAAAAAATGTTTGTGAAACAATATATTAAACTGTAATATTTAATTTGTAAAATAACTTGAATTATATAAAACATTGGACATTTATTTAATAATTATGTGTGATCTTAAATTACAATTATGTGTGTTTTTAATTTTATCCCCCCCCCTCCGCATTCCTCAAATGTTAGTAACTAACTATTTAAGTCATGAAAATTTTGTGCTGAAATCATTAAAATATAACACGGACATTCTGTCCCTTGATTCTTGTTCAGATTTTTAATTTATGCTTCATAGTTGGGACAGTAGCTCTTTTGCTTGTTTGTCAATTCTCTGGTTCTGCTATAAAACTAGTGCAGTTATTCAATTATAAAGCACAACTCTTGAGGGTAACTCATTTTTCTGTATTTTTCAAACGAAATGAGCTTAACCCTTTCAAGATTAACACAAACTGAGATTTAAATTAGAGGAAATAATGGTGTGGACTAGCAATTTAGCAAGAGGAAAAGTTTTGTATAACCAACTGGACAATTATGTATAATTCCTTTGAAAAATGCAGAAACAATGAGTTACGAGTTGTGCTTGATAATTGAGTAATTATTCAAGTTGTATAGCAGATACCCGAAACTTAAGCAAGAAATGGATTTTTATGTGAGGAAATACGCATTACAAAGGAAATTTACCCAGCATGCAGACCACCGCCCCTGACTTTTTTTTATAAAAGGCTAGTGTTTTAGTCCAGTGTTTGAGTCTCCTTGACGGTAAAATGCTGATTGATTGATTAGAGTTTTAGATCTATCCACACAACTATACTATTAGTGTCATACAGGCCTGTAGCCAGGTAGAGGCCAAGGGGGGCATCGCCCCTCTAGAAATTTTTTTGTCCCTTCTGACAAAGTAGATTGTAGTGTGGTTCTCTTGTAGATGTGTGAATTTCGCCCCCCCCCCCTTCGAGTTTTGGCCGGTTACGGGTTTGGTGTCATAATACTTTAAATGTTACTAGGGTCTTATATGATAATATACAAGAAATGGACTAAGAGGACATACTACTTGCAGTGGAGAAAAATTATAAAAGCAAGATTGTCCTGTGTCCTCTGATCATTAGAGTAGACTTTCGCGCGTATAAAGGAACACGATGTAAAATAAAAAGATAAAAGTTATACTTAAGAGGATATAGCTAAAAACAAAAAAATATTATATTCAAGTTTGCCCTTTTGGCGGGAAAACGATCTCGAACAAAAGCAGTTGTGAAGTATTTTATGGAGTTAGTGCATAAATGCAATACTATTATGGAGACCAATTACACATATCATGTTAATTGTCATATTAATTGTTTTTAATTAATGTACACGCTGAAGTAAAATTCAAACTCTGTTAAAGATTAGAAGTCACAAAAGAAGCTGCTTGAATTTGCACTTGTGAGTTTGATGAAAAGGCAGTGGCTTATCATTCCTTGTCCTGTCTTATCAGTTGAAATATCTTATTTCAGATTTTTCTATTTATTTTTAATTATGATCTTAGTTTTAATTTGTTTATTATTTTTTAATTAATTAAATAGTTCTATCTTGTTTATTTGTTATTAATCTGATGTGCTCAGCTTTTGTGAACGAACCCGTCCAGCTTCAACCTTATCTTTACTCAGAATCTTGGTATATATTGGTCACTTTTCTATTTATAAAAGGTAATTATGTTGTACCTCTTTTTTGAAAGGACATTTTTACAAATTCATACAAAACAAGTTGTGGAATTCAATTTGAAAAGCATACTTCACATTGGTTTTATTAAGGCATATATATATATATATATATATATATATATATATATATATATATATATATATGATACATAGGTGCAAAATAGTATAATCAATAAAAAGTTTTAATGACAATTAAAACATATTTAAATATGAATATTTTAAGGCATTCTGATGCCCCAAAATGGTTGTATTATAGTGACATGTAAAATTAAATGCAACTTTTGAGTGATTAGGCAACACGGCTCTTCTGCTGATTAGACGTAAAATGCCTGCACTAGGACTCATAAGGTGGAACACTATCTTCTATCTAAGGGAGTCAGCAAAAAGGGCCCCACTACCCAGCCATTTGCTTGGTGGTCTATCACCTCTCCCTAATTACTATCACTATCACTAAGGCTATATTTAGCAACCATTGTTATCATAGAGGAGGTTATGCCTAAATTGATTTATACAGTACTAGCAGTGATACCCGAGCTTCACTCGCCAAATATTTTATTCATCAAACAACAAATTATTAATTATTCCTATAATAATAAACCATTTATTAATATTTTAACACAAACAATTAACATCCTGTACATTTTAAAACATCAAAATAAATATTAATTCAGCCAGCTGAGTTCGGTAAAGTTTTTTACTTGAACAATTTTATGATTTATACATTTCACATGAATTTAACTTATATTTGACTTATTTTACTTTACACAATATAATTGTGTGAGAGACACCAAGGAAGTGTAACAAGCAAAAAGCAATGCTACATCTGGGAACTGTTCCATCATTGGACATTCTTCATCATTGATGGCTCAACATAATGTCATGTCCCACTCTGTTTCGTTACATATAACTCATCAGGGCGCCGACAGAGCCTGAACTCACTCTGGCCTTCAATTACTTCCGAAGAATATAATGTGAAGTACTTTCCAGAGACGAGCGGTGCTCTCTTACCGCCATCATGAATGGCAAGCAAAACATATATAATTTTGATACTACCGAGTTTTGCAAAACATGAATAGTTGACACAATATAATTGTGCGAGAGACACTAAGGAAATGTAACAAGCAAAAAGCAATGCTACATCTGGGAACTGTTCCATCATTGGACATTTGTCATCATTGATGGCTCGACATAATGTCATGTCCCACTCTGTTTCGTTACGTCTAACTCATCAGGGCGCCGACAGAGCCTGAACTTACTCTGACCCTCAATTAATCCCAAAGAATATAATGTGAAATATTTACCAGAGACGAGCGGTGCTCTCTTACCGCCATCATGCATGGCGAGCATGAGACCGGTTGACACTAGTTTGGCAGTGGACCTACCTTTTATTGAGCATGGGTTAACTTCCCGCTTTTTGTCCACATTTTGTTTTTAGTAAAAAATAACTTTTTATACTTTGTTTGGTTATACTTCTAACTAGCCAAAGTGATTTGTGTAAAACAAACCCTCCGTGTTGTTTTATTTACGCCTGAAAATTAAAAATTGTATGTTATTGTTTTTGTACAAAATTTCTCTGTCACAAAGTAACCTGCATCAATGACTGGGCAACATTACATTGGCATAACTCTCCTCTACAATTACAATAGTTGATAAAAGTACCCCTAGTAGCCAAAATTGTCTTCTTTTGATATTTGAAGTCGCATTAAAAGCCCGATATACATGAGTTAAGTCGCTTGTTATTTCTATTTCACTATAATTTAATCTCATTATCTGTGTATTTTTTACTCACAAAAATACACCCTGTTTGGTTATTCACAAACATAAAACTGATGTTGTGTGACCAAGTGATTTTGTAGTGTAAACATCCATTTGCAAAATTATGAATTTTAAAAGCTTAATATTACTAAATCTTTCATTCTAACAATTACGCTTATTAACATATATTTGACTTAGTTATCTGCTAATATAGCTCTAATGTGCCTGTGTCAATAGAACATACATGTTATATTAAATAACGACTATTTAACTAAATAAGTTGCATCAGATTTGAAGTCATATGCAGTACTTTGTATTCTTCAAAGTGTCCTTATATTTTTTCATGCACTCATGTAAAATAGAATTTTAAAAGCATTAAATTATAAGGTTAAAAACATGAACGCTTTTTAATAATCTCAATAATTCATGTTTATAATTTCTTTCCTAAATAGAAATAATTATAATTATTAGAAAGTATGAGTTGAGAGATTCCTATTGTAAGTAGTAAGTTAGACAGAGACAGCTCCTCTTCTCATCAATATTTTTCCCTCTGGGGTATGTTTGGTCCTAATTTATTAACAGCATTGTTTAAAATATATTTTAATTTCTTTGTTTTAGATTTGTTTTTTAGTTAAAAGTTATGAGTGAGAGTGAGCAACAACTTTTACTCTCTCTTAAGACTATAGTTGAAGGATTACTCAGTAGTCAAGTTGCTAACGTGTGGAATATTTATGGTGGATTAAATAGACTTCATAGAATAATTGAAAAAATTCTTAAACATGAATTTACTGTGTTTAAAGATAATGTAAGTTATATTGATTTTAGTAAAAACCCAACTTTTACTTTGTTTTGGACTTCCCCATTCTTATAGATGCCTTATAGTTATTGAAGATTTCAGGGCCAATTTGACAGGTGTTACTATTACTTTTTATTTATTTAAAACAAGGTTGACTTCAGTTCTAGAATTATTTATAAAGAAAGCTATATATTTCAACCCCTTTGGGTCATCTTCAGGCCTAAACAACAAATAAAAAGTACAAAACATTTTACAAAAACATTACAAAAACAAAACATTATAAATAAGGTAGCTAAATTAAGATTTAAATACAAACAAAACAAAAAAAAACTTACTATATCCTCTTAAGATTATAGTATATAGTTATAGTAAGTTTTTTTTTGTTTTGTTTGTATTTAAATCTTAATTTAGCTACCTTATTTATAATGTTTTGTTTTTGTAATGTTTTTGTAAAATGTTTTGTACTTTTTATTTGTTGTTTAGGCCTGAAGATGACCCAAAGGGGTTGAAATATATAGCTTTCTTTATAAATAATTGTAGAACTGAAGTCAACCTTGTTTTAAATAATTATGGAGTTCTACAAAAAAGATGTTTCGCTAATTAATTTAATCTTTTTCTTATAATCTGGTTTTGTTATAATTGGCAAATTTAACTTTATTTTTCTTGTTAGCCTATTCTTAGTCCCTTTACAACTTCTATCAAACTACTTCTTTCTGACTTTAATATTTCCCTAAGAACATATCCTCCATGTACTCATCCTGAATGAGAACTCTCTGAACCTATAACATTAGACAGGAGGTCTTTCGTAGCCATTTGTGTTTGTCTTTTACAAGTTTATAGTTTTCTTAAGCAAATATGTTTGAATGCCCTACTTGTGGTTTTTCTGTTTAGGGGCTTATTAAAAATTATTAATAAATAATAAAAAAAAAATAATAATGCCCTACATCTCTAAAGATGCCTTTCATAGTGGAAGAGGAAAGTCGAATTCTTTGTCTACTTTGATGCAGTCACCACCAGAAGACCTAAATCTTTACATAGAAACCAGTTCTGTTTTCTTTCGTGCAGCATTCTTTCCTGATCGCATTTTTTAAATTGTTTTATTTAGGGAGAAGAGGACATCTGGGTTTTTGTGGAAAGAGCTGCTAGTACAAATAACAAATGTTCAAATCAAGGCTGTGGTGATATTTTAAATAAATCTGCATTTAGTCTTTCATCCTGTGATTCATCTCCTGATCCTAACAAACCATCTGATCCTGCCATGAAATGGCTGCGTGACTGGTTTGTAAAGTTATTACAAATTTAACACTTTTATTACACATCTTTATATTAATTTAATTTTCTCACATTATTGAATAAAATATATAGGTTTATGAATATGTTTTATATTTAATATATGCTTGATATTATTCAAGACAAAATTATTTACATTATTGTTTGGGGGAAGAAATAAATTTATGATAGTATATTTAAAGACTTGTAAGATAATCCCCTGCTTGTAGCCTTAGATGAAGAAGTTACTGGTACATTTGCTAGTGACTATGTTTATCGTAATTTTGGCTGTCTGATATCTTCTCAAATATATTTACTTACAAATAATTGTTATTTTTCTAGTATTGAACGTCATGATCTTAGTTCAGAGTTATCAAAGCTATTAGAAAATGAGGAACATTTGACTTGCTGTTACAGCCCTAGAGCATTTCTTCGACAACCAGATTATGCACAAGCTTGTCTTACTTGTCTTTCTGCTTTAGAACTTAATCAAATGTCATTACTGACAGATATTCATCCGTCTTTGGTAAGTAAAATGCATCCTGATTAATGTAAAATTAATGTCTTTACTTTATTGACCTTTTATGTAAACATTATAGAACTGCAGTATCTAAAAATTACAGTTTGATGAAACCTAGGACAATAAAGTTAGGCTGTAGGAGAAAGTTATACTGAGACACAGGCTATAGTTTATTTTTTATGGGCTGAAGTTAAATTGGTTTTACATTGTACTCTTTATTTATTTGAAGTACTCTTTTTTATTTGCATCATGGAGCCTAAGCTACTTCGTGTTGTACATCTCTTGGGTAAAAGTAATTAGCTTGTTTCACTTGGTCTTTTCTTTGTAAATTTAACAAATTTTGTAAATTTAACACTTCTGTTTTGTTTTATATTTAAGGTATAGTGACAATGGCCTTCTGCTTGGTTGAAATCATTTTGTCTTATATATTTTTATGATCTATTTATTTTTCATCTAATCCCACTAGAAAACTTCATTATAATTTTAAATTTTTTTCAATATTATGTATTAATCAATATTACAACAATTTTTTAGTACTTATCAAATAGAATAACATCAGTTGGGAATACTAAAGTTCACCGAAGATGTTCCTCTTATCCTGAAAAAATATCTGTTGGATTGCACAAGCGTACATCTGATAGTAATATTATTGAGAAAAATGTTTTATCAACTGAAGGTTTACCTAAAGACAATGAAGAAAAAGGCACCCCTGGACATAAAAGAACTAGGAGTCTTGTTGGACCTGAAGTTATGTCCAGTATGCACAAAAGTCTTCCTTGTTTCAAAAGGTAGTGTTGATCCAGTTGACAATTTTTTCTATTGTGTATTTGTTGCTGTCAATTTGGGATATCAGGCATACATTCTCAAATACTTTACTGTAATGTAATGTTGCATTTAACAAGTTTTGAGAGACCAGTATACTCTACTTTAGATCTTAATTAAACTTGTTGAGAATGTATAATCTTAAAGTTTTTGACCTGCTCAGAACTGAGTTTACGTATCTGCTTTTAATTGGCAGTAAATTAGGTGCTTTACTGCCTTTCTCAAATAATGAATTATTCAATTAAAGTATACAGTAAGAAGGGATATGTATCATTAATAAAATAAATGTTAAAAACTCTTAATAAGTATTATTAATAGTATGTCTATTACATCTTCATTTTAACATAATTAATAATGTAATAATAAAAAACATATTTTTTAAGACAATACTTATTTAAATACTGAGATAGCTATTTTAAAATAAATAAACATAACATGCATAGTATTATTTTCAAAAAGAAATAAATTAAGAAAAAGGATCCAATGAATAGTACAAAATAAATGTTTTTAATAATAAACAAAATAAAAATAACATGGATGGTTCAAATAATAATTTATTTTTTACCAATAAAAATTCTAAATAACTAAAGGTCTTTTAGATAATCCAAAACTATTTTACTTATTTACAATGTATACGTGAATGTGTTAGACTGGCTAGATAACATGCTAGTTTTTATTTTAAATTAATTTAAACTATCAGTGAGTGATAGTGACCAAACTATCATTGAATTCAGACCAAATTACCCAACCTTGGGCTGGCATGTGTACAATTCCAGTGCAAAGTGGGTAATACAAGCTTATTTAGTTCTATTTCCCTAATTGCCCTAGGAGGCCTGGCATTGTGCACAATGCCCATATTGCCCGCAACATATACATGACAAACTGAACAAGAAATATACAAAATAAGGCATTAGTGTGAGTGTTAAAGAAAATATTTATTAATATGGAGTGCTACAGTAGTGTAAACTTAATAAAAAAACCTTAGCTTTATCTCTTGCTTAAATTGAAGCAACTGTGATTCTAAGAGAAAACAAATTTTAGTTAATTTGAACTTTTCTACATTAATACTTCAAACTTTATATTGTGAGGCACTTTTGTAATTTTTATTCTTTTCCCATTAGGAAATTTTTAATCCAAATTAGTTTTCAAATACTCTGAATCTTGGTACAATCTTAGGTATGATGGTTGTATTGTGAGAATAAAATAAATGATTATTTTGCATTTGAGTCATTATTTATTCACTGTAAAGTGGTGATATTGAGTGTTGGTTTGCACTGAGTTCTTATTTTCTTAATTAAGCATAGTTTTCAAAATGGATAATAACAAAACATGACTAATTTGATGCAATATTACTAAGTATAAACATTGGAATAGAAATCAAACATACTTTGATTTCTATTATTTATAAATAAAATAAAATCTAAATAATAATAAATTTTTAATGTTAAAACATATTTTATTCTTTTTTTTAACTGAAATAATATATTCTAATAACTTGAATGTTAATTTACTTTTTAGGAGTCATGTAAATAATTATGAGAGTCTAAGCAGTTCATTGCCGAATAAATTAACTAACCAAGTTGATTCCGAGTTTAGTAAGATAAAACAGAGATCAGGTCCTAGATGTTGGTCAAGTTTGCCCTGTCTCACTCCTAGCCCCAGCCAACCACCTCCAGAGCCTCCTCCTCTAATCAAATCATCTCCGCCTTTATCTCCTAGTCTTCTAAAAATCGATTACAGACCTTTAGGGAAACCTCAGAGAAGAAACAGGTATTCAATTTTTATATTTGTTATACATACATACACACACACACACACACACAGATATATATATATATATATATATATATTATATATATATATATATATATATATATATATATATATATATATATATATTAAGATGAATATTTATGCTTGTTAAGGGTAATATTAATTTATCTATTTCTTTCTTATAATCAAAAATAACAATTTTTTATATGCAAAGTTGTATTTTTTTCAGTTGTGGTCGTAATTTAGTGACTAAACCAAGTTTGCTAGATGGGAACAGTGATGCCCTGGCTCCTGTTATTACAGGGTTTTTTCCTAGGCCAAATGCTGGCGAATCTCTAACTAGTTTTTTAACTTCTCATCAATTTTCATTCACAAGAGCTGAATTAGACAGAGAAAATGCTCATTTTAGAGTTTCAGAAGCTATTATTGGTGCCATAGAACAGGTATTTTGTTTAACAGTTAATTTAATGTTGATTTTCTAGTTTTATAACTATTTTTAAAAGTTTTAAATAAGATTAAAGTATTAAAAATTATATAATCATCATTTCATTACTACTAAAAGTATGAATGTATTTAATTTATCTCACTTGAATATCTACATTTTTTGGTTGAAACTGAAAATCTAAAAGCTTAATTCTAAAAGTAAAACACACTACACAAATATATATGTACATACATATGTATGTATGTATGTATTTATTTATTGATCTCTCAGATGGGGAAAATTTTCTGTATTGCGTATTTCACTATTATAGTCTCCAAGATTATTCCCATGGAGGCCTTCCCAGGCCCCCATTTTATTTATACTTATATTTTGCCTTTATCGTGTTAGCAAAGAAAATTGCTCATGAATCCAGATCAACATAAATAAAAAAAAGATAAATCAATAATCGATTTGATGTTCAAGACATAAATGTAAGAAAATGTGAATAGTTTGAGAAGTGTGATTTAGGATCACCCCTTGTGACTTCACTTAATCCTGCTGATATATTTTCTTCCTGAAGAAAATATGTTTACCTGCTGTTTCTATTAAAACATCTGACGGTTCTGAAAAATATGTTGTACCAGATTATAGATACAAAACTAACGTAACTTGTTTATTTATTTATTATTCCAGGTTAAGTGGAACAAATGGGAAAAACTTGTTGAAGAAGCTACTGAAGAATCAGATGAGGAAATTTGTGCTCTAAAACAAAGAATTAGACTTAGGAGAAAGCAAAAGCTTCTTGATCGTTGTCTTAACAGGAATAATCTATATAATAGTAATGCTTCTTTACGGTTCCAGTTATTTTTTCCACTTTATTTACAATTTTTTAATTCTTTGTTTCTCTTTGACAGAATGCTTTATATTTATCTAACTGCCAAAAGTCTCTATTTTACCTGTATGTCATTTCATTTGTTGGACATGTTTTTGAGAGAAATGCACTAATAAATAAGAAGTAGTGAAAATACTTCACTAATTCTATGAATTATTTTTAATTGATTCATTGATATTAATGCGTGATCATAATTTTTAGCTGTCATAATTAATGTTACATTACCCATAATAAATATCAGATAATTTATAAAGTCTTTTTGGTTTCTACTGATTTTTGATGTGTAGTTAGTGGATATAAAATATTTGGTGTCAACTATTAAGGGATTACAGAATTGAAATTACAAAGGTTCCCATTCCATGTATTGTTCATGCATACCAAAGAAAAATTCTTACAAAGGTTAAATTATAAACAATTATAAAATTGTGGGTACATACTGCATTCATATTTATTAAACAAAATATATAGTAATAAAAGACATAGCAGAGTCATAGTTATAGTACTAATAAATAAAAACAACAGTTTTGTCTCTCCTCACATTAATCTCACAGTCAAGTACCTTTAAATACAATGGTGGATTACTAACCTCACTTTCTCGGGCACTGATGATGACCGTTAACGGTTGAAACACGGCTCTATTATATTTATATAATAATGTGTGGAGATACAAAATCTGTTCTGTTTTCATTCATTATTACAGCACTCAAAATATACTTGGCATTAAAGCATTTAATAAACTTCTACAAAAGAATAATAGTGCTTGACATGAGATAGTTAAACAAATTAAATAAAAAAACTGTTTAATTACAGTGTTTTTAATAAAGAGCCTTTATTCAACCTCAAAGTATATTTTAATATAACTTATCCTTTATGTTTAGTGAATTTTCTTTTGGAAAACAATTCCAGATGGTATAGGTGTCATGGTAGAAGTCAAACCTCAGACCACTAACTAATCCGTTTCAAAGGTTCCTAATCACAAAGAAATATATTTTATATATATATATTATTATAAAATATATATATTATTATATTATATTATATATATATATATATATATATATATATATATATATATATATTATATATATATATATATATATATATATATTATATATATATGTGTGTGTGTGTGTGTGTGTGTGTGTGTGTGTGTGTGTGTGTGTGTGTGTGTGTGTGTGTGTGTGTATTTTAGGTACTTTCTTGTAAACACGCTATCTTTTGAACAGGTTAATATTTTTTAATCCTACTTGTTACAAAAATCAACCTTGGGTAGGACATGTAGGATATGTATATGGATACATAGGATAGGATATGTATGTATGTATTTTTCAAAGGAAACGTGCACAATGCCTGTTGGCTTTACAAAACTATGCCTCTAAAATTAGCATTGCACACCATTATTAGCACTACTTTATTGCTCAGTTGGTTTCTTTAAAGGTTTTAGCGTATTTCCTTTGAAAAATACAGAAAAAACAAGTTAAGAGTAGTGCTTGATATTGAGTTTCTGCTCTAGTTATTAAGCATAAACCGGATCCTTAAGCAAGAAATGGATTGTTAAGCATGGAAACACACACTCCAAAGGAAATTCGGCTGACATGCGGACCACCATGCCAGAATTATGTTTTATTTTAACTTATTCTTATAATTTTTAATTGACACAACCTATTATTATGTGATGTAATTTAAAGAAATAAAGATCTTATTTATTTGTTTATTTAACATCATATCAATGTCTATATCATTATTGGGAATCTCCTGTTTTTGCTAACATTTGTTTTTATTTTTGTCTATTTTATTTTAGGAGGGGAAAGTATAAGCCCTGAATCATCATCTTCATGTAGACATACTTCGGATAGCCTTCCGTCCTCTACATCATCTGAAGATGATGTTCAAGATATGGTAGTTGATAATATTACTTCTTCTAATCTTTGTCAAATGAAACTAGCAGGTAAATATTTCTACGTACATAATTAAATTAATGCCCATTTAGAGCCTTGCAGCTCATCAGTGTTAACCCCTTTAGGAACCACCTGAAGTGGCAGTGGCAACTGCTATGCTCAAAGTAGTGCTGTGCTAAAGTTGGTGCTAATTTATTTTAACAATAATTTCTTATAAATTAAGAGCCTAACTCTGAGGTATCAAAGCTTAGAATAATACGGATGCTGTAACAACCTTAACCACAGAGCCATTTAAATGCAAATAATAATATTAATGGAGTAAATTATGTTATTTCAAATTTAATAATCTTAGTTTGAAACAAAACAATAAAATAATAAGTTTTGTATCATTATGATTCTGTTTATTATGGAGTGACAATATTTTACAAATAATCATGCCAATAAAGCCAATATATTTTCTCATTTACCTTTTGGGCTTATCACTTTTATCTCTCATTCCCATATGTATGAATCAATTTGTATATTTCATTAATCCAAGCCCAACTAACTATACCTTCCAAATATAATTATTATTGACTCATTATCATTGGTTGTACTTGGAGGTATTACTTTTTTGGAATTTTTGGTCATATTCTATTTATTCATTTTTTTTATTCCAGGTATAACATTATCAATGGGATCTTTATATTCTGAAGCTGATTTACTTAATCGACCTGTACCCAAGGCAACTAAACCTGAAATTGAAAATGAATTAACAAGGAATAGTAAACACAGTAAAGAGAATGATGAAGATAATTCAGTTGATAAAAATCATAATGGTGATCAAAAAAATATTTCTAAAACTGAAAGAAAAATCATCCCTGAAAGAACTACCGTTCATGTGAGTCCCCTGGAGGAACCCGTTGTCACAGCTGAAGGTGTTGCTTTATCACTTCTTAAAAAATTTTCTGATAAACAATTACCAAAAGCTTCTGATATTGATTGGCTTGTGTCTGAAAAGGATGCTCCTCAACAGGTTTGTTTATTGTAAATATTCATTAGAATATTAAAGTACTAATATTAAAAGTTCAATTCAATTCAAAACATGCTTTATTTAAAATAAAAATACATAATTAAGGTTAACAACATGTAGTCCTTTTTGCTTAGCCTCTGGGGCTGTCAGCTGGACGTTTAAAACAAACTTAAAAATTTTAGTAGTACAAGTGAATTATCTATTTTTTTTTTTTATAAGATAAATTTATTTATTTCAAAAAATTTATTATTTATTTATTTTTTATTGATTTATTTATATATTTTTTTTATTTTATTTTATTTATTTTATTTATTATTTATTTTTTTTTTTAGTAGTACTAGCAAATCAACTATTTATTTATTTATTTAAAGAATACATTTATTTATTTCAAAAATTATATATTAAGTACTTCTACATAAATTAAACTTTGATTAAATATACAATTTGACTCATATCTTTTTATTTATTTATTATTTTTAGGTCAATTTAGATATTTCACAATATTAAAAGTTAGTCTTATCTAAAGCACAAAAACCCGGTGAGAGAAAACGTATGAATGGTCCTTGGACCAATTCCAAAGTGGCTCAACTTATGGTTAACTCTTGATATTAATACTTAAATAGAAAATCCATGGCTGTACTTTTGACAGTTGTGAGATGTTAATTTTTCTTGAATGTTATGTATAATAATTAATCATGTTTATATATTTTATTAAAAATTAATTGCTTATTATTAATAAAAAATAAAGGAGTTATAAATTTAATTAATTTTTAGCTGCTACCTTTACCAGAGAGTTGGTCTGTTGATGAAGAAACATTACCAGCAACTGCATTAAGAGGAACTAACCAGTGGGCTCCACCAAGACCTCAGATTATTTTTACTATTCATCCTCCAGCTCCGTAAGTTATCTTGGAAATGTTAAAAGCTTAATTATAGGATTTTTTGCCTTAAGGTTGTTTCTTTTAAGTTTAGTCTTGTGTGCTATTATAGATATGAACTTAAAAAGGAAGAAAAACAAGTATTTATTCCCTGGGCTGTCAAAATGGTTGATATACCATTTTGTTAACTCACGAGGCAAAACTGATGGTGTTAATTACTGTCAAGAGCAACAACTTGTATCTAAGATTTTACCTCTAGAAGGGAGAAATAGTATTATAATTAACAGAACACTTGAAAAAATACATTAATATAATGAATTAGACAAAATAAAATTTATGATGAAATAAGGTTTTCATGAAAACCTTCATGACTAAAATTCTTCTTAGTCAGAATTTTATAGGTTTTTATTCTTGTCTAATCATAGATTTTGGTAATTACACCATATAGACCAAGAGCCCAGGGGTGTTTTGTTAATAAAAAGTGTAATGGCTGGAACCAGTCTCAATTTTTCGTAAATACCTTCCTGGACAAGGATCTGCAATTCTGCCGACTCGTATCGAATGGGTGTCCCAGGCAGAACACACTTTACATGTCAAATTTACCACAGAAGTTAATAAAAAGTGTAATGGCTGGAAACGGGTTTAATTTTTTGTAAATACCTTCCTGAAGAAGGATCTGCAATTCTGCCGACTCGTATCGGATGGGTGTCCCAGGCAGAACACACTTTACATGTCAAATTTACCACAGAAGTTAATAAAAAGTGTAATGGCTGGAAACGGTCTCAATTTTTCGTAAATACCTTCTTTAACAAGGATCTGCAATTCTGCCAACTCGGATCAGATGGGTGTCCCATGCAGAACCTTTGACCCCTAAAGTGCGTTCTGCCTGGGACACCCATCCGATACGAGTTGGCAGAATTGCAGATCCTTGTCCAGGAAGGTATTTACGAAAAATTGAGACTGGTTCCAGCCATTACACTTTTTATTAACAAAACACCCCTGGGCTCTTGGACTAATATGTTCATATCGAATAAACTTTTAATAATTTTTTATAATTTATTCGTGTTAATATTTTTGTTAACTATTTAATTTGTTTTATTAACAAAAATACTGCAGGTCATTTATAAAAGTCAATAATTAATAATTTTTTTATAAATTGCTAAGTCATTGCTTTGGTTATTTGTTTATTAAAGTTAAATACAAAGGTTTAAATAAATATTATTTTGTAATAATTGGTGATAAAACATTGAAAAGTGTTAAAAAGAGCCATACCCAGTAAGTATCAAACCTGTAACATTCAACTTAAGAACTGAAGATGGTACCAACTGAGCTAAAAAGAAAATGCAGAGCGGAAGTTAAATAGTCACCATAACTAAAGCTATTGTACTCCCACTAGTTACTTTTCTCCCTGTAGATCCAGGAGTTCAGACAATAACACTTTTTCTCCCGTTTGGAGGTAAAATTAATTTACCTAATATTCTTAAAATATACTGCTCAAATAGCTGGCATGCATCTTAGAATAATAATTTAAATCTCAAGAACAATAGTTATCAAATTTTGTTGCCTATTGCCTGTCAGCTTAAAAACCTTAAAAAATTACATTTTTGTTGTTTTTACAGGAGGAAAGTTGTTATGATTAATCAAAAATATATGTGTGGTGGTTGTGGGATGAAAGTCGCTCCTGAGTATGCTCATAGATTTAGGTATTGTGATTATTTAGGAAAATATTTTTGCACTGGTTGTCATCTTAATCAGCAAGCTATTATACCAGCCAGAGTCTTGTATAAGTGGGACTTTAGCACGTAAGTTTTAACTTAAATCAATATTTGTGTCATTTGTGTATTTTTTTATATTATTAGATATAAGTAAGTTATTGTATTTGCACTAAAAATCTCAAAATCACTTCAATTGTCAGTTTAAGCTGTTTTTGAGACAGCTGATTTTTCGATGACATTTTTTTGTTATCACCGTAGTTACCAGGGTATTTATGCTAGGGAGTTGAAACTTTGTGGAGATTATTTTGTTTACTTGTGTCAAAATTTGGTTTTGTTTTTATGATGACATAAAACTGACATAATGACTAAGCAAAAACAATTCATTCTGCATAAATAAATGATTGGATCAATTTAATTTGATATGCCTGTAATCCTATATATGACCGGTTAATGTCACAAGTTTCTTCTCCTTATCAGCATTAGTTCATTTTTTATTGAATGACATGTATCGACTAATCATCCAATTGAGTTGGGCACGAGTGTACCTCTTTAATAAACAAGTACACAAATTTTCATGCCAATAGGGCTATTAGCCACAGTTTTTTTAAATCACTTGTGTTAAGATACATTAAGCAAGATTAGTACATGGACTGATGACCCTAAATAAAGTATATGACGTTTTTTTAATGGAATTAAAAATAAAATCAAATGTTAATAAGAGGTCCTAGCATTCTATTTGGATTTTTTGTTGGAGTTTGATGGGTAAAAAATTATTTTTAAAAGATTTAAATATCTATTTCATTTTTCAGGTATCCTGTTAGTAATTTTGCGTACAAGCTTCTGGAGCAAATGTCAAGAGATCCTTTATTTAACATATCAGATATAAATAAAACACTTTTTAAAAAAGTCGGTGCATTAGATAAAATAAAAACATTCAGACAGCAACTTAATTATTTAAAAGTTTTTTTATTGAGCTGTAGATTTGCTTCTAGGTAAGAATAATTATGTGAATTTTAAGAGTATTATGATGTATTCATTTTATTTTGAATAACACCGCTTTAAATGTAGTCATCTTTATTCATTTATAATAATTATGAATTATTCTGGATCTGCTATATCGTCAGGTCTGTACAATTCAAAGAGGGAGCTTAGACTTTTCTTTCTTCATAAAACTTTAATTATAGGTATTAAGTTTGGTTTAAACTATTGTTTCAAATGTGTTTCTGAAATGATATGAATTTGCTTTAGTACCATTTCTTCTCAAATCAGGCAGATGGTCAAAAATCTTGTCCGGTCATCCTCACTGATTTTCTTGAATATTTGGTATGATGCTCCATTCAAGAGAGACACTAAGTTGCCCAAACGTTTTGCTAAAAAAAATGTTTGGGAGTTACGGGGGGAGGGGGGTCAAAGTTTGAAAAATCACAAAATTTTGTCCTTTTTAAGAAAAAAATATATTTTATAAAAACCGTCATAAATAAAGTACCAATTGTGCTCAAATGGAGTTCTTGGTCTCTATTTGAAAATTATTTTTCTGATTTCCTACGTATAGTTTTGATTGGTATTTTCTTGGATAAAAACAACAACAAAAATCAATTTTCACAAATTTACAGTTTTTTTGGTCTCTTAATAAAGTGCTGAAACTTTATATGGATCCTAATGTTTAAAAAGGACGAAATTTGGGTATTTTTCAAACTTTGACTCCTAAAACTCCCCAAAAGATATTTTTAGGCAAAACCGTTTAGGCAACTTAGTGTCTCTTTTTCAAGTAAATCGGCGAGGACGACCTGTCACTCCCCTGCCTGACTGGAGATGGAATGGTTCTTTACTAACTTTCTTGATACAATCTGAGTTTGAATGTCATGTTTTTTAGTTTGCATGATAGATTAGAGAAAGAAGAGGGTTATATATTTAAAGAGCCAGACATGTATTCAATAGATTTATTGGTCCAAGTAAGGAATGGAAAGTTATCTAGTAGACTTGCTGCTCTTGTTAAGGACTCTCTTATTCATGTTAGCAAATGCCAGGTATGCAATGCATTTTTGTAAATTCATTTTGCTTTGCATTTTTTTAATGAGCAGAGCCATTTAACACAATTTTAGATACTTTTTATTATTGAACTTAGTACATCGGTTTTATTTATTGACTTTCCTATCAACTGCGATAAGCCTGGTGTACACACACTAAACCCTATCCAAGCGAAAAAATGAAGTCGCTGGACTGTTTCTTTCGTCATGACTTATAGGTCAAAATTAATTTTCAGATGTATAACTAGATACAAATTTGTTGTAGTTGTGATGAACATCTATATAAAAAATTAACATTAAAATAAATCAATGTGCTTGAAATTGTACAGTAGTTGTAGCAGTAATAGAGTGGGGAGGCAAATAAGCCACATTGTTGGGCTCTTCTTGCCTACCCCAATTCCTTAACCTACACCACCTCTACCAAGAATCTCTTGTAAAGGTTGATATATTGTAGGATATCTCTCCAAATAAGAGAATAAAGTTCCTCTTCATACAAGAGGCCAACGCCAAATATGCGGGTACGAAGAGAAATACAGGCCTCACACTCTGCAAGCAGGTGAAAGGCTGCATTAAATTGCACATTGATTTATACTTAACTATATAAGTTTTGTTGCAGTGTTCAATTATTCAAACTTCAAAAAGTAGGAGAGGGGATAAAATTTGATGTGAAGTAAAAGATTAAATTTGAAAAATTGTAACCAAAAATAACCTTGTTTTAGTGAATTTTACTCTTACTTAAAAAATCAGTACAAGGCAAAGGGACAATGATTCAAAAAATATTAAGATGATATTTTTATTTGAAGTATTTAAGGTTGTGAGACTCTATTTCATGAATATTACAATTAGTAAAGTAGGGAAATAAGGGAAAATATGTTGTTCAATTTTCAAAAATCAATTTTATTTCAAAAATTTAACTATTTACACTTGATGTTTAAGAGTTGGCTGGATGCTACTTTATAATTACCAGTCATGGTAATGTTTTCCATTTTAATATGATAATGTGTTATATTCTCTTGACCAGGCAACTTAGTCCTTTGTTTTATTTTAATAAAAACATTAAAGAAGTATTTTTTCCATTAGATTTTATATTTTTCATTTATTGTTATTTTCAGCTATGCCTTGCTAGGGGATTTGTCTGTGAACTTTGCAATTCAGGTGAAATTATTTATCCATGGCAGCTTACTAAAGTTTGTAAATGTCAAAAATGTGGTACTTGTTTTCATATAGCTTGTAAAAATAAGAACCCCCCTCCACCTTGTCTTAGATGTATTAGGATGTCTGCAAGATCAGCTTCATAGTATTTATAGAAACGCCTAATTTACTTTTCATATTTCAGAAATCACTTTATTCTTGTGATTGAAAGTGAAACATCTTTTAAAGAATTGATAGATTTATTACTAATAGCTATGGCTAATTTTAACTGTATCTAATTTATCTATGGGGCTAAGAGTTGTATGTATATATAATCTATTTATTTAGTTATAAGCTTAAATCTTATAGGGCTTGTGATTACAGTTTTAGTTGAATGGTGTGTTGAATTTATTAAGTTCTCCTAAATTATTGGTATCAATCCACGTTTCTAACAATTATGATATTCCAACCGTTTTAGTCTTTATATGCTAAAAGTCCATAACTATATTAGACATAGACATTATAATATTTTATGTGTTATCCTCTGACAGCTCATCACAAAAAATATGTGTCCTACTAAGGTCATTACAGAAAAAATTACTATTCTGTATTATATTATTATTTCTCGATCCCTTTATAAAGCTCTATTAAGTGCATAATGACGATTGGAACTTTTGGGATGTCTAACATTTTGCAATATTATTCTGCAAAATTTGTGGGATGAATTCCACAAATTTTATTCCACTAGTTTTATTCCACAGGCAATATGACATTAGTGTGAATTTCTTAACTATCTAATACATTTTTAATTATGAGGTGAGAAAACTCTTCGAAGAACCTAACTATTCCACTCTTAAGATTAATGTATGAATTTTAAGGAAAATAGTTTCCTCTTAAATTATATTTTCTATTGATAGCTCTTGTATTATTTGTCACTAATGGTAATTGATGTTATTGGATAATGGATAATTGGAGTGATCCAGTCACTCAGCATTGGACAACTCAATCAGTTGGATTGTTTAACACTGATAGGTTAATTGGTTTAAATTTAACTCTGTTCAACAAAAATATTTTATTAGTGAAGGGGATTTTTGCTAATTGAGAACTTTATTCAAACAATTAAATTTATTGACTTTATTTATGATATTGGATGAAGTCTTATCTTATCCATAATTTTTAATATAATCCTATTTATTAAAAAATAAAAATATTTTGATTTTTCAAATAATATAAATTAATTTTACATTATTATTAATAGTTAATGCAATCAAAAGCATCTTTTTTAGACACTGAATTAAAGGTTATTATTAAAAAATATTGTTAAAATGATTATAATCATTACTAAGTGCCTCTGATAAGTACCTATTATTAGTTAATTATCTTAAAAGAATGTCAGTAGTTAAATTTTGTTGAAAAGGCTTTCATATGAAATTATTTTCAATGAACATAATTTTTCTATTTGACATTGGTGCCATAGCAAATGTGCGTTGGAATTTAGAAATTAAAATAATATATATATATATATATATATATATATATATATATATATATATTATATATATTATATATATATATATATATATATATATATATACTGGGTACAGGGTGTCTCGGAACTATTACTTACCTTATCGAATTTGCTATGCTCGTCATCTCCAGTTTGGACTCACTACTCTTCAGAATGTGGAAATCACCTTATTTATATTACTGTACGTCTTTGAACTCCCTTTGCTAATCCTCAGATAGGAAAGAATCCATTTTATTTATTGTTTGCGGTTACCATCCAAACACTGACCTTGCTTTATGCTGCTTAACACTAGTGATCTGATATATAAAAACTGATGGTTTTGAAAAAAAAATATATGTGTCATTTGATAAAAATCAGAGCTGATCAAACTAATGCTGAAAATGAGATGCAACGTTGCACATTTGTTGGTCTTGTATGTAAATTCATTTTTGCCTAATTTCAAATTAATACAGATATTTTTTCCTGATTTTATGAATTTTTGACATTTTTTCTTAGTCATTATAAATAACGTCATAAATTTAATTTTCTGGATAGCACAACAATACCTAAAAATTTATTTTTGTACCTCGAATTTCTAGCATAAACATTCTGGAAGCTACAATAATATGAGATACACTCATACACAAACTGACTTCTTGGTAAAATCCACTCAGGAGGTCTTTAAAATACATTAAACAGATAATTCTGTTTGAATACCAGTTTCGGGTTTTTAGTGCAAAACACATTCCTGTTCCTCTACATTTACCTACTTTACCTATGGTATAAATAAGGAACATAAAAAAGAAAATTATTTAGGCATGTTAAACAAATAATTATAAAGTTTATAAAATTTAACTCTTAATATAACTTTTGTGGAAGGTTTGTTTGTATAAGACTTCCTGAGTGCACAAAAATTTGGGATATTAGCTTATAAAATATGGCAAAGCTAGTTCTATAAGTATAAATATTTATTATTTCAGCACTTTTTTGGTCTAACCTAACTTAAATCATTTATACTTATTTATGGAGAGTACTTATAGTGGTTTTGGAAACCATTAGTGGCTCTCATCATTACTGAACCCTCTACAGGGTGTGCCTCGGGAAGTTACAATTCTGAGCGGCCGTGGGGATTTATATGTTACATGATAACTTCTAAAGTATTTACAAGTAATGAGTAAAAAAATGTAAGGTCTGCCTTTAGACATGTATGTTATTAATTAATGATGTTAAATATATTTATGAACACATAAAAATTTAAAAATAATGAAACAAAGTTGCATCAGCTGGATTCGTAAATAATATTTCTCAGAAATTACATAAAACACCATATTTACTTGATTTTGTTCAAAATAGAGGGGGAAGGGATAAGAGGAACTAAGTTGGAGCGATTATATTTAATTAATAAAGTAAACAAATAAATAATATAAGTTACACAATCAAAAGTAATATAAAAAAATACATACCTTACTGTGCATGTTGAGGGTATATAGCCGCAATAGAACTTTTTTTGTAAAAAAATATTCATCAAAAATTAGGTCTCACTAATTTTTTATAACCGATATTATTATCTTGAAAAAGGTTCAGTTGAAGTATACCTCAAGCCTCTGTGACTGACCAATCAATAAAAGTTTTATTAAGAAAATACAATTTTTTTTTGGTAAATCCCGCAAAAATGATTAAGCAAATTAATCATAATGTGTAAAGCCTGGTAGTAGATTAAGCACATTTGTAGATTTAGAACAGAGAATATGGATATATCTTGTTATACTGTAGGTTTCAAGAATTATTTTACTCTGTGGTACCCTAAGATCAGATGCTGACAAAAATAGTTGTTAGTTTGTTAGCCAAAACATTTTTTTTAGAAAATTTAAAAGGTACTTAGTTTACATTTTAGCAAATATAGAAGAATGTTAGTGGTAGTGAGACATATATTTATTCACTTTTTATTTATTTTATGAAATTAATTTTATTCATTGTAATTTCTATTTAACTAATTTAGAAAAGGTAAAACAGTAATTTTTTACTCTAATTTTTGTTTGAATTAAGTCATTTCAGTGATGTTGTTAACTATAACTTGCAAGACATACAATGAGGGCACTTCTCTTTGGTTTAGTTCACTTTAAGATAGGCTCTTTTAATACTGTATATTACCAAAATTTTTTACACATGTAATAAATTAAGTTAAACATAAAATAAGTAACTTAATTTAAAGTTAAACAGGTTATATGTACCACAAGTTGAAAAAGCAATTCTCCCTCCTTATCTAGCAGGCTCGTTGTGCTTATTGAGAAAAGAAGTTATTTATTCATATTACTAATCGTTGAGAGCTCGAGTGTGGCCCCGCCCGCTAATGATGGTGTTAAGTTGGTATTTTTATCCAACAGCAAGTATCGATGGTTACTGATTCTTCAATCACGTAATATAAATGTGTAACGTTGTGTAAAAAAATTACGCAAACATAGATATGTTAATTGAACTTTACACGACGAGCAATTTAAATTTTGTTTGGATAAGCATACATATTAGATGCTTATATTTTTTGACAGTTTTGGCGCTACTAGAACAAATTTAGATAGTAATTTGTTAGTTAGATAATAACTTGTGATTTGTGACATCATATAAACCTATGTTTGTTAATAATGTAAAGAAATAATTTAAAAAAATTGAATCTATCCCAATATATCTCATTTGATGGAATGACATATCTCATTGATGGATTAAGATATAGAGGGTATATTCTGTTCAATACATTGGAAGGCTTGAAACATTTTTTTGCTGGGCTCTGTGTAGCCTTATTGTAATCACATTGTTTGTGTTTTGGTTTGTACTATATACGTTCTATTATATAAAGGGGGGGGGTCAACACGCTCCGTATTGCACAATGATTTACCTCTGCAGTTTAAGACAGAGTGAAAACCTAGCAATTGTACCCGTACAGATGTATCTGTATTTTGTGTTATCTACACTGCAGTATATTTATCTCAGTTCAGTGTTAATTAAAGTTTTATGTCATGCAGAAAGTACTCTCGTCAGATTTGGTCTTTTGTCTATTTAAAAAAATATTAGAAAATCTTAGGAGGACCCAGTGCTCAGGGTGAACTAGGAGTGGCTTCTTAACATTCATAGGTATTTCCCTTTATATCACTGTCATTATTTTAAACTCTTGTGTAATTCGATAAATTCAGTGAGCAACTCACGATTACATTGTCTTAGATCACCAACTTCTTTACTTTGTTCATAGATATTTTAGCTCCGTTATCTCTACAACTTTATAGTGTTATTACCGGACTTAAAACTGGTAAGATTTATTGTCGACATGCAACATTTTAATTGCCCAGGCAAATTGCCATACAAAACAGTTTGGATTCATCGACGTTTGGACCAGCCCTAAGTTATTGTAATTTTGGTCTGTTTATTGGTTCAGGTCTCTTTTAATGAGATCAAGCTGATAGCAATGAGGCTAGAGATATGTTTGGCTGTTAAAAAGCATTTAATTTGAAACATATCTATAGCAACATGTCATTTTGTTTTAATTTTAAATTTGATTTGAAATTCTTCATTTTATTGTTTTAATAATACTTATAATAATTATTATAAGTATAGCTGATTTTCGATGGTAGCTGATTCTTTGATAATAATTATTGTTTATTATAGCATTTTATTGTTTTAATAATAATTATGTTTATAATAATAAACTGCGTAGGCTTCCGTGGTTATTGTCATGAAGTGTGGTTATGGTGACCGCGTCAATGTCGATGAAAAATCCGATGTTTCGCTTCCACTGTGGGAGGCATCTTCCGGGAGATAGGACATCATGGATAGAAACGCAATGCTCTACAAAACTGAACTCAGTTTCAGTTCAGTTTTTAGAGCATTGTGTTTCTATCCATGATGTCCTACATCCCTGAAGATGCCTCCCACAGTGGAAGCGAAACATTGGATTCTTTATCTACATTAACACGGTCACCACCAGAAGACCTAAATCTTCATTGTTATAATAGTTTTCACCGAAACAAACCAGGAGCAACATTATTTACCTTAAATGACATTGACTGTTAATGAACTCAAACTATAATCTTCTTAGTTTATACTAAGAGTTAAAGCCTGTACTTTCCCAAATCATGTATTATTAATTGAATAAAAATGGATAATAATTTTATGTATACAAATTCCTCAGTATAATACATTCCTACAGAAATCACAACTTATCCAGAAAAAATATTTATTTATTTTGTTTTTGTCATTAAGTTTTATTATTAAATTCCAATAATAACTAAATTAAACAATGTTTACAAATTTTATTTAGTTGTTCTCCAAAGCTCATGTCTACAGAGATATTTGAGTTCAAATTCACTAATGCTTCTAAAGCTTTGTGACATAGTCTGATAGTCTATTTCTCCATTGAATTTATTACTCTAAATTTTTTAACACTTTTGTAAAAAAATGCTACACTTGTTTATTTAGGCTTGAAAATAGTATGTGATGAAATACCAAAGTTTTTATTTACGATTTTGGTGGTGATCCCTTAGATGTGAATCTACTGAGGGCCTTCGCCAATCAAAACTTAAAAAGGACTGTAATGTAAATGTACTTTCTTTTTTGTGTTTAAATTTTTTTTTTTTGTATAAATCATTGATAAAGATTTTTATTTTTTGTAAAACCTTATTTACAGTACTAGCACAAAAATGCCAATTATTTCAATATATATAATTTAAAATTGTGTACTTACTTTTGTTTAATTTTTCAAAACTGGTATACTTTTTCTATTTTAAAGTTTGTTAATATTTTTATTTTAATGAAAAATATATTCTTTAAAATAAACTTATTTTACTATACTTATTTTTTTCTCTTTTACTCAACACCTCATACTGGAAATCAATTTTATAATTGATTTCCTTCTTAAATTACAAAGAGAAATTATGTCAATTACAAAAAATAGCCTCCATTAACACCCTCTTAATCAATGCTCTGACTTTAACTTTTTCATTTTGTATTAACTTCCTGTATTTTACCCTGGGGATGATTCAATACTTTGTTTTTGTCTCCAATCATAATCCTTTTTTTATGGTTGAGGTAAAGTAATATATAAACTAAGTAGAGAAACAAATGCAATTTCTGTCAGACTTGGAATTTAGTTCACATTTTGTCCACCAGAGAGTTGGCTCAAATTTTCCTATGGACGCAGACATCTTGTTTTACCGTAGTAAAGGTAAACAAACTATTTACGGTACTTATTTTTGTTTTATTGGATTTCTTTGTAAATTTTACCTACTTTTAGCTTGTGTGAGGAATACCTTTTGTTACATCTGACAGAGGTTTAAGTGCAAATCTTTAAATACTAGGTTTGTTTAAATTACCTTAAATGAGCGGCTTATTAAACTATTTTTTTGTGTGCACTACTTAGTACATTTTTGCGAGTGATATTTGTTTTCTCCATTTAAATATTAATTGTAATTAGTAATTTAACTACTTTAACCTAAATTTTTTGAATATATTTAAAGCAATAATAATTTCAAGTTATATTTAAAATTATAAATTGAAAAATGCAATTTCCCCTTAAAAATAAATTCTTAAGAAAAATTATCAACACAGACATCTATTTTTAACCAATCAAGTCTTTTTAAAACATTCAAAAAGCAATCCAACCCTTAATTATAAAAAAATAACCTTAAAATAAATAAAAATGGGCCCCATTTTTAAGAACGAAAGTTTAAGGAGAAAATTATTTATGCATATAACGTGTGACTTGTAAAGAAAGGTCCAAAAATGCCCATAAGGAACAATGTGGTTTGAAAGCGGGTCTTCCTCTGATACTCACTAGACCTAGTAAAGGAGTATAGTATTTGTACTTATACTATACTCCTTGGTCTAGTCCCTAACTGTGCACCTAACACTCTGACAGTGTAGCTATATAGGAAGTGTCCTCTCTCCCATGGAGAAATATTACTGGAGGAGGCATAGCTTATCTCAATATATTAAGAAGCCTGAAACATCTTTTTGGGGCTCTATGTAATCTCATTGAAACCTCTTTCAAAAGTGAGTTAAGGTTATAATAAAGGGACATTCCATGCAGAGTCAGCCAATTTTGTGCGGTCAAAATTTAAAAGTGAATGATACTTTATCTATTTATTGTCTTTTGCTTATTCTAAAAGGAAATGGTCAAATTTTCTCAATATCTTAATCCGTTTCTTGACAGTGCTTGTTTGTTTCTTGAAAAATGTCATTTTTTTCATTTTTTTGATAAATTTTAAAATAACTGTAACTTGTTTATTAGTTGAGAAAATTGAATGAAAAAACAGCTGTTGTAACCAGGAAAGACTATATTTTTAACTAATACCTGGTTTTTGTTTTGGGTGGGAAGCGTGCAAAGCTTATTTTTAACCTAAAAATGCATAAAAATAGGCAAATTTTGGCCAATTTTTATGGGAAAAAAATAAATGAAATAGTAATAACACAATCTTGATATTTTTACAGTGATGACCCCAAAGAGTGCCCTTAACATAAATATTATTAGGTTTTTAATATTTACAGCCCTTCATGATTTTTAAGTGTGCCGGAAGTAGTATGTTTTCAATTTTTGCCCTATTTTGACAAGCTATAACTCTGATGGGGCAACTTTTAAAAATCTGATATTTTTACATTAAAACACTGCATACTAGTGCTCAATGCTCAAAAAGTTTCAAGGATGTGATATCTCTTATTTTAGAGAAATTGGTATTTATATATACATACTTTTATATGTATAATCATATAATAGGGAGATTTATCACTGTTTAATGATGTGGGTATTCTAACACCGATATGCCTTTATGAATTTTGTTCCAACTCAATTAAAGGGAAAAAAGGTATGCGAATGTAAAAAAATATCAGGGAATCAGAGACATGCACTGCATAGTTCCTGAAGGAAGCAATAAATTGATATTTAAAAGAACTTCATTATCTAGGTACGAAATCTAGCATTTATTTTTGTTAAATTAAATTTATTTTTTCTTATTTTTATCTTTTAATTGTCAACCTTCTTTTCATACATGAAGTATCACTTCTATAAATTTCTTTAATATTAAGAATAAGTTGAAATTGACCCTTCGTCAGTTTAAAATAACATACTATCATTTTGAGATGTGCTAAGTCCTAAAATGGTTATTAAAACATTGAATAAGCAGACCAATTTGGTGTCAGATCAGTTTCACACATACGATACTGTATGTATGAAGCCATCTCATAGGCAAAATTATCAGTTAAAATTCGCTAAATACGATATACTGCTATGAAATAAGTTAGCTCCAATAGCTGTGAATAAGTCTAAAAACTCCAAAAAATAAAAACAGTTTTATTTAAATTTAATTTTCTTATACTATATGAGAGCAATATAATTTTTTGAGGGGGCTAATTTCAAACCAGCTGGAGGAAGGGGTTAAGCCCCCTAGCTCCTCCCTAGAATTGCGTATAGCGATAATATAAGGATTTAAAATAAGTCGTACTTTCCTCATAAATAGTGATAAATCTCCCTATTATATGATTATACATATAAAAGTATGTATATATAAATACCAATTTCTCTAAAATAAGAGATATCACATCCTTGAAACTTTTTGAGCATTGAGCACTAGTATGCAGTGTTTTAATGTAAAAATATCAGATTTTTAAAAAGTTGCCCCATCAGAGTTATAGCTTGTCAAAATAGGGCAAAAATTGAAAACATACTACTTCCGGCACACTTAAAAATCATGAAGGGCTGTAAATATTAAAAACCTAATAATATTTATGTTAAGGGCACTCTTTGGGGTCATCACTGTAAAAATATCAAGATTGTGTTATTACTATTTCATATATTTTTTTCCCATAAAAATTGGCCAAAATTTGCCTATTTTTATGCATTTTTAGGTTAAAAATAAGCTTTGCACGCTTCCCACCCAAAACAAAAACCAGGTATTAGTTAAAAATATAGTCTTTCCTGGTTACAACAGCTGTTTTTTCATTCAATTATCTCAACTAATAAACAAGTTACAGTTATTTTAAAATTTATCAAAAAAATGAAAAAAATGACATTTTTCAAGAAACAAACAAGCACTGTCAAGAAACGGATTAAGATATTGAGAAAATTTGACCATTTCCTTTTAGAATAAGCAAAAGACAATAAATAGATAAAGTATCATTCACTTTTAAATTTTGACCGCACAAAATTGGCTGATTCTGCATGGAATGACCCTAAATTAATTGTTGTCGGCTTACTGCATAGAGATATATACTAGAAGGGGTATAGCCTATCTCAATGCATTGATAGGCCTGAAACATTTTTTTGGAGGATCTGTGTAACTTCCATGTAGAGTGAGTTAAGGTTACAATAAATCAATTGATTTCGGCTTCCCACACATTGTTTGTATTTTTAACATTCTACTAAGTAAGTTATTGTAATTTGGTTCACATAATTTGTTTATATTTATAAGCGAAGGTGATCAGGTTACTTTTTCGATGTTTGTAAATTCAACCAAAAAAGCCCCTCTAATAATAATATCTCTATCTTAGCAGACTTAAAACAAAGAAACTAATAGCTCGAATAACACAGCGGTAAGGGTTCTGGAAGTGAGGCAGTCAAAGAGACTAATACTAGTATTATTCCTGGTACAAGTAGTAGTCTCTTTGGCCTGAAACGTATTTTATGGATGTTTTTGGGCTCTCAGGGGATTTGTGATCTCATAGTAACCAACTCCAAAAGTATGCTAAAGTTATAATAGTTCAACCGCTGTCAGCTATTTGTTTGTGTTTTAATTATAACACCTTGAATGTACCTCATTGAAACCTTCCTTAAGAGTGAATTAAGGTTATAATTAATCATTTGTTTTTGGCTTCCCGGACATGATCTGTGTTTTAATGTGTATTTTAAACGTTCTTTAATATATGTTACTATAATTTTGTTCTGTTTATTTGATTATACTGAAAGTCGAAGGTAGTCAGGTTATTTTTTCGATATTTCAAAATTCAACCATTAAGGTCCCTCTATTAATAATATCTCTATGCCTAAAAATATAATTTTAAAAAGAATATTGGCAACACTGATATTTTTTTACCAACTCATTACGAATCGTCAGATTGTTATCGTTTGATTGGTTTGTGCTAAGGGTTTGAGTAATTAGTTCTTTTATTATTTGTTGAGTTAGTTTGCTTAAATAAAGTTACAAATCTAAAATGTAAAAAATTACTAAAACTGTAAACAAGGCAACTTTACTAAACAATACAATGAATCAGAATAACAGTGAAGAGGATGGACATTAAAACATTGTTGAATTGACGAATTATTTGACCGAACTCCACCTGACATTGTGAACGTTGCAACAACTTCAAAGCAGTATTTGTTATCTCCAAAATTTCTTAGTAAGTATTTAAAAACCCTTTTCTTCTCGTTTATTATTTAAATTATATTTTTTTGTCTTAATTTAATAATTTGTTGTAATCTGAATTGTTTGCTTTCAAAGAATAATCTTTTGTATATTTTTCTTCCGTAAGTTGATAAAAAAGTATGTGGTGCTATGCAGCAAAAACATTACTGATTGGTGCATGCAAATTCCTTCATCGACTCCACCTCGCAGGCAATTCGCCATTAACCTGACTCACCTTCACCTTGTCTGTCAAATGGGTTGAACGGCCATCCTGCCTTTGCCTTACGCTCGGAGGTTAATTTATTATACTTTATAAAGGTAAATCGTTAAAAATAAGAAAATATTAAGAAACCCATATACATATCTTCTTAGATATATAATTACTAAAGGAGGCCTATAGGTTAAATTGTTAAACATTAAATTAGTAATCTGACCACCTTCGATTATATGTACAATCAAATAATCAGTAATAGTTAATTGTGCGGGAAACCGAAATAAATTTATTAATTACAACCTTAATTCACTCTTGAAGATGGTTTCAATGAGGTTAGAGAGAGAGATGGTTCACAGAGCCTCTGAGAGCCCCAAAATCATGGAGATATTATTACCAGAGGGGCCCCCTGACCACCTTCGATTATATATACAATCAAATAATCAGTACAAAATTAAAAATACTAGTATAGGAGAATGTTAAGTATACAAACCAAAACACGAACAATGTGCGGGAAGCCAATATCAATTGATTTATTATAACCTTGAGTCTTGATAGCCCCAAAAAGATGTTTCAGGCCTCTCAATGTATTTGAGATAGGCTATGCCCCTTCTTGTATATATCTATGCCCAAAAAGAGATCTTTTGGGATATCTATAGAGGCTTCCCCCCTATAGATATCCAGTATAGATCTCTATGCATATCTAAAGGTTGATCACCCTTTTGTTATCAATTTTTTATCAGCGACAGTGCCGCTGCTACCATGCTGCTACGGACTTTGAATAGCAAATTATTTACAAAAATAAGTCATGAAAAAAAAAAAAAGTTGTTAAAATTGATAAAAAAATTATTTAATTCACAACTATTTTGAGGAACTATTGTACCATTTAATTGATTTAGTACATCTAATACATATTTAAAAATATTAACTATACAAAATAATGGAAAAATGAATGAATACTAGATATGACGTAAAGTAGAAATACATATAAATAATAAAAGTTAATTATTCAAATTAAAAAGAAATAAAATAAAAATTAGATTTTTACTCACAAATAAAAATTATTAAATTTTCAGTTCTTTAGGTACATAAAATTGAGTACAATTGAACATAGTTTAGTAATTAAAAAATAAATAAATATCTTAAGTAATCATTAATAACACAAAATAATAAAGAAGTAATTTTATAAATCATCGACTAAGAAAAAGGTAGGGCCTCTAAACCATTTAGTGTGATAGGTTAGTTTTTAGCAGTAAATACTGATGTGTAAAGTCATCTAAGCTGTTAGTAAACACTGTAATCTTCTTGAACAAATTCTGTTGTTTGGTTTAAACTCTAACATACATTTTGTTTTTATTTTTACGTATTTTTTAATACATATCATAAATTTAGAGGACAGGCCACCTAGAGACTAAGGGTCTTCGAGTTATGCCTCCCTTAGCCAAAGATTTAAATATCATTTTTTTAAAGTATTAACTTTAAACTTAAAATTGTCTCATAAAGTATTTCAAACTACAGATCAATAGATATAATTTGAGTAAAATGATCCAATAATGTATATTACTGTCAATGTTTTATTATGTTGTACATTATCATACAAACATATTTTATCTTAAAATTGTTTTGAGTAAATTATCCTATTTATATATTATGAAATAATTTAAATACTACAATGAACATTTGAATTACAAATATTCTTATTAAAAAAAATATAAATTATTTTTAAGATGATTTACATGTAGCTTTGTTGGCATGTGTACTATTTCCAAACAGACCGCTAGTATTCTAACTTTAAATTGTGATAATTATTTGGTGGCAACAATTTTAGTGTTTGAGCCAAATATGCAACATAATAAAATATCAGTTAGATGTTATTTTATCTTTAGTGATATAAATTGTTATCTACAGTATAACGAACTTAAAAAAATATAAATACTTTCCAAAGGACATGTGACTGGCAGTTGGATCGAAAAAATCATTTTATGTTGGAAGCTGTTGCTAATGCTTGATTTGTTAGAAATTTTATAAGATGAAGCGCTTTAGTGAAATACATAATATGTTCAGGAATATCGAACTCGATTCTGTGTTATTATTATTAATATCTTAAAAATACATGAAAATGATGAACTGATGAGATTTAAATGTGTTGAGGTAGTCGCGGAGTTTTCATACTTATCGGAAATACTTCCAGTTTTTCTCGCATTCTTTGTAGACATTTTCAAACTTTTAACAGTAGACCATATTTCTAGTTAACAGATAATTGCTAAATTAGATTTCCTGTCAAGTCAACCAGATCTCCAAGATTAGAATCCTTGTATCAGATCATTCACTTAGACATTCCACTTGTCATTAATTTCACCAAAATGTTGGTAACCTTTCGGACTCTGGTAAGACACCAAGTCTTAAATGGGATAGAAGTTCCAAGCCTTGCTTATTATGGCCAACCTCTTGATATGCTAACGTTGCATCACGCCCAGCACTTTCTAATAATATCTCCATACCACCAGGATGCTGCAACAAAGAAATAGCACTTTGATTACTTAATGTTTCTCTTTTAAATATTTTAGTGAAAACATGAAGTCCATCGCTATGCTGGGGCGAAAGGGAAGAGAACAATAGACTCTGAAGCACTAAATATAGAAGCATTCAATAACTTTCTTTTTGTTATGGTGGCAAACTTCTAAATATCAATTCGGTATTATAATCAGAGGGGGCAAATTATTTTTTTGTGTTGAAAAGTGATTGCTTCTTTTGGTTTTGGGTTAGTTTGAATGCAACTTCAATTTATCAAATGTCAATTAGGAGCATATCTAATTAATTAAAATCATTAGTTGTTTAATTTGATTTTTTCTCTATGAAGCTAAATTCTTCAATTGCCAGGTAACCTGGCAATGGAAGAATAAAAATAATTATTTTTGTGCTTACTTTAGTTCTAATAATTTTAAGATAAGCTTATGCAATTCAGCCTGGACCCAGAGCGTGAAATGTTAGCTCCAAACTAATTTTTTGACGATTTTTGGGACTTTAATGTATACGTTGAGTATTTAATAAAATTGCTGAATAATGTAATTACAAAATGAATGTATAAATTTAAATTATTATTTTTTTGTATAAAATACTTGTTTACCATGGATAAAAATGGTGTCATGTCGTAAACAACATCGTACAGCACGACCCAGCAGTCTTCAACTGAATCGTGTTTTGCTACTTCTGACAGACTTATTTCTCTTTCTCCTTCTTTGTTTTCTTTGTAGTTTCCTCCCCATCCTGGGATCATTCTGCAACAAGCAAACAATAGATTGTGTTAAATAATTATAAATGGCGCAATCAACAATTACTTAAATTAGTTTAGAATCAATTATAATTATTAATAATCTTTGACAAATATTTCTAAGGCGGGGATGTTATATTTAATTATAACATGATAGAAATAATATTAAGAGCGAACATATTGAACATTTCACTTCTTAAAATTTTCCATTTATTATTCGACGATATAAGATCTGATTTAAAAAAATGTCTTCTCAAGTACTGAAATTATAGGAAGTAAAACCACTTTATAAATGCATTTAACTTCTGATTCTGATATTTATCAGAAGGCATGAACATTTTATCATGATAAATATGCTAAGAATCATGTAGTGAAACTAGTTATTATTTACAATGTATCTCTATCTCGAGAGCCCTTATACTTTTCCTCATTTATACCGTAGGTATATAGGAAAAGTGTTGTATTAGCAAAAAAATCCGAAACCGGAATGACATCTGAATTATCCGCTTCAGGTGATTTTAAGGCCTCTTAAGTGGTTTTCACAAAGTTATCTGTCTGTATGAGTGTTCGTATGTGTATGTCTGTGTGTCCGTTATCATCGTAGCTTCCATTGTATTTATACTAAAGAGATAAAACTTGGAAAGGAAAAATATTGCGACCAATTTGAGATTTTGGCTCGCAAATATATATATATATATTATATATATTATATATATATATATATATATATATATATATATATATATATATATATATATATATATATATAATTGTGTACGTTTTTTTAAAAAAATATTAAAATGGGAAATGATCTAATTGAGTTGAAATTATACAATACACGGTACAAGTATATACCTTTACGTAAAAAATAAGTACACTAAGTTTTGTTTGAAGTTTTGTTTGTTGACAAGTATATCTACGGTTTTTGTTCCTGATCATTAAAGTTAAGCAGCATCGAGCGTGGTCATTGCCTAAATGGGAGACCGCTGGGAATGAAAAGAGTGTATTTACTATCTGAGGACGAGCAAAACGAGTTGCAGTATAAATTTGGTCATTTTTACATTATAAGTACGAGTGAAGCGAGTCCGAAGTAGAGAGAATGAGGGAAGCAAATCCGACGTGTTGAGGGAAAGTTGTAAGATATCTCGTACCTAATTGTTTTTGTTATTTAATTTTAGTTATTACTTTTCAATATTTTTACCGTAAGTATAAAGAAAAATTACTGTGTTTGCGAAAAACCTGAAAGCGGGATTTTATTTTTGTGTGCATTAATTGTAATTATACCGGATTTTTTAAAAAGTAAAATTAAAAACAAAAATTATTAACAAACTAACTCGTCTTCTTCGAAAAGAGTTCTTTGCAAAAGAATCAGCATATTTTCATCAGACATTATCCCGTTACTGGTTGAGGCGACGCTATCACCGTAGTTGTTTAATCGATCCATCTTTCACCTATTAACTGGTTGACTATAAATATTAACTAATTAAAAAATAACTTAAAAATTGTGAAGAGAGAACTCTACATTAACTAAACTTCCAAAGTAAAATATAGAAGACTAGGTGGCGTCTTTATAAACTAGATTAAATTCTGACGACATTTTTTTTTTACTTATCATATCGCGCGATAATAGTAATAACTTTTTGCCAAAAAGAGATTTATTAAGAAATCTCTTTACATATATAAAGAAATGTAAATATTTACTTTTATTTCTATTTCGTTGTTAGTTTTGTTCAAATTTTAAAAATTTACAGGCTTAACATTAACTATTTATTTTTCTTTATGAAACACTTCAATTTTTTTTATCGCAGCAAAGCCCATTTTTTTATTCATGGCTATTTTTTTATCAATGGCCCACTTGAAAATTTTGCTCGTGAGCAATATAGTTTAATTTCTTAATTACTAATCTACAAATGTAATTGAGCTAGTGTGATATGTAAAATATAGGTGTGTATAGACTGATATGAATATATTAATACTTGCATATAATATTTTCAATTAAAGTACCAACATATTTATCGTCTTTTAGGCATTAACTAAATCTTTAAGTAGTAAGAAAATGTCTAAATCTTCAAAAAATCATGTTTATTTATTTTTCTTTTTTACGATTTTTCTGATTTATTGTATTATTTTGTTTGTTAGGCTAGCACTGATGATGACCTCTTGTTAGGTTGAAAGCGCTTTGCTATTAAGAATATATTTTTGTGGAGAGACTTCTTTCTCTTTTATCATGTTTACCTATGTTACATCTAATATTTTTTTAGAATTGAACACGCTTTTTTTTATCTTATTTTAGCCACTTATGAAGGTAAATCTTTTATCATCCTAATTTGAAATTCATCTGCTTGACAACGTGCAATTGTATAAAAAGATACTTGTAAATCACAAAATTAGTTTAATTTTAACCAAAATACAAATTAATTTTTTGGCAATAAAGACCCATTAAAATCTTGTGTTTGATGGCTTTTCAATGAATGTTATTAACTGATTAAAGTTACTAATATTGCTGATAAGATAAATTATGATTTATTTTGTTATAAAATTTATTATTAGTAAATTGTCAATTTCTTGATAATTTTTTTAATAATAGTTTATATATAGTAAGTTATATAATTATATATATCATATAATTATATATTCTTCTCTTTGACATTTTTATGCTGACTTACTAAGTCAACTGAAAGATCAAGTAATAGCATCTATTTAAGTATTAAATAAAAAGCCTTTTAACATTTTGAATGTATCGACGAAAGAATTATAAAATAATATTATTTATTTAAATTTTTTTTAATAAAATAAAAATATTTATTTTGATTACAATTGAATGTGGAATGATTGTATACACACATATTTACGAAGTCTGACGTATTTATAAAACACACTTATGGACATTATATTTATTGTTATCTAATCATCCTTAAATCAAAATTAATATAAAATTAATGGATTAATAAGAAAATAAGGAAATTGTACATAATTTTTTAATGAGTCAATTACAATTAACATTTGTCGTTCTTATATACTATACTGTCTATTGACATACTTTTTAGTTTCCTCAACTTAATTTTGAAGCCTATTTGTCTGAAATTATTTATTAATCCAATTTCCCAGCTTAACCTATTCTAATCTTACTAAACCGGGCAATAAAACACTACCTGTCAAGAAGAGAAGAGGGAAAAGTTTATCGAAATTACAATCATTAAAAAACCTATTGCGTGTACAAGAATGGTGTAAACATATAATTATATATATAAGCGACACACCTATGAACAGAATTTTTGCGAAGTTTAAAAAATAACGACGCTAATGAGGTCGTCAGTCGTCAGCATGGAAATTTATTTTTTTGTTTTTGATGGGTGTTCTGTATCTGGGCTTATATGTGGTATTGAAAGAAGTTGTCGATACCGTTACATTTTTGCTTTTACATTAAATTGTCTTCTTGCGTTGATAGATAATAGTTAACCCAATAACTATTTTCATAGACAGTTGAAAATAGTTACAAAGGTAACCTGTAGGGGACCTAGCCTTAAGAAATGTGAATAACGGTTCCAGGCTAGGTTCAAGGGGTTTCGCGGAATTGAGTTTTAGTTGGTATGAGGCAGACTCTGAGTCCAACACTGTTGACAGACCGCTGTCTTCGTGCGTGAATGCATTTCTCTCTCTTTTTTGGTAACATTTTTCCCGCAAGAAAAATGTTGCCAGAAAAAAAGGGTACATTATGGGAGATTTTTGAGTTCCCGCTACAAATCATTTTCTAACATCCTATTATCTTATTACTAAGGGATTTATTTTATATAAACTGACTTTCATCAATAGAAAATTATGTTTAAAAGTTAATTTCTTTTGAAATAAATGTAAGAAAATACATGGGTAAATGGGTCTAAATGGGTCAAATTTATCATCTTTCTTCCGTGATATATGCAAGTGCTCACTTTAAAGACATTTGTCAAAATTTTGATCAAATTTTAATTAACTGATAAAATAAAATATTTAATACGAATGATTTTTTTTTACAAAATTGAATAGAACGAATTAAGATTAAATATAAATTATTAAAAGCAATAAAAAATTGAGGACGCTATTATAAAATCATTGAACTGTAGCTTCAGATTTTTCACTGTCAGGGCCATTAATTTGTCGAACGAGTGCAATATAACTCAAGAGTAAAAATTATTTCAAGATTAGATCGTCATGCTTTTTCATTTTTTTCTCATATATTATTTACTCGTGTAACATTTGGATATCTAGCCAAGTGCATTATGCATATTGATGTTTTGCAATAGAAAACTGTCCAAGATTTTTCATCTTTTTTTTCAAATAAATTTGTCAGGAAGTTGCAAAAGATAATAAAAAAAATTGCATTGTCCGTTTATTTTACTTTGTTTTTGTCTTGTTATAAGGAATGAATTAATTGTTTAACCCCTCATTGCAACCTATACCCTTACATGAACTATTTTGAAATACGTTTTTTTACTTTTCCTTATTTACAACGTTGATTTAGTGAAAAAGTTATGTGTTTGCATTTAAATCCAAACCAGGTTTTAACCTGAATTATCCGTTTCAGGTCTTTTTAATACTAGTACTTCTTTAGATTAGATGACACCTTTGTTTTATAGGTTTTATATTCATAAACCAGAACATAATAACTGACGAAATTAATAAAGGACAAAGGTAAATAAACACACAAATTTTAGGGGTCACCTAAACTAAAGAATTGCCTTAAGACCTCCAAATTGGTTTTTACAAAGTTGTCTATCTGTATGTGTATCTGTTATCATCGTATGATGATACGATGATATCAGATTATATAAATACTCTGGAAGCTTGAAGCAGTGTATCTATGCTTGAGAGTTGAAATTAATCTTATGATACAGTATGATATATATAATGACTCACAAAAAATTTCAAAAAATTCATAAAACGCGTGAAAAATTGTCAATCATATAAATGTAGTCATATATAAAATTTATCTCATCATCAGCATTGGTTAAATTTTGATCGATTTAAAAAAATCGAAATATAATTACATTGTTGAAATTTGGTCAAGTATGTTACTTCTCGTAACAAATAAGAATACTATTGGATTGGATCATAAAAGTTAATCAGCATCGAGAAAGGTTTGTGCATGGATGGGTGACCGCTGGGAATAATATTTACTGTCTGAGGACAAGTTAAGCGTGTCCAAATGAGCGTAGTAAATCCGATATAGTGAGGAGTTCCAAAGGTACCCGATTTTTATTATTTATTTCATAGACTCAAGGCGACATAATTTTAACCTCAGTATCATCAGAAAATAAGTATGGATTGTATTAAGCATATAACCACAAGAAACCTTCCATGTTTTATTAGTTAATTACGTGGGTAATATTATATTGCAAAAACCACACGCGTCATATTTAGTAATATTTATCATAATTATTTATGAGGTAGATGTTACAAGGTAGCTTATAATATGGTTTATGTGATGCTTTTAATGATGCTAGTAAGCTCTAGTGTCCTGACGATATTTTTATCATTGTCAATTAGTTGTATGAAATAATAAATCAATAGATCTTCATTTAAACTATTTGCATAAAATTGAAGCCTTTATTTTTAAGCTTTATTATAATTGATAGCATTACAAATCTATTAAATTATCAAGTATAGGTAAATTTAATTTCTGCTGTTTTATAGGTCTGAAATTAAAGTCACTTATAGCATTACCTTAGTTTGTATGGTCTTAACCTTAAGTATATACAAAGAAATGTACAATTTCTATTCAAATTAGTCGATTTCGTGTGGAAGAATAATTTATGATCTTTCAAACATGTTATAAACGCGTCATAAATGTTCCTATTCTGACGATAGGTTTTTTAAATGATAACGTTTTTATTGCTCTCGATGAGATTAATTTTAATTGACGTGCTACCTATTTTCATATTTTGGAGGAAACACTTGAAGTGTAATTAATTTGAGTCAATAAAAGCATCCTAATTGAAATTTCGTAATTTTTGGCCTAAATTGTCATTGAATATCTGCTACTGAAATTTGGTTGTATACAGTATATTGCACACTATAATATATACATTTATAAGATTATTAAATTTTGTAATTGGGTCGTATAGTGATATTTTATTCCAGTAGAAATTGTTGATAGACATACTATATTCTACTTTGATTTTATAGCAATAAAATGCTTAACTGCTTAAAGGCGTATAGAGTAATGGTTTGTTGCCTTTAAGTGCAATTTTATCAATCATTGCTCATAAATGTTCGTAGACTTAGGGTCTGAAGAAGATACCTCAAATATATTTCAAAAATGGGTTTTGTTTCATCTCGAAAAAAATAAGTTTTTGGTACAGTGTTATTTTCGACCAATATTCGCCTCTACGGCCAATATTGGTGTTCTACTCTATTATGTTCTACACAAATAGAGAGCGATTTATATTGGTGTGCGTTGTTTATACTGATAAAAATATTAAATATCTGGTAAATAACTACTAACATTCATTAATTTGGTCGAACGATTACCAACGTTAACATTTAGTTAATCAGCATAACTTATATGCTGGGCAAACATGTTCTTTTGTTTAAATTTTCAATGCATCGAAATTAAAAAAAAAAAATAGTAAAAAACGTAGAAATATAAAATCAAAATCAAGAGAACAATCATATTTTAATGTTGTAAAGTTTGTAGTATCAGTATTCAATATATGCTTAGTTACTTTTATTTTCAGGCCTATATAGGTTAGTTTTTATATAGTTTTAGTAGAAAAAGGAAATCCCACCTACCCTAATAGATAAGAGTTTTTAGCGAAACTCGACTAATATATAAAACTAGGCTTATAGTAGACCACTTATATGACTTCACGCAATGGGATAACAAAAAGCCACTTTTTAAAAGTATAAAAATAATATCTTGTACAGGTCTTGTGTAATATACTTACGATTTTCAAGGTATTAACTTTAAAGTATAGAAAGGGAAAGGGATTATTGTAACTTAAAATTCATATATATACACGGTCGTATTTAGACATTCGGACATAAGATGAAAGAAACTTTATTGCAATAGGAAGAAAAAGTATATTCTTTAAGAAAAATAGCAACGATTTTTGATAAAGTGCTTTTAGATTAAATTTGAATGAAAAGCCATCTAAAACCTCAATATTTTATCGGTATATTGTGTGTTTCATCTTGACATTCTTTAATTTGATTATAATAATATTTTATTTTATTAAAATATCAACAATAATAATTTATGTTTGGTAATGCATGATAAGATTACAAACACATACATACATACGTGTATATATATATATATATATATATATATATATATATATATATATATATATATATATATATATATATATGTAATTTCAGCATTTTTCTGATTTTATGCAGAAAAATATAATTAAAAATACATTTTAGTTGTCTTAATAAATGGTTATTTATTTAATGCTGATAAGAGGCATTTTTTAATTGCATAAAGTCATTGTATTCTAAATACTCATATGCATCCACTAGAGCTGAGCTGTTTGGTGTTAAACAGAGTATAAAATCAATAGCAGCTGATTGAGTCATATATATATAAATATATATATATATATATATATATATATATATATATATATATATATATATATATTATATATATAATATATATATATATATGGTTTTGGATTCATTCCCATCCTATTTTATGGAAATTATTCGCTATGAGAGATATAGATAACGTGTAAAAATTTGTATATTAATAAAAGAATATATTAAAAAAAAATTAATAATTATTTTTAATTTATAGTAATTAATAGTTATCTACACTTATACCTTGTATAAGTGTAAGAGTTGTGTTAAGAGAGATTTAAACCGATACATTATCTCTGAAGTAAGAGGAATTTGTTTAGATTATAATAAATATCATTGCGCGCATTGATTATGTTTTGCTTTATGCTATAAACGTTCTGTAATTTTGTGCTATTTATTTAATTATATTAATGATAAAAGGTGTTTAGAATAGTTTTTCGATGTTTAAAAATGCAACAAATAGACGGAATTTAGTGATTATATCTCAATGGTCTAAAAAGAAAATAAATATATTAATTTTAGTATTAAAGTTAGCCATAGTTAAAGACATATACTAAAATTATTTTTTCGATTTTCAAAAATTCAATTGATAGACGGTATCTAGTGATTATATCTCAATGATCAAAAAAGCAAATTAATATATTAATTTTTAGTTTTAAGTTAGCCATAATTAAAGTTATATATTGAAATATAGTCAATATAACACATTAGAAATAACACATTAGTTATTTATCATTCACATTAGAATGTTAAATTAGTGAGAAATGTTATACCTCTTTATGTTAATCAAATAAATTATAATTTAATGATACAAATATGTATACAGTCATTGAACATATAAGTATTATAAGATAACGAATACATATGTATGTGTACTTTATTATAGAGTTCTATGCACTCTTGTCCTTAAAACGAATTGAAAAAAGTGTTCTTTATTAATTTTTTAAAGTATCAAATTTATGTATTAAATTACTTTAAATCAAGGTTAGATTTTTTTGTCATTCGTTGTAATACGAGATGAAGAAAGTAATATGTCAGAGATGACAATTTTTTTGATGGGACAAGATTTTTTTCATTGTGGTTTCTTCAATGAGTTATTTTATTTATAAATCGTTGGCAAAGCACTGCAATTAACCTACTTTCTGGCAAAGAAGTTGTATTAAATTAAATATTGATTAAGAAACATTTGACTTTATAAGTTATAATAAGAGTATATACATAAACTTATTTTTTTTTCATCTAAGTGAAAAAGAAAAACAAAATAAAACTGCCAAGCTTTTATTTTAAAAACAAAATTATAAAATTGTGCGGGTTATGATTCGTCTATTCATTTAATAGACTCGGTAGTATCAAATGATAGATAATAACTAAGGGTGCAAAGAGAAAATTTAAAAAATAAATTATACGTGTACCACTAACTCCGCGGATGTTTTTTTTAATATTAAACATTGTAAGACCTGTACCTGCCACAGTTGTGGTTTACACTTGGTAAATACTTTGAACTAACTCTAAAAAGAAATAATCAAGGAAAGGGCTTATTTTTTCAGTTTTGAGACCATAAGGTGCTAAAAGGTATGACATTTGATGAAAGAAGCGGGTGGTATGTTTTTCCTAATCACAATGCTTCATTTACATTTAAGGAGATATTATATTTAGTAAAAAGATGGTCAATAGTTAATGAAGTCTTTACTATTGTGTTGTAAATGTGGGTTTGTTGTTAAATTGTAAATTTTTAAATGACTCAGTCATTTAGTCTTAGAAAATGACTCTTATGAGATCGTTTGAATATCGTAATTGGAAGGCAGTGGGGACCTTTAGCCTCCTGATACCAAAAATATATGTTTTAACCAAGTAAATACACAAACAAACACACACAATATATATATATATATATATATATATATATATATATATATATATATATAATATATATATATTATATATATATATATATATATATATATACTCATTATTGGGTACGTGTATGTATATTATGATGACGTGTGACATTAATATTTTATGTCTATTAATTGTAACCAAATTCACATGGCATGATATAAAATGCTGTGGATAGGACTAAAATGGTAGAAGAAGAAATTTCAAAAACTTACTTTGTGAAATTGTTTGGTGCCATATTATGTAAGCAGTAGTTCGAAAAAAATAATTTGTTTAAATAATGAGTTAACAAAAAATTAAGTTAAAAACTTTATTAAATTCTTCTATATAATGTTTTATTTATAAATTAATAAGGAGTATAAATAATATTAAAAATTTTAAAAAATCTAAATTTGTGTGGAAGAGCGAATTAGAGTAAGTAGAGCACGATCGCTTGAGCGGTACTGATACCGGTCAATTGGAAATCTCAGATTATATATGACCGCTAGGGGGCTTGACTAGGATTATGTAATATGAGTATGTATGGTTTTTTCAACAAGCCCCCTCTCTAAGACCTCACGCATGGCTTTTCCAGCCTAAAATGTTTTACTCGCAGGAAATTTACGAGCCAATTCTAATGAAAACAATTGTTAGGCAATCCTTTGATTTTTTGAAGTTGAGGAAAGTATTAAATTGCCGGCCCAATTAAACATACATTTGTATTAAGAATTAAAAAACTCGCTGGATAATTTGGAGTTATTAAATTTAAACAATTATACGCATGTTGCATCAAGCATCGAAATGTATATCTATTAGATTAACCTTAGGCAGGAAAAATATCGTTATAATTATAAATATAACGGTTCGATTAGAACAAAGGGTTAAAACATGATGAAAATTCGCTGAAAGAAGACAGCAGTCCAAAATTGATGGCTTAGTTGATAATAAACTTTAAATTTTGGATTGCTGTCTTCTTTCCCTAATCGAAAACTCGGTCAATCACAAACGTTTGTTGGGTTGTAACTAATATTGATTACCGGTCCATTAATCTTTTATTTTTATAATAATAATATACAACACGGTTTTATAAGGCGACATACCTGCATAGTTTATAATAATGCAGGTATGTGCAGGTGTGTTTATAATAGCCTTCCCAATTAAACATACATTTATATTGAGAATTAAAATAGTTCATTATTGAAAGTTTTAACAGTACAAATTTCATGTTGATTGTAAACCTTAAATTTTGGACTGCTGTCTTATTACCCTAATCAAAAATCGGTTAATTATAAACCTTAAATTTTTGATTGCTGTTTTCTTTCCCTAATCGAAAACTCGGTCAATGACTAACCTTTGTTGGGTTGTAACTAATATTGATTACCGGTCCATTAATCCTTTTATTTTTATAATAATATACAACACGGTACTATAAGGCGATTTACCTGCATTAGTTTATAATTGCCTTAAATTTTTAACTGCTGCCTTATTTCTCTGATCAAAAGCTCGCTTAGTTATAAAACCTTAAATTTTGGACAGCTGTCATCTTTCCCTGAGCGAAAGTTCGCTTAGTTATAAAACCTTAAATTTTGGACAGCTTTCGTATTTTTTTTTATCAAAAACTCCTTTAATTATAAACTTTAAATTTTGCACAGCAGTCATCTTTCCCTGATCGAAAGCTCGCTTAATTATAAAACCTTAAATTTTGGACAGCTGTCATCTTTCCCTAGTCGAAAGCTAGGTTAATTATAAATCTTAAATTTGGGACAGCTTTCATATTTTCCTGATCAAAAACTCGGTTCATTATCAACCTTAAATTTTGGACTGCTGACTTCAGACTCACTTCGGTTGTCCTCAGATATCATGATTATTTATACCTTAAGATAATATTACTTTTGTCTTTCTACGCTCGGCCTTAAAATAAAATGTTGATCAAAGCTTTAGAGTCTAGCGTCCTATGTCATAACATAGGATTTGCTACGAGTACTTGAATGTTATGAGGACTTACTCTCGACATTAAAATAAAGTATTGTACCAAAGGTGTTATACCTTCATGTTAAATAAAGCTTAAATGAGCTTCAGTCTAGATAAAAAATCAATCATGTAATACGAAAACTAAGTTTATACTATCTAAGCACTACGTATTCTACATAGTTCTATATAATTTTAATCCTACATATATTGCTGAAATATATTGCTATAATAATATAAAGGAATATTAATAATAGCAATATATTTCATTATTGTATAATAATGTTTTGTTATCATATTCTATTATCATGTTCCATTATAATGTCTATATTTTTCTGGCAGCACAACTAGACTAACTCTGATTTTTGTGCTAATTTTAAATTCTCTAGCATAAACAACAGGAGTTATCGTGACAAAACACAGCAATTTTTGTTGAAATTTGATGTTTATTTAGAGTTATCTAATTCAAAAAAGCATACACCTAATATCATTGTTTTCCTAGATATTCAAATGGAAAGAAGAATAACATGCTTAGTCAGATTAGCTGCTTTCAATCTCAAGGATTTAAGAATCACATTACTTAAATAATTCAAAACCTTATTTGCAAAATTATTATCTTTTATTTATTTTACTTTTTATTAGGTAACAAAAAGCAAATTGAGCTTATATAATAAATGCCTAAAAAGGATTACATATTTCATCTAGAACATATAATTATAAAAAAAAAAAACATCTCCGAATCTTCTATCGTTGGGTACAGTTAAAACTCAAGATCGAATACCTAGATCCAGTCCAATAAATGTTCAATGTTCTACTTTTTTAGATTATTCATTCAATTTTAGTTACGTAACTCTTCTCTTCATTGATCAATTTGACCTGAAGTTGTAAACCTATCTAGCGTGAATTTGTAATGTTTTTCAGCTATGTACTTTTTCTATGTAACTAGTAAATAAAACATTATGTTAGCATAAGAAACTAAGTTTAATTGCAGCTAAAATTATTAATATTTATTATCATTATTATTATTATTTTCTGCCTCCGTAGCCGCGGTCGTATAGTACTGGACTTCGGCACCGGAGGTCCGGGGTTCACAGCCCGAACTATGCTCGCAGTTTTTTATGAATAAAATTTGTTTGTAAAAACATTTCGCCAACTTTAGCTTTGCTTTGAGCATAGTAGATGTGACCCACCCGAGGTGGTTCCCGCAGGGCTAATACCCTGAAGGGCCGGAAGGCCCTAAAACGGGCATTATTATTATATCTATTATTATTTCATTATTATACTTTTCTTCTACTTTTATTATTATTTTTAAATAAAATAAATCTGGCTTCGCTACGCTCATCTTCCCAACTTCGGACTTACTTCGCTCGTCCTCAGTATTTACAATTCGCCGAATATATATTGCAACAACAGCTTCGCTCGTCCTCAGATAGTAAATACATCCGTTTCATTCTCAGCGGTAACCCATTCGGCACTGACTTAGCTCGATGGTTCTTAACTTGTATGGACCAACAAAAATCATGAATATTGTATTGAAACGAAACTTGGTGTACTTATTTATTACGTAATGTTGTTTACTTGTACTAAATTTCAACTCAAATTATTTTCCATTTTTTTACAATATTTAACAAACGTAAACGAATCATTAAACAATTAAACTAAAGCTAATCATGATATGAAATTTGGCACATATGTAGAACTTTTACATACTAAATGCGTGCCAAATCTCAAAATGATCGCAACATTTTTCCACGTTTTATGATTTTTTTTGAAATTTTTGCTGTCATAATTGCGGGTAAATGGCGTCATAAAAAATTATTTTCCGGATAGCACAGCTATAGACTAATTTTCGTACAAAGTTTCAACTTTCTACTTATGATAACGCTACGATGATAACGGACTCACACACACATACCCACATACAGACAGACAACTTTGTGAAAACTATGCAGGTCTTAAAACACCTGAAACGGATACTTCGGGTGTCATCCCGGTTTCGGATTATTTTTGCGGATTATAAATGAGGAAAAAAAATAACCTTAAAACTTGAAAGGACCCAACGCTACAATATTGGAATATCCTTTTAAACATTAGCTTGGCCCACGAGACACCTTACCAAGAGTAGTGTTGACATTTGAGTATGCAACTTCTATTACAACAGGTTTCATTAATTTACATCAAACAGTTCAAAAGGGAGAAGGGACTTTTGGTCTAAACAAGTATATTTATCTATTGCACATTACAAACACCCACACAGGATAAATCTCTACTTCCTTAATTCTAGTTTCTTTATATTTCTAATTAATTTTTAGAACTTTTATGATTTATTGTAGTAACAGTTTAATTATAAGTAACTTTAGACAGTATTTGTTTTTAAATAATTCTTTCATTTAAAAAACATATATTGACAAAATTGACAAATATATATATCGAATCAACATATATTGACAAAAACATATATATTGACAAATTGATATAGGACAGGGCAAAACTTTTATACGTTGCAGTGTAGTGACCAATAGGCTGGAGCCTATTTTTTAAGGCTATTTCTGATAAAGGATCCTTGTAAAAGGAAAATATTTGCTATTAAATATAATTTTCTACAGAGAGACTTCTTTTTACTTCTATTACTGCTTCAGTGCTGGCCATGGGGCTTATGCACTTATCTCTGCATGATCTTTGAAGGTTGTCTATGCTAATTAATATTCCTTTCTTACATGATTCAAGTAAATAATTATGCTATAAGCATATGGATTTTTCGTGCTATTTAATCAATACTATTTTGAATAAACCGAGAGGAAATCTTTGCTCTCAACGTTTGGCTGTTCGCCGATTGATCAAATTCAATATTTTTTATATTGTAAGCTTAAATTGGGTACAAGATAATAATCACAAAAATTAAAAATAAAAAAAACATGAATCATGATCTTTCGTACAAGATAAATAAGTAAAATAGACTTTTATCAAATAAAATTAATAACTGCATATTGCATATATTATATCTCCGTTTAAATTCTTTTCACTATCGTATGCATTCCTTAAGGTATTTTCAAGCGATTTTCATTTAACATTTAAAATAAGATATATATATATAAAATTAGCCTTTTATTTAGCTCAAAATTTGGTTTTCTGCTTCATGTCATTTTATATGTTATCTCAATTTTTTTTAATCAATTATCAATTTTAAAAAAATGAAAAAAATCAGGTCAATGCTTTTTTTGAAATTACAAATTTTTTAGGTAATTTTTAATGACTGTGTGCAGATGTACACTGTCACGAGAGGTGCTCAAGAGCTGCAATGATTAAAAATTATCAAACAACTTATTCTTACTAAAATTGAACCGAGTATGGGTATCAATAGTTTTTTTATTCCTTTCTTTATAAAATTATACAATTAACATGTCTTTCACATTTTAGGGACAGGGTAAAACTTATTAATTCTGGATAAGGCAAACTTAGGCCCGCATTTGGACAGATTTTCTGACAACAATTTGCTCCTTAAGGAAGCCTTAAGGTTTTTGTTTAAGTCCTCTTAGTGTTTCTTGCAAAGGGTAAAATGTTTAAGCTTGTTTTAGGAACCCTTAAGGGAAAGGTTAGAATACGTCTTCGAATAAAGGCAATTTGGGCCTTTCCTAAATGACCGTATCAGTTTTTAATTACACTACACTACTGTAGTTTTGTTTTTTGCTGTTTCAAGTAACATGCTTCGGCACTTAAAAAAAAACAAAATAAGTGCCCGTAAATTAATAAAAAAACATTAAATTTTATTCATTATATTATTACAATTATTTGATTCTTGGAACAAATGAAAGCATCTAATTTGAAATAATGTGTAATTAATTATAACATAGTGAAAATAACGCGCTTAGTGAGATTTGAGTGAATACCCTCATTACAACATATAAGAATATTAAACGAGGGGGTGTGTCGTTTGGTAATTCCCCTTTAATGGATAATACCAAAATACGCCTATAGATAAGTCAAACGCCTATAGTTCTTATCAGCCTGATATATTACGAAATTACAGCTCATTAATAAAATAAAAACAACGGTTTAATTAGAGCTCTTTATAGCAGCGTTTCTCAAACGTTTTGATCGGCAACGTAAAAAATGACGGTAACAATCCCGCAACCCAATTCTTACTTCATGTATTTAGCAATTTTTGTGGGCTTAATATTTTCTTAATTTTTGTTTGATGGGCCAAATTAACAAAACAGGTACATACAGTGTACTGTATTATTAGAATAGTTAATTATTATTTACTTATATTACTTAATATAATTATCCACAGTTGCTTTTTTTATTGGAGCACGTTAGGAACAAGACATTTTTGCTTTATTAGGCTTTTTATCTCCTATGTTGGGGGCTCTTGCATGAACTTTTTCATGGAGTTAAGTTTTGACGCCAGACCAAAATTATTGTTATACTGAGGTCCAGCGTAGCGATACCGAAGTAATATCACCCTATAGATTGGAGTTTTATTATACTGAGGTCCAGCGTAGCGATACCGAAGTAATATCACCCTATAGATTGGAGTTTATTATACTGAGGTCCAGCGTAGCGATACCGAAGTAATATCACCCTATAGATTGGAGTTTATTATACTGAGGTCCAGCGTAGCGATACCGAAGAATATCACCCTATAGATTGGAGTTTTAATACCCAGCGTAGCGATACCGAAGTAATATCACCCTATAGATGGGTTTTATTATACTGAGGTCCAGCGTAGCGATACCGAAGTAATATCACCCTATAGATTGGAGTTTTATTATACTGAGGTCTAGCGTAGCGATACCGAAGTAATATCACCCTATAGATTGGAGTTTTATTATACTGAGGTCCAGCGTAGCGATACCGAAGTAATATCACCCTATAGATTGGAGTTTTATTATACTGAGGTCCAGCGTAGCGATAGAGAAGTAGTATCACCCTATAGATTGGAGTTTTATTATACTGAGGTCCAGCGTAGCGATAGCGAAGTAGTATCACCCTATAGATTGGAGTTTTATTATACTGAGGTCCAGCGTAGCGATAGCGAAGTAGTTTCACCTTTAACTTTGGATAGTCATCACATTCTGAGGACGAGAGTAAAAGTACTGATGTAAGCCGTACACCATTTTAGCGAATTTTCATAATGAAAATGACGCTTATGAGGTTGTTCGGATGACGGAAGTTGAGGGTAGGAGTGAGTGGAATCGGTTCCTATTGGCTTCCTGATAACAAAAATATATGTCCGAAAAAAGTTTTATATATATATATATATATATATATATATATATATATATATATATATATATATTGTGTATGTATGTATATATATATTATATATATATATATATATATATATATATATATATATATATATATATGTATGTAAAGAGTTTCTACCCTTTCGTATGGCGAACGATAACTCTCGAAGGCGTTCTCAAATTGAAACGAAACTTTGCAAATCGCGAGATGTTGAGGAGATTACGAGGCCTATTGTTTATAAAAACATTATGACGTCATCAACCAAAGTTATGACGTCATGAAAAAAATTTTTTTGAAACTTAAAATGGCTTTAAAACAAGGTATCTAGTATTTAGGTAGACGGCTAGCTGAATCGATTAAGACCAATTTCAGCTCAATCGAACCATCACAAATGGCGCAATTGGTATACATATATATATAATCTTGTATATATGTATACGTCTAGGTCAAAGAGTCGTACGATATATGTTGGGTTCAGTAGTGTTAGAGGGTGGGGATATAGTATAAAAGAGAGACCTCTACCTCTTGCTCCATCATGGTAAGCCTACTGTCCCGGAGAGACAGGGCAAAAATGGCTTCCACTGAACCACGCCGAGCTAAGCAGACCCGTAAAGAGGAAGAACATCGAAGTAGTCTTTATATGGTCGAAGTTATTCTAAAACGAATGCGACCAGTTTCAGCTCAATCGGACAATCCTAAGTGACGCAAACGGTATTTTTATTTTAAATAATCATGAATATATTTTTTTTCAACCTTAAAGTTTTTACTCAAATAAACAATTTGTTTACAAAAAAAATTTGACATTTTTCTTTAAATTCTATAAACAATCATAAATGTAAGTAAGAGTTTATACCCTTTTGTATAGTCGACGATAACTAAAGCTGATGAAAGATGAAACTATAATCTTTTCTTACCCTTTATACAAGGTTACTTCAACAGTTGCAACGTGTGGATTTTTTCCTTGTATTCTTTATACCTCTATAAAAAAACGTATTAGTTATGTATTTAAATATACTTATTATTTTCTTATATTGCTTGTAACTGTAATATTATTGCTTACTATTCATAATAGAGGATTAATACAATCAAATTTGTGAGAAAGCCTCTCAGGCCCGCGAAGCGGGCCTGTGAAAATTCGCTAAATACGTGGCAAAATGCCATGTAACAAGAAACGATAGTGAAACCATACATTAATACAAAACAACAACAATGTGGCCGCGAAGCGGTCACTAGGAGGCCCCCGGGCCGCGAAGTGGCCCGGCGGGCCGAGGCCGCGTAGCGGCTACGGGCCGAAGGCCCGTATTTGAAATATACATTTGGGAGGTTTTAACAGGTTGGCATAATATTATGCATTATTTTGTGTCTAAATAATGTATAGGGTATCAATAATCTGGTAAACTGGTTTAGGAAAAGCTAAACTTATTATGTAAATAAAATTAAACTCATAGGCAATTTAAAACATTTCCAAGAAAATCAAAAGGAAAAGTAATGTACAGCTAAAAGATAAATTTAATTTTCCTCACGAGACCGATATGTGTTCAATTATTTTTATCAAATGCGATAACTGATAGTGCAATTTTCATGTATTTTTATTGTGAAGAAAAACTCTTTGTTTGCAATTAAACCAAATATTAATTTCATTGGGCTTTTCCAAAATTTTAACTTTTTAAACGCTGCTTGTTACATTTTTACAGAAAATTAACTGAACCCAAAAAAGTGTCGAAATATTTGTTAGGGGAAAAACAACTGGTAATAGCATAATCTAATAAGTAATAAAATAGTAGCAGGTAATTTGTCTGCGTTAGTTTACAAGTAGATAACCGCGGTTTTTTCTTTATGTCAACAGAATTTTAATTAAATTATCATTTTATCACTAACTACTATTATTACATGCAGGAAATTATAGCTTTAACAAACTAAGTGTGGCACGTTCCATTTTTTACCTGATATTTTTAAAACATAGAAGCAAAGTCAAGAGAAATTATTGCACTAATTGCAACATAACAAATATTACACCTGAATCTTATAGCAAGCATTGAGAACTTTTTAGTTCGAATTTCATCCGTATGTGTATGATATAAGTTATCTGTACTAAATTCTTGAAGTTAGCAGCACTAACTGGGTGATAAGGAATATGATAATATCTTCATTTTTCTATCTATGCCGTAATTATATGGGGATCTGAGAAAATGTTGATTCATTTAAATTCGATCAATATCTAAGGCCAAAGTTTATGCGTTTTGATGAAATTATAAGTTCTTATATTCAATTCAAAAGAAATAAACTCTTAAATATCATTTGTCTATTCATAAAAGTGAGTTTATACAGAATGTTTAGAAAATAATTTAAAAAACCTCCCTAAGAGGATCCTAAAGAGGGTCTCTTAAAGCACACTTAGAGGTACGAAGTGATGTCTCTACCTAACCTTGTGTAACTTACCTGAAACTCAAAAACCTACCTAGGTAGGTTTTACGAGTTACAGGTTACCCTAGTCTAGCTTTTTATTAAATATATTGCTAATATTTTTTATTGAAAATAATTTCCGAATTGAAAAACATTGCTAGCAATGCAAGTTTCATATTGTATAAACTCAGATATTGTTTGCTTCCGTAAACATAGACTTTACTTAAGTAAACTTTTACTGGAAAGTAAGCATTTACTTACCACGGACTAATTTAAGTACTCTGTTCTGTGGTTATACTTTCCTAAGCTATAATACCATATATATTAGGTTGCTTTATTGTTCTAAAGTCCAGCGTGGCAGACCGATGTCATACCACATTAAACTTTGGGTGAACATGACATTATTAGGACGAAATACGTACACAAAGCGAGTGCCAAGACATATTATCCTTAACTGTAGGACGAAATGCATCCACAAAGCGAATGCCAAGACATCATCCTCGACAGTAGGACAATTTTTTTCCGTTTCAGCTGTACCTGATCTTAAAAAGATTAGGTTGATTAGGCAATATAACATGCGCGTTAACTTAGAGTGCACCATCAACCGATTTTGATCAATGTAGTCTCATAATTTTGCGATAATTTTGCTGCATTTTGTTACGCAAAAATTAAATTTTGCGACGCAGTTTTAATCGCGATTAATCACATCTCAAAGTTGCACTCCAAGTTAACGCTGGAGTGCACCATCAACCGATTTTGATCAATGTAGTCTCATAATTTTGCGATAATTTTGCTGCATTTTGTTACGCAAAAATTAAATTTTGCGACGCAATTTTAATCGCGATTAATCACATCTCAAAGTTGCACTCCAAGTTAACGCTGGAGTGCACCATCAACCGATTTTGCTCAATGTAGTCTCATAATTTTGCGATAATTTTGCTGCATTTTGTTACGCAAAAATTAAATTTTGTGACGCAATTTTAATCGCGATTAATCACATCTCAAAGTTGCACTCCAAGTTAACGCTGGAGTGCACCATCAACCGATTTTGCTTAATTTAGTCTCATAATTTTGCGATGATTTTGCTGCATTTTGTTACGCAAAAATTAAGTTTTGCGACGAAATTTTAATCGCGATTACTCACATCTCAAATTTGCACTCCAAGTTAACGCTGGAGTGCACCATCAACCGATTTTGCTCAATTTAGTCTCATAATTTTGCGATATTATTGCTGCATTTTGTTACGCAAAAATTAAATTTTGCGACGCAATTTATTCGCGATTACTCACAACTCAAAGTTGTACAAAATTATTTTGGTGCATTATGTAATGCTAAAATTAAATTTAGCGTTGTAACATTTATCACGATTTACTAAAACTTAATGTTGTACTCCAAATTAACCAATTTTGATCAAATTAGTCTCAATCTTGTACGATAATTTTAACACTGCAAGTTAACCCTAAAGTAAACTATGAACTGATTTAGCTGAAATAAGGCTCAAAATTTTAAGTTTATTTTTGCTGCATTTTGTGAAGCAAAAAATATAGTTTGTGTTGCAAATATTTAACTCTTATGTACGTTGGAATTCACCATGGTTTTGCTTAACTTTAAAATTGAAATATTTGCTGTATTTTGTTATACATAACATTATTTACCTTTTAATGTCGTTTTAAAACAACTTAACGTAGCACTTTGAGTAAGTAAACTGATAATTAACTAGTAATGCGTTGCATCAAGAACTCACGTCAAAGAATACATCAAATAAAATTATTTATTTAAAGCAAGCGAAAAGAGTCTATCAAAACATTCGGACGCAAGTATAAACTCAAATAGGCTCGCTTCGCTTGCTAGTTTAGGTATCTTTAACATTTATATAGTAAAGAAGACTCGCTTCGCTCGCTAGATTGCGTAGATTTATATTAATGCATAGTAAGAAAGGCTCGCTTCGCTCGCTTGATTGCGTATATTTATAATAACAAATAGTAAAAGAAGGCTCGCTTCGCTCGCTAGATTGCTATATTTAAAATAATACAAAGTAAAAAAGGCTCGCTTCGCTCGCTAGATTGCTATATTTATAATAATACAAAGTAAAAAAGGCTCGCTTCGCTCGCTAGATTGCTTATATTTATATTAATGCATGGCAATAAAAGGCTCGCTTCGCTTGCTAGAGTGTACATGTTTATAATAATGCATAGTAAAAAAGGCTCGCTTCGCTCGCTAGATTGCTATATTTAAAATAATACATAGTAAAAATGGCTCGCTTCGCTCGCTAGATTGCTTATATTTATAATAATACAAAGTAAAAAGGCTCGCTTCGCTCGCTAGATTGCGTAGTTTTATATTAATGCAAAGTAAAAAAGGCTCGCTTGATTGCGTATATTTATAATAATACAAAGTTAGAAAAAAAGGCTCGCTTCGCTCGCTAGATTGCGTATGTTTATAATAATACATAGTTAAAAAGGCTCGCTTTAAATTAAATTTTTTGTGTATACAAAATTTTATCAAAATCGGTCAATTTTTACGGCAGTTATCGCGACACGTACTAACAAACACTCAAACAAACGCGCCGTCCCAATCTTCTGAAATGTAAGAACTCACTTACGTTCGTTCAAATATAAGCAAAAATGGATTAATAAACAAGAAAGCAAGTATTTAAAAGAAAATTCGCTTGGCTTGCGGACCTCCGCTATAGAATTATTTTGTTGTTATAAAATTAAATACTTTAACCTCTTAATTAAAGTATTTAAGTTAATTATGGAAAAGAAAAAATTTGCGCCGGTACTGAAAACCCAAGCTTTGAGCTGTTCAACTTATAACCGATTTATTGAAATCAGCATGCCGAAAACAACAAATTAAAAAAAATCGAAAACGACACCCTACTCGAAATATGTCGTTTATTGACCATATTTTAGGGTACCCTGTAATTTACCACCGGCGAAGTAAACCAACCAGGTTAATGAGGTCACAACCTGATTTTCAACCAGGTTCGTGTTCTCCCTAAGGCTTATTTTTGTGCCAAGTGTAATTAAAAAATATTATCCATTTAAAGGGTAGCGTTTTGCATATCCACAAAATGCAAAATAATGAAATTAAACATTTAAGATTAATTTAAGCTACACAGTTCATAGTATACTCTAGCTTTAACTTAAACTTGTACTAAATCGGAATTATTTAATATTTATATATAATCGGGAATATTGTGACACAAAATTCCCACAAAACCATATTTATTGTGATTTACTGAAACTTTAAGTTGCACTCTAACGCTGAAGTCCACTATTAACCGATTTTGCTTAAATTACTTTCAATTATGTACGATAATTTTGCTGAATTTTTAAGCTAAATTAAATTTTGCGTTCCAATATTTATCGCGTACTTCTTTAAGTTTCAAAACTAACGCTGGAGTAGTCAACTGATATTACTAAAATAGGAAATAGGTCTCAAACTAGGTTTTGTGGGAATTTTGCGTCGCATTTTGTATCGCAAAATTTTGAGACTAAATTGAGCAAAACCGATTGATGGTGCACTCCAGCGTTAACTTGGAGTGCAACTTTAAATTGAAATTATTTAACATTAAAATTGCGACGCAAAATTTAGTTGCAGCATCACAAAATGCAGCAAAATTATCGCAAAATTATGAAACTAAATTGAGCAAAATCGATTGATGGTGCACTCCAGCGTTAACTTGGAGTGCAACTTTGAGATGTGAGTAATCGCGAATAAAATTGCGTTGCAAAATTTAATTTTTGCGTAACAAAATGAAGCAAAATTATGAGACTACATTGATCAAAATCGGTTGATGGTGCACTCCAGCGTTAACTTGGAGTGCAACTTTGAGATGTGATTAATCGCGATTAAAATTGCGTCGCAAAATTTAATTTTTGCGTAACAAAATGCAGCAAAATTATCGCAAAATTATGAGACTACATTGATCAAAATCGGTTGATGGTGCACTCTAAGTTAACGATTATCAATATAACATGTGAGAGTATTTCTAGCGGGTTCTTTAAATCTATCCTTCAAAAGGATTAATATTTTTAAATAAATCTTAACACAAAAATTAACCTTAAGAGGACATAAACCTTATTGAAAACTATATTGTTCTGACTTATTTAACTCGATTTTTTGAGTCAAGCAAATTTTTCAATAAATCAGCTAAATTAAGGGTTAAATTTTTACCAGGACAAGGTCTTTATTTATGTTTTTAGAGCCGAATTAGAAAATATTCGAGACAACCGAAGTAGTTAACCGGAAAACCTAAAATGCCTTGGGAGTAAAATGCTATTTCCCCCCTCGCAATTACCTCCCTCGACTTTGCCTCGGGAGTTAATAGTCATAACCTCCTTGGCTTTGCCTCGGGAATTAAACACATAAATACCTCGGCTTCGCCTCGGGAGTTAAATACTTTGGTTCCCTCGGCTTACGCCTTAGGAATCAACTAACTGCTCAGGGAAATAATAGCATTCTTTACTCCCTTGGTGCATAAATAACTATTGTTTCCTTATAAGTTATAAAAAATCAGGTACGGGGTACCTCGGAACTTTTCTCTTCACGTTGGATTCGCTACGCCTTTCCTCCCAGCTTTGGACACGATTCCCTCGTCCTCAAAGAATACAAGTCGTTAAATTTATGCTGCACCACGTCTTCGGACTTGCTTCGATCGTCCTCAGATAGTAAATACATTCGTTTCATTCTCAGTGGTAATTTATCCAGGCACTGACCACGCTCGATTCCGCTTAACTTTTATGTTAAGTTTTATGTTATCCACCAAAAATCATAGATAGACTTGTATTATAACGAAACTTATTACACTTATTTATTACAAGGGATACACTTGTACCAAATTTCAACTCAATTTAGGATTACTTTCGATTTTTTACAATATTTTTAAAAAACGTATACAAAACATTCGATAAAAATTAAACTAATGCTGATAATGAGATGAACCTTAGCACAATATTCTGTCTTATACATGGCTATATGCGTGCTAAATTTCAATTGTATCTCATCATTTTTTAGGGTTTTATAATTTTTTTATATTGTTGCTGTGTCATTATTGCGGGTTAATGTCGTCATAAAAAATTATTTTCCGAATAGCACAACTACAGCGGTAGACTGATTTTTGTACAAAACGTCAACTCTCTAGCATAAATACACTGGGCGCGCTACACACACACACACATACAGACAGACAACTTTGCGAAAACCACTCAGGAGGCCTTAAAACGCCTGAAACGGATAATTCCGGTGACACGCGCCAGAAAAGAAGAGTCACAGTTCAGTCTACAGAAAAGAAGAGGTAGAAATTTTAAGAATAGCCACGATTACGCCTTTACTGTTGTCATACGTGTTAGTTAGCCAACCTTTAACTAAGAAACTACGTTAAAAGTTTGATTGGCATACAAGTAATATAAAATGACACGATAATATACTCTTTGATAATATATTGTAAGCAAAGGAACAACCAATAGTCAAATCTATGAATTGAGGAAAATTAGACGATAAATAACGGATACTTAGAATTAGTGAAAGTCGTAAAACAGATATAAGTACGACTTGTCGATTTTCTTTATCTAAGCTTCATTATTGCTTTATTATGTGAAATGTATTTAGTGCTAACACTGACTGTTACAACTCGTTAGGATAAAATAATATATTTTTCTTTTGGTTACTGAATCTCCTTTGAAAAAAATGGCAAATAAAGTAGGGTTCAGCACGAGAATATATTCAAAATCAATTTTGGAATATATATATATATATATATATATATATATATTATATATATATATATATATATATATATATATATATATACACACACACACACACTCAGTCATCATATAACTGTATATTTCTGGGTAGCGTCCAGAATCAAATTTTATACTATAAACCTCTTTGTTCGGACGTTATTGTAAACAAGAATCAGGATAGATCAGTTTCTGAAAACTCTTTCTTAATCCAAAAATTTGCTAATTTTTTACACTATTTTTACTATTCCTCATTTATACCGTAGGTATATCGGAAAAGTATTGTGTTTGCTAAGTAAATAATAATTAGAAGGACAAAGAAATAAAAGTAAATAAGTTCAAGGTCCCTGTAAAAGAAATTTTGCAAATTATCATAATTCGTTGGTGTAGCAAATGTGAGCAAATTAAAGTTCTGAAATCCAAAACCGGGATGAAACCGGAATTATCCGTTTTAGATGTTTTAAAGGCCTCCTGAGTGGTTTTCACAAAGTGTTCTGTCAGTATGTTATTAGCCTGTATGTTATTAGTTGTCTGTATAATTATTATTAGGTCTGTCTGTATGTGTCTCTTATTAGCCTGCGATCGGATTGAGATTTGGCACGCATGTGGCTATGTTTAAGACTAACATATGTGCTAAGTTTAATCTAGTTATCAGCATTAGTTCAATTTTTATTAAATGCCTTGTTTACGCTTTTTAAAAATTTATAAAAATCAGAAAATCGAAGACATTTTGCAGTATAAATTTGACGAATAGTATATTCTGATGACGTGAGTAGCGAATTCAATGTGATGAGGAAAAGTTCCGAGGTACCCCGTACCCGATTTTTAAAGTTATTAAAGCTATTGTAGTATCTTCACTTGACATCTAATTTAATAATAATTTATTTGCACAAATATTTACGTCAGTAAACTTCCACTTATTACAAACGATTCTGTTAGATTTTCTTGAGTCATAGGGTAATGGAAAATAATAACAAACCAGTCATGATTTGTAATTAGCAAAACATTTAAATTAGAGTGTTTACCTTTCAGCATAGTTTAAATTTGATTCAAGTGTTCTTATTATTAAACGTCTTAAAATATTTTTATGCGTATTTTGTTTCTTTTAAGAAAGAATCCATATTTACAATGTTACTCTTTCAATAAGGATAAGGGAAAAACAAATCAAACTATAATCATGAAGAAGTGAAATTTGTGTACAATAGAGTTTTCTATAATGACATGAATGTGTTAATTATATATATATATATGTATATATATATATATATATATATATATATATATATATATATATATATATATATATATATATATATATATATATATATATATATATAATATATATATATATATATATATATATATATATATAATATATATATATATATATATATATATATATATATATATATATATATATTTATTATTAAAATTACATTAGAAACCCTATGATAGCGAACTAATATTTTATAATTGTATTTTCGTTATAACATAGTTTTTAAACCGTAAATAATGTACTTAAGCATTTACATTTAACATGAATTTCTTTCAGATGTCACTATATTATGACAACGGTCTACATAAGTGGTAAACATTGGTTTACCACATAAATGCACATTTGGGTAAGATTCCTGTTTGATTGGTTACATTTTCGATTTTTATAAAATTTTCGAGGAATTAACAAAATAGATCTACAAATTTTTATCTTCAAATACCAAACCTGATTACTGATTTGGACCAAGGTTCGATTTCCTTGAGTGAACCGCAACTGATGTGTACACCCCTAGATAAATAGTTTACATTATTATTAATTCTTCATAAAGGGCCTAAAACGGATAATTAAGATGAAAACTTAGAGTAGACACAATATTTTTTCTATATAACTTCTGAAATAGGCGAAAAAAGTAAAAAAAGACTTTATAATTGTAATAATTTGCTCACATTTGCTAAACCAACGAATTCTGATAATTTGCAAAATTTCTTTTACAGGGACCTTGAACTTATTTACTTTTATTTCTTTGTCCTTCTAATTATTATTTGCTTAGTCATAACAATAAAACGTCTTATCTTAATTCTATTTGATTTATCTAATATTTAATTTTTTATTTTAACATAACTCTTATCATTCCTGTTTATATGATTATACTTAACTCGTATTATATGTTCATATTTAATCCACTATATTAAAAAATATACTATAAAAACATTTGTATAATTTAGCTACTTGAGATAGTGGTAAATTTGATAGAGATATATTACTAGAGGGATCCTAGGCTATCTCAATACATTAAGAGGTTTAAAACATCATTTTGGGGCTCTAAAATGCTTTGTGTAACCTCTTTGAAACCTCTTCCAAGAGTGTGTTAAGGTAATTACCCAGTAGGCTATTGCAATACTTTTTGTGGCTTTAATCAACCTTAAGTTCAACACCCTAGAAATTTAGTTACCTAATTATGCTGAGGTCAAGTGTAGCTTGACCTAAATCATTCTAAGGACGACCAAAGAATTCCAAAGTCATAACACTCTAAAATTTGGATAAACGGTCTCTTCTTAGGTCGAGCGTTATGAGATTTACCTTAGGGTAGATCTCAGGTACGATGCTTAGGCATCATACCTTAAGCATCGTATAAACATAACACTATAAGGACGAGCAAAGCGAGTCCGAATTTTTTTTATCATACCCAACCTCTGATGGTGTAATTAAATATAATGCTGTACTTAGTGGTATTATTGAGGCCCTATCGGTTACATTTTGACTCATCGAAAAGTAACCTGAACGCCTCAGGTTACTTTGAAATTCATTCAAAGTAACTCATGTGTGCCGTTTTTCATTTTGAAATTCTCGCTGAGTCATTATTAAGTGTTAATGAAGTCACACATATTTCATAAACAATAGGGTTTCGGACATTAACAAGGTTGATTTTTGTACAAAGTTTGATTTAAAATATTAATCCGTTTAAAAGATAGTGTTTTTTCACTCTAGAAATATATACATAAATACAGACATATATATATATATATATATATATATATATATATATATATATATATATATATATATATATATATATATATATATATACGCTGGATAACGCCTAAATCGGAATTATCCGTTTCAGGCGTTTTTAAGGCCTCCTGAGTGGGTTTCACAAAACCTATTTATTTTACATCAGGAGCCTCTAAAAAGGATTTATGTCATGGTACGAGGTTCGACTCATCGGGAGGTAAGTTTGCCTCTTAATGTAGGATCTGTGTGTGCCTCTTTGTGTTTTTTTTGCATGCTCCATAGGAATATTACATGCATATAGGCTGCATTTTTACTTGATGTATGTGTGTGTGTGTGTGTCTGTTATCATCGTAGCGCCCAGTGTATTTATGCTAGAGAGTTGAAATTTTGTACAAACATCAGTCTACCGCTGCAGTTGAGCTATTCGGAAAAGATTTTTTTATGATGTCATTAACCCGCAATAATGACACAACAACAATTTCGAAACATTATAAAACCCGAAAAATGATGAGATCAGATTGAAATTCGGCACGCAAATAGCCATGTATAAGACTAATATATGTGCTAAGTTTCATCTCATTATTATCAGCATTCGTTTTTTTTATCGAATGATTTGTATATGTTATGCTGTATATGTTATGTTATGCTGAAGAGTTTAATAAATATTTTATTAACTTACCTGATCAAATGAATAAAGATTTACCTGATTCTCCTGTGAGCTGGCAGCACCTTATGAAAACCCCGAGAGCCGAAAATCCGCTCCAGCTAGAACCTGTAACAAAAAAGGAAATCATAGAAATAATTAAAAAGTTAGAAAATAAAACCTCAAATGACATTTACTACTTTAATAACCAATTAATTAAACATCTTACTTACCTCATAGCCGAACCGTTAATGATCCTAATCAATTCGTCATATTCCATTGGTTACTTTCCTTCTTGCCTGAAAATCAGCAAAGTCATCCCTATTTATAAAAAGAAAGGAAATAAAGAGGACATGAAGAACTACAGGCCAATTAGTATTACACCTATACTCGCTAAAATATTTGAAAAAACAGTCAAATGCAGGCTGATAAAGTACCTGGAGTCAAATAATATTTTCTCAAAATTTCAATTTGGGTTTCGAGAAAATAAATCAACTATGGATGCTCTTGATATAATGGCTGAGTACATCCTATCGGCAATGGAAGGTAAGGAAGAAGCTATGGCGGTCTGCTGTGACCTAGCCAAGGCCTTCGACAGCATGCCCCTTGAAATTCTCTTTGAGAAGGCAGCCCATTAAGGGTTACAAGGCCTTGTGCTTATGTTAATAATAACTTTCCTTACCGACCGGGAGCAGATGGTGTATTTTGGTGATAAGTTTTCCTCTAGGATGAAAGTTAAATATGGAGTTCCACAAGGATCTGTCCTAGGACCCATTCTCTTCTTAATCTTCATCAACGACCTACCTTTTTTTATCTACTTATGTATCCTCTTCGCAGATGACTCCACATTCCTCTTAAAAGCCTTAAACTCACTACATCTGGAAGATAATATGAAGCTACTAATGCAGACTGCAAAAGAATGGTTCCTAGCCAACAGACTTACCTTGAATGAGGACAAAACTCAGCAACTTACCTTCACTCTTAGAGAAAGACAAAATAGTGCAACTATTAAGATCCTAGGAATCACGTGGGACTCCCACCTTCGCTGGGATAAGCACATAGATCACTTGTCAAAATCACTTTCTCCAGTTTTGTACATGATGAGGAGTCTGAAGGACAAACTGAGCAAAGAAATTCTTAAAATGATTTATTATGCATATTTCCACTCCCGCATCGCATACTGTATCAGATTATGGGGCGGAGCATCTAAAGCTGTACAAATTTTCCTCCTTCAGAAGAGAGCTATTAGAATACTAACCGGGATAAGCAGTAGAACATCATGTGCAGATAGTTTTAAAGATCAGGAAATACTGACTCTCCCATCTCTGTTCATACTAAACCTCCTAATATATGCCAAAGCCAACTACAATAGTCTTCAAAATAAGGATCACCAATACAACACCAGGAACTGCAATAGACTCAACTTACCTCAACACAGGCTCACCTTAACAAACAAATCACCCCATTATCTGGCGAGGAAATGCTTTAATAATCTTCCAGCTTCCTACTCTGCGCTACCAGAAGACTCGTTCAAGCTACATATTAAGAAGCTATTGACTCAAAAAGCCTATTACTCAATAGACGAGTTCCTGGAGGATAGGATTTAGATATTTTAGTCTTATATATTTGACGTCGCTAGACAATCGTTCTGGATTGTAACAGCGAGAACCATTATTATTATTATTATTATTATTATTATTATTATTATGTTTTTTAAAACAAAATTTTAAAAAATCGGAAAGTAAATCGTTTAACTGAGTTGAAATTCGGTGCAAGTGTATATTATTACCAAATAAATAAGTACACTAAGTGTTGTTTCAATACGACAAGTATATCCATGAATTTTGTTGGATTATAAAAATTAAGCAGCATTGAGCGTGGTCAGTGCTGTATGGGTGACCGCTAAGAATGATACGGATGCATTTACTATCTGAAGACGAGCAAAGCGAGTCGAAAGACATGTTGCAGTATAAATTTTGCGAACTGTTTTTCTGAGGACGAAGCTGGGAAGATGAGCGTAGTGAATTCGATGTAATAAGGAAAAGTTCGGAGGTACCTTGTACTCGATTTTTTAATTTTTGTTCTCGATGGGGTCACTTTGTTAAATGGCAAATAGACTTGTCATCTCTTTATTCAAGATCCTTGCTATCAAGAGATGTTTCAAGCCTATCAATGTATTGGGATAGGGAGGTGGGTGGCCCTGCCACCTCTAGTATCTATTAAACTTGAGATATTACTACTAGAAGGGTTCTTGTCGAATTTTGAAACATCGAAGAAACATCCTGAACATCGTAAATTATTAAGACAATAAAATATACAGTACAAAATTACAGTAGCTGTATAGTAGAAGGTTTAAAATACAAACACAAAAAAAGTGTGGAAAAAAGACAACCATTGATTTATTATAACTTTCACTTACTCTTGAAAGGAGGTTTCAATGAGGTTACACAGGGCCCCTGAGAGCCCCAAAAAGATGTTTTAATTTTCTCAATGCATTTAGATAGGCTATGCCCCTTCTATTAATATATCTCTATGTTTTGAGGTTATAATATTGCTGATTGTTGAGTGAATTTTGGAGTTTATCGTCTCGTAAACAATGTTTTATTAGCTTGTTTGTAAAGATATATTTTTGATAATAATACTAAATATACGATGTATACTTAATATTATAAACAAATAATAAAATATACATGAATATAAATACAAATATACATGAATATAAATACAAATATACACATTATTTATAAAATACGTAATACTTTAACTTTGAAGAAAATATTGGCAACACTGATACTTCGGGCTTATTTTAATTTTTTACCAGCTGTTTATGAATGGACAGATTTTTATCGTTTGTGCCGTCAGTTCTTTTATTTTTTGTTGATTTATTTTGTTTAGAGGACCTAACAAATCAAAAAATTCGTAAACTATTACTAAACTGTAAACAAAGAAAACTATTTCCTAAACAATATAATCAATAAGAATTACAGTGAAGTGATTGAACTTAAAGACATTGTTGGCTTGACGAATTATTTTATTTCTAACAGTGAGTGTTGCGACAACTTTAACATCAATACAGTATACTTATCTACAAAATCTCATAGCAAGTATTCAAGACCCTTTTTCTTTTCGTTTATTTATAATCTTATGGTTTCTTATCGTAATTTATTAATTTATTGTAACCTTCATTTTTATTGTCACCAATCCACATAAAACATTAAAGAATAACAATCTTGTGTTTATAAAAACTACATATGTATGAAAGAAAGGAAATATTGCTGGCTCCTGCTATACCCTTTATCTACATCGGCTCCACTTCTGGAGGCAATTGCCTGGGTTAATTATAAGCCTCGACTTGCGCCTGGGTAGGTAAATTCATAGTCTTCGGCTGGGGGGCTCGTTTATAAAACTTCAATAAAACCTTTTTTAATGGTGAGTCCATAGCTATATTACTAGAGTGGCTCCATGGGTTGGATTTTTTTAGCATCGAAAAATAACCTGACCAACTTTGACAATCAATATAATCAAATAAACAGAACAAAATTACAATAAATTATATAGTGGAACGCTAAAAATATAAATCAAAACACAAACAATGTGCCGTAAGCTGAAAATTATTGATTTATAATAACGATTTAAACTCTCACTCCTAGAAGAGGTTTAAATGAGGTTACACAGAGCCCCAAAATGATGTTTCAGGCCTCTTAATGTATTGAGATAGGCTATGCCTCCTCTAGTATATATCTCTATGGGATCCACCTATGCTTAATACTCTCGGAGAAGGTTTCAATGAGGTTACACAGAGTCTTTGAGAGCCCCAATAAGATGTTTCAAGCCTCTTGATCTATTAGGATAGGGTATGCCCTCTCTAGTATTATAAGTCTATGGGTGAGTCAAGGTAATAATTAATCAATCGGTTTCGGCTTTTCGCGTATTGTTTGTATTTTAAACGTTCTATTGTATACTGGAATTATGTGCTGGTAATTTAATGATATTAATAATCGAAGGTGTTCAGATTATTCGATGTTTCAAAATTATTTATCTTACTATGGATGTTTATGTTAGTTTTTATTGTTTGTTTCGTCGATTATTTTATTTTTTATTAATTTACATTGTTGAAATAAAGTTGCAAATCTAAAACGATGAATAGAATTAGAAAAACTGTGAACAGGGTAAACAACATCATAATGAATTTATAATAACAGCAAAGAGAATGAACATAGAAACATTGTAAAGTAAACATTCATTTTTTTTTATTTCCTAAGGAAAAATAAACTTATGAGGTTGGGGTCATGAACTATAGAACTGACTAATTATAGAAACTTGAGTCTCATGCGGTTGTAATTCCAATTAGTCTAAACCCTCGTAACATATCAGTTTTGAAAACATAGTCTAACCTCAAAAAAGTTAGTATTTTCATTAATGTTATTTCTTTTCCTCATTTAAACCGTAGGTGTTTACATTAAATTCTGAAACCAGGATTTCAATTGAGTTATCACGTGATGTTTTAGACCTTCTGTGTGGTTTTTACTATGTTTTCTGTATCTGTGTGAGTCTATTATCATCGTACTTCCCAATGTGTTTATGCAAGAAAGTTGAACCTTAGTGCAAATCAATCTTCAGGTATATTGTACCTAAAAATCTACTTAAACAAATATCTAAAAATCTCTATCTCTATCTGTGTAGGGCTGTTTAAACGGATTTTTTCTAAACTCTAGTTTACACTAGTTATATGGATACCAAATCTAGTTTAAACTAATTCTTTTTAAATCAAAGTTTAAACTAAGTTTGTAATTACGGTCCTTTCTGGGGAGTAAAAAAAAGTTTTGCCAACTTGAGTTACGTTGTTTTCAGTGAATTTAAAAATGTTTAACATTATCTGTGTGAATGAGAGAGAGTTAAAAAATCGGGTTCCCGTCAGAAGCGCGCTTGTTCTCAATATTTCATAATTATCTAAAGCAGTTGTTCTTAAAGTGTTCCCCAGTGCAGTTGTTCCCAATTAAAAAAATAAAATAAATAAAAATATTAACCTCTCATACTTATCAATTTATAATATGTTTATTTCAGGTTAAATTAAATTAAATAGTTAATACTAAATTAATGTTATACCTGGCCTGCATGTCGGGCGAATGTCCTTTGGAATACGTGTTTCCGTGCTTAAAAATCCATTTATTGCTTAAAAATCCGATTTATGCTTTATAACTTGAGTAGTTACCAAATATCAAGCACTAATCGTAACTAATTTTTTCTGTATTTTTCAAATAAAATGCGCTTAATTATGCCGTTAGTTTTACAGAATTATGCCTTAAAGTTTGCAGTGCACAAAATTATTTGCACTAGTTTAATGCTCGGTTTGTTTCATGGTTGGTTTCTTTGAAGTTTTGAGCGCATTTCCTTTGAAAAATACAGAAAAAATGAGTTACGATTAGTGCTTGATAATTGGTAACTACTGAAGTTATTAAGCATAAATCAGATCTTTAAGCACGGAAACACGCATTCCAAAGGAAATTCGCCCGACATGCGGTCCACTGCGACAGAATTCTTTTGTAGTTATAAGCTTATATAGTTAGAAAAACGATAAAAATTATCGTCCTAATCAGGATTTGAACCCAGGTACCCTAGCTTAGAGTGCTCTTATCGACTTCGGACCACTCTCATTCAACTCGGAGGCCCAAAAAACCTAGAAAACGACTCCCCTCTTCAAATGTTGTTTAGCAGCCGATTTTAAGTTTTCTTGTATTGACTGGTAGTTTTTCTACCAGTCAGTAGTAGTGGCCGTATCGACTTCGTTTTATTTGATTCAGTGCCCCCCCCCCAAAAAAAAAGACACCAAACTCATTAAACGAAATTTGATTTTCAACATCCGCAATTTAGGTTTCCGGCAATTTATTATGGGTTTTTCTACTTTTTGGTCACTTAGAGTGGTCGTATCGACTTCGGACCGGTTTCATTCGCTTTAGCGCCTCAAAAACCTTAATAATGACCTTTTGCGGCAAAAAATATTAGCCCTGAATTTTGTTGACTCAGCAAACTGGGTTAATGACATAAATATAAATATATATATATATATATATATATATATATATATATATATATATATATAATATATATATATATATATATATATATATATCATTATCTGGGTTAATGAAGTCACAATAACCTGGTATTCAATATAATGTCCTCCCAAAGGTTGATTTTTTTACAAAGTATGTTTTAAAAATATTAATCATTTTGAAAGATAGCGAATTTTCTCTAGATCTATGTCACGGCGTATTAAATGTGGCCTAAAGAGGAGTGCCTATGACAGGGCATAAATTAAATAAATAAACATTTTTTTGCATATTTAAATTACCTTAAACAAATTTTAAAAGATAAAAGCTTTTGGATTATCTGCATGCAAAATCGGCCATCAGCCGTGTTATGATTTCTTACAGAGCTTGGATGGTACATCTTACTATTTTTTTTTATTTAAGTTAATAAATATTTATTACTATTATTAATATAACTTAAATTTTAATTGATAATAAATTTTTATGTGCTTATTACATATTACAATAATTAAAACAATATATATCATAAATCATAAAGTAACACTTGTAATTGATTAAATAAAGCATAATTTACTTCCCAACATTATAATAAATACTTATGATAATATAATATAAAGCCTAACGTATTAAACTTTTTATTTTTTATGATCAAATAATTTCTTAATCAAATATAACTAAGTTTTAAGTTTTTTTAATGTTTCCAGAACATATAATTTATATACATACATGAACTAACCATGAACATACATCTAATCCATACATACATCTAACCATGAACATGCCTAAAAAATGCATACATACTCGCGGAAATACATAAAAATATATTTACATTTATATTTTTTTTGCATTTATGATTTGCAATTATTTATAGCCAAACATTTTTTTGTGAACCTGTCCCATTCCTTTCTGTCTCTTGCTATTCATGGCAAACCTCTCTTTAGAGAACTTAAAATACTTACAGTTATCAATTTATATATTTATACATGTCTGAAGTATGTAAAAAGTAATAGCAGTCAATTCAACACTCATGAAGAGGTTCACAGTTACGACACTCGGAATAGAAGGGATTTGAAAGGAAGTAGCCACCGACTAAATAAATCTAAAGTAGGATTTGGCCATTTAGGCATTAAAATGTACAATAAGTTAAACGATGATGTTAAAAACCAGGAAATTGACAAATTTAATAAAATAGTCAAGGACTACTTACTTGATAATCCCTACTATAGTTTAAATGAATTTTTCAAAGATAACAAAAAAGCTATATTCAAAATCTAGAAGTGAATATCTTTGTATTGTATGTAATGACGAATGTATACCCCAAAAAGGGTCTTAAACATAATAAAGATTTTATTTATTTATTATTTATTTATTTATTATTCTCTGCCATGTTTCTTGTTCACAAATTCGTATAGGTCGCAATAAATTAAATGTGACTCTAAAAAATAGAGTAAAGAGATCAAAAGCTTTGATTAATCAATACGCTGATGGTGGTCATCGGCAAATTTTATTTTCTGATGAGAAAATATTTACAATTGAAGAAAAATTTAATCGTCAAAATGATAGAACTTACGCTAGCAGTGCTTGAGAAGCTCAAGAAAGGGTCGAACGGGCCACCATCCCAGTTCAGTGATGGTTTGGTGGGGAGTCACTTATGATGGCACAACAAAACTTCATTTTTGTGAACAAGTAGTTCAAATACTATTTTTGTTAACTCAAGCAATCAACTACCACTAAGACGTTTTAGAGAGAGTTGGTAAACGATTAAGTGATAACTTCCTTGCTGGAAAAACTGGGTTTTCCAGCAGGACTCTGCATCAACACAAAGGCTCGATCAACTCACTGGTGGCTACAGAAATATTTCCCAGGTTTCATAAGAGCACTAGAATGGCCGTCTGCAAGTCCCGACCTAAATCCATTAGACTATAAGCTAAGGTCTGAGTTAGAGCTTATGACCTGCCACAGAGGACACGAAAACTCAACAGCCTCAAAAAAGCTCTAGTCAAGGTAGTCGAAAAATTTCATAAAGCAGTCTTGCAGTTTGCAATAGACGACTGGCCTAGAAGATTGAACGCCTGTGTAGGAGCCATTCAACTAAAAGTTGAATGGCGATATTTTTTTTACTCTTAATTTATTATGTATTTTGAAATCTGAAAATATACCTAACATCCAAAAGCAGTAAAAAATTAAACTTTATTGGCCGTTAAAAGTTCAACATGTAACAGTCAATATTTTCAAAATGGTGACGTATATCTAAATTGAATTTTATGAATCAATTGGCCATTTATATCTATTGATGGCCAATCGAAATTTTGACTGATCGAAAAATTGACCCAAATATACATCTGTACATTTGTGTCAATTTTTAACTCTTTTTTCGATTTTTAACGACTTTTTTTAGCGAATTTCCTTTGGAAATTCGGCTAATGGGATAGGCGTCATGGCGGAATTCGAACCTCGGACCACGACACAAATCCGTTTCAGAGGAAATGCGCTAAAACCTTTACAGATAACTGACTAAGCTTAAAGATAAGTAACTAAGCTTTAAACTAGTACAAATAATAGTGCGTACTTCTAATTTTAGAGACATAGTTTTGTACAACTAACTGGATAATTATGCGCATTTCCTTTGCAAAATTCAGACAAAATGAGTTACGAGCAATGCTTGACAATTGAGTAACTGCTTAGGTTCTAAAGCATGAACCGGAACCACGCAATAGGCATGGTTCATGCATAAGCAAGAAATGGGTTGCTTAGCACGGAAACACGCAATCTAAATGAAATTCGCCCGACAGCGGACCACCGCGCCGGAATTATTTATTTAGTAGTTGTAAACTTATATAAAGTAAAAAACTATAAAAATTATCATTCCAAGCAGGATTGTTGTTAAGCACGGAAACACGCATCTAAAGGAAATTCGCCCGACATGCGGACCACCGCGCCAGAATTTTTTAAATGTTTGATGCCTCAGAAAAATAGGATATCCCAACTTGACCTAAAGTCTGACTTATGTTCCAATTCCATCTCTCTAGCATAAATACAGTGGGACTAATGCGTGACGCAGATACACACAAACCAACTGATAGCACTATGAAAACCACTCAGTACGTCCTGAAATTGCAACGGATAATTATGATGAAACCTCGATTTTAGATTTTTATGGTGAACAAAATACTTTTTCTTATACTCTTAGGTAGAAGTGAAGAAAGTTGATGACGATAACTTGTTTATTGTAAGATAGAATTAAAATTTCATGTTTCACATAAACATATTTACATGGCTAATATTTGTTTCTAGATCATGACTAGTTGTAGATAAAATTTCATATGCTTCAGGGATGCATGAAAAACTATTATACAAGATCTATTTATTTACCCGTTTTTACAGAACTTTATTTTTTTGTTAATTTCAATAATTAATCTCTAATAGCAAAAGGATGATTTAAGATGGTAAACATTAAAGCCCGGACCGCCTGCAAGTTGCATTCTTAATTCGAAGGAAGTATTCGAAGTCTTAGCATTTTTGGTAAGGAGATTTTTTAAGTGTAGCGCCTTATATTCTTTTTAAAAAAGAAGAAAGAAATAGAAAATATTGAAAGAAATAGTTGGGATGGGAAAAGATATCAGAAAACAAAGGGAATTAGTGTAGGTAATTTCCTCGACGAGGGTGAGATGGGGCTTGGAAATTCGGTCGGGGAGAACAGGGGGGAGAATCTCCCTAGAGAACGGAGCATGCGCGGCCGGGTGGGGCCGCTACGGTGGGGGCTATGTTCAAGCCAGTCATGGGCAGGTAACGTGAGGGTGGTGGGCCGCGCGACCTTTCTACCATGGACGAGACATCTTGGGGCGCCACAGGGCAGGCACCCCTCGCAGCACCTATTGGAGGAAGGTTTGACTTCGACGATGGAGGGACGTACTTAGGAGGGTGGGAAGACGGCAAAGCTCACGGGCACGGTGTTTGTACGGGACCTAAAGGTCAGGGTGCCTACGCGGGATCTTGGCATTACGGTTTCGAAGTATCCGGTGTCTACACTTGGCCGAGGTAATTTAAGTGCATTTTATTTGACATATTCATGTGTTTTGCTTTTTAAATCATATTCCTGTGCATATTGTGTAAATCAGCTGTTCTGAAGCTAACTCAGCTGATGAGATCCATGAACACTTCTCCTCTGTATTACTGTAGTGAAGGGGTGAAAGAAAACCTAGATAACCTCCTCATTTGGTAGAACCCCTGTATCTTCTTACCACATTCTTTGCAAGGTCTTCCTTCTCTCCCGTCTGTCTTCTACAAACAATCCATGTATAATTTATTCTATTTTACATATTCTACTTCCAATTCTTATTACTTTGCCTCATCGACAACAGTAGTCCAAATGTTCTATTTTGTTTTGTTAAAATAAAATGGGTTCAAAATATCACACTGTAGTGCAATGAAACGTGTGTGATTTTTATGCTCTATTTTTTCTTCCACTCGTTTCATATTTGGCGTAACAATTTGTGACTAAGTAGGCTTTCATAAAACTTGTATTAACTATAAACACAAAATTAATCTTGGTCAGTAATATTACTTATTAAACCAATCAGGTTCTTTTATGGGCAAACTTTACTATACAATTTGATATTTTATCAAAAAAATAAAATTGTTCAGAAAATTTATTGTTTCTTGATAGGTTTTTTTTTATATAGAGCCTGCTTTCGATTTTTATTGCAACAACGATATTTTTTTCAGTTACAATTATTTTTTTTATTGTTGCTTTAAAATATACAAGGCTTTCAAATAATTGATCTATTTTTGCCATCCTGTTTATAAAACCTAGGAAATCAGAATAACTACCTAGTCAGTATATTTTTATTATGATAATTAAATTGTTTATTTTTTAGCACAGTAACCCGGTTGCGGTGAGGTAAAGACTGTAATTTGCATCATAAGATTAAAGTAATTTTAAAGGAATCAAATCTCTCTGTATTTTAATAAAATTAAACTTTCGTAATTTTGTTAGTCTATTAAAATCTTTTATGATTTATTTGAAATTTCAACCCGATGACGTTCCAAAAATTACTCTTTCCATTTTCTTTCAATGTTAGTTTTTGTTGGACTGACAGTAGTTTAAACATATTGATGTGATAATAATAGATTTTATTATAATCAAATTAACACTAAAGAATGTAATTTCTATTGTTTTATGTTAATTTTAGTGCTCGTTATGTCTAATCAAAATAAATATTAGACATAGATAGATAGCACAACAATTTACATTAAGAATGTACACAATCATTAATGTCTTTGAACAATATTTATATCATCGTTTTCTTGCCATAATATTTCCTTATCAGTCTCATTTAAGATAGTCTGCCCTTAACATTGTTGCACATCGCTAGCTTAAGATTTCAATTAAGATACCTTTCTGAACCTAATCGTTCTTTCTTTAAACAGTTAGTGGCCAACGAATAATTGATTCAAATTGGTTGATTTTTCTTGTTATGAGGCAGTAATAATTTCGTAATATCCATTTATCACTTTATCCGTGGAAAATGTTAGTTCTCGTTTATATTTAATGATGCTAAATTATCGGATATGTCTCACTGCTCTTATTTAATTACTATAAATAAGTAGTTAAATATGTTTGGCATGTCAATGTCCTAAACTGAATTTGCTATTAATTGGTATTATTTATGGTAGCATTGCATTTTGGTATTTATAGATCCATGTGATGATAGATTTGATATTTCTCAACATGAAGATATTATATTATCCATTTAGGGAAGTTACAACCTTTTGGCTAGACATCATTAGTAATGTCTTAGTGACTGTTAAAACTTTTTTTTTACAACATTGGTATAATATTCTCCATGTTGTATGTAGCATGTGCTACTTATAACACACGGCGATTATACAGATAATGTAGATGAATTCTCTATCTAATGTAACATCATTTATGTTTAATGACTTTAAGACCAAAGAGTTATGTTTTTATCTTTCTTTTTAAAGATAAGTAGGCCCATTTTCCTGTACAAAAAGTGTTTATATTAGTTGAACATATTTCCTATATGAACATATTATTTGTGTGTTCGTGTGATGTACTTAAACATTGAATTAGGGAAGGGCTGACAATCCTTTATTTACCTACTATTAAGATTTCCATCTTACTATGAGGCGACACGATCAAAAATATGTTTGATTATTTAAATTTTCATTGAATATAAAAACATTATTGAGCTCAGATTTAAACTTATTTACTCTAAAATTATTCTATATGTCGATAGAATAATTTTACGATTGCATTTAGTATTTGAAATCTTGGAATTTTGAATTGTTTTATGGTGAACGTATTTTAGAACTTATTCTATATTGTATTTGGAATGTGTATTTTTTATGTACATGACCCAAGACCAAATATGTTGTTAGTCATGGTTATTATTTAACATATTCTTTTTTAAATTAGTACTTGTAAAAAATATTCTTTTAATTATTAAAATTTTAATAGAACTTTTTTCTCTTCTTTATAAACTTTAATTTAAATAGAAGCTCAAAAGTTTTTGGGAATCGCGTATAGAGTTAATCAGCTTAGATTAAATTTTTTATCCAGTGCACGATAAAATTCTTTTTAATGTTTTTAAAGAAATAAAAATGAAAAAAGTTTTGCTGTCGGGATAAATCCCTGCAGATGCTGGATATTTTACTTTCTTATTGTCTTATCGAAATCTTGTTCGAAAAAGTTAATTAAAGTTTGTTTAAAAGTCAATTGCGATAAGTTGAAAACTAAATAAAACTTTTTTTCCAAATCCTGCTGGTATTTTAACTGACATAATAAATAGGTTTAATTATAAGGGACCTCGAACTTGAATGTCCTAGACTTCCCCTTATCTACAAGATTTTTTTCTAAAGTAGGTCTATTTGTTCCTTCCGTGTTGGCACACCGTGGGAAAAATGGGGTGCTTTAATCTTCCAAACTATATTTATTTGGTTAAAAGACTCTTATTAGAACTAATAAGTTAACGCAAAGAAAATAAGAAATCAACCCTCTGATAAGACATTCAGCTTGATAGAGTTCAATAAAAGCAAAAGAAATGGAACGATCATGATCAGTACGGAAGACCTGAAGATTTTAAGTATAAACTGTGGTGTTGGTAATCAAGGACATTGAGACAAGTAATAAAACAAAAAATTAACCTCTCATTCTACATACTCATTAACAAAAACCAAAGAAAGTAGTTTAAGAACTCCCCGCCATAATTAAGTTTGGGGCATAAAAAACACAACGACAACAGTTGGAAGTACATTGGAGGATTTAACTACCATAAAATTCCCATTCCCACAACCATAAATTTATTGTGATATCAGAGAAAATATAATTAAAACAAGTTTTTTTAATATTGTAGTGTTTTATTTATTATATAGAATGTGCAATTATCACAAAATCTCGGTCAAAACAACTAACTTTACCATAAATCCTTAAATAGAGATCTAACGAACGTTACACTATAATGTTTGTTATGGTTATTCTTATTGACTACTGCATTCTTTAGTTTCTAAAACTTACATGCTCCTAGCGGTGTATTACCATTATTTGCAATTATAATAGATATTGTTTAGTTGGCTTTAAATAATCAAAGTTTTTTTATTTTACCTTGTTTTAACTTCATTTTAACTTCACTCTTTTAGTTAACTTTTACTTTAGTCTTTTTAGTTAACTTTACTCTAGACTAATCTAAATTTTAAGTGACTACAGCTTTAAATAAATTGAATAAAAAAGATTTTTACTTTTTAAGATGCATGACTTAAAATATGATTTTAAATTTGGCTGTGTCAGCATAGTGTCTATCCCCGGAATAAAACACCAGAGCTGGGGTTTCTTTCTCCGCTCTATGGTCCTGTAAATCCTTTGACCGAAGTTCATACATGTAATGACGTGAAAATCACCCTGTACTACCGGACTATTACTTGTCTATTTCTCATATTGATAAGGTTTATTGCTTTATTTATCCAAATCACTTACGATAAATTTCATAGTTCTTTACAGTAATAATAAGATTAATATTAACTTAAAATAATAAGATATTGTTGTTCAAGTTAATAATTTTTAAAAATATGATATATATTTAAAGCTTTTCGTTCTAGTTGATTTTCTCTGTAGCTCTAGATACCCCCTCCGCACCTCTACGTAGTAAGGAAAGCCGTGGTTATGTTGTAAATCCCCTTAGGCTACTACCCCACATGCCCGGGTCCGTTCACTCAGCTAGTTTTGGCACACGCTGTCCCCTTCCCTGGCACTCGAAGAAAACCACTACATACCCTTCTTATTCTTACGACAGAAAACAGTTGGAACCTCTAATCTGAGAACCATTGCTCATAGGAATGTTACAAATTTTAACCTCGGCTCCAATATACATTACCCCTGCTAGGGTACATATATTCTGTTTTATTTATTTCTTTATTTTCGCCCTTCATTATTTTTCTTAAATTAAATTTTAATAACAATACACCAGTTTTAATTAAGTATAACTGTAGGGTTTATTTATTTTACTTTGCCTTTACAACCTAATACAGGCTAAACCACGCTGTAAGGTCTGTTTAGTTTTCATTATTAAATATTAAATTGTTTAGAATCATGTTTCTTCTTTTATCTTTTAATGAAATTCTATTACCAACATCGTGTTCTTACTGTTTATAATTTATTTGTTCAGACATAAAACAAATTTTCAATGGTAGCTCTTGTGATTTGATTGAACTCACAAATTTTCATCAAGTTGACTAGAATAACATAGCATCTATAACAGGGATATACAAACTTCAGAGCCACATGGACCCGGACCTCCATTGTAGATAAATAGTACTAGGCAGAACCCTGATTTTATCGTTACCTCCTCTCCCCTAAGTATAAATTCAATAACTTGTACTTATCGCTTTGGCAGAACCCTAATTTTATCGTTACCTCCTCTCCCCTAAGTAATAAATTCAATTACTTGTACTAATCGCTTTGGCAGAACCCTAATTTTATCGTTACCTCCTCTCCCCTAAGTATAAATTCAATAACTTGTACTTATCGCTTTGGCAGAACCCTAATTTTATCGTTACCTCCTCTCCCCTAAGTAATAAATTCAATTACTTGTACTAATCGCTTTGGCAGAACCCTAATTTTATCGTTACCCACTCTCCCCTAAGTAATAAATTCAATAACTTGTACTTATCGCTATTTATTCTGTTTATAACGCGATAAATTTGGGCTCGTGAAACAGCTCTATAATTTGCACGAAAGAGCAAATTGATTAGTTTGATTTTATCGACCTTAATCAGATTTAACAGCTTATAAACAATCATTATTAAACTGAAATAATTTCTAGAAAACTCGTATAATAGTTATAGTTCCTTTCGAGATCAAAAACCTGCCTCTAGTAAACCTGTACTAAATTACAATTTAGTATATATCTTCAGTCTCGCTTTGCTCATTCTAAGGCAAGATAGATTAGTTTTAACCACAGCGCCCATCCATCCTCCTACTGACCACACTTGACGCTACTTAACAAAAATCCTTTTGGTGATCCAACTAAAACCGTAGTTATACTAGCCATATATATATATTATATATATATATATATATATATATAATATATATATATATATATATATATATATTATATATATATTATATATATATATATATATTAAACACTCCCAGAACTACTCAACTCAGGGATTCGGTCTGGTTAAAAATAAATAAAACTTCAATTTTTCATTTGTCGACGTTTCGAATACTAAGTTTATGTATTCATCTTCAGGACATCTATAACATAAAAATATGGGCCAAGATGTATAGAAAGAAAAGTAAACAAGAACAAAAACAAGTGATAACAATTTTCTAGATTAAAAGAGCAAAAAACAGAAAGAGAACTTACATGAATCGTGAAGTTACTTATGCAGCCATGAAAGAACCATAAAAACTGTTAAAAAGTTTAACTGGTAAGCAAAGCATTAAATAAAATTGAAAAACATTAAAATAAAAATAAACAAGGAGAATTAACAGGTGATTAGTGGCTGATAACAAAAACAGCGCACGGAAAGTACGCGAACTAACCAGAAGAAACTATCTACGCTAGAGCAAACAGTCGGTGAGTCGAATGGATGGCGGTGAAGAAGTGAAGGTTTATGAAAGTGAGATGAAGGGAGATATGAGAAGAGAAGAGAAGAAAGTGAATAGCACTAAAAATAAAGAGAAGGATTAGCTACTCAAAAGATGTTTATAGATATCACTGAGGCCAGCAATGTCAAAATATATATATTATATATATATATATATATATATATATATAATATATATATATATATATATATATATATATATATATATATATATATATATATATGTGTGTGTGTGTGTGTGTGTGTATGTGTATGTATGTATGTATAAATTTTGATGGCGTCATACATTTTTCTCAGCAATAGTCTATAGTCTATATTGCTGCATTAGATAAAATCATGTGCATTGTTTCATTCGAGAGTGTTAGTGTGAGACAAAGAAAGCGTCTAGTAACTAATATATACAGACACACACACACATACACACACAAGCACACATATATATTTGAAGTCATGAGGATAAGCGAAACCGATTCCCCTACTCACAATCCCCCTTTTTCGTTGCTTTCATGCCGACGACTTCATTAGCGTAATTCTCTATGAAAATTATCTAAAGAAATTTTGAAGCTTTGGTTAAGAGGAACAAGTATATTTTTCGAATGACACGGAATACTATCTTATGTCTTGATTGAACTTAATAACTTAATATTGAGTGCAGCAAGATTAAGGACAACTCTATCTTTATCATGCGAAAAAATTTTATAAAATTATTCCTCAAACTATACTTTCTAAAACTATACTATACTATAAATTCCTAAAATTATACTTTCATCAGAATGCCACCAAATTTGGTGTACGGTGTACGACGTATTAAAACCTGCGGAATACGTTAACTTTTTTAAAGAAGCGTCAAAAGTGAGTTTTTAAGCAAAATATCTAAAATCAAGTCACTATGACCAGTAGTGACGAAGTAATTTGGGTAATTCCAATAAATGTTATGGGTAGCACAGCCTTAAGCACTGATATTCTGAGAATAAGCGAAACTCGTTCTCAAATTCGGGTTCTGAGGCAACCCGTGCCCATTTTTTTAAAAAATAATTCTACCAAGCGATGACTATGTATAGTTTTATAATTCTTATATTTATAAAACAAGTTTGGCATTGAAAATTGTTTCGTGCCAAATTTCCACGTTGCTTTTATCATGAATTACATCTTTTAAGTCGTGACGTAATTCACTTTGATAACATGAGTCAGAGTTGATCGATACCTACAATGCTTTTGGTCTAAAAATCTTAGCAATGCTTCACTTGTTGAACCCCCCCTAGAGAACGTCTCAACAGATATTTTTAGCACGATTAACATGAAAACTTCTCAGTGCACGATAGTGTTAACTGAAACAAAACTTTTCATAGATCTTTATTTCTTCGTTTTATTATAGAAATCTTTCTGTTGAAATCTGGTATGATTGTTAATTTCATTTTAGAATCCTCCGGAAGTGTATATAGGAAATAATTGACATATTAGCTAACACTTGTGCTAAAATTATAAAATGAAATTGCAAAACTATCTGCAAGGTTTCATGTATTGCTCCCTCATCAAAATTATATATTTATTTTATTATACATATGTTAATGCTTTATCTTATTTCTTTTATTTTGCCACATACGACACGCGGATCGAGGTGTTGTTGTAATTTTTATGTTATTACTTTTGAAACCACTTGCTATTATAATCTGCTAAATACATTCATTATATGATGATATATATCTAGTATTTTACCTTCCTAAAAAATTTCCTAATAAAGATTTTTACTTTTCTAAATATTGAATTTCCTAAATAAGCTAAGCTTCTTTAGAATGAATGCAAAGCGCGAACAAAAATTAATAGATTTTAATTTTTATATATATTTTTTTATATTATTCTTACTCTAAAATTGTTATATCGCAATTTTCTCGTTTGCTTAAATGTGATATATATATATATATATATATATATATATATATATATATATATATATATATATATATATATATATATATATATATATATATAATATATATATGAAATTATAATTTAGAATGACGTTTAAACAAGGTGTCATATTTTAATTTTGTTGGTGTACTGAATTGACTGAAACCGGCTTTAGCTCCATGTGAGTATCTTAAACGGTCTCATTGTATTCCGGATTTTTTTTTGTCTGTCATTAAACTCATATGAAGCTTAGTATTGTAAGTAGAATAAGTTATCCTGAAGAGACCCCGATAAGCCAAGGAGACTTGCCTTGTGGGCCATAGATGTGAGGTAGTCACGAAGTGGGCTAAATTATGCTAATATGCTAAATAAATGGCAAAAGGCCATGTAATAACAGATATTAATAAAAGAACAATAAATATACAAGAGACTTGTGTATGGGATGGTCCTTGAAGTTTATGTAATACAGTTTGTTTCTTAATGTTTATGTAATACAGTTCAGGAGGCCCGCTTAGCGGGCCTTAGATACAAGGTAGTTGTGAGATTAACTTAATGTTGCTAATTTGCTAAATAAATGACAACGGACTATGTAATAAAGAATAATATTAGGGTTTAAAACCTTATAATAAAAGTATTAATAAAACAAAAAAAAGAGAAAAGAAGACTTGTGTAAATAAAAGAGACTTGTGTAAGGATGATCTGCGAAGTTTTATTTAGTACACTTTGCTTTAATGTTTATCTTATATCGTTCTTAAAGTGCTATGACGGGTCTAACATGAATGAAGATTCCGTAAGATTTTTTTTAAAAAAAACATGTTGAATGTTGTGCACAAAAGTTATTTTTTGTTGGCCCTGCGACCCTTTTGACCCTCCGTTAATGACTACCTACTACCTGTCAGTTTTAACAAAATCGATATATTTATTCCCAAAGAGCGCAAGATAGTTATTTATGCAAAGCCGTAGGATTAAATGCGTTTAAGTCACGAGGCTTAGCCGAGGGATATATGTATTTAACTCCCTCGTCTTTCGCTCTAGGACAATGTACAAGCAACAAAACGGCTTTTTGTGTGACTAATTACTTTTTAGAATTATGAAGTAACTTTTTGAGAGTAAATAATAATCAGGGTTAATCAAGTTCAATTAAAGTTTAGGATAGTCTTACGAAACACATACCTGTTTAGTTGTTAACCATTCTTTGTGTTATTTTTTTAAAGAGGAATTCACTTCAATTAAATGAAAAGTTTCAATGTTGTTCCATGTTTGAAATACAGCGTTAAACATAATGTATAGAACAGCATGCATCTTTGTACACGTCACTGTGCCTGACACAACCGTTATCATTTGGATTCATATTTAAGATCCAATAAAATATGTTAAGGAATAGCTAATATTATAGGGATTTAAGAAAAATATCTTAAGGAATATCTTTTCTTAAATTTGCTACCGATATCATGGAGTCTTATACTTAACAGATACTTAAACATTTTGAAGTTTGCTGATGACGTCATCATACTAGCTGAGAGTTACGAACAAGCGGAAGAAATGCTTCTTCAACTTATTACTGAAGCCAGAGAAATAGGGCTTGAGATAAACATAAGTAAGACAAAAGTAATGTCAATTAATGTAGCCAATACATATAAAGAAATATGTGTCAATAATTACAAAATTGAAAAAGTAGAGGAGTATATATACCTAGGAAGTTTAATAAATATTAAGGAAAGGGAAAGTGAAAAGGAAATTGGAAGAAGGATAGCATTAGGTTGGAGAGCTTTTAATAGGTCTAGACACTTGTTCAGATCAAATGTAGGTTTAGAGTCAAAAAGAAAACTTTGGAATACATGTGTGTTACCAGTGTTAATATATGGCTGCGAAACATGGGCTATGCCAGAAAAAATAATTAAGAAAATGAGAGTGACTTAGCGTATGATGGAAAGGAGTATAATTAAAGTAAGCAGGAAGGAAAGAATATCTAATAAATGGATTAGAGATCAGACCAAGCTGAAAGATATTGGAGAGGAAATGATAGAAAGGAAATGGAGTGGGCATATTATTAGGTTGAAGGATGAAAGATTCACTAAAGAGATGATATCATGGTATCCAAGAGACAAAAAGAGAAAGAGAGGCAGACCATGTATCAGGTGGGAAGAAGAAATGACTAAAGTTAGCGAAAGAAAGTGTGCATGGCACAGAATTGCGTATGATAGAAGTGACTGGAGAAGGCTTAGTACTGTTTACTGCCAAGCTTACTTGTATAAAAATTAACTAGTCTGAAATTATTTTGAATTAGTTATTAAACATTAAATTAAAATTAAATAAATTTACTAATAAATAAAATAAATAAATTATTAGGCCATTAGGAAATGGCATGATTTTAGGATAGTTAGTGTAACTGAATAAATAATGAATAGTATCCTTTCATGTCAGAAAGATACACAAAGAATTTTACTTAGTATTAGGATTAATTTATGTTATGAGGATGATTTAAATTTAAGTTAAAATTAATTATAAAAGTTGAATTAATAAAATTACTAAAATAGCAAATAACAATAACATTGTAATATATTTATTATATGTGTGTGTATGTGTATGTATGTATACTATGCATGTGTATGTGTGAATTATTGATTTACAACATAATGATATAATAATATAATTAATAAAATAACTTATATAGTATTATATATATGTTTTACTTATGAAAAAGTAAAAATAGTAATATTTGTATTACACAGTGTCTACAGAAATATCTATCCATTATAGTTGATGTAACTCCAACCCTTAAGGGTGCCTCGGCTTATTGCCGATTTAAAACTTATAAAATATTGTAAAACTAAATTTTTGTATTTAAGAATGTGTTTGTAAAAAGTTTTAATAAAAGGCTTATTATTATTATTTATATCATGGAGTCAGTCATCAGGAGCTATAATAAATACTGCAGATATTATATATGGCACTACCATATAACAATAATATCTGCAGTATTATTATTATTATATTGTAATATAATTATTATTATAATTGTTATTAATAATTATTATTATATTATTACATCTTAGCAATAATATTTGAATTTCCAGAATCACAGCTAGTGAAGTGTCGGAGCTGAGGACCGTAGGACTGATGCTAATGCCCTGTCAACTGTGGGGTCAGCTTCTATGTTAATGGTCTTTTTTTAACGCGGTCGATTTGGCGGTCTTCGACTGGTCTACCCCAGTCAGCGGTCTCTGCGACGGCAGCAGACAAGCAGTTTTTGTGATTTAGTGACGGGGTAAGCTGGCAATTTCCTAGTGGTAGTGGAAATTAGCCTAGCACTCCCTACACTCTGGCGGCATAAAGCTTTTTTCTTTTTTTTGACCTTCCGAACATAAAAGAAAAAATGGAATTTTTAAGACACGTCTGAGTGTTATTGTCTTAAAAAAATTTCAATATTATTGCTAAATTGTAATAACATTCGTTAATGTTGTTAATATTTATAATTTTCCTCATTTATACCGTAGCTATATAAAAAAATATTGTGTTCGCAAAAATTTCCGAAACCGGAATGTCACCGGAACAGGTGTTTTTAAGGCCTCCTCAGTGGTTTTCACAAAGTTGTCTGTACGTGTGTGTGTGTTTGTGTATGTTTAGGTGTAGTTGTGCTTTTTTGAAAACTATATTTTTATTACGTCATTAACCCACAATAATAACTCAGCAAACATTATAAAAAATCATAAAGCGAGGAATAATGAGATGAAACGCGGACGGAATGAGATTTGGCACGCATGTAGCCATGTATAAGACCAATATATGTGCAAAGTTTCATCTCATTATCATTGTTAAGAGACATTAAGTCAGGTGGATGTTATGATTAATACTAATATGTTATTGTAAAGAGACAGTAAGTCAGGTGGATGTTATTATAAATACTAATGTTATTGTAAAGAGACAGTAAGTCAGGTGGATGTTATTATAAATACTAATGTTATTGTTAAGAGACAGTAAGTCAGGTGGATGTTATTATAAATTTTTTTTTTTTTTTTTTAAATGCCTTTATTAAATAATTAGTTTACAATATTTACATTACATACATACTATATATTAAAAACAAGGCTACCTCTCCGCTATAAGCTGCGCTTTGCGCTGCGGAGAGGGGTTCCTTAACTCTGTACATATAGATAGTTTTAGCACTATAACTACTTAATCTAGACATAAACTTAACCTATGTAGTATTTCTAGAACTACCATGTTATTTATAAATTTAATAATTCAATGGTTTTATAATAAAGTTATTTATTTGTATTTTTGTGTTATTTATTTGTATTTTTGTATTATTTATTTGTACATAAACATATACATATACAAAACACACATACATACATATACACCACACACATATACATATATACACACACATACACATACATACATACATACAATATACACACATACATACACACATGCATACGTATCCACATATATACATATATATACACACACACACACGTACTATATATACATATATACACACATCTATTTATATATTTATTTATTTATTTGTTTTGTTTTATTATTTTTATCAAATTAAAGATAATAATCTACATGGGTAATGTCTAACTCCCCTCTTACGCTAGTAACTGCTCAAGGTACAGGGTCCTTTTTCTGATAGTTAATATATCTATAAAATACTTTACCTGCAATTGTATTTTTGATTTTAGAATTATTTATGTCGATTGATATAGTATATTTGAAATGTATTTTACTTGATAAATGTTATATTACAATTTATATCTAACTTAATTATTTAAATTAAAGTAAAAGAGTTTGAATTATGTTTGATGGTAATAATGTTGTAATGTTTATATGAAAGATCTTCTTCTTGTGTTTTTATTAGTTAAAATTTCTGCTCAATGATTTTTCATATCAACATTAATATATTTAGGATTTAAATAATTTATTTATATAATGTTAGTAAGCGCGGGATTTCAACTGTCTCCATCTAAGTGTTAGATATTAGTTTATTTCAAATAACTATTTCATGTAGTCTAGGTTAATTATTATTGTAGTTTAACGTTATGTTCTATGTTATTAAATTTACATTGTACATTTGATATTCAAACTCGATAATATTTAACATGAAATACTTATGTTATTGTTATTAGACAGTAAGTCAGGTGGATGTTATATAAATACTAATGTTATTGTAAAGAGACAGTAAGTCAGTTGATGTTATTAATAAATACTAATGTTATTGTTAAGAGACGTAAGTCAGTGGATGTTATTATAAATACTAATGTTATTGTAAAAGACAGTAAGTCTGGTGGATGTTATTATAAATACTAATGTTATTGTAAAGAGACAGTAAGTCTGGTGGATGTTATAAAATACTAATGTTATTGTAAGAGACTGTAGTCAGGTGGATGTTATATAAATACTAAGTGTTTTGTAAAGAACAGTAAGTCTGGGGATGTTTATAAATACTAATGTTATTGTAAGAGACAGTAAGTTGGTGATTGAAAGAGACAGTAGTCCACTAATGTTATTGGAGCAGTAAGTAATTATAAATACTAATGTTATTGTAAAGAGATAGTCAGGTGGATGTTATCTAATGTGTAAGAGAATATTGTAAAGAGACTGTAAGTCAGGTGGATGTTGTTAGAAACAATAAGGCAAGTGAATTTTGTTAGTTATCATAACAAAAATTATTATGTTGTTGTAAATAATGAAAACAGCCAGTGAAAGGCAGGAAAATATTGTTAGTGTTTGTTATGTTTTTGCAAGGTGGCAATGTGTATTCAGTGTACATGCTAGAGCCAAAGAGTCTTGAAATGTTAATGTTATATCGATTGGTTTGACCCCCCTCAGCAGGTCCGACCCCTTCTCTCTCCTTGCCACCTCCTCCTTCCAGAGAGCACGGCCACGAGGAACTGAGGACTTTCTTAACAACATACTTGATACTATTTTTTTTAAATATTGTCTTAATCTTTATACTAAGAAAACGTTATAAAAGGAGTAATTTGCTGTCAGATATATACTTTTTATCGAAATTGATTGACCTTGAGGTTTATATTATTCAAGGATCTTGAATAAAGGGGATGACGCAATAAGGAACTTTTCTGATCCTATAGACGTTATGTGAGGTAGAGGAATAGTAGCAAATTTACCTTCCCATTGTTATATCAATAAAAAGCGCGAAACGCATGTTTTGTAACAAGGATAAATCGAGTTTGCTCCTAAACTATCTTCTGTGCTTGTCGTTTGGTGTTTTTTGTGATTTTAGTTACCTTTAATACTTGTATTAAAATACCGTAATAAAATACGGGCCTTTTGCCCGTAGCCACTATGCAGCCTTAGCGCGTAAAGGTAAAATATAATAATACCCACTAACATTGCTGATAATGACGTTAGGCCGAAACCCTTCCTGAAATATTCATACTGTACATAAAACAGGGAACTGTTTTTACGCATTAAAGCCCTAAATCATCTTAGATGGTAAGTGTTCAACTTTTTTGAAGTAAAAATGATAAAACCATTTTAAATTTTCTGTTTTTTTTTTGTTTTACAAGTAATGATATAAAATAAAAGAAAAAGAAGAATCTTTACAACTCCTAACAATAAACAGGAAAAATATAAAAAATCGGGTACGGGATACCTTGGAACTTTTCCTTATCACATACACCTTACTTAGGACACGCTTCCCTCGTCCTCAGAATTAAAAAATTACCAAATTTATACTGCAACACGTCTCCGTACTTGCTTCGCTGGTCCTCAGATTGTAAACATATTCATTTCATTCCTAACGATCACCCATTCAGGCAATGACCACGCTCGTTGCTGCTTAAAATTTATGATTTAACAAAAACCGTAGATATTCTTGTCGTAATCAAATGAAACTTAGTGTACTTACTTATTATGTAAAGGTGTACATTTGCGTAAAATTAACTCACTTTTATTAATTCAATTAGATTATTGAGTTCGTAGAACACATGTACATAAGTCGTTCGATAAAAATTGAACTAATATTGATAATAAGATGCAACTTGGCACGTATAAATGTATAAGACGTTAGTCTTATACATGACTATATGCGTGGCAATTCTTAAATTGATTACAACTTTTTTCCGCGTTGATAAAACAGCTTCACCGATAGATTGATTTTTGAACTATCATAAATACACTGGGAACTACGATGATAACTGACACACACTCACACATACAGAACTTTGTGAAAACCATTCAAGAGGTCTTAAAAACACCTGGAACGGATAATTCAGGTGACATCCCCGTTTCGAATTTTTAGCAAACACAATTATTTTTCTATACACCTACGGTATAAATGAGGAAATATAAAAAATATTAGAACAAACCTTGGTTGCGTTTTTGTGACAGTATCTTATAGATTTTCGTGATAAATGGTTCCAAATACGATCAATTTCGTGAATTTTCGTCAGGAAATGATTCTTGTGACGTTGCTAAGGTGTGTTAAGGTGTTGTGTATTTATGAAGGTACTCTTTGTGTAATTGTTTTTTTCCGCCTTTATTTAGAGTAAAAAAAAAGTCTACGCTCCTTGAGAGTAAACAGACATTGTTCTCCCGCTATATTTAACCGAATCTTATAGCTTAAACTGGAACGTTTCTCATCTTCGCATCTGTATTGAACTAAATAAAAATCCTCAGCTTTCCTTGTAAGGTTAAAAGTTATGATTTCCTCGGCTAACGCCTCTGCAAGTGACAAAGATGCTCGGGTGTTATGACTACAATTTCCCACTACGATAACAACTATTTTACAGTTCTACAAAACATAAATAATTTTTTATTTTTAAATATCTTTATTTAATAATTTTATTAAATTAAATAATTATAATTATTTAAATAATTATACTTAGTTTAATTAAAAATTCTTTAATAATTGATAATGTTAAATTATTATGTTATACAAGAATTTTAATATTATTTAGTACCGTTAACGTAATCTTTGGGACCAAGCGAAACGAAAGCCTCTGGTGAACATCCTGCAATGCCCAAAAACAATATTTTAGGTATTATCGCTGCTATGTGTTGTATAGTTAGAAAATAAAAGAATAAATTAAATTATTGGCGCTTTAATGTTGCGTTATCGTTCATTCTCATGTACAAAACAATTACAAATTAAATATTAGAAAGGATGTCGTATTTATAGCCGTGTGAGATAAATGTGGAGATGTAATATCGTATATTTGTCTGTGTAGTGGTAGTGGTTACGGTGTAAGGGGTTTAACGCTTTGTTCTAAAAGTAATTCTTATTGTCTAATGTTGGGCCGGTACCAAAATGTTCATAATTAGAATTTACCTTAATATTAAACCTGGAGTCTGTTTCGAGACGTGTATTTTGAATCTTTTTAACTACATCACAATAAATTAAAATTGAAAGTTAACACTGGATTAATGCTGAACACGGTTTTATGAATTCAGTGTTAATTAAAAGGTTATACTGATATTAAATTAACGTTTATAAATTCAATCATATTTTGAATTTACGTATATCTAACAATATTTTTACAACTACTAGTATTATTAATTTTCCTCATTAGTATATTATTACTTTTCTTCTCTAGACCTTATACTGTAGGTCTAGAGGAAAATATTGCACGCACCAATACTCGATAACCTAGATTTAACCTGAATTATCACGTGATGTTGTATTTTGGTATCAGGTTGAAGTCCGTATTTGAAGCTGTAAATAAAGGTCAGCTACCTAGACCTTTGTCAAGGTGTCTATTTAATATATTGCTAATATTATTTTACAGAGTTGAAAATATTTTTTGAATTAAAACTTTGCTTGTAGCGCAAGTTTTATATTGTATAAACGTAGGTATTTTTTGCTTCCGTAAACGTAGAAACGTATATTTTGTAATACTTCATGAATGGCTATTTACTGTAATTATTTCATAAGCTTTAATCAACCTGAAGTTAGAATACCCTGTATATTAGTGCTGAGTTGTAAGACAATTCATCCTTGACAGTATGATGAAATACATACGCAAAGCGAGTGCTATGACATATCATCCTCGACAGTATGATAAAATACATACGCAAATCGAGTGTCAAGACCTATCATCCTCGACAATAGGATAAAATACATGTGCAAAGCGAGTGCTACGACTTATCATCCTCGACAATAGGATAAAATACATGTGCAAAGCGAGTGGTACGACGTATCATCCTCGACAGTAGGATGAAATACATACGCGAAGCGAGTGCCATGATATATAATCCTTGACTGTAGGATGAGACGAAATACATACGACTTAACTAGAAGATATCCACCGTTCAAAGATCCACCGTTCAAAAAAAATCTAAAAAAAGCCAGTACTACCAACCTACATTAAAAACACAAAATTCCCCTTTATCCACCGTTCAAATCCACTCTTTAATATCTATAATATTGCATTCTACACTTTTTTTATTAAAATTATATCTGTAAAATTATTCAAAAAATATTAAATAGAGTCCAAAGTGTAGATAAAACGATTATGGACCCGTTTCGGAACTATATTTAAAAAACTTCAGGAATTACAAGCAAAAAATTGATATAACCCTTAGATTTTCCACTTTTCCGGAAAATCAGATCGTTCAAAATTCTGAAAAAATTCCTGAATGTAGTCTACAGTATTGCTAACAATACTGCATAATCCATATGCGTGGCCCTCAACGATTTTAGACCCGTTTCGGAGCAAAATTATAAAAACAGTTGGCGTTTTATACAAAAAATTGATATAACTCATAGGTTTTCCACTTTACCGGAAAATTAGATCGTTCAAAAATTCTGAAAAAATTCCTGAATGTAGTCTACAGTATTGCAAACAATACTGATAACCCATATGCGTGGCCCTCAACGATTTTAGACCCGTTTCGGAGCTATATTTATAAAACTTTAAAAACTTTTATAAAAAAAATTAATATATCCCTTAGATTTTCCGTTTTTCCGGAAAATCAGATCGTTCAAAAATTCTGAAAAAATTCCTGAATGTAGTCTACAGTATTGCTAACAATACTGTATAACCCATATGCGTGGCCCTCAACGATTTTAAGACCCGTTGGAGCAATTTATAAAACGTTGGCGTTTTATACAAAAATTGATATAACTATAGGTTTTCCACTTTTCCCGAAAATCAGATCGTTCAAAATTCTGAAAAAATTCCTGAATGTAGTCTACAGTATTGCTAACAATACTGTATAACCATATGCGAGGCCCTCAACGATTAAAGACCCGTTTCGAGCTATATTTATAAAACTTTAAAAACTTTTAAAAAAAATTAATATAACCTTAGATTTTCCGTTTTTCCGAAAAATCAGATCGTTCAAAAATTCTGAAAAAATTCCTGAATGTAGTCTACAGTATTGCTAACAATACTGTATAACCCATATGCGTGGCCCTCAACGATTTAGACCCGTTTCGGAGCAAATTTATAAAACTTTAAAAATTTTATAAAAAAATTAATAACCCTTAGATTTTCCGTTTCCCAGATAATCAGATCGTTCAAAAATTCAGAAAAAAAATTCCTGAATGTAGTCTACAGTATTGCTAACAATACTGTATAACCCATATGCATGGCCTCAACGATTTTAGACCCGTTTCGGAGCAAAATTTAAAAACAGTGCCGTTTTTATACAAAAAATTGATATAACTCATAGGTTTTCACTTTTCCGGAAAATCAGATCGTTCAAAAATTCTGAAAAAATTCCTAAAATGTAGTCTACAGTATTGCTAACAATACTGTATAACCCATATGCGTGGCCCTCAACGATTTTAGACCCACTTCGGAGCAAACATAAAAAAAGTTGGCGTTTTTATACAAAAAATTAATATAACCCTCAGATTTTCCACTTTCCGGAAAATCAGATCGTTCAAAAATTCTGAAAAAATTCCTGAATGTAGTCTACAGTATTGCTAACAATACTGTATAACCCATATGCGTGGCCCTCAACGATTTAGACCCGTTTCGGAGCTAAATTATAAAACTTTAAAAACTTTTATAAAAAAATTAATATTTCCTTAGATTTTCCGTTTTTCCGGAAAATCAGATCGTTCAAAAATTCTGAAAAAATTCCTAAATGTAGTCTACAGTATTGCTAACAATACTGTAAACCATATGCGTGGCCCTCAACGATTTAGACCCGTTTCGGAGCAAAATTAAAAAAACAGTTTTTATACAAAAAATTGATATAACTCATAGGTTTTCCACTTTTCCGGAAAATCAGATCGTTCAAAAATTCTGAAAAAATTCCTGAATGTAGTCTACAGTATTGCTAACAATACTGTATAACCCATATGCGTGGCCCTCAACGATTTAGACCCGTTTCGGAGCAAAATTATAAAACAGTTGGCGTTTTTATACAAAAAATTGATATAACTCATAGGTTTTCCACTTTTCCGGAAAATCAGATCGTTCAAAAATTCTGAAAAAATTCCTAATGTAGTCTACAGTATTGCTAACAATACTGCATAACCCATATGCGTGGCCTCAACGATTTTAGACCCGTTTCGGAGCAAAATTATAAAAAAGTTGGCGTTTTTATACAAAAAATTGATATAACTCTTAGATTTTCCACTTTCCCGGAAAATCAGATCGTTCAAAATTCTGAAAAATCCTAAATGTAGTCTACAGTATTGCTAACACTGCATAATCCATATGCGTGGCCCTCAACGATTTTAGACCCGTTTCGGAGCAAAATTATAAAAACAGTTGGCGTTTTTATACAAAAAATTGATATAACTTATAGGTTTTCCACTTTTCCGAAAATCAGATCGTTCAAAAATTCTGAAAAAATTCCTGAATGTAGTCTACAGTATTGCTAACAATACTGTATAACCCATATGCGTGGCCCTCAACGATTTAAGGCCCGTTTCGGAGCTAATTTATAAAACTTTAAAAACTTTTATAAAAAAAAATTAATATAACCTTAGATTTTCCGTTTTTCCGGAAAATCAGATCGTTCAAAAATTCTAAAAAAATTCCTGATTGTAGTCTACAGTATTGCTAACAATACTGTATATGCGTGGCCCTCAACGATTTTAGACCCGTTTCGGAGCAAAATTTAAAAAAAGTTGGCGTTTTATACAAAAAATTGATATACCATAGGTTTTCCACTTTTCCGGAAAATCAGATCGTTCAAAAATTCTGAAAAAATTCCTGAATGTAGTCTACAGTATTGCTAACAATACTGTATAACCCATATGCGTGGCCCTCAACGATTTTAGACCCACTTCGGAGCAAACATAAAAAAAGTTGGCGTTTTTATACAAAAAATTAATATAACTTTAGATTTTCCGTTTTCTGGAAAATCTGATCGTTCAAAAATTCTTAAAAAATTCCTGAATGTAGTCTACAGTATTGCTAACAATACTGTATAACCCATATGCGTGGCCTCAACGATTTTAGACCCGTTTCGGAGCATATTTATAAAACTTGGCTTTATAAAAAATTATATATATGATTTTCCGTTTTTTTCCGGAAAATCAGATCGTTCAAAAATTCTGAAAAAAATTCCTGAATGTAGTCTACAGTATTGCTAACAATACTGTATAACCCATATGCGTGGCCCTCAACGATTTAGACCCGTTTCGGAGCAAAATTATAAAACTTGGCATTTTATACAAAAAAATTGATATAACTCATAGGTTTTCCTTTTTCTGGAAAATCTGATCGTTCAAAAATTCTGAAAAAATTCCTGAATGTAGTCTACAGTATTGCTAACAATACTGTATAACCCATATGCGTGGCCCTCAACGATTTTAGACCCGTTTCGGAGCAAAATTATAAAAAAAGTTTTTTTATTAAAAAAATTGATATAACCCTTAGATTTTCCGTTTTCCGGAAAATCAGATCGTTCAAAAATTCTGAAAAAATTCCTAAATGTAGTCTACAGTATTGCTAACAATACTGCATAACCATATGCGTGGCCCTCAACGATTTTAGACCCGTTTCGGAGCAAAATTATAAAACAGTTGGCGTTTTATACAAAAAATTGATATAACTCATAGGTTTCCACTTTTCCGAAAATCAGATCGTTCAAAAATTCTGAAAAAATTCCTGAATGTAGTCTACAGTATTGCTAACAATACTGTATAACCCATATGCGTGGCCCTCAACGATTAAGACCCGTTTCGGAGCTATATTATAAAACTTAAAAACTTTATAAAAAAAATTAATATAACCCTTAATTTCCGTTTTCCGGAAAACAGATCGTTCAAAAATTCTGAAAAAATTCCTGAATGTAGTCTACAGTATTGCTAACAATACTGTATAACCCATATGCGTGGCCCTCAACGATTTAGACCCGTTTCGGAGCAAATTATAAAACTTTAAAAATTTTATAAAAAAAATTAATATACCTTAGATTTTCCTTTTCCGGAAAATCAGATCGTTCAAAAATTCTGAAAAAAATTCCTGAATGTAGTCTACAGTATTGCTAACAATACTGTCATATGCGTGGCCCTCAACGATTTTAGACCCGTTTCGGAGCAAAATTATAAAAAGTTGGCGTTTTATACAAAAAATTGATATAACTCATAGGTTTTTCACTTTTCCGGAAAATCAGATCGTTCAAAAATTCTGAAAAAAATTCCTGAATGTAGTCTACAGTATTGCTAACAATACTGTATAACCCATATGCGTGGCCCTCAACGATTTTAGACCCGTTTCGGAGCAAATTATAAAAACGTTTTTTTTATACAAAAAATTGATATAACTATAGTTTTCCACTTTTCCGGAAAATCAGATCGTTCAAAAATTCTGAAAAAATTCCTGAATGTAGTCTACAGTATTGCTAACAATACTGTAAACCCATATGCGTGGCCCTCAACGATTTTAGACCCGTTTCGGAGCAAAATTATAAAACTTTGTTTTATAAAAAAATTATATAACCTAGATTTTCCTTTTTCCGGAAAATCAGATCGTTCAAAAATTCTGAAAAAAATTCCTGAATGTAGTCTACAGTATTGCTAACAATACTGTATAACCCATATGCGTGGCCCTCAACGATTTTAGACCCGTTTCGGAGCAAAATTATAAAAAAGTTGCGTTTTATACAAAAAATTGATATAACCATAGGTTTTCCACTTTTCCGGAAAATCAGATCGTTCAAAAATTCTGAAAAAATTCCTGAATGTAGTCTACAGTATTGCTAACAATACTGTATAACCCATGCGTGGCCCTCAACGATTTTAGACCCGTTTCGGAGCAAAATTATAAAACAGTTTTTTATACAAAAATTGATATAACTTATAGTTTCCCTTTTCCGGAAAATCAGATCGTTCAAAAATTCTGAAAAAATTCCTGAATGTAGTCTACAGTATTGCTAACAATACTGTATAACCCATATGCGTGGCCCTCAACGATTTTAGACCCGTTTCGGAGCTATATTTATAAAACTTTAAAAATTTTAACAAAAAAATATCCCTATTTTCCGTTTTTCCGGAAAATCAGATCGTTCAAAATTCTGAAAAAAATTCCTGAATGTAGTCTACAGTATTGCTAACAATACTGTATAACCCATATGCGTGGCCCTCAACGATTTAGACCCGTTTCGGAGCAAAATTATAAAAAAAGTTTTTTATACAAAAATTTGATATAACTCATAGGTTTTTCCACTTTCCGGAAAATCAGATCGTTCAAAAATTCTGAAAAAATTCCTGAATGTAGTCTACAGTATTGCTAACAATACTGTATAACCCATATGCGTGGCCCTCAACGATTTTAGACCCACTTCGGAGCAAACATAAAAAAAGTTGGCGTTTTTATACAAAAAATTATATAACTCATAGGTTTTCCACTTTTCCGGAAAATCAGATCGTTCAAAAATTCTGAAAAAATTCCTGAATGTAGTCTACAGTATTGCTAACAATACTGTATACCCATATGCGTGGCCCTCAACGATTTTAGACCCGTTTCGGAGCTATATTAAAAAAAACTTTAAAAAATTTATAAAAAATTAATATAACCCTAGTTTTCCTTTTTCCGGAAAATCAGATCGTTCAAAAATTCTGAAAAAATTCCTGAATGTAGTCTACAGTATTGCTAACAATACTGTATAACCCATATGCGTGCCCTCAACGATTTTAGACCCGTTTCGGAGCAAATTATAAAAACAGTTCTTTTATACAAAAATTGATATAACCTAGATTTTTTTCCACTTTTCCGGAAAATCAGATCGTTCAAAAATTCTGAAAAAATTCCTGAATGTAGTCTACAGTATTGCTAACAATACTGTATAACCATATGCGTGGCCCTCAACGATTTTAGACCGTTTCGGAGCAAAATATAAAAAACAGTTGTTTTTATAAAAAAATTGATATAACTCATAGGTTTTCCCTTTCCGGAAAATCAGATCGTTCAAAAATTCTGAAAAAATTCCTGAATGTAGTCTACAGTATTGCTAACAATACTGTATAACCCATATGCGTGGCCCTCAACGATTTTAGACCCGTTTCGGAGCAAAATTTAAAAACAGTTGGCGTTTTTATACAAAAAATTGTATAACTCATAGTTTTTCACTTTTCCGGAAAATCAGATCGTTCAAAAATTCTGAAAAAATTCCTGAATGTAGTCTACAGTATTGCTAACAATACTGTTAAACCATATGCGTGGCCCTCAACGATTTTAGACCCGTTTCGGAGCAAAATTATAAAAATTGGCGTTTTTATACAAAAAAATGATATAACTCATAGGTTTTCCACTTTCCGGAAAATCAGATCGTTCAAAAATTCTGAAAAAATTCCTGAATGTAGTCTACAGTATTGCTAACAATACTGTATAACCCATATGCGTGGCCCTCAACGATTTTAGACCCGTTTCGGAGCTATATTTATAAAACTTTAAAAATTTTATAAAAAAAATTATATAACCCTTAGATTTTCCGTTTTTCCGGAAAATCAGATCGTTCAAAAATTCTGAAAAAATTCCTGAATGTAGTCTACAGTATTGCTAACAATACTGTATAACCCATATGCGTGGCCCTCAACGATTTTAGACCCGTTTCGGAGCAAAATTATAAAAACAGTTGGCGTTTTTATACAAAAAATTGATATAACTCATAGGTTTTCCACTTTTCCGGAAAATCAGATCGTTCAAAAATTCTGAAAAAATTCCTGAATGTAGTCTACAGTATTGCTAACAATACTGTATAACCCATATGCGTGGCCCTCAACGATTAAGGCCGTTTCGGAGCTATTTATAAAACTTAAAAATTTTATAAAAAAAATTAATATAACCCTAGATTTTCCGTTTTTTTCCGAAAATCAGATCGTTCAAAAATTCTGAAAAAATTCCTGAATGTAGTCTACAGTATTGCTAACAATACTGTATAACCCATATGCGTGGCCCTCAACGATTAAGCCCGTTTCGGAGCTATATTTATAAAACTTTAAAAATTTTATAAAAAAATTAATATATCCCTTAGATTTTCCGTTTTTCCGGAAAATCAGATCGTTCAAAAATTCTGAAAAAATTCCTGAATGTAGTCTACAGTTTGCTAACAATACTGTATAACCCATATGCGTGGCCCTCATCGATTTTAGACCGTTTCGGAGCAAATTTTAAAAAAAGTTGGCGTTTATTACAAAAAATTGATATAACTCATGAGGTTTCCACTTTACCGGAAAATCAGATCGTTCAAAATTCTGAAAAAATTCCTAATGTAGTCTACAGTTTGCTAACAATACTGTATAACCCATATGCGTGGCCCTCAAAGATATTAGGCCCGTTTAGGAGCAAAATTTTAAAAACAGTTATCCAAAAAATTGATATAACTCATAGCTTTTACAGTTTCCCGGAAAATCAGATCGATCGAAAATTCTGAAAAAAATCCTGAATGTAGTCTACAGTATTGCTAACAATACTAAATATTTCATATGCGTGGCCCTCAACGATTTTAGACCTGTTTCGGACAAAATTTTGAAAACAGTTGCCGTTTTTATACAAAAAATTGATATCAGATCGTTCAAAAATTTTCTAAAAAAAATTCTAAATGTAAATTCTTAAATTCTGGGTGCAGCGATCACATGTCGGGCGAATTTTCTTAGGATGCATCCGTGCTAAACAACAATCCAGGTTGGAATGAGAAAGTGTGATAAAGTAGAGTATTTAATCTAGTATACAGATCTCACTGCAACGGGCTAGAATAGTTTAGTAAAAGTATTTAGTTTTTTAATCTATTATATCAGATCTCACTGCCAACGGGTAGAATAGTTTAGTAAAAGTATTGTTTTTAATCTATATATACAGATCTCACTGCCAACGCCTAGAATAGTTTAAGTAAAAAGTAATTGGTTTTTAATCCTATATATACAGACAAGGATCATGTAAAATAAGGAAGAATTGATAGACAATATATAACAATAGAAGGCCCTCGCATTCACTCAATTTCCGCCCGGCATGCACTTGAATAAGGAATTAAAAACTAATTACTTTTAAAAACTAAAACTATTCTAGCCGCAAGGTGAACATAACTTACACTAGCAGTGAAATCATGTTCATATATAGACTTAAAAAACAATACTTTTACTAACTATCTAGCCGTTGGCCCAAAGAAGATCTCGTATATATAAGAATTAAAAACAATACTGTTTACTAAATATTCATGCTGCGACGTGGGCATGAAATCTTATAATACAGGATAAAAACAAATACTTTTACAACTAAACTATTCTAAGCCACGTTGTTCAACGTAGAATCTCCCAACGCCAACGGCTAGATAGTTTAAGAAAAGTATTATTTTTTAATCCCTATATATACAGATCTCACTGCCCAACTGCTGAATAAGTTTAGTAAACAGTAATATTTTAATCATATATATACAATCTCACGCCAACGGACTAGAATAGTTTAGTAATAGTATTAGTTTTTATCTTATATAAATACAGATCTCACGCAACGGCTAAAAATATTTAGTAAAAGTATTAGCTTTTAATCCCTATATATTATATTAGATCTCCACTGCCAACGGCTAAAATAAGTTAGTAAAAGTATTAGCTTTTATTCCTAATAATGTTACAGATCTCACTGCCAACGGCTAGAATATGTTTAGTATAATGTATTAGTGTTTAATCCTATATATACAGATCTCACTGCCAACGGGCTAGAATAGTTAGTAGAGCATATTATTTTAATCCCTATATATACATAACTCACTGCCAACGGCTAGAAATGTTAGTAAAAGTATTAGTTTTTAATCCTATAGTATACATGATTCACTGCACGGGCTAAAATAGTTTAGTAAAAGTATTAGCCTTAACATATATATACAAGATCTCACTGCCAACAGGGCTAGAATATTAGTAGAAGTATTAGTTTTTAATCCTATAATACAGATCTCACTGCCAACGGGCTAGAATAGTTAGTAAAAGTATTATTTTTTAATCCATACTATACAGATCTCACTGCCAACGGCTAGAATAGTTTAGTAAAATAAATAGTTTTTAATCTATAATATACAGATCTTCACTGCAAAGGACTAGAAATATGTTTGTAATAGTATTAGTTTTAATCTTATAAATACAGATCTCACTGCCAACGGGCTAAAATAGTTTAGTAAAAGTATTAGCTTTTTAAATCCTATATATATATTAAATCTTCCTGCAACCCCCGGCCCCCTTTAGAAATAGTTTAGTAAAAAGTAATTAGCTTTTAATCCTATATATACAGATCTCACTGCCACGGCAGATGTTTTAGTATAGTAATTAGTGTTTATCCTAATTATACAGATCTCACTGCCAAACGGGCTAGAATATTAGTAAAGTATTAGTTTTTGTTAATCACTATATATACACGAACTCCACTGCAACACGGGCTAGAATAGTTAGTAAAATATAGTTTTTATATCCTATATATTACAGATCATCACTGGCCAACGGCTAGAATAGTTTAGTAAAAGTATTAGCCTTTATCATATATATACAGATCTCACTGCCAACGGGCTAGAAATAGTTTAGTAAAGTATTAGTTTAAATCCATATATAAGATCCACTGCCAACGCTAGAATAGTTTAGTAAAAAATTAGTTTAATTTATATATACAAGATCTACTGCACGGGCTAGATAGTTATAAAAGTATTAGTGTTAATCCTATAATACAGATCTCACTGCCAACGACTACGAAATAGTTTAGTAAGAGTATTAGTTTTTAATCTTATATATACAGATCTCACTGCCAACGGGCTAAAATAGTTTAGTAAAAGTATTAGTTTTAATCCTAATCTCACTCACTGGGGCTAAAAAGTTAGTAAAAGTATTAGTTTTAATCTTATATTACAGATCTCACTGCAACGGGCTAAAAGTTTATAAGTATTAGTTTTTATCTATATAAACAGATCTCACTGCCAACGGGCTAAAAATAGTTTAGTAAAAGTATTAGTTTTTAATCTTATAGTACAGATACTTCACAATAGTTTTGACGATCTGATTCCGAAAAAGTGAAAAACCTATGAGTTATATCAATTTTTTGTATAAAAACGCCAATTTTTTTTAAAAAATTGCTCCGAATCGTGTCTAAAATCGTTAAGGGCCACGCATATGGGTTATACAGTATTGTTAGCAATACTGTAGACTACATTCAGGAATTTTTTCAGAATTTTTGAACGATCCGGAAAAGTGTAAAACCTATCAGTTATACCAATTTTTTTTTAAAAACGCCAACTGTTTTTTTATAATTTTGCTCCGAAACGGGTCTAAAATCGTTAAGGGCCCACGTATATGGATTATGCAGTATTGTTAGCAATATTGTAGACTACATTTAGGAATTTTTCAGAATTTTGAACGATCTGATTTTCCGGGAAAACGGAAAATCTAAGGATATATTAATTTTTTTTATAAAAGTTTTAAAGTTTTATACATATAGCTCCGAAACGGCATTAATCGTTGAGGGCCACGCAATATGGGTTATACAGTATTGTTAGCAATACTGTAGACTACATTCAGGAATTTTTCAGAATTTTGAACGATCTGATTTTCCGGAAAAGTGAAAAACCTATGAGTTACATCAATTTTTTTGTATAAAACGCCAACTGTTTTATAATTTTGCTCCGAAACGGTCTAAAATCGTTGAGGGCCACGCATATGGATTATGCAGTATTGTTAGCAATACTGTAGAATACATTTAGAATTTTTTTCAGAATTTTGAACGATCTGATTTTCCGGAAAAGCGGAAAAAGGGATATATTAATTTTTTTTAAAAAAGTTTTTAAAGTTTTTAAATATAGCTCCGAAACGGGCCTTAATCGTTGAGGCCACGCATATGGTTATACAGTATTGTTAGCAATACTGTAGACTACATTCAGGAATTTTTTCAGAATTTTTGAACGATCTGATTTTCCGGAAAAACGGAAAATCTAAGGGATATATTAATTTTTTATAAAAGTTTTTAAAGTTTTATAAATATAGCTCCGAAACGGGCCTTAATCGTTGAGGGCCACGCATATGGGTTATACAGTATTGTTAGCAATACTGTAGACTACATTCAGGAATTTTTTCAGAATTTTTGAACGATCTGATTTTCGAAAAACGGAAAATCTAAGGGATATATTAATTTTTTTATAAAAGTTTTTAATTTATAAATATAGCTCCGAAACGGGCCTAATCGTTGAGGGCCACGCATATGGGTTATACAGTATTGTTAGCAATACTGTAGACTACATTTAGGAATTTTTTCATAATTTTTTGAACGATCTGATTTTCCGGAAAGTGGAAAACCTATCAGTTATATCAATTTTTTTTAATAAAAACGCCAACTGTTTTATAATTTTGCTCCGAAACGGTCTAAAATCGTTGAGGGCCACGCATATGGGTATACAGTAATTGTTAGCAATACTGTAGACTACATTCAGGAATTTTTTACAGAATTTTCGAACGATCTGATTTTCCGGAAAAACGGAAAATCTAAGGGATATATTAATTTTTTTTATAAAAGTTTTTAAAGTTTTATAAATTACTCGAAACGGTCTTAAATCGTTGAGGGCCACGCATATGGTTATACAGTATTGTTAGCAATACTGTAGACTACATTCAGGAATTTTCAGAATTTTGAACGATCTGATTTCCGGTAAAGTGGAAAACCTATGAGTTATATCAATTTTTTGTATAAAAACGCCAACTGTTTTATAATTTTGCTCCGAAACGGGTCTAAAATCGTTGAGGGCCACGCATATGACAGTATTGTTAGCAATACTGTAGACTACATTCAGGAATTTTTTTAGAATTTTTGAACGATCTGATTTTCCGGTAAAGTGGAAAAGCTATGAGTTATATCAATTTTTTGTATAAAAACGCCAACTGTTTTTATAATTTTGCTCCGAAACGGGTCTAAAATCGTTGAGGGCCACGCATATGGATTATGCAGTATTGTTAGCAATACTGTAGACTACATTTAGGAATTTTTTCAGAATTTCGAACGATCTGATTTCCGGGAAGTAGAAAATCTAAGGGTTATATCAATTGTTTGCTTGTAATTCCTGAAGTTTTTTAAATATAGTTCCGAAACGGGTCTATAATCGTTGTATCTACACTTTGGACTCTATTTAATATTTTTTGAATAATTTTACAGATATAATTTTAATAAAAAAAGTGTAGAATGCAATATTATAGATATTAAAGAGTGGATTTGAACGGTGGATAAAGGGGAATTTGTGTTTTTAATGTAGTTGGTAGTACTGCTTTTTAGATTTTTTTGAACGGTGGATATCTTCTAGTCAAGTAATACATACGCAGAGCGAACTCCAAGGCATATCATCCTCGACTCTCGACAGTAGAATACTCTTTTATCCTGAGGTCGGGCGCTGGGAGATTTTAGTGATGATGTCGTAGATTACTTATTTTTAACGTCGTAGATTATTTACTTTATATTTTGAGGTCCAGTGTAGAGAAACCAAATTATTATCATACTAAGTACCGTTATTAATTTCCGAAGTAAGTCCGAAGTGGTGACCTATCAGGCACCCGTATCTGAATTATTATTTTTTTAATGTATTTAAATTTTCTAAATTCTATTTAAACAATTTTCACATTTAAAAGCGAAGCATTTATAAATATTAGAGACGTATTTAATATACATATATCATTTACTTCTCGAATATTACTAATTAAGTTTATATTAATTTTTTAGACTTTCGTTTTAATTATTTAATATTATTATTTTATTTAGAAATATTTAAATAAGTATGATATATGCTTTCATTTTACTTAATTGAATAATTTTGATAAATTAATGTATTTATTTGATTGACATTTGATAGATTTTGTGTTTGTTGCAAAATACGTTTTTTATTTGCAATAATGGTAAATCGTGAAAATTCTAATATATATTATCTACTAATATTATTAATTATTCAATAATAATTATAAATAATTATTCATTAATAATTATAATAAATATTCATTAATAATTATAATAAATTATTATTAATAATTATGATCAATTTAAATATGATATGAATTTAAAAAATAAATTCATTTATTCTAAATATATTAGCCGGGGTTTCATTGTTTGCGTCCTTAAATGCCCTTGAATTTTCCCCCTAACGAAATTTATAATAATTAATGCAAATATTTACTTCTTACAATTCAATGTAATTAAAAATTAAAAATTTTAATTTACAAATCGGCTTTGATAGCCGCCATCAAATCAAATCAAATTATTTAAGAATATAAATCACTATATGCAGACTCCTTCCAATTTTAACAATTACTACTTCTGACGATATATGTGACTTCGGTCAGTCGCTACATACACACACACACACACACACACACACACACAACACACACACATATATATATATATATATATATATATATATATATATAATATATATATATATAATATAATATATATATATAATATATATATTGTGTGTGTGTGTCTGTCATTAATTTAAAAATTCTGGCGTAGTGGTCTGCATGTAAGGGGATTATTAGCATATTTCCTTTGGGAATAAAATTCGCTTATGCGAATTTCCATAGCGTAACTGCTTTGTAAACTTGTGGCTATATTATTTTAACTTGGTAATGCGGGGTATTTAGCCTAAGTACACCTTGAAGACTCATACATTATAAAAATTGTATTGTCATATAGTGTGTAAATTAAACTAATTGTGTACAAAAAAAATATTCTGAAATAAGAATAATTTTTGAAATAAGAAGTACTCTGAAATAAATAAATAATGCTGGATATCTTTGATATCTGATTTCACGGTTAACACAATACTTTCCCTTTGTGTATTATGGTTCTTGACGAGGAAGGATAAAAATGAAAGATTTGTACATATGGATTCCTAAGATGGTTTATTAAGCGTTTGGCTTCAGTTACCACTTTGTTTGTTGGCTTGTTTGCTTGTTTTGTATTCAGTCTCTTCAGTATTGCTTCAAGTAAACAGTTATTCTTCTTTTTCTTTCTTTTTTTAAAGCGCACGAGTATGTTAAGAGTGGTTTAAGAATAGCAGATCTGAGTTTAGAAATAGTTTTTAGTTATACATATTTTATGTCTAGAATCAGATCTCCAGGTCAGAATTCATAGTATTCTTGTCTCGTCTAATAAATGAGGGGATCCCAACCTAATATTCGTGTGTAGACCAAATATCTTAGTCTAGAGCCAATAAAAAATCAATATATATTTTCTTCGTATACTAGATTATATTTCCAGTGTATTGTTTTTAAAACAAAACATAGAATATATATTTTAAGCAAATTTTTAAGAAAATTATATGTATATATATATATATATATATATATATATATATATATATATATATATATATATATATACTTAATTATAAAGAAATATATAGAGACATTTAGAAAACTTATAATGAAAACGTAACGTTTCGAACTGTTTATGTTCCTCTACTGACGAAAAGAGACACATATACAGGGTGTTTCATATAAAGTGTCCACCAAAGAAGGAGGTGATATTACTCCTCAAAGGGAACAAAAAATGTCCTAAAATAAAAACCCTGATCTCCAACCCTTTTCCCACAAGGTCAAATTTAATATTTTAAAAAAATATTTGACCTCACATCATAAAATTGTTAATAGCATTTAAACTATTCAAGCTAGAAAGCTAAAATTGGTTTCGTTAGAAAGCTGAGTAAATTTCCTAAAGGAGAAATTACTAACTATGTCAAATATTTTGGAACTACTGCCCAAAAAGGTGCATGAAAAACGATTTTTTGAAAAAATTGAATTTTATGGAATTTTTGTGGTAGGGCATTAGAGGAAGTAAGAGATGAGCAAAAGTTCAGCCAAGAACGGAAAAAACTTCTCTTATGATTGCCCTTTATGTAAATTTAAATATGTTTATACATTCAATAGTCAAAAATGTAAGCTATTGTTGCAAAAACTGATCATTTTTGTCGTATAAAAGAGAAAATTATGTGTTATTTGAACAAAATATTTTTTTTCGAAAATAAACTAATAATGCGATTTTTAGACTCCAGGAGGTAACATAATAGTTATTTATGCCATAAGGCTGAGAAGTGTGTCTTTATGTCACGGCACTTAGATTTACCGACGAGCGAAGCGAGTCGGGAAAAATTGCCAAGACATAAAGACATTCTCAGCCGGATGGCATACACTATTTTTTTTGAGGTAGCACTCATTAAATAAAGCACTCATTAAAAAAATCAAAAAATAGCACTAATTAAACTGCGCTATATACTTAATTGAAAAAAACGTCCAATTATTATTAACTCCATATTATCGCCGTCATTAAATTCATCCATAGCTTCACACTTTTACTCAAAAATGTAAAAGCTTTACAAATAAACACACAAAAATTGTCAATTAGAACACCTTTTAAAAACGAAAAAAAAATTACTCTACGAACAAAAACAGAAACAAAATGAACGTTTTTAAATAAAGCTCATGAAGGTTTAACACAGATTGTTTTTTGAACACGCTACATTACAGTAATGGCGGCAACATATGAATTACTTTTACGTCCTAAGAGTTTTTTTACATTCATTATTGTCCTCGGAGGTGAAAAGTACTAAATAACCTCCTATAACAATAATGATAGGCTTCTCATCCTAAAAACAGTCCAATAAAGTGCTCAATTACGTACTACCTCAAAAAAACATATTTTATTCTTATACATTTTTCACTAAAACCACTATTTTCTTCTGTTTTAGAGATTTTTAATTATTTTATGTACCATGTAATTAACATTGTAGAGATATGCAAAAAATAAAAGTTTTTCCAACTTCTAGGAAAGATGGCTTAACATTTTGACTATTGAATGTATAATGAAGTTTGGGTTTTCTTAAAGATTAATCATAAGAGAAGTTTTTTCCGTTCTTGGCTGAATTTTTGCTCATATCTTACTTCCTCTAATGCCCTACCACAAAAATTCCATAAAATTCAATTTTTTCAAAAAATCATTTTTCATGCAACTTTTTGGGCAGTAGTTCCAAAATATTTGACATAGCTAGTAGTTTGTCCTTTAGGAAATTTACTCTGCTTTCTAACGAAACCAATTTTACCTTTCTAGCTTGAATAGTTTAAACGCTATTAACAATTTTATGATGTGAGGTCAAATATTTTTTTAAAATATTAAATTTGACCTTGTGGGAAAAGGGTTGGAGATCAGGGTTTTTATTATAGGACATTTTTTGTTCCCTTTGAGGAGTAATATCACCTCCTTCTTTGGTGGACACTTTATATGAAACACCCTGTATACATATACATATATATATATATATATATATATATATATATATATATATATATATATATATATATAATATATATATATATATATATATATATATATATATATATATATTATACGTCGGACCTCTATATAACGAACTTAAAGGTTCAAGAGAAAAAATTCGTTATATAGAATTTCGTTGTATAGAAATTGAAAAAATAGACAACTCTGTACTATTTATGATATTTTAATAGATATATAGGATAAATAATAACCCTCGCAGTTGCATATTCAGCAGCTTTTTTTTATTAGCGGTCCTGTCACAAGCATATTTTTGTCCCTTAACATTGTCACCACTGTAAATTGCGTCATCAATGTCTTCATACTTGCATACTCGAGAACTTTTTTAGATCTCCACTCGTTCGTATAACCTAAGTATAGATTCCCGATTTTTAAAATTGTTGATATAGAACTAGGAGCGATTTTATGCTTCAGAGACAAGTCTTTGTTTTTTGACTCCATCGTCAGAATCTTTTAAAAATTGATTTTTTCAGAAAGGACAGTGATTTCCGTATTGACATTTTAATAAACTCGATTTACAAACCTAAAAGTTTCACAACGAACTGGTCAGACCGAATACCAAATTAAAACTGAAAGATTTTTAGTTCTATGCTGTGTTAATCCTAATTTTCATAGAAAATTGTAAAGAAAGAGTTCGCAAATTAGTAAGGCAAGGCGAGAATCAATAAATAATTGTTTGGGAAATTACAGAAAAACAGAAGTGCCGTTTCGGCAATTCCTTGAAAGTTTGCGGGTCTTGTCTTTCTTTATTTCTGGAAATTTTGTTCGTTATATAGAAATTTTGTCGTTAAATAGAAACACTTTTAAACACAAAATTCAAGGGAAGTAAAAAAATTCGTTACATAGAGACTTTCGTTGTATAGAAGTTCGTTATATTAAGGTCCGACTGTGTGTGTGTGTATATATATATATATATATATATATATATATATATATATATATATATATATATATAATATATATATATATATATATATTATATATAATATATATATATATATATATTATATATATATATATATATATATATATATATAATATATAATATATATATTATATATAATATATAATATATATATAATATATTAATTTATATATATATATATATAATATATATATATATATATAATATATATATATATATATATATATATATATATATATATATATTATATATATATATATGATATCAGGGAAATTTTCAATGTTAAAATAGAAGATTGGCACAGCTCACTTTATATGTAGTGACTAACCAAAGTCACATATATCGTCAGAAGTAGTATTTGTTAAAATTGGAAGGAGTCTGCATAAAGTTTTTTAACTTTATTGATTATTGTCTACAATAAATGTATTTGACATAGTGCTAATGCTGGTTAAAGTGACTTGGTAGTCTTGATCGGAGGAATCACCCAGTGGTGATACTCCTTGATGGTGGCTATCAAAGCCGATTTGTAGATCAAAATTATAAATTTGTAATTACATCGAATTGTAAGAAGTAAATATTTGCTTTAATTATTATAAATTTCGCTAGGGGCGAAATTCAAGTATATATATATATATATATATATATATATATATATATATATATATATATATATATATATGTGTGTGTGTGTGTGTGTGTGTGTGTGTGTGTGTGTGTTGTGTGTATGTATGTATATAAGAAAATAAATTCATTTTAGTGTTCTTTCTCTAAATTACTTTCATAGAGTAATAATATAAGTATGTAATTATGAGCACTTGTAAATATAAAGGATATTGTTGTAGAGAGACAACTAAGTTGATTAGAAAAGCAGTTCGTGTTTATGATGTACGGATATAATAACACAAAGCTACAGAAGACTGTATATGATATATTACTTTGGTTATGTTTTTACATTTAAAAGAAAAATGTACATATATCTCTACATCTACATTGTGTGCCCTACCATGGAAACCTTAAAAAGAATAATTTTGTTTATAATATATGGTTCTAGTTTGGGGTTTACATTTTTTTTAACAACTAAGTATTTGTTTAGTTAAACTTGTGTTGGCGAAGTAAAAAAAAGCCAACAAATTAAGGTTTAATGTAAATTTTTGTGTTTGTTCTATTTTTCGTTCGTTTTACTGTCTAGTTTTGCAGTTAATTAAAATTTAAAAGTTGTTTTTTCCATGATTATGTGCTTTGTGAAATCAGGAGTTTTTTGAGTTTTTTTTATAAGGAGGTTGTAATAAGGGTACTTTTTGAGTCGCAAAACAGTTAGTAAAAAATGATTTGTGTTATGGTAATTAATTTTATGTGTATTTATCCCTGGTTAATCTAGAGTTTTCTTTATTTATCATTATCTTGTGGGTTTTAAAATGTGTATTTTTTAAACATTATTGATTCCATTGATTTGTAATGTAATTAATTATAAAAGCTAGAAGCTGTGGAATCGTTTTTTGTAAACAAATATATGTTAATCAATTAAGGACGTGTTGACGTAAAATTTATCGTAAACAAACTGTCTCAATTTTAACCTATTGCTATCTACTGTAATACTTTTTTACTTTTCCACATTTATACCGTAGGTATATAGAAAAATATTATTGTATTGTGTTTGCCAATAAAATCCAAAAACGAGATGTCTCCTAAAGTATCCATTTTACGTGTTTTAAGGCCTTCTGAGTGGTTCTCACAAAGTTGTCTGTCTGTGTCTGTTATCATCGTAGCTCCCAGTATATTTATGTTAGAGAGTTTCTGTATAAATTTGGTAAATTTTATATTCTGAGGACGAGCTAAGCGAGTCCGATTCGTGAAGAAAAGTAAATAAGTACCAGGTTTTTTATAATTTTTTGAAATAAAACAGATTCTCTCCACTAATGATATATACTTGACATAGCCAGCTTTCAATCTTAACGGATCAGTGCCTAACCAACAAATTAAAAAATATATCACAAAAATAACCTAAATAAAAATAACATACTAGAATAAAAAGAAATACAATACAATGAGATCAATGCAAAAATAAAATAAAATAGGGAAGCAAAATAAATACATAGACCAAGTAAAAACAAATAAAGTAAACGAAATAAATTAAAATATAAAAACATTGAATATATGTAAATAAAAACCGGCGAGCAACGAAGAAAAGAATTAGGAGAAAAGTGGTGTTTATTCTTTGAGGTGTGGAGAGTGTAACAGCACATTTGTTGGCCAAACTGGTAGAGCTTACTTTACGAGACTTAAAGAGAACTTTCGCCGAACAAACAGTAAGTTCCTACCAGCTCATACATGAAGAAGGCCATGTTAACTTTCAGTATGAGGATGCTTTCCTCGACATGACACAAAAAGGAAATACCATGAACTTTTTGGAAAATGTGGAGATTTTGAAGAACGTCAAAGAAAATGGTGACAAGGCACTTAATAAAAGGGGCGAAAATGGCGAGATAACGCTGATACAAAGCGAGTTGGCGGCGGCTACTCGGTTCTCGTCAGTCAGCTAAAAACCTCTAGACAAAACTGTAACCGCTGTCTCCTGACTCTTTTCTTCGCTGCTCGCCGGTGGTAATTTTTATATATTTAATGTTTTTTATATTTTAATTTATTTCGTTTCCTTTATTTGTTTTTATTTGGTCTATTTATTTATTTTGCTACCCTATTTTAATTTATTTTTGCATTCATCTCATTGTATTGTATATCTTTTTATTCTAGTATGTTATTTTATTTAGGTTATTTTTGTGATATATTTTTTACTTTGTTAGTTAGGCACTGATGATGATCTGTTAAGATTGAAAGCTGGCTATGTCAAATATATATCATTAGTGGAGAGACTCAGATTTATTTCATTCCTTAAAACTCTACAACTCATTTTTCCTTTCGTTCAATTTTTGATCTGGATATTATTTTGATATTAGATACAGCAAGCAAAATTTATTTAAAAGTCATTTTTGAATATGCTAAGGTAATGAATTTTAACTTAATAACGTGTCAAATTATAAAGTTCAAAGTTAATATTAATACTCATTTTTAGTGTCGAATTGGGTGTTATTTTATCAAATTGATTGTAAATTTGCTAGTTTCTTCCAGTCAGATTTGATATTTGACATCTTCTTGGTAGATTGGAAATTGGTCTTAGATTGGATTAAATCAATCTGAATGATCTGATCAATCTGAATGAGATAAAAATTATCAGAAAATTTGTGTTTAAACAATAACTGTGTCAGTTTCGAAGTTTTGGTTTATTTTTTTCTCTTTTACCCTAATATAGCATCAGGTCTAATCTAAACACGACAACACACGAGGCCTTTAATAAATATTCAAACCCATAAATTTTATTATAATGACTTAATGGATGCAATTAAAAAAATGGACCTAACTTTCCTACGATAATCGCCTAATTATCCTCTAATAATACCTAATGTACTTTGTGTTGTTATTGCCTAAATATTGTTTTTATCTCTTGCCACAATTCTGTTGCCTAAGTTAATGAAATACTTTATTAATAATGAAACATGGCCTTAGGTCAATTAGTAAAATATTTTTATTATCCCCACCAATTCATAATGATAATGGAAAATGTTTATGTTTATTTTTGAATTAATAATTTAAAAACGCCTAAGATATTTTCAGTGGTTTTTCATAGTTCTAGGCGTACTATTTAAATAAAAATGCCGTCGTAAATTTATGTGATTTAATTTAATTGGAATAATGCTATTAATTACTTTAGCAGTTAGATATTAACTTTTAAACCATTTAATCTAAAATTCAGGAAAAACAATAAGGAATATTCAATAGCTCTTTGTAGGTAGAAAAGTTGTGATTGAAAGAAGATATATTCGGCCTCCTGGCCGCTTTTCGACCTCATGGTTGTTGTCCCATATCGCCCTATATTAGCGTGTCATATTATTAGTCTATATATGATTATATTATTAGTTGTTAGATTATTATATTATTACTTTATATGCCTCGATATAAGCCAATTTTCAAATGTATTAGTCAAAAACGTGATTTGTTTACATTATGTTATATATATGTCGATAAAATTAGAACAAATGCTGATAATAAATTTTCACATGTACACATGGTAGATGTGTACATTGCAGTACATTTGTACAAAATTACACGATCTGACAACTTTTCGAGGTTGTGTGATTTTTAATAAATTTTGCTAAGTCATTAGCTCATTTTTCCTTTGGAATTTCTTATAAGATACCTTTTGGCGTTACGCGAAGTTCGCCACGCGTTTCAAAGCAAAGCAAACCCAAGCAGCCACAATGGTTGTTGTCCTGTAGCTTAATAGATTTGTAAGTGAGAAAACATATTTGTCGAAACCCGTGTTCCGTGTTTATAAAACAATTTTGTTTGTGTACATAAATTAACATAAACAAAATCGGAGCTCATACTCTTAATAAAATTTAGAATATTATATTCAATATAATATTAATATTATATTCAATTAACGAAGGTTTCGTGAATTTTGAAATTTTCACTGACTCATTACTGTATGAGAGACTTAAGAGACTTATTTATTTATATGCTTATTCATCTATTGTTTAAGTCGACTGCTAGCAATGATTATATATAATATATATATATATATATATATATATATATATATATATACTCTATGTAATATAATTTGTTGTAATTTATCTACATTAATTATATTATTTAGTATATAATATTTTAGTTAGTTAGTAGTTAGTTAGTAGGTTATTGTCCTATTTATCCTTGAAGTTAACTACATAAATTATTGTTAATCATTATTTTAAGTTATTTATTATTTAAAGTGCTGGGGTAATAGCTGTTTTTTTTTAAAAAAGATTAAGAAAATGATAAGATACTGCAATAATGTCTTCACGTTGAACTGATATTAGATGTTGACTTAAGACGTTACCCATCCTTTTTTTCTTCCTCTTGATTTATACTACCACGCGATACGTAGGAGCAGACGAGTTGGAGCAAGAACCATCCTAGGGGTAGAAAAGAAATGGAGCGAGCTATAAGCCTTGATAAAACCCTATAAACTTTCTAACATCCTTTTTCCAAACTCTTTGGGACTGATGCTGTAAAGATTTACTGCTTGTAATTTCGCTTGTTTTTAAAATCATCAATAAACTTTAACCTAAACACCATGAGGGGGTTTAAAACGTTCTTGTAATATCGAAACATTATTAGATTAGTTTTATGAAGTTATTATTATGATGGTTATACCTAATTTAACGGATTTCATACATTATCATGCTACAAGCCTTTATAGATGCTAAGTCATTATTGCGGGTAAATGAATTTATATAAAAATTATTTTTTGAATAGCACAACTACACTTATAGACTGATTTTTTTTCTGGTGTCAAAGTGTTAAGTTTTTACACTGGGAGCTACAATGATAATAGACACACTCACTACAGACAGTCAACTTTGAGAAAACTACTCCGGAGGTATTAAAAATTCCGATATCATCCTTGTTTCGGATTTTTTGCTATCACAATACTTTCCTATATACCTTCGGTATACCTCAGGAAAATTAAAAAAAATACTTTGTTTATGCGATGTGCCGGCTTGTGAAATATCCGATAATTAGTGATCCGATCCAAGTCATTATTTAGTACATTCACACACACTTCTAAATCCGCGGATCGTATTAAGTACGATATCTAAATACGATAATATTAGCTGTATGATCCATGCGAAGGGAATCCAATTGGATAGAACTAGAGAAATGGAATTTAAATGGATCCAAAAGTGAACCTTCACCATAAAAGACGCGATGTTTTGGCGGGAGCAGTTATCACGTAATCTCACTCGATCGAATAAAATTCGTATTAAATTCGTATGGAATACGATCATCTGTCAAATACGCTGTGTGTGCGTAGTGAATGTGAATGAAGGACATCACGCACACTTATATTCTTTATCAGTGAGTTGATCCTTTAAAAAATGACACCCTTTTATAAAAATCACCTTCCTCCTGATTCATGACCCTAACCTCATATGCTGATTTTTCCTTTGGAAATTCACTAAAATAAGATTGTATAAAAGAATTGTATGGTGTAGATAGAGTCTTTTGTAAATATAGCTCTAACAAGAGTGATAAGAGCTTAAGGTTGTGATAAAAGATTATAGCATATCAGTGCGGTTATGATGTAAGATTATAAAAATCAGTTTTGTGGAGCATTGTGTTTTCATCGATGATGTCCTATATTCCTGAAGTACCTCCCATAGTGGAAGCGAAACGTTGGCTTCTTCATTATTAACACGGCTTCTTCATATTATATATTAACACGGTCACCACCGGAAGACCTAAATCTTTATGGCTATAACCGCGGAAGCCTTCGCAGTTTATCATACATATCATTGGCTTTCTTGCTCCACTAACTATCCCGCTTGTTTGTGCGCCATGGTCATGTCCTACTAAGTAGCAGCCGACTTTTTGGAAAAAGTTTTTGTGGATATTACATGTGCTCCACTTACTATTGTAAGTGGATATTACACTTACAATAGTAAGTGTACTCAATTATTGCTCAAAGAACTTCTTGTTGTTTTTAATAGTTTTTAAATGCATTTAATCATTACTTCATTCATTTAATAATTAAAGATCCAATATCTAATCCTTTAATCATAATGTTTAATTACCTCTTGCAACAAAAGTATCTACTAACGCGCCTAGATACATAATGTATTACCTAAATTATTTATTATTTTTTGCCATTTTATTAAATTGTTGGGTTGTTTGGTGCATTTGTGAGGTTGAAGGGAAAGGTTTGATATACTTATTTTTTATAAATCAGTAAGTAGTATTTTTTTACTAAGTTTGTTTATTGCGCATTGAAAATTTTGCATAAATATGATTTCCTAATACGTGGTATTAATGTCAATTATCAGTCGATTTATGATAATACGACACAAACCCATAAGATGGTTCGTAAACATAATTATACTATTCCACATGATTAAGAAAACTAAATAAAATTATTACGGTTTACTTTTGTAAATTAGCTATTTAAATATTTTGTCACTCAGAATTATAATATATTAGATTTTTTTTGTTTTCAGTAGCTTTCAAATCATCTGATAATATTGTCATTTGGCAAACATAGTTGATAAAAACTAGATCTGTTATTGGCCTATTGACTGCGTTGTTTTGGGTCCAGAGTGGGCTACATTACATCTCACACTATAATATATCACATTGGTGCTTGTTGAGAAATGAACGCGAGCCAACAACACTCCCTCAGCTAAATATAATCTTTAACTTCTCCCTCACAAGTTTTTTAAAAGCCCCCTCCTTGCCCATTTTTTCAATAGCCTCATTGCTTAGATAGTTAAGGAACTAAAGCCAAAGTGTTTTACCCCTCTTTTGTAGAATGCTCGCTATCTGCTCTGTCCGTCATTTCCTAGGTCTTTCACCTAGATTTACATCAAACAATGTTTTCAACTTTTTTCCAAAGATTTTGTTCGTATTTCCTTTATTTCATTTTATTTATGGGTGGCTAATTAGAGGTTTTATTTATTTTAGCATCCATTTAATAACATATATTTATAAATTATAATATTATTTATAATCATTTGGTAATATATTGTAATAGATTCAAGTTATTTTAGTCGCATGCTCGTGATTTCTTACATTGACGTGAAAAATATGTTTATAAAATGTCTAACAGGAAAAATATAAGAATATAAATATTTGAAAATATAACTGAGCTATCCACAGGTCCGATACGGACTAAATTTATAAGTACCTATACGTATAAAGGACTTTAGTTAAATGTTCAAAAACTATCGAAATTTTGTATATCTTTGTTTTATGACATGGTATTACACTTAAAAAATATGAATTTCTCTTGAGAAGTAGTCACCAGATCACAGGGCTAAAAACGTCTGATTTTATCATTCTAGGCCGCTGATTAGTTAAAAAAATCGGCAAGCATTTTTTTGCCGTGAAATATTAAATATTCACTGTAGTAAAACAATTTGAATTAAAATCGTTTAAATACTTTGTTTGCTCATTTTAAACACAGAGTTAAATTGCATGTAAGAAAAAACTATGGAGGGTCATCATGATTTCATTTGCATAGGAGACGTAGAATGTGAAAGTATCTGCCTTCCTAAAACATTAGTCCCTTTGAGATATATAAACGTATGAATAACAACATACAGCCAAGGTTTTGGGGCTACAACTACCCCGGGGCTCCATTTAACTACGTATAAAAACCACTTTATACTAACTCTAAAACTTTATCTTCATGGGAACAGATTTTTGGAAATTTTGTCTCAGCTTTTTTTACTTTATGATTTTAGATAAACCAAGATTATTTATTTATAATGAAAAATTTGGTACGTAGTACCTCGTAATTTTTCTTTTCTTAATCGGATTCACTATGTTCATTTTCGTCCGGTCGTACCCGCTTTGCTTGTTCTCGAAGTATAGGAATCACCTAATTTATATTGTAATTCATCTTCACACTCTGCAAATCTTAATATTTGGGCATTAAAAATCCATTTTATTCCGAGCAGTCGTCCTTCCGCGTACTGACCATACTCAATGCTAAGCCAAAATTTCAAATTTATTCAATCATATTTCAGTCCTAAATGAGAATAATATATGAAGAATATTCAAGAAGTAATCAACGGTTAATGATTATAAAAGTTATTTTATAAAAAACGTAGACAAACCCAAATTTTGAGCTTTCGCCTTTAACTCTCTAGCATAAAACACTTGGAGCTACGGTGATAATTAACACACACAACACACGAAAATTTTAACGCATACATTTCTATACACATTCCGTAAAAATAAGGGAAACTTAGTTAGAAAAATGTTACAAATAAAAAAAAAAATGGTACCAGAATGTAGACCAATGTTATGCGCATTACATTAGTAAAATCTACTGGCTTATAATGCTAATTATATAATTAGCAATATATTTTTTATCATAAATATCAATCTCCGTACATGAGAATTGAATAAATTATTATTAAAGGAAGTGACAGCTAAATTGTGCTAAAGGAGATTTGTTTAAGAGCTACTAGAGATCGTTTCATGCTACTTATTATCATAGTCCAAGAGATTCATTATTCCGGACCTGAAAAAATGAAAATTATGAAGAAAGAACATAGTTTGCCTATCCAGAGTGGAGCCCTTCATGTAATTGCACATGCTTAAAATTTTATTAAATCGTATAAATTTCAGTTTTTTAGAAATAAGTGATAAGTGCACAAGACCCTGTGGGTCGGGTCGTGTACAAAACTTGTAGAGAACATTTTTTTAAAGGTGATAATGTTCTATAAAGCGAATCTTTAATCATAAAAATCGGATGACTCCAACCAAAGATAGGACTCTTTCAAAAACACAAAAAAATTGTTAATTAATGCAGAGAGCGAATTTCTTTTAAAAAAATATTGGCTCTGTGTGTATTTGTTTGGCCATATAACAAATATCATAACTTTAGTTTTTATTATCCGATTTTGACGAAAAAACACTCATTTTATGGGAATTTTATCACCTTTAAAAATGTTCTCTTCATTTTTGCTCACGACCTTCAGGGAACCACTTATTGCAAGAAAACTGGAATTTGTGCGATTTTCTAAAATTTTTAGCGAGCGCATTCATATAAGCATCTGGCTCCATTCTGGATAAGCAGATTATGCTATTACTCCATAAGTTAAGGTGTATGTACAGAAAAATTTGGCTTGAGGTAGTACAAAATGAGTCACATTTTTAGGCCTGGCCCTTAGACTATCAATATATGTTACTTCAGAACATTAAAGATCATAAATAGTAGACTGCTAAAATTGTATAGCATAAGTATTACTATGTTAGTAGAAAGTATGTTTTTCAAAACTTTATTTTATAGGTTATGGATTTTATAGGGTAGGTTATTCTAATAACCTTGACTTTTCCACAATGAACGCTCTAGTGACCGCTAGACTTAGTGTGGGGCTCTGCGATGGCTCTAAAGATGAACTTTTAATATTTTTTGTCTGAAGAAATGCTTTTTTTTCTTAAAGAAGAATTGCTTATATTTTATAATATAATATTACACAATGTGTAATATATAATATGCACCCCATTGGTGTTGGATATTACAGCCTGCTAGCTTAAATAATACTAGTAAAAAAGGATGGAACACAATGGAATCCCTCAGATAACATGAAAGCCAGTTTTCTGGGGAATCTTAAACCATCTATAACAATATTTTTTAAATGAATGTTTCATAAATGTCCTGTAATTAAAAAAGATTATAAAAACAAAATAGAAAACATTAAAAAAATCAATAAAGTCGGTCTTAAAAAACGGTCGACGAAGTACGAGAATTAACTTTTAGTGGACAAACATAGTAGCGAATTTCCATGAACAAATTCGTTAATGGGAGTCGAAACCTGGAGTAGCCAAAATCTGTTTAGTAGGTCCCTGATCATGAAAAAATGCGTTTTAAGAAACATTTTTATGTAAAGTTTTAAAAATTATGATAATCTGATTTTGATTATAGTATACGAATAAAAAATAAATAAAATATGTTTATTCTGCTTTATAAAATAAAAAAAAACATATTACAAAATACTTTTATTCTATAAGCATATTTTCGAATGAGTCGTGCTCATGCTCGAGAATATAATACTGGGCATTCCCGATTTTGGAATGATGACTGCACTTTTGTATAACCTGTAGGATAAATATGCGCATTTCCTTTGAAAAATTGGGAAAAATTCAGTAACAATTTCTACTGCTTCAGGTTATGAATCATGATTGGAACATTTAAGCAAGAGATACGTTTTACAGCAAAAAATCATGCATTTCAATTGAAATACGCCTCTGCGCTAAAATTTATTAATGGAAAACATTAAACTGCAATTTAGAATACTAAAATTTTAATGAATCATTATTTATGTTTGTACTTAATGTTAAATAAAGCATTAATTAATTATTTTACCTAATTAAACAACCGGAAGTTTTGCCAGTTTTGGTTTTAAAAATGGTTCGATGTTAAGTTGGTAGCCCTAGTGAAAATCACTAGAAAATCGGCTTTGCTGTTATGAGTAATGCTCCTTCTCATGTTTTATTCTTAGCCTGTTACAGAAATTGATTTAAATTTTTAAATCATTAGTCCTACTGATTCATCGCTAAACAACAAGAAACAACATATTCTTAAACTCATTACTATATTAGTAAACTGTATTTATTATAATAGAATGATTACGTGTAGAGCGTGTGGGTTATAATTAGTTATGAAGTTTAAATTTAGTTGGGTCTCAGAGAGCCAGTACAGGGTATAAGGTGAATTCTAGTTCAACAAGGTCTGCGGTATTATTAGATGGAGTTGCTCATCATTAACATCAACTGAGTAATTTAGGCTTTTGTACAGCCTAAATATAGGTTTTAAGAGGTTATTTTTACCATAAAAGTTTAGATTTAGTTAGCAAATAAGTTTGTGAGTAAAGTGAGTTTTAAAAATAAAATGGTATATTTATTTAAGATTAAAAGAATAAAAATTAATTATTATTTAATTTACGAATTAATTGATTGCTTTGTTGTACGTATCCCTGCAATATACCATAGATGAGACATGTTTGACATAGCTTAACTTGACCTTAATCGTTATATATATATAATATATATATATATATATAATATAAATATATTTATTTATTTATATTTAATTTAAATACATATTATAAATAAATAAATACAACAATAACGTTAAAACGCTTTCTCCATTCGATACAAAACTTGCTATATAGCCAGATGTTGAGAAGGTTACGGAGCCTATTGTTTGTAAAAAGTTGATGACATTTTTAGGGCAAAACGTTATAATTTAAATATTTGTTCTACTTTTGTACTGGATTTGTCTACAATGGCTGATTTAAATTAATGCAAATTATTTTGCGCAGCGCTTATTTTGGAAGGATAAGAATAGTTTTGTTTAACCAATGGTTAAGAGGATAACTATGCGTATTTTCTTTGCATCTGCAAAATATTTTTATGGCGGTATTAGCCGTCTTTAATGACTTAACAATAATTCCCTTAACACGGAAAAATATTATCGGACTGATTTAAAATTGGACACAAAGACTAAGAAATATGGTGTTATATCTGTTAGTTCAACTTTTATCAAATGACATTTATGTGCTTTTTGATATCGTTGAAAATATTAATAGTATCCATTTGTATTAAAAATTGGTTAGAGGTTATCCGTTCTTATAATAAACAAATATAAAATGACTTGTTATAATTCGGATATTATACCTACTTTACTATCCAATCGTGGTAATACATTGATCGATAAGCTCTGGAAATATTACGGATGATTTCCTGACTGAGGACGAGCTTAAAGAGTCCGAAGTTATACCACATAATATCTTAGGTATTCTTTATAATTTCAAGACTAGCTAAGTTAGTTTGAAGTGTTGAGATCATCCGATAAACTGATAAGGAGAATGAAGATTTCCAATGTAGCATGTACCCAATCTTTTGGATATATCGTACCCAGATTTTTTATTTTTTTACTTTTACTGGCATTGGTAAACGTTACAACCTTGTTTTTACTTCTACAAATAGGATGGACCCTGTCACACTCTAGTTCAAAATTTCTGTTAAAGATATTGATGCTAGTTAGCTAGCAACTTTTGCCATGACTAGTAAATTTTTAGCTCTAGATTCCCTTATAACCTATACGTAACCAGTACTAGATTAGATTAAGCGATACTGTACTCATCTGTCGCTTCTTATTTTGTTTAAACTAACAAGAATAGGGCTCTCATTGTCATCAGGTAGCAGACAAATGTAGTATGCTTTACTTAATTTACGTTAGGATTTCTTAGACTAGTTGTGGATATAATTAATTATTGCATTAAAAATTTTATGATACCTACTTTATTATGATGTATGCCTTCAACAACACTTCAGTGTAAAAATGAATTATATTCCCTCATCTACGGGTTGTTAAAAATTGCAACTATAGTCTACATATTGTATATACCGTCGCAAAAATAGTTAATAAATGCTCTAGTGTTTCTGTGGTTATAAATCAGTAAAATGAAATATGTAATTTTAATTTTGAAAGAGTTTAGTTTGGTGCAGTGCAGAATGAAAAGAAAATACCATGGAGATAAATAAAAGCTAGAGATACAAGATCTAGAAACGTAGCATTAGGATTAGTTCGTAAAGGCTACACCTTCGCTCTGGCTTTAGTCACGGCGCTGCAAGCTTTTGCTTAGTTACCTTTAACAGCGAGCTATCTTTTTTTTTCATTTTTTGCGTTACCTTAGTCTCTACTTGATTTCATTGTCTTAAACAAATTTTGTTTAAAAGAAAATAATATGTATCCGAAGTGATCTAATAAATTATAAAAATGAGTTTTAATATCTTGCTGGCACTGTTATAAAAGTAATTACACAATAAATTAATGACAACTTTGTAAAAACTTGATTAGTGTCTTTTTCTAAAAACAACTGTTTTATTTATTTATTTTTTATTATGCACGTAACTAAAATGTAAGTGCTAATATATTGCTGATAAAGTATTTTTTTATTAATCTAATCATATTTAAAAAAAATATTAAAACATTCGTTTTTTACTCTAAAGCGAATAAACTATTCAGGTACGGGGTACCTCGGAACTTTTCCTCACAAGGGTCTCGCTACGCCTATCCTCTTACTCGGAATAGTGTCGCTTTTCCTCAGTCAGTCAATGCGATAGTTTATCTCCAGCGGTCGTCCATCTACTTGTTTTCTACTGTACCGACCTAGTTCGATGCTGTGAACATAAGTGAACTGAAGAAACCATAGGTACAATAAAGATGATAGACAGTTATAAGGTTGTTTAATTCGATGTGCAGTGGGATGTTATAGCCTGACTTTTATATAAATGGTTTTAAAAAAATGGCATTTTTTAAAACTGCCATTGTAAAATAGTTATATATGCACCAAGGGAGTACAGAATGCTATTATTTCTCTGAGCAGAACCAAAGTATTTAACTTCCGATGCGAAGCCGAGGTATTTATGTGTTTAACTTCCGAGGCAAAGCCGAGGTAGCTATGGCAATTAACTCCCGAGGCGAAGCCGAGAAAGGTAATTGCGAGGGGGAAAATAGCATTTTACTCCCAAGGTGCATACAAGATTTGATCTCCAGACGTTAATTTTATTTTAATACGTTTTGTTGTATTTTATTCTATTTCTTTTTGGGTCGTAACCCCTTATAAATTTAGGGGGTACTGTCTCCAAAAATTCATTTTTTTATTGCTCTAAACAACTTCTTTTGACCTGGAACGGATTTTGAGCCAATAATTTTTTTTTTTGTTGTTGTGTCCCCTTTATAAATTTTGGGGGTGACACCCCCGGAAAAATTACAACAATTGAACGGTTAAAAATTTTACTTTCTATTAAGTAATAAAAAGGAAAATTTGAAAAAATAACAAACTTTAAACTTAAAAAAAATGAATGTAATTATGTAGCTTTAATAGCTTTATCTGCATGCCCATACTGTACAAATTAACATTCTCTTATTACATATCTGTTTTTGAGAGGGGACGAAATTCAAAAACGCCCAAAACAAATTTAATTTGAATTGCACTTATTTTAAAAACGTAAAGTGTTAAAATTAGCATTTGTCCTCATAAAGTTTTAAGTTGAGTTAAAGAGTTGAATGCGAGTGTCTCAGAAGAGGGTCTAAAGCTAGATAACACGCGACTAGTTATTTCTATTTCAACTTGTTGCTTAGTTCTAAGCGTTTCCAATCATTCTAACTTGTGACTTGCCCTCAAGTTAAAAACTTAAATGTCAAAAGTACAACAATTTTCGTTTAGATTCTTTAATTTATTAAATAAGGTTTGACAATAAACATGAATCGTATTTTGTTCATAATTTTAGCTTTACTTTGTCTGTTGCGTTTATTCTCTGGCTTGAAGTTATAAATCGTTGCCGCTTTGCGGCTGTTTGCTAAAAATGTAATTAGTGGTAAATGATATTTAGATGGGCTGTATCTTAAAAATAAAGGTAGCTATACAGGTAAAACATTATTACAAACTTGATGTTAAAAATATCAGGTACGGCGTACCTCAATACTCCTCTTCGCCATTTTAAACTCTGTTTGCTCGTTCTTAGATTGCCATTCATCCAATCGAATAGCCTTAATCCGCTCGACCATGTCTGAGGTGTTATAATTATATTTTAAAGTTAATTAAAGTTTAGAAAATTCAACCTAATAATACAAAAATTACGTTTATACAACACAATACTTTTCCTATATACCTTTGGTATAAATGAGGAAAAGTTTTTTTTTTTAATTTTTTAATTTTTTATTTTATTTTTTTTTTATTTATTGAATAATACAACAAAAATTGTGATTGTTACAAGTATTAGAGATAGCACAGTTTTAATGGCTTGGTGCGCTTGATTGAGAAACAATCCAGTGATTGCACTCAGGAAATGAGGAAAAGTAAAAATATTTATTCAAGTAGAGCTACTGCAATGATGATACATATTTTTGCTTGTGTTTATAAGGATAATACTTTGTATGTATCTGTATTATTTTTGGTTTGTTACGGTTTATGGTTGATTAGTTTTGAATAATGATGTTTGGTATTATCATGGCGAAAGCTCCTGGTGATAACAGATGAAAAATTGAAAGACGTGATTTAAGGATTGCTACCTTCGATAAAAAATTGGCCCATTTAATTTTACTATCCTAGGGGTTTTACCAAAGACTATATTTCACTCGCCTTAGCCTAACTATGCCTATTATATATATTTTATGTAAACGCCAAAAGTTTTTCTAAACTTTATTGTTTATCACTCTCACCCTAAATTTGAATTTGGCTACGGTCAGCCTACCTTAAGCTCCCATGTCTTTAATTTAAAATTTCTGGCGCAGTGGTCTGCATGTCAGAGGATTTTTTTTAGAATGCGTGATTTCTTTCGAACATAACAAGGTTTTTGTTTATGATTCATTACTTGAGCAGTTACTCAATTATCAAGCACTACTCGTAACTCATTTTTTCTGTATTACTTAAAGGAAATGCGCATAATTAGCTTGTTGGTAATGCCTCTAAAATTGGCGTCGCACGCCATTATTTGCCCTAGTTTAATGCTCAGTTGGTATTTCTCTTTAAAGGTTTTACCACGATATTTGAGGTGTGAGTACCCCCTTTTTCAAGTAAGAATATATATATATATATATATATATATATATATATATATATATATATATATATATATATATATAATATTTATTTATTTATTTATTTACTTATTCATTTATTTGCTTAAATATAAAGCTAGTATCGGCATAGTTAGCAAGCATTAAAGTCGGTTCGAAAAAAAATTTATATATTATAACGATCCTTTAATTTTAACGTTTGTTCGCCTTATTTTGAATTCTTTTTAAATTATTGTGCATTATGTTTTCTCGGTCGCTCTGAGTAAAATGACTTTAAAAATTAGTGTGTCGAGTCGTCTTAGTTTACTCTGGCCTAGACTTCAGATCACAATTCACTATTACTATTTTTATTTCTGTTTCCGAAAGCTTTAAAAATTCTCCCCTCTCTTGAATTTTCCCCCCTCTTTTAAACCCAGATTCTAATCTGGTTTTTTATTGCTGCGACTATATGGGTTGTCTCTTTAAATCTAGTGTGGAACCAAGATATAATTATCTCGTTACCATACCGTCTGGACTCTTTTCATTATTTATATCATTAATTTTCCGGTATAGAAGTCCCTCCTAAACTTAAGTGATTTTAAGTATAATAATAAATTAATAATTTTAATTTGCAAGAAAATACATATAGTCTTGTAAACAAGCATCGTTGCAATAACATATTTCAGCAAATACACATTATAACAGCCGTGAATGAAGTCCATTACAGTTTGTTAAAAATAAAATTTATCTCTATTCACAAAATTTAATTGTAGAAGAGCTCATCAAAGAGACCATCATCAGTGCAAAAGCACTACAAAAAGGAGTTAACCTATATTCTCCAAGAGTAGTTTATCTTTCCTCATTTATACCGTAGGTATATAGGAAAAGTATTGTGTTTGCTAAAAAATCCAAAACTGGGATGTCACTGGAATTATCCGTTTCAGATGTTTTTAAATCCTCCTGAGTAGTTTTCACAAATTTGTCTGTATGTGTGTCCATGTGTTTGTGGGTCTGTTATCATCGTAGCTTCCAGTGTTGAATCTTGTATAAAAATTAGTCTATAGCTGTAGTTGTGCTAGTCATTGTGCTAGTCATAAAAACTATTTTTTATGACGTCATTAACCCGCAATAATGACTAAAAAAGAAAGTCGAAAAATCATAAAACGCGAAAAATATTGCGATCGGATTGAGATTTGGCACGCATGTAGCCATGTATAAAACTAACATAGTTTCATCTCATTATCAGCATTAGTTCAATTTTTATCAAATGACTTATGTAGGTTTTTAAAAAATTGTAAAACATCAGAAAATAATCCAATTAAATTTGGTACAATTATAAACCTTTACGTAATAAATACGTACACCAGTTTCCGGCAAATATATCTATGATTATTTTTAGATCATAAAAGTTAAGCAGCATCGAGCGGGGTGAGTGCCTGGATTTGTGACCTTTGGGAATGAAACGGATGTATTTACTATCTGAGGACGAGCGAAGCGAGTCTGAAGACGTGTTGTAGCATATATTTGGCGAAATATATATTTTAAGCACTAGCGAAGCGAGACGGAAGATGGAGGATGAGTGTAGCGAATCCGATGTGATAAGGAAATATTCCGAGGCGCCCTGTACCAGTTTTTTTGATATCTGATAAGAAAGAAAAGCCTCACTATTCTTTTTTAGTGATTCAATGAAAATAATGCTGAATTTTCATCACAAAAATGACGTTTATGAAGTTGTTCGGATGACGTAAGTAGAGGGGGAGTTGGAGGATCGATATATTTGGCTATCAACATACTAAAATATATGTCCGAATAAATTTTATGTCTATTATCAATACATATAATATTATATAAAATTATAATTTATTATTAGTTCTTGGCGATAATTTCGATATGGAGTTAAAAATTGGCAATTAGAATATACCGAGATAAACAGAAACTTGATATGTACTTAGTTGATATGTGACTTAGATGTAAAAGATCTTAACCATGGTTTCCCTAGGAAGTTCGTAAAGAGAAAAACTGTTGCTAACTCCCTCTTATACTCTCTGGGATCCTGATAACACTTCTGAGTTCTTCGTAACGTCAATTTATAAACATATGGACCCAAATTTTAGTTCTTTATTACTGTGAAGTGGTTCGTTGTATTTAATATAACTAACCTTGCTTAAGATTATTAAGATATAAATTTAAAAGAGATGTCTAAGATTAAAATATGTTGGCTTTGTGCGTGAGAAAAACACTAACTTTAGAGGCTACTCCTGTTTTGGCATTATATGACCAAAGGGTTACAAAAGATGGGGTATCTTTTGTAACCAAATATAATCAACTCCAACAAAAAGTAACCAGCATTACACTGGATTTAACCCCATAACTCAACCTAAATTAACAGTTACATTTTCAAAAGATGGAGTGTACTTATTTCTGTTTTAAAACTTACAAGTAAACCATTAGGTTTAATATCTTAAGTAACTAACCAACTTATTTTAATAGTTTTTCGATGGCGTATGTCCTCCACAATACAAAAATATACAGTGCGAAATCTTATTGTTGAAGAATACATTGAAACGATTCTGACACCTTCATTTTTTAAATAATATGTTTTTCTAGTGAAACAAAATTTATATCTTGTCATATGTTTTTAAGAATTTAGTTCTAATGAAATATCTCTAAAGTTTTATATTATTTTATATGTATATTTATAAGAAAGTATGATGGTGGACAAATGCCAGAGTACACATTCGTATATTTACATTATTTCATTATATAAAGAGGCAGCGATCGTGCATACAATATTATGCGATCTCTTTTGTTTTATTATTATTATTATTTTCGTATTAATTTGTTTATATTTTAATCAGTAATAGATTTCTAATTGTCAAGTTTGTATTTATTGTTTATGCTATAATAATTGCTCTAGAAACTTATTGTAAATATGCATTATTATAATTATTAGTTATTAATTAAATCCTATAAAATGCAAATCCAAAACAAAATTTTAAAAAATGGATTCGGGGCACTTCAGATCTTTATCTTACCTTATAGGACTTGCTAAGCTCAGCATATTCACTTCGGACACGCTTTGCTCTTCCCCAGAATTTAGTCAACGGAATAGCTTCTATTCCCAGCGGTCACCGATATAAGTACTGATCTTACTCGATGCTGCTTAATCACTCGATAAATGATCCTACCCAAAATGCAGCTGTGCTAGCTGTGATAAAAGCCGTGTTGGTCTTATTTTAGACTGCGTGCCAAATTTCAAATAGATCAAATGTTTTCGCGTTTTATAAAGTTTTAAAATTTATGCTGGAGCATTTATGAGGCGTTTATGAAACCATAATAGAAAGCATACCTTTTGCAAATAACTTTTAAACCTAATAAAATTCTATACATTGATTTTTTTGTACAATGCACTAAATTTCTAGCATAAATATGCTGGAAGTTATGATTATAACTGACACACGTAAAATACGAATAACCGCTAATAAACGAATAACGTATAATAAACGAATTGGTAAAAACTGCTCCGGATGTCTCAAAAACCTATTATCGGTTTGATTCTAAATCTTGGTTTCAAATGTTAGAGCCAATCCATTTCTTTTCCTATACCTACAGCATAAATAAGAAAAATCAAACACTAAATTATTAGTGTTAAACAACTAACTTCCAAATAAAGTCGACGTGATCGGCATCTCTTCTCCAATTTCAATACTTGCTCTTGTTCAACCATTAAGCGACTGTAAAGAATTGCCTGTATGCTTATATCCATATTGCTTAGATGGATGTTTCTATCCTAATTGTTTGGAGCTTGAAAATACAAAACTTAATTAGACGTTTATGCTTTTGTAAGATGAAAACATTCGTTACTATCTTATAATTTGAAGCAACATAAAGTAGCAAACTGTACTTTACAAATATCTCTTTAATTATCCTTATTTCATAATATTCTATAATCAATCTTGATTTTAAAAGGCAAAGGCTTCTGGTGTTTGATCCTTACACTGAAATAACTCATTAAACCCCTGCTGCCTTTTCTTGGCTACAGCTTCAATCTAGCCTTCTTTCTTGGCACAATCTGACAAGAAGGATTTTAGACAAGTTGTTTTCTAAGACTTGTGACGTCATAGTTTTAACTAATTTGAGCCCTTTTCCTTGTTTATTAGATTATGAGTTAAGAGTGAAAACTTAGCTAAGAAGTAGGAGATAATATTCGTAGAAACCTACTTCGAATAAACTTTTGACTACTCAAACCTCTTCCATATAACCCTCTACTCCATTTAACTAAATTATTCATTTTAAACTGGAATATCCCTTGAAATAACACATGTGATTTGTTAAAGTAATATTACACTTTTTGATTGAGGAAATAAGTTTCAATTTCCTCCATTTTTTACTCAAAATAACTTAACAGGATTTATTTTTAGTACTTTTATGTCTAAATTTATTTTTCATTGCAACTAAATTTGCATTACCTTTACAAATCTCTTTAAAATGTTAAAAATATACATCTTAAACAAAATTATCGATCCTATAATAAATTGCACGCATAAAAAATGAAATGTAAAATTTGTTAAAACTTAACTAACTTGTTAACTTATGAAATCATGGATGTGATTCGAATTACTTACTATCTTAAATTTTCACAATTCTTGATCGGTGAGCTTATTTATGCAATTTTGGTTATGTGGTCGTCTTCGTTTTACCTGCATTTAATCACAGCTATTATTTTAGTATTGTGTTTAGACTTTTGATTATTATTTACGCAATGACTATCTTTTTGTTGACAGTGGGTCTGCGTATGAAGGCCAGTGGCAGAACGGAAAACGACACGGATTAGGATTAGAATCTAGAGGAAGATGGCTTTACAGAGGAGAATGGACGCAAGGTTTCAAGGGGAGATATGGTGTAAGGCAATCAGCCACTTCTTCTGCCAAATACGAAGGCACCTGGGCCAATGGTCTCCAAGACGGATATGGCTCGGAAACATATGCAGACGGAGGTAACTGTTACAGTCAATAAATAGTATGATATTTAATTATCTATCAGAGATAATTGCAGTGACTGCTAATCTATTAAGAAAACTAGGCATCGTATCTGACAATTACATTTATGTATGTTCAAATAATCTTGTTAATGTGTTTGGTAAAATTTTATGAGACAGTTTTCTAGTGTTTATGTTCTGTACACATTTTTATTCTGAGTGTTTTTCTATTGAATTCTTGAAGTCTAGTCGTTGTATGTTAGTGTAGAAAGATATATCGTGAAAGGAAGAGTTATAGTTTTACTGCTACTGGATACAATAAGTACGAGGGGGCTCCAAGAAAAGCTATGTTACCCCAGAGATTAGTTTCTTGCAGTTCTCTAAAAGCTTGAAAACACCCTTATGTTGGTTGGGACCTTATTTTATATCCAAGTCAGATATCTCTGAAGAAGCATTTCTTATTGTAAAGACTATCCTTCTGTAACAACTTATATTACTAGTTCGACACACCTTTACAACTTTCCTGATTTGAGAATACTAATAAACGTGTGTACTGTCGTACATATTATGTTTGAAATATACCTTTTGGTGTACTATGCTTCTACTTTCGGAATGAACTCGTTGCTGTAATACGAAGTGGTGTTGTAGTAAATTATGAGTAAATGTGGATTGTATACATCGCTTTGCCCTGCTGTATGTTTACAGGGCGAAGGTTGATGAATGTGAAAGAATAAATCGATAGGTTTATTCTCAACCGGTCTCCTACTAGGCTAAATTTAGCAATTTATGAAACAATTGTATGAGCATGTGTTTATTCAGTCATATTTATATCATTCTTCGTCTCTTATGGAATTCCTTAATTCTTGTTCTCACTCGATCAATTACACTGTCTGTTTGTTTAAATATCACTGTCGGGCTCAGTTGTGGACTGAGCTAAAAAGGCTCGAGGAGGGTTTACCCTCAAAGAGCCCAAAACTATATCTTAAGGGGGTTTGGGGGTTTAATTTTGGTTGTGGGGCCCATAGGGAGCTGCTGCACTCGTCCTTACTGGCCAGTCCGCCCCTGGGCTGCATAGGGTCCCTAGTAAATGTTATAGATTACTAAGTAGTAAAGCAAAGAATTAATAAATGAAGTAATAAATGAATGACAATAAATTATCAAACAAATAGGTTGTTATGGGTTTTAATAGGTTGTAATTGAGATAATTTATGCTTTAGAACAGTGCCGTTTATAAAACATTTTAAAGGAGTTAATCGAGTGTAAAGTTAATCAATTCAAGAGAATTAAAACACGCTAATGAAACATTTAGGCATAGCAACAATAAACCTATAGAGGTTATCGTTAAGTCTAATCCAAAATAGAACAGCATGCAGTAAAGAGAGCAGGCGAGGTCAAAGGCTTACGTCTTTAGGTCAGAGACCTGGACCCACCATGATAAACTCCTCAATGTCGGATTTTTCTTGTTTACTGCTAATAAGCTGTCTTATGTTACAGGCTTTATAAGCAGAACGGTAGGCTTATAGGTCAGCCTACGTATCTGCTTCGCGATGACCTCTATAGATCGACTGTTACTCCAATTTGTTATGTAATTTATTTGTGGAGTAACTTTTCATTCCTTTATTTATTCTAAGAAGAACTATCTCTTTCTCGATTGTTATGTAGTGTTAAAGTTTTGTAAAAAAATCACTGTTGTAAAAAAAACAGTCTAGGTTAAAAAAAGTGAGATCTTATTATTTAGGTTGACATTTTTGTGGATTTATACGTCAGTTACCATTAGGCTTTGTGGAGGAATTACCGTGCCACCAGATTTACTTTCTGTTATTTAATCTTATTGGTTGCCTAGCTATAAGACAAGATTTAAATGTTAAAAATGATATTTAATAGACTCGGCGGGGAGCTCTACGGTGCCCACAGATCGTATGTGAAAAACAACAATTTAAAGAAATGATAATTCAGCTAAACAATATCTTTTATCTAAAGCGGATTAAACATTTCGTAATAGTCTCAATAAACACAAGGGAGTGAAAAGAGCCTCGATATGATTCCTGTGAAGGATAGTACGCCAGTGACAGCTAGACACTGCGTCTAGCTGTGTCCCCGCAAGTGATGGGGACATTGCCGTACTCCAAGATGTAGATCAAGTTATTCTTATAGTAAAATTTCATATTGATTTTTTGTCACATTTATCTTGATTGTATTAATGAAAAAACAGTAGAACATAACGTGGTAATTTACGATTATAAATCGATCTTACTTGTGTCCTTATATTGTTAAACAAATAAATAATCATTTTCTTTCTCATGCAGATGTCAAATTCGTTTGTTTTTTTACTCAATGACTACAAATAATGTGTAGAAAAGGGAAAAAGGCTACAATCGAAGTAATATTTTATTAGAACTAACAGCCTCCGTTTTTGAGCAATATTGATTTTTTTAGTATTTGTATTCAATAGCTTCTGACTTTAACTGTAACAGATCGTTTAAAATTTAGTATATCCAATATTATGTTGTACTGACCATACTAATATCGATACTAAGGCCTTGCAAATGTTTTGTCGAATTCCCATATAAAAGTTAACCAATGAGATTGGTGACTCCTGTCTTTATCCTGCGTAGCGACGAAAGCGCTAAATTTAACGTTTATTCTGAATTAAGCATCTAAATTATACATCCAACAAAAAATTTTAAGTTACATGTCTTGATCCTCGCAAAATCAAACATTTTACCTTGCATGGTGTACCGAAATAAAATTCTAAATAATATATATATATATATATATATATATATATATTAATATATATATATATATATATATATATATGAACCATAAGCATAAGTTATAACAAAATTACCATATTTAGGTCATAGTTACTGAACAAATAATAGTGCATTTAAAATCGCGAAAGTCAATTTTATGAAGTTAGTGACCATTTTGGAAAGTCTAGAATCGTGTTTTCCCATTTTTTAGGGGTGTGGTGCGTTTGAATGTCGGAGCATCTGAAATGTTCTACTATATATATATATATATATATATATATATATATATATATATATATATATATATATATTATTGTATGTATGTATACTTGGCGTAAAACTAAGATCTTTTGTTATTCTTAAAATTTTCATCCTGAACCATATAAGTACTATTATTTTGAAAACCACCAAGGGTAAAGTAGGATAAAGATTAATTTTTAAAAAAACGTTTTTCTTTAAAACAATTTTGCAATAAAAAATAAAAAAAAATACAATTACAATATTTTAGCCACCCCCTATGCCGTAGCCCCCGTTATTTGAAGAAATTTAAAAAATAAATAAAATAGTAATCATTTAAAGTTAATAAAAAATGTTGCATTTCATTATAAAAAAATATTATTTTCTATTATCTAGAAAAGGAAATCAATATTGAGAGGGCAACGGGGAAGCAATTTATTATGGCACTTTTTTATTACAAATTTCAACAACTCTTAAAAAGGCGAAATTTGTATGAATAACTTGTTTGTAACAATAAACAAACATTTTGTTGGATTGTCAAAATTACAGAAAGTTCTCTCCCGGCCACTCAATTGTTTGCATTTTTTTTGTCATTAACACTTATGCTAAACACAATCTGTGGACATACTGTATATATATATATATATATATATATATAATAATATATATATATATATATATATATATAATATATATATATATATATATATATATATATATACGGCGATGTGGCCCTCAAAGCTGCCCACACGTTGAAAATTTACCAATGTCATATTGCAACAAATGAAAATAAAGCAGTAAGTAATACAAGACACTTCCAATACACAATGTAATATATAACTAAAGTAAACAATAACAGTATACACTAATACTATTACGCACTTATAAATGCATAATATAATTAATATAAATAAATAAATAACAAATAAATAATACACAATAAACAATATATTAAATGAAATAATAAACAAAAACACTTATACAATATACTTGTACCAACCCTGTGTTTATCTTATATTTAGTTTACCTTTATTCTATATTTGATTTACTTAATTTATCTTATTATGATATTTAAGCATTTTGACCTGCTCATCAGTGTAGTCTTAGTCTATTTTATCTGTTTGTCTATATAGAAGAGGTGCTGATGACCTTAGTGTTAAGCACCTTGATACAAGGTGCTTAACACTTATTTGTTTTTCATAAATAAATAAACAATAACTTAAGTTTTAAGTTATCAAATGTATTCTGTCAGATAAATTTAAAAGAAAAATATTGTTTCTTTAGCCCAACAATTTGAATTAAAAAAATGTAAGAAAGAGGAGCGTCTTGAGTCGTAAAATAAATGTATGTAGTAAGATTTGAGTGAAAAGTTAAGATGAAAGAAAAGCTAGGTGAAATTTCTTTTGTCTGAGTAGAAAAGTAGGCCTTGTCCTATTGACCTGTTGGAAAGCTAACCTAACCAGGGTCACTGACCTGAAAAACTATTCCTTGTCCTACAGCCCTTCTTAGCTCACTTCTACAAAACAAATATCCTTTTCTTCTTCTTTAACTCAACACTCTCGTGTTTATTGTTTATTTAACAAGCTGCTCAGTATTAGTAAACTTTTCTTTTGTATTGACTGTGATATTTTATCTATCTTAAATCTGTATTATTTTTTGGTTTAATGTTGTTATAGTAGAAACAGTAAAGAATTATCGTTTGTAGTCATTATTTACCAACCATAAATCCAGAATAACATTTTGATTAAAAAAAAACTGTTATATCAGTTTTTGTGTTTTAGTTTTCCTTACTTCTATACCTATGTTGCAGTACCTTTTCTATAATTAACTTTATGCCAGAAAAAAATGAACCTCTGGGTCTTTTCGTGCTGTCTACCCTTATAAATAAGACTTAATAAGACACAAGTTCTACCCATTCCGTTACTTTCATGCCGGAAACTCCATAATTGTATTTTTCTTTGAATATTTTTTAAAATTTTAGAAGTTTATGTTGATGAATGAAATTTGCTTAGTACCCAGGATTTTGTTTTGGAGTGGGCTAAGATGCTAACCATTGATAAAATTAATGCATTGCGGGTTAAATATAATTTAATACGTAGTACGCTACGTACTACGTAGCGTAATCACGTACTATGTACCGGGTTGTTAAAAACTTAATGGAAATTGTCCACAGTAAGGAGACAGGTATCACAAACTAATGTAAATAACCAAATTCATTTGATGAATCCTTTTCGCCAGTATTTCGAAATAGCATAATTACATTTTTAAATCGTCTTAGTGACGGGGGGGGGGAGACGTCAGTCCCCTTAGCCCCCTCCTCTGGGTGCGCATTTGAAGCACAATGTCGTATATTGCACAAACAATATGCCAATTTTTATCACATGGAGTATTTAGTTCTTTAAATTGTTTTAGAAAATACGGAAATTTGTTTTTACAGAAATTGCCCAGTTCTAGTGACAAAAATGTACAAAAAGTTGAATTCTAATTCTTAGCCGTTAATATTCCAGTTTGTGCACTTAACGGGTGACCACTAAGAATATTATTAGTAGCATGGGAAACGATATGCAAGCAATAAACGACCTCACGGTTTACCCTTATATTTTTCTTTTATGACTGAAGGAATTTCTTTTTTTCTTCTACACAGAAGGAAATCCTTTCTTGACTTTTTTGTATAAATTAGGTGAATGAGATTAAAATTATATTAATTAAACACTACTTCAACTATTGTTTTGTATACGTACTTGGTCTTAATACCTCCAAATTACGAAGGTTTAAACTGTGACAGTTTCTTTGTTATGTTCAGTAATTTAACACTCCTGACATTGTTCATTCCTTTTTCATGCGAACACTTAGAAGGTTATACGATTGTTTCCTACAATTTTGTATATTCAATTTTGTTTAAAGTGTATATTAAAAAATATATGAAAGTTCAGTTGAGAGAGTAAAGGGCAACATCTTACTCAGCCATAAAATAATAGTTATTTATGTATTTGTGTAGTTGTTATTTGTGTTTTTATGTATAAAGGGAGTAAAATGAGCTATTTTATCCCTATCTTCTAAATTTTCATGGTGCAAAGCCGGAATAAATTAAGGTTTATAAATTTCGAGGCACAGCCAAGGAGGCTTATAGCCCTTATTTCTGCGGCGAAGCCGAGGCGAACCTTCCAGAGGAGGCGAACCTTCCAGAGGAGGCGAAAGCCTCCTCTGGCACCAGTCCTGTTGTGCATACAAAATTTTGTCTCCAAAAGAAAGATAAACAAATTAAATTTAATAAAAAAAATGAAAACATGATATTTTTTTTTTATTTTTCTTCTTATTATTTTGTAACAAAACTTCAAAAACAACTTTATTAATAACTTAATAGAAATTAAACGTGCAATGATAACAATTTTGTTTAGTAATATTATTATTTACATTGTTATCATGGGCGTTTTCATTTATTTGAGCTTTACTAGTGATTTGTCCTGGTATAGCATCATTTTGCTAAGTAACAACTGTTTGTTCATTTGTAGTTCAATAGCCTAAATCTTTTTCTTGCAACTGATACCAAGGAGTATAGTATAAGAAGTAATACTGCACTCCTTGCTGATACTTTCTTTCGCATCGAATCATCCATGTAGCCCTCCGCAACACATGCGGATCACCACGGAAGGGCGTCTTTAAACAAATAATCACTGTTATCCATTAACAGTGTCTTAATCGTTACAGTTCACCATAACTACGCACAATAACAATTAGCTAATTAAACAAACACAAACAACTAAACCAATTAACACATTTTAATTAGTTAATTAAATGACATTAATTGAATAATTAAGTTTAATTAAACGCTTTAATTAAATAAATTATGTGGATGTCCCGATGGTGTAATGTAGAACGGTCGTCTTCCACCCAGACAGTCCAGATTCGATCCCGGTCGTGGCCTCTAGGAGTTTTATGCTAGGGATAGAATTCCTTCCACGTCTTTCTAAAGGGACGTTATGCAGCTGGTTCCGAGCCTGTGCGATGTCAGATACTCGTAAAGATCCAAAACCTAAATGAACCTGAGTTTAGGCCAAATTTAGGACCCTCAATAGTAGTTTATAATAAATATATATTTGTTTTCGCCTTATGGTTTCGAGAGCAGGAAAGCCTGGTCTGGCAGTGGGGCACGTGTTGTTTCAGTGAAAGCTATAAAAACTTAGTAAAAGTTAATCACTATAAATCATAAACAATAGGAATCCTAAGATAAGAATACTATCTTCAATCTAAGGGAGTTAGCAAAAAGGACCCAACAACGAGGCCGACTTGCTGAGTGATCTATAACCTTTCCCTAATTACTATCACCATATCTATATAAATAACTAAGTAAATTTTAATAAGGAATAGTCAAAGATTAAAAACAAAGAGTAAAAGATTGATATGTTAGTTTTTTTTATATTTAGTGATTAGCAAAACTCTGTGTTAAGAGATCACTACCCACATAATACTTAAGTTGAAACCTTTGACTGAATTTTCTTTTCATCCCACATTTTGAGGTGCGGGTTAAAAAGTATTACTTTGGTCCCGTAAGAATATAGTCAAAAGTTAATGTTAGTCCATGTTGGAGATAAAATTAATTTACAGTTTGTATTTAATTATTTTTCTCTTTAGTTTTTACTCCTAAGTAGTTTTTCCATAGTTGTCTGTCTGTATGTGTCTGTTATCATCGTATCTCCCAGTGTATTTATGCTAGAGACTTGAAACACGGTGTACTTAAAAGATTTAAAAATATTTTAATGACGTCAATTTTTTTTATAATGTCATTAACTCGCAATAATAACTTAGCAAAAAGTCCAAAAATTCATGAAACGTGGAGAAATTTGTCGGTTTGTTTGAAATTTGGCACGCCGTAGTCATGTATAAGACTAACATATGTGCCAAGTTTCATCACATTATCAGCATTAGTTTAATTTTTTATCTAATGACTTGTTTCGTGTTTTGTTAAAGTTATAAAAATATGTATACTAAGTTTTGTTTTAACCATAGCACGGCAAGTATATTTATGGTTTTTGTTGAATCATAAACGTTAAGCAGCATCGAGCAATGTCAATGCCTGGATGGCTGACCGCTGGGGATAAAACTAATGTAATTACTGTCTGAGGACAAGTGAAGTGAGTCCAAACATATGCTGTAGAATAAATTTGGCGATTTTTATCCATGTTATGATTTTGGACCTTCCTTGAGTCTTTTTCCGGTCTTATCTGTTTTTATATTCCATGCTTGATAAACTTTACTAGTACAACATTTTTTAAATCGATCATTCCTCATTGTTTTGTTAGTCATTCTATTGTGGAATGAATTAACCTGTGACTTTTCTCACGTATTTCGAGCTGTCCATACGACTGTAAGTGTCAAAAGAAAAACAAATTTGGTCGCTAGGGCTATTTTTAGGGACTATTGTAACCCTAAAGGAGGTTATGCCAATGTCATGTTGCCTGTCATTAAAGGTTACTTTTTTGGCAAAAATTCGTACAAAACAATTACAAAAAATTGATTTTTTATTTTTAGGGCGCAAATATATCGACACGAAGGTTTTGTTTACAAAATATTGTGACATTTGACCTTTTCCTATGTCAATTACATAGTGGGAGCCATTTTTAAAAAATCCAGAAAACTCAATTCTTGTTTAAAAATCGATTCGAAACTTCGAACTAGTTTTTTAGAGGAGTCGGTTCAGTTGTTATTCTATTCCATTATAAATCATCCATACCACCAAATTCTATGGTTTCCTTCCTGCCACACTATTTTTGCACTTTCATTTCTGAGCATTCTTTTTTATATTAGCATTATTTAATTGGCCTTTTGTAGTTGTATGCTTTTGTTGATTCTGGAATGCTGCCACTAAGTAATTGACAGAAAATTGTAAAATTTCATAATAATTTGTAAACGAACCCTCCTGTCAGGGATGTCGGACTTAATATAAAAAAGGGTTGTCCACATGTAAGACTGCTGCAAGCGCTGAGCAGTTACTCTTGTGGCTCAAAGTGAGCTATATGTGTCAAAACACGTTTGTACTTAACTGCTTTTTTTCTTAGTTAAAATATATAAGTTAAATTATTTTATTTTATCTAGTTCAAATTGCTGGGCAACCTATATTATTATTTAAAGCTGTACATTTAATAATAATTGTCAAAACATAATTATAACTAAATTAGTTTCGTTTAAAAAGCTTATGTGTGTTCATTTAAATTGATTTCAAAATTGTGAATTAATATAAACATTTTATTGAAATGTTCTTATTTGTTTAAGTTAATACAGCATTCAGAGCATTCTTAAGGGCTCAAGCTGTAACTTTCGACTGCCATTACTTTCTTCAATAACCCAGTTCTTAATGAATTGTTTGAGATGTACAAAAACACCTTGCTATTTTAAGATATAAAGTGAGCCTTTTGTTTTTCTCGTTTTAAATATGATATATAAAATTAACAAATTGAATACAGTGCGAATTGTAAAAAAGCGGGATTATCGGGCAAATTTAACTCCTTAGTTGCTTATTTGTCCATAGTGGCCACCCAGCGCTGCAGTCGTTTCCCTTGTTGATCAGATGTTATTGTTTTGTCCACCATCTTCACGTAGGTTATGTGATCGGTGCCACCTGTTGTTTTATTTGCGCCCAAAAATTAGAAATTTATTTTTTGTGATTGTTTTGTTCAAATTTCTGTCACATAAAGTAACCTTCATCAATATGACATTTGTATGACCTTCTGTACGATGAAAATAGTCGCTGAAGTAGGCACATTCGCATTGTTTAGGAAGACCAAAATCTGTTTGTTCATTCACTTGATAAGTCTATTCCACTACTATCTGAGACCAGGTTTCAGATTTTTAGTGGTTAATATTTTTTGGTTGGTATTTAACACAGCGCCCAGTGAATCTTTTGATATTCATTAATACCTCAATACCCAGTTTAGCGCAACTGAGACATTATGTAAAAATCTATCTTTTCTTTTACGCACAATCTTTTACTTAAACCATATTTGTCAGTGGATTGGGGAAATTTTGGATTTCGAAATCTGTAAGTGATATTTAAGAAAAAGTACAAATTAAGATCCACGCGAGGTTAAGAAAATATTTTGAATCTGATAGACTGTGACTCAAATCACAAACACGTTGGCCAGTATTTAACTCCACTTTTCTGTCATCTATTTTAAACAAATAGAAAGAGCCAAAGGCCTTAAGAATAGAAAACAAAAAGTTCTGTCTACAATGCTTACAATCTGCCTTTCGATTCTAACTCTATTAGAATCTTTATGTTTATATAGTTTTAACGTAACATATATACCTTTTTGAAACTCCTGCAAACTACCTATACAATATAATCCTATTCAAAACACCACCAAAAATACCTTTTGACAATCCCCCCAAAAAAAAATAAACAAATAAATAAAAAATAAAAATAAAATACCCAAACCAAAAAATATAAAATTAACCTTGACCCAAACAAACCCCCTCACTCCCCAAAACATAATCAAAATTTATACCACAAAAATAACAAAAAAAATAAATAAAATAAAGAGGCACAAATTACCCTAATCAATAAATATAATATGGCTCCGGTATACACAAAATAAATATTGTATTACTTTTGCCAATAAAGAACTTGTTTAAAAAAAAAAAAAACGTAACATATATATTTAGAAACATTTTATAATATGACATGTTGTAAACTAATAGTTAGAATAGAATTGGAATCCGGATCGTAAGCATTGAATACAGAACCGTAGTAAAACAGGGAGCGCTTACGGTTTACTTAAAAACTTTGACATCTTGTTAACTATAAGCCTTGAAACGTTTGAAAGCAATGGAAATAATTTTACCAGATATTTTTAATATTTTTTAATAACTATAATAAAATACAATTTCTTAAATAATGAGCATGAGGACTTCTTGTATTTTATTTCCTGCAGGATATTTTCTATTTTAAGTGATAAATATTTTTTTTTTAATTCAACAAATCCTTAATTGCGAAAAAGTATGAATATGCAATTTTCATAAAGAAATAATAATTGTGTAAGAATAAAAACAATTAAGCAATCCCACAAGCCTTGGCTGAATTTGGGAGAAACAAGATTTAGCAATTCAAGAGGTTAATGAATAAAAAAGTGTTCTTTAAAAAATATCTATATAAAATTATTACAATTGTTATGTGGAAATAATTCTAGAAGATTGCTAAACTATCTATAAGTATGTATAAAACTAATACTTCCCGGTAAAACTAGACCATGCATATGACAGGACTAGACCTTTTGGTCTCAAACCTACTCGTCGTGACTTTTCTTTTGTTTGTGCTTAGGTTTTATTTTGATTTCTTTGATTCTTAAGTTCAAAAAACTATCATAATATTTCATGCAAATTTAAGATTTATATCTACAGTACCAACAATTGTAATTAAAGTCAAATCAAATCAAATCAAAAGACAACTTTATTGCTATAATACAATGTATATAAATTATATAAAATACACAAAGAAACTATAAAATTTTATAGAAGAGAGGGGAATACATATTAGTAAATGCAATTTTTAAAAAATATAACGTTACTTAGGCAATCCCACTAGACTATAAAGTCAAGACTATAAAGAGTTTTACAAAGAACTTTAAGTGAAGCATACTTTGCAACAAATCATTTAAATGAGTTATAAAAGTCATAATTTTATTGTTAGATTTCAGGAAAGATTAACTCACTTTAAAATTGGATCTTGTAAGTCTCAAGAGAAACTAAGGATGAAGGGATTGTTGATTGAGTGCCTGCTTATTAACAGTAGTGAATGCCTGGGGTTTAGAAGTTGTTTGAATGGGGCCCGTCTGGGCGCCTCAGCCCCCCTTTTAGTTGGAATTAACCCACCCTAAAGCCTGGTCTAAAGGAGGTATCATTCCTCTGCCTCTAATTCAGATCGATATAGAAGTGCCCCCGTGCACTATCCCATTCCCATACAAAAGGAGTCGCTATAACTTCATTCACATTGAGCCCCACGTTGTTTCCTTGTCTACCTCTCTCCAGGAAAACAAACCCTGCGACTTAATGAGTGCATAGATACTCTTTATCATTTTAACTCTTTGTTAAAAACATGTATTTCCTAACTAAACATTTGAGTATGAAAATTTAAAATTACCTCGAAGCCAGTAAGAATGGATCCTGTAAGAAGTGGCTACGTTATGCATAAAGGGTTAAACATAATAATAAAAGTAAACGTGTTTATTCTTTTTCAAAATAAGCTAAAATTGGAGTAAAATATGTAAAATTATCTTGTTAAAGAGTTTTTTTACGATTATAAAAAAAAGTAAATCGGAGGCTAAGTTTTTTTTCGCCCATGTATAAAACTTCTGGTCCGCAAGTCCACAAGCTAGGCAAATTTTAAGTTAAATGCGCGCTTTCTAGCTTATCGATCCAATTTTCGCTTAACTTTTCGGTATTTGTTTAAAACCTGAGCAGTAGCTTCACAACCTATAATTTAATTTTGTCAAATTTTCCAAAGAAAATGCGCTAAAACTGGAGCTTAAAGTAAGTGCAAATAATGATGTGCCGTAAAATGTATAATCTCTAAGATAAATATGTGCATTTTCTTTAAACAGTTCGAAAGAAAAAATGGACGACGTCATTAACCTATTAATTAATTGGAGTCATTAATTAATGACACCACAAACATTTCCTGAGAGGGAAATATTTGTGGGGTCTTACTTCCAGCCCCCTTATCACTGTGTTATTTGGGTTATGTACTCCCTCTAAGAATTATTCTCTGTCTTCAGAGCGTTTAGACTTAGACCTTTAGGTAATTATTCAAGTCTAAACTTTTTTTATTATTTTATTAATTGTCATTGTATTGCTGTAAAAAATAAAATTAAAAAATTAATCTTAGTGAAAACTAATGGTGTCCCTAAATAAAAAATAAATCTTAATTTACTTAATTATCTAATATAAATTAAATGGAATGAAGTTATTTCAAATATTTTTTGAAAGACAGATTTATTCCAATTTTATTCTGACCATCATAGATACAGGATATTTTGGCATGTTGCCAGAAACTTTTTTTAATAGTGTGCCATTTTTTTCTTGATAGTAATAGAAAAAGAAAGTCTGACATTTAAATGTCACCTATAGATGACCGACTTTTTTGTTATATTTAATTTTTTCAGATTATGTTAGTTGGATTATGTTAGTTTTAATAGTTATCATTTTTAATAATACATAATTAATTTATCTTTATGATAGGTAAGATTCGATCTAAAATATTGCAGCTTATTTCTTTATATAAAAGGGATTTAACTTGTACGTCCGCCAGTTTAATTTCAAAAATATATCTTTATTGATGGACCAAGTGAATATGGTACATATCAAACGGCTAATGTTATTTGCTAAACCATAGTGCGACAATCAAACCCTGTTAGAGAGTTTATACAAAATCTAGCATGGCTTCTCAAAATATTTTTCATTATCAGGAATTCCAAAAAGAAATGTAATACTTTTTGAAGAGTAAAATAAATTTTTCGCTTAATGTATTCTGAGCATTTTCAGCCATATTTATGGTTGGCAGATCTAGTACAACAGTAGAGTAGTTACATCTTGCTAGATTTAATTAGGCTACTGAGGTCGTGAGCAGTTTATTCGTAGTCCTTACATTCATGGTTAGATAAGCAGTAAAATTTAACTATTCGTTCCTCTGAGGAGTTAGCTATAGTCCGATAGTTACTGTTATTAATGTATTTCTAGTATTTATGCCTTCATAATACGTTCGCGGTTTAGCTGGAGTGCTAAGTACTCTGGTAATTACTGTCTTGGTGTGATTTTTAGCGTCTAGAGTTCAGATTTGCACTTTTAAGTCTATATCCTTCTTATGAGCTGTTCATGGCTTTATCCTGTCATAAAATTAATCCAAACTTTTCTCCTTTGACGTCTGGAACGTGCGTATCAAAAACCTGTGGATTTAAACAATTTTTTTTTTACTTTTCCTTATTTATACCGTAGGTATATAAGAAAAATATTGTGTTTGCAAAAAAATCCAGAATCGGAATGTCACCGGAATTATCCGTTTTAGGCGGTTTTAAGGCCTCATGAGTGGTTTTCGCAAAGTTGTCTGTCTGTATGTGTCTATTGTCATCATAGCTCCCTGTGTATTTATGCTAGAGAGTTAAAAATTTGAACAAAAAACAGTCTACCGATGTAGTTGTGCTATTCGAAAAATAATTTTTTATGACGTCATTTACACGCAATAGTGACTCAGCAAAAATTTCGAAAAATCATAAAACACGGAAACATTCTGTGATCCTATCGAAATTTGGCGCGCATGTAGCCATGTATAAGACTGACATATGTGCTAAGTTTAATTTTATTATAAGCATTGGTTCAATTATTATCGAATGACTTGTATACGTTTTTTAAAAAAATTGTTAAAAATCGGAAAACAATCCAATTGAATTGAAATTTGGTCCTAGTATATAACTTTACGTCGTAAATAAGTACACTAAGTTTTATTTTAATACGACTATTATATCCTTAATTTATATTGGATCATAAAAGTAAAGCAGCATTGAATGTGTTCAGTGTTGTATGGATGACGGCTGAGAATGAAACTGATTAATTTACTATCTTAGGTCAAGCGAAGCGAGTCCGAGGACATGCTGCAGTATAAATTTGACTAATTATACAATTTACAATTATATGCTTCGGACTTGCTTCCAAAGACATGCTGCAGCATAAATTTAGTGCATTGTATATTATGAGGACGAGGGAAGCGAGTCTGATGCAGGGAGGGAGGATGAGCGTTGCGTGTCCAATGTGATGAGAAAAAGTTCCGAGTTACCCCGTATCCGATTTTTTTTGCTTGCGTACATTTTGCTTTAGCAATGCCATTATATGGGGGTTAATTATATGCCACCTAATACGTAATACAAACTAGCGTATATTTATGATAAATTTTCATAAGATAATCTTTGTCGTTAGTTATCTACCGGTGATGAGATTTATCGCGCTTTAGTCTTATAAATTTACTTTTATAGTTTTGTTAGTCGGTGTATTTATTTATTTGTTATAATTTTTCTATTTCAGCTAAATTTCAAATGTATATAATAAAGAAATAATACTACCAAAGAGCTTTGTGCCTTTCCCGCTAGTAGCTTGCTTTCGTCAATTTTCAAATATTTTATGAGATTTGTTGGTTAGCGGCTACTTAAAAAAGTTTTTGATTGTATAAGGATTTAAATTATTCAATATTATTTCTGCAATGGTATGACCTGATTTTAAATATCATAGGGATTTATATTAATTTTTGCTTGAAAAATTAGCCGGTAACTGATAATAAATTATTTCAATTCATGTAAGAATAAGAATATATCGTCTATTATTTGTATCTATAGATATCGCGTTTTGAGAAACATAAATAGTTGACAATGCATTGAAATAAAAATGAGGGTTTTCATGACTGCTCGTTTGTATTTCATCTTTGATACGCGATTTTATAACCGTTAATTTTGCCTTACATATTTGTAGTAGTAAAAAACTACAAAGCAGTCGCTGAAGAAGTTCTTCAAATGGCCACTATGTGCGCGATAGTAGTTTAAAATAAGGTTATGATATAACCTTTCTTGCTCTTCTTTTGTTTATTAAATAATAATCGAAATATAATAATCGTATACAATTAACGAAATTTTGTTATTTTCGGAAAACGAGTTATTAATTATTTATTATCAATTATTTATTATAATTATTAAAGAATCATAGAAAGTGATTCAGACATTGAACATACGCCGCTAGAATTGAAACTTTTGGTCAACGTGGCGATCGAAAGAAGTGTATCGGTAAATTTCTATACGTTATACTGATCTTTTTCTAAATAGTTCTTTACTATTACTACGCCCGAAAAAAATAGCATATGCTACACAACTAGGAATGGCTTTTTTTACCTCGGCAGCTTTTACTGTATCGCTCCGCTTGACAGTAAATATAGTCGAGTAAATATAGTCGCCCTGGTAAAAAAAGACCTTCTTGACAGTCTTGTAACATAATATACTATTTTAGAGTTTAAATACACCCTATAGAGGGTTATACTTTTTTTGATGGGTGTATACTTGTATTTTCGTTTATCGTTTTCTAACCATAAAACTGGGTTTAATTAAATAATTGTATCGCTAGTTGCTATATTTCATGTGAAATCTGTTTATTGTTATGTTGTGATCAACATTCATGAAAAAGAGTCGTGAAAGTATTCCATTTTTCGATTTCTAAGTATAGTAGTTTTATGGGCTTTTATTTAAAGTATTGCATACAATTAGTTTGAACAGTATTTTCAATACTTCGTCATTTCCATGTAATTTCCCTTCTACTCATTCATAATTACTTTATTTACCGCAGTCGAAGCAAAACAAACATTAAGAACTAATGAAGTATTAGTTATAACATTTGCATCGCTTTGTGATAATAAATTATATTATTTTAGTATTATGTAATATTATTCTTTTGAATACATTTTGCAGTGATTTACATTTGTTTCAGGTACATATCAGGGTCAATGGTTACGAGGTATGAGACACGGATACGGTGTCCGAACCTCAGCGCCGTTCGGTATGGCCTCACATGCTGCTCGTGCCGCTCGCCGAGGTTCGGTGAGTTCGCAACGTAGCAACGAACCACAAGCTGAAGCTGAAAGAGATAAAAGACTGGATGATTCTAGAGGAGGTTTCGTTCTTAAAGCGAGATCTGACGATGTACCTGTTAGAAGAGGTTCTCTCATAGATAAACCTAATAAAGGCTTCTTCTCAGTGAGTATTTTATTAATTCTATTCCTACAAGTTTTTTTGTTATTACACTCTGTAAAGGATAATATCACCTTCTTTAACTCTTTTTAATGTTTTTTTACACTGATGGTGACCTTTTTGTTAGTTGAAACTCTTAAAACTAATAAAGTTTTCTTTTTATGCTGAGTGACTTATTTTCAAAACCCTTAAAATATTGTTTTAAACTTAGCACGCTTATTTAAATCAAGATGGATAATAATTTAAAGGTTTAAAATGGCTTAAGAGAAATATTTTTATTGTTATGTTCATGGGCTACAAGTTGGGCTTTAACTTGTTTTCTCTCACTCTATTTTCACGCCAATATCACAAGATAGCAATAGCAAAGCAAAGAATATTATAATATATTTATCAAAACTAACTTCATATTACAAAAATTCAATATAAAAATAATTAAGTAACATATAAAAAAATTATATATAGGAGGCAATGCCTATCGCTTACGTTGGGCAATCTGATTAAGTCCGAGAGGACTATTAGCGACCAAGCTAGCTGGTCTGATAGTGACTGTATCCAATGGTTTCGTTAAGGGTTTATTATCTCTGCTATAGACTATAGTCTTAAGTCTTCAAATTTTGTCTCACTGACTATACAGTCACTTGCAGTGCAGTATACCTATAAACTTGCTATATGCATTTATTTAAATTTTTCCCGTTTTAAAAAATATTAAAAAGTCCCTTGTGGAAATCTCTGTCCTCAAGGGTTTTATTTTTCCGCCCACTTTTTGTCAAACTTTAGCTTTGAAAAGTCTTTATATTTCATTCTTTTCACCAGTACCAGGAAAAGCCAAGGTTAAACACTCTCTAAATATCCTCGTCTTCATAATTTATTCATTCGTTTTTGTAAATTTATTCAGTAACTTTTGTGCTACAAAATTCTTTATTGTGATAAATCAACAGGCGCGGAAGTCCGTATGACTTTGAATTTCTTATAGGAAATGCTTGTTTTTATCCATAGATTATACAACGCACGTCACAGTATTATTTCCACTTATTTGGAGCTTAGTTTTTGCTAAATTTTAGTGTATTTTTTGTAATGTATATATATATATATATATATATATATATATATATATATATATATATATATATATATATATATATATATATATATATATATAATATATATATATATATATATATATATATATATAATATATATATATATATATATATATATATATATAATATATACATTACAAAAAACATTTGAGACATCACTGCAACCTTACTACAAATAATAAATTTTAGTCGTCTGCCTAACCGTTTAAACGCCGCCGTTTTAGTCGGCTGCATAATGCAGCTCTAATGTGGAAAACTTTGAAACTATCAACAATAAAAGAATGTAAGGCCCTCAGGTGCTCTTCCAGGTTTCGCCCTACCCTTACCCTTCTTCTACGACAAGCTAATTTTACCACCAAGTGGCCAAAACCGTGATTAATTAGCCAAGGTTTCTTTGTCAATTCACTGGCTAACTAATGTAATGAATGTTTGAATTAATCAAATGATCGGTTATATACTTCATTAGAATTTAGTTTTATTTTTCAAATCTTAAATTAGATTTTCTTTTTCTGTGTTTTCTAGGGTCTTAAAATTAGAAAGCCACGTAGTACGGGTGATTTAGAAAAGAAAGGTACTTCAGGGGGAAGTATACGAAGTACCGGATCCTCCGCTTCCTGGGTGTCGACTGAATCCTCACATTCTGCCCTTACAAGCGGATCTCTCCATACTGATTCCAACGCTTCATTCCTAGTAGAGGTAATTATATGTATTATTTTAATATTATCTTACATGACGAGTGCAAAATTGGCTCATGGTTTTGTAGACCTAACTGTTTTAATGGAGCCAAGTGAATATTTTGTTTAAAAAACACAACTTCGCCTTTATAGTTCTTATTAATTGCTTTCATACAACTTTGACTTTTTAACAAATGGTCGAATTGGCATAAGAAATTATTTTGTTTTTTTAAATTTACTAGCCAACCTATTTTAGGGGTTTGGGTAAGAACATCAAAAACGTGAATGAAACTATATTGGAATAATTTCAAAATCCTGAATAAGTGTATCCTGCAAAAATCAAAATCGCGAATAAAAATATCGTGCAAAACATCAGGACCGATTCCGGTAGCTCAGTGGTAGAGCGCTCGCCTTTGGACCTGGAGGTCGAGGGTACAAATCCTCTACCTACGGAGACTGTGCCCTTGTACCGTACATTGGGAAGGTCTTAAATTCAAGGCCGGTCAGCCCAACCAGGGTTTTACGTGGTTTCCTTGGCTGCTAATACGCAAACGGTTGGTTCCTTTTTATCTGAGACAAGTCTGGATTTACGTTTCCGTTGTCTCCAACTCACGAAAAGTTAGGGTTCTGCGGGCTGGGGGAAATGGAGGTTGATACTGAAAGATATACTGAATCTACGTATGTCCGAAAACTTATTCAGTGAAAGTGAAGGTGGTGACTCGTAAAACCTAAGTTACTAGGAACGGAGGACTCGGTTCTTCATGACAGACGTCTCCTGGTAGCACTGCGGAGCTTTGACTTTCAGTTCGGGGCTAAAGAATGAGTTTGTGCATACTGACGTCGGTGTTGCTAGAGTTATCTCTTGGGTGGCGTTGGACTGGCGAGAGCGATGAGCCTAGCTAAAGTCTGGTGAGGCTAGAGATTTGTGAGACTGGTCGAACTAGGGCGGGCCAAGTGAGACTAATGTGATCAGAGGAGCTAGTAAGACTAGATGAACTAGGCACAGTGTGAATTAGTCGCGGGCACTAGCCAAAGCTGTGTTGGAATTGCGTGCTGGTTCTCTATATGATCTAAACTATTTTAATTTAAAACGATTCCTTTCAATTCTCCAGTAACACTGTCAAATTTTTCTATTTTATTAATCAATGTCAACATTTTAAAAATAAAAAGAAATAAATAAATAAAACAAAAAATCAAATCTTTCTCGCTCCGCGACACTCCCAGGCGAGTTATTCTTCCAGTGGATAGAGTGCAGAGAGAGCTCTATTAATTGTACCCTCTCCAACTCTAACCGTAGCGCTTCTAATTTTTTGATCGCTGGAGAAATGCAACTCTTCGATGACGCCAATTCTCCATAGCTGTCTTGGCGTCTTATCTCCTACAACAACAATTTCTCCAACCCTTGGCTCTCTGTCTACCACCTTCCGGCCTTGAATGTGGGTTCTCCTCCTTTCTCTTAACATGGCCAAATATTGTTCTTTCCAGATAATCCAAAATTTGTTAAGCATATCTTGACCTTTTCTCCAACTGTTTATTAATTTCTCTCTAGTAGTTGTATTAATAATTTGGTCTTGGTTAAGTTCCAAAATTCCTTTAATGCCCAAAAAATCTTGTGGTGTCAAAATTTTATCTCCTACCTCGTTTCCTAAATAAGTCAATGGTCTTGAGTTAATTATTGATTCGATTTCTGCCAGAAGAGTAGTTAATTGACTCAAAGTTAATTGCTTGTTTCCTACCGATTTTTTCAAACTTCTTTTTACCAAGCCAACCATTCTTTCATAAACTCCGCCGGTCCAAGGTGCTAGTTCTGTTGTAAATTTCCAAGTAATATTTCTATTTGTACAATACTCTCTTGTTTCATGGTGAGGTATTTGTATTTCAAGTCCTCGTTCTAGAATGACAGTACTGGTTAAGTGAAACTGTCGAGCATTGTCAGATAAAATCAATTTTGGAGCTCCCCTCCGCGAAACAAACCGCCTAAGTGATGCTAAAAATTCAACGGCAGTCATGTCAAATACAATTTCTAAATGAACTGCCCTGGGTTACTAGACATGTGAATAAACAAACCCAACATTTTTGATTAACTGTTTGAAATTTAAAATATAATGGTCCAAAATAATCTAGTCCTGTGTTTTGAAAAGCTAAATTTTGATTTGTTCTGAAATCAGGAAGAGGGGCAAAAGGAGGCAATTTGAATTTTCCCCCTTCAATCTTTTTGCACGTTTGACAAGTTTTTAAAATCCAAAATACTTCACTTCTTCCCTTTGGAATCCAAAATTGTTTACGAATTACAGCTAAAGTTTGATTGACGCCAGTGTGAAAATTTAATTCATGAAAATAGAAAATTAATAATTTTGTAAAGTGATTTTTTCCAGGTAACAATATAGGAAAATTTTGATTATAAGAATGATCAGAGTTTTGTATTCGGCCTGAACATCTTAGTAAACCATCATTATCCATAAATAAACCTAACTGCTCTACAATTAAATTTCGTCTACCGACTTTTAAATCCCTTAAAATATCTGAGCAATACCTATTCTGAATATATTTAAACCATAATTGCTTTCCTAAAAGATCAATTTCCAAATAATTAAGATTTTCTTTTTTAATATTAATTTTAATAAATTTGACACAATAATTAGTAATTCTTATTAATTTGCGATAACTAGAATAATTTTCTAATATGAGTCTAAATGGTGATTCTAAGATTTCAATGTTATTAAAAGTTATTTCATTTATTTTATCAGTACTTTGTAAACATTCTTGTATAGGTTCATTTTCTAAATCTATTTCCCATCTGGGCCAATTATTTTCAGTCAGTTTTAACCATTGTGGCCCATACCACCATGTATCATTAGTTTCTAATTCTGCCCACGAACAGCCTCTAGTGGCTAAATCAGCTATATTTTCTATTCCAGGAATAAATCTAAAGTTTATGTTAGGAATACTTTTTATTTCTTTAACCCGCCTTTCTATAAAAAGAGCAATGGCTTGCTTGTTTTCAACCATTGGAGAACACACTGAGAATCTGACCACAACCAAATAGATCCTACTTGGAGTCTAGGTAATGACTTTTGAATAAAATTTACGCACCTAACGCCGATTAAAACTCCTAACAGTTCAAGTCTAGGTATTGTCGTCTCTTTTGTTGGCGCTAATCTAGCTTTTGAAAAACAAAGTTGGGTATAGTAAATTTCATCCTTTTTAAATCTTAAATAACAAACAGTAGAATATGCATTTATTGAAGCGTCACAAAATATAACAAGTTCAATTTCCCCACACCTTGATAGCCTATCCACCTCGGTATAGATAAAAATTTTACAGGTTCTATTTTGTGAAAAATTTCCTTCCAACTATTTAATATTTCATCTCCTAACTTTTTATCCCAATCATTTTTTCCTTTCCACAGTTCCCTAATAAAGATCTTTCCTACTAATGTGACTGGGACAAACAGACCTAAAGGATCAAAAATACTAGCAACATATTTCAAAATACTGCGTTTATTTGTCATTAATGAAATATCAGTAACTTCAGACGCTTTAATACTGAACCTATCAGTAACTGTATCCCACTTTAGTCCTAATACACTAACTAAAACGTCACCGGACCTATCCTCCTTATCTATTTGATTTACTACTTCTTGTGAATTGCAACTAAACTCCCTGATATTCATACCAGCAACTTTGAAAATTTCTTTAGATCTTTTGTAAATATCAACAGCAAATTTAGATTTTGTTGTTGCTAGTAAAATATTATCAACATAAACATTCTCTGCTATTTCTTGTGCTATTTCATCACCAATAGTATGCAAATGATATTGAATAGTGGCATTTAGAAGAAAAGGACTGGATATTATTCCAAAAGCTACTCTAGTAAACCTAAATTCAACTAAATTGTCCAATTGGAGGTTTAGTAATATCCTTAACCCATAAAAACCTTGTTACGTCTCTATCCTTATGATGAAGCCCTATTGGAGAAAAGCTTTTTCAATATCTCCTACTATGGCTATCTCTCCCATCCTAAACCGCATAAGCAAGGAACACAAGTCTTCCATCAAAATTCTTCCTCTCATCAAACAATCATTCAAACTTTTATCACTCCTCCTAGTTCTAGCTGATGCATCATACACAATGCGAACCTTAGTTGTAGACTTTTGAGGGGTAATAACTGGATGGTGAGGCAAATAATGCTTTATATCTCCTATTATTGTATTTTCATTTATCTGTTCTATAATATTATTGTCTAACTGATCCTGAATGATATTATTGTATTTTTCTAATAAATCTAAATCTTGTTTTTTAAACAAAGATTTAAGTCTAGCTAAAGCCAAAAAATAATTTTCAGGTACTTCGGGGGATACTCTCGCCAAGGCCATGAAACGGAATACCTACCATTTACTATTTTTATACTTTGATTAAAAGCTTGAACTGCCAGATCATCCTCTATTTCCATAGGACTTTCCCTAATACCTATATTTTCTAAACTCCATAGTTTCTCTACTTCTACACAAGTATTTCTGCCTAATGGATAATCTGGTTTATCTAAGTATTTAAATTCATAATCTAATTCTTTACTAAATGTTGTATAACTAATCGACACTATTTTTTCCCTTCTTCTTTCTACCACTAAGAATCCATCCTATCTTAGAGCTAACTAAATGTAACCCTTTACTAACCTCCATTTTTTCTGTCTCTATTAAATCAAAGTAATATCCATTACCAATAAGAATATCAATTCCCTGATCTGAAAATTCTAAATCACCTTCTGCAAATCTTAAGTTTGGATATTTTTCTCTGATTTCCCGAACCATAGGATTGATTTCGTATTCTTTCAAAATCGTAGGTACAACATTAGCATTTATTTCGAAATTGTTACCATCTTTTAATTTAATATAAAATTGTACTGTAGTTGTAGAATATACCTTTGGAGTGTTACTACCGAAGGAGTATATCGAGACATGCTCCTTATTCTTTCTTTTAAGGTTTAATAATTTAGCTGCTCTCTCTGTAATATAAGTTCTCTGGCTCCCACTATCCATTAAGACCCTAAACTTTTTAGTATCTTTAGATTCCCTATTAACTAATTGTACCACCGCAGTTTGTAAATTAACGCTAACCAGTTCCTCCTCATCACCTAAATCTGATTCTACACCTATTAAATTTGTGGATTTTTCATTTGATGTATCTTTTTTGCCTTCATCAAATTTTTTCGGGCACAGACTCCTATGATGATGTCTGTACTTCCTACAATAGTAGCAAGGCTTGTTCACCTTACAGTCTCTAAAACTATGGGATTGGGACAGACAAATATAGCAAGCTCCCTTTATTGAATTTTTTCTTTCTTCAATAGTTTTGAACTTGGTACACTCATCTGTCCAGTGTTTCTCTTTACAAAATCTACATATTTGTACTAATGCTTTAGACGTAGGTAATGCACCTGTTGTTGGATAAAATGGTTTACTAGTGGATGGTTTATTATTATAATCTGATATATCTCCGGTTTGTTTATATCCACTGAATCGAGCATCCAAATTTTCTCTAGCAGTTATAATCTTTTTCAAATTGTTTCTAAGCTCAGATGGTTTTAAAGAAGATACATCTTTTTCTTCTTCTAATTTAAGAATAACTGTTGGAGGAAACTTGGAAACTATAAGAGGTACCAACAAACCGTGATTAATATCTTCTCCTAAAGACTCCAAAGAACGTAATATAATTTCAATTTTATCTAAAGTTTTCCGTAATTCTTTGGTTTGATCTTTAGAAGAATGTATCAACCGTAATTCATCATATAAATTTGATTTAATTGTATCATTGTTACCAAAACGTTCTACCAGTAAATCAATAGCTACTTTATAATTTTGCTCAGTTAATGCCAAACCCGCTATACAATTTAAAGCATCTCCCCTCAAATATGACTTTAAATAATTAAATTTTACCACACTTCCGATATCCCTAGAATGAACTGTTGTTTCAAATGAATCCCAAAATTGAGGCCATTTTTTTGTATCCCCATAAAATTTAGATATTTCAATTTTAGGTAATTTAACCTGCCCGGTTTGTTCATACGTGATCGCTTTAGGGGGCTCCTCCATTACTTCTAACTCGCTCAACATTTCATCTCCCTCAAAGCATTTCTCCATATGAACTTCTATTTCAGGTCCAATTACCATTTCCTCGTCAGGATTCCTATTCAAGATTTCTATCAATTGATTAATCATTTCCTTATACTTGTCCAGGAGACGAGTTAAATCTTTATGAAGTGTTTTAAGTTTATTACACTTGTACTGATTTTGGATTATTAATTCTTTTCCGGCATTAATAATTTCATTTAATTTCTTTTGAGTCGATTTCAAACTAATTTTTAATCCAGTAATGTTACTCATTTTAAGTTTGGTCGAAAATAAAATATAAATTAATCAAAAAATATTACGAAAAATCTTCAAATTGTTTTTTCTTTTTTCCTTTACTATCGCTTCAATGCTACCATGTGTTGGAATTGCGTGCTGGTTCTCTATATGATCTAACTATTTTAATTTAAAACGATTCCTTTCAATTCTCCAGTAACACTGTCAAATTTTTCTATTTTATTAATCAATGTCAACATTTTAAAAATAAAAAGAAATAAATAAATAAAACAAAAAATCAAATCTTTCTCGCTCCGCGACAAAAGCAGTGGGTTTGTATAGGATCTGGTTGGGCTAGATAAACTAGAAACACTGTGGACTAGTCATATGTGCTACCATGTACGGAAGGCGTGCTTCCTAGATGATTGGATGTGTACAAACTTTGGAGTGGATTAGTTGAGTGAGATTTAGGAGACGGGAAAACGCCAATATGACTCTACGGGTTGAATCGTAAAAAAAAGCATCTAAATCGTGAATGAATTGGCAATGAAGTATTTTTTTAATTTAATTGAAAAAACTTTCTTGCAACAATATCAGACAACAAGATCACAATTGTGTATAAAGCCAGCAACAGCATTAGAATCGTGAATAAATTGATCTTACTATAATATCTGAATTCCAAAGAAAAATAATGTGCAGCAACATCAGAATGGTTTTAAAATCTTGCAACAATAACGTGACTAAATATAGTGCAACATCGTCAGCATCTTTAAAACTTCACTTCGAGTACGTATTCAAGTTTATAGCAAATTTATAGTTTGCTATTTTGTTAGCGGGGTCACAGGAATAGTATATTATCTTACGAGAGGTAAAAGGTCTTTTTTTTTTACCGTGGTGGACCCAGTAAAAGAAGCCATTTCTAGTAGTGTAGCATATGCTATTTTTTTCTTGGGTTGTAATATTAAACAACTATTTAAAATAAAAACAGTATAATGTATAAACATTTTCTGGAACACATCTTTCGATCGCCTCGTTGGCCAAAAGTTTCAATTCTGGCGGCGTATTTTCAATGTCTGAATCACTATCCATGATTACTAAACACTTGATAATAAATAATTAATTACTCACTTTCCGAAAATACAAAACTTCGTCAACAAAAACGTTTGACTGTTTATTTGATAAATAAAAAAAGTAAGAAGAACAAGGAAGGTAATATTATAACCTTGTATAATATTAGTAGTAATCTACTATTGCTTATCACATGGCTAAAATAACTTGACAGCGTGGGAAAATAGTGGGGAGTAGCCAATGAGGTTGGTCTGATTTGAAGTGGTTGGCGTGGTTAACCTCCAGGAATAATCTTATTGGCTCCCTGGTATTATTTTCCCACGCTGTCAACTGATTTTAGCCGTGTGTTACACTATAGCGCCCACATAGTGAATATTTGAGGAACTTTGCCTATGACATAAAAAAACATTTTTTACTGTCGTCAACTGTAAAAAACCACGTAACTGTCGCAGACGATAAAAAACGCATTTCACCTACTTTTTTTTGAGGATGTTATGTGCTACTTCACAGCCGCTCAAAATTTGTTTTCCTTCTTAAACATAAGATTTTATTTCTGAGGTAGGTCGCATTAAAGAGAGAATTGGTGGGAATGGTAGTGAAACGTACGCGTAAAGAGCCAAAGGCCCTCATTTTGTAAATTCCCCTATTAAATTAATGCTGCAGTATAAGCTTTATTTGTTTGAGTAGATGTACTGATTCTCCTATTAGCTGTATTAATTATCTAAGTTTTAATTATTGGAATGTTTTAAACTTGGCACCATAACTGATTGTACTTTATTTTTTATATTTAATAAAATCGTTTCTCGTAAATTCTTTTACAGCATACTAATTCATTAGAATATACTACCATAATTAAAGTTTAGTATTCTCAAAAGGTTTAATCTGTGAGGTGAGGGGCGGTTTCGAAACATCGAGCGCGCTCTTAGTATTTTACTAAAGAGTTTAAGAAGTTTTAGTCCGTTTTCTACCAGACACAGCATTCAGAATATTTACATTTTTATTACTTATAGACCATGGAAATTTTACGATTGCAAGAAATGCCTAGTTTAGTTTATACATTTACATTTCATGAGTCTCTATTTAGACAGATTGAAACTGAGTTAATATAAAAATAGATTATAATGTAAATAATTTACTTGACTTTTCCTATCTAATCTACACTTTTAAATTTGGTTAAAACTAGTATTCAAAATATTTATTTTACTAATTTCCTTTGACTAGTCTAAGATTTAGATTTGGACAGAAAGGAAATCCTCTTATTTAATGAAATTTTTATTTTCAATATTATACATAGTAAAACTTAATAAAACATAATATAAGCTTATTTATTTACATAATAAAACTTAGGATTGTACGAATTCAACCATTGCCAACCACTCAAGCAGCCAAAACTGCCCTCTCTCAGGTCTTTAACTACTCTATTGGTATGTAAAAGTGATGTCGCTGATCAAGACTGATCTTATTATAATATTTGATAATCTTATAAAATTACATTCATTGAATGAGGAGAAGCGTTTGTTTAAATTGAACACCAATTTCAAACGTTACAATGGGAGGAATATATATATATATATATATATATATATATATATATATATTATATATATATATATATATATATATATATCTGTGTGTGTGTGTATAAATTGTAGTACTTTTACTATTACATAGTTATATTATTGCTATGAAAGTAATTTTATTAGAGAACATTAAAAAATATATAAACTAAGCGCATGATAACTAAAAGGCTATAACAAACGCTTGCAAAAGGGGGTATGCTCTTAATATGTCTCTCCCACTTAGTAACACTGATCTTACCAATATGATGACTGACCTTAGCCAAAATGAGCGCCACCCTGTTCATGAATCTGTTCTTATAAAATAAAAGAGAAATAATTATAAATAATTATACACAAGGATAAAGAAAACAACGGATGAGACGAGGTGATAATGGTAAATCTTTGGTAGATTTTAGTTCTTAAGACAACACACTCGAGGATTAGAGAATGGCGAGGGCAGTCGGTGAACAGGGAATACCGACTTAAAGGAAAGAGGGTTGGGACTGGGGAGGTGATGAATTTGGACTAAACATAAATGTAGATCATAGATCTAGGGATCAGCATGTGTATTGAGCTTAAAAAGAACAGTAATAAATGTCTGTTTGCCCAGGAATAAACAAAAGCTGCCTACTATCAGAACAGTCACAAAATGGGCTAAAAGAAACTTAAATGACTCTAATATTATTTTAATTAAACAAAAGATTGACTCTAAAGACTGTCTGATCATATTTACTTCAATTAATTATACAAAATAAAATGATAAACTGAACTGAGTTTGGTATACCTTGAGGCCCCATCACAAAGCTCCTATTGGTGGTCTTCCACCAACCTAATATTAATATTGGGCACAAGGTAAAACGGTATATACATAAAACAAAGGAAAATAAAAATATATCTAAAAATAAAAAGAAAACTGGTGAGGAAGGATGAGGTTGTGGTGACTTGGTTTTGTACTCCCAAAACCGTTCACCAATCGCGAACCCAGGTTGTAAAGGAGGAAGAATGAATAAAATCTCAAACCTCGATCTTTGAGTAATCTCACAAATGATTGATTAACTGTGGCTCAAAACAAAAAGAGCCTAAAATCTGCCAAGAGATCGCCTATTACCAAAGCTTTATTTTGGTGCCTAATCCTGAAGCCTAGCTTAGTCCAAGAGCAAAGTCTTTGGGATTATTTTATTCCCAAATTAATCCACTAAATGTCCTACTCTTTAAATCCACAATAAAGTGCAGCTAAACTAGCAAAACTTAGCACAACTTGAAAAACTCTAGACACTCTAGAACATGAGGTCACGAACTCTGACCCTCAGTCACTGACCACAGTGCAGCCAACCTAGCATACAAAAAGGAAAACTAAAATAAAACCTAAACCTATCAGAAACTACCAGAAAACCTAAAAGGAAAAAGAAAAGTGTATTAAAAGAAAACCTAAACTTCAGGAGAACTTAAAGAAAGAAAACTAAAGAAATCAAACTGTTTCCCTCCAATTCTTAAATTGGCGCCAAATATTCAAATTCAAATAATTTCATACCAATTACAAATTTAATAAGACCATTAAATAATCAAATTGGTATTTCCCCAAAAAAATATGTTACAAGGCTTCCTCGAATCGAAACAAAACTTGAAATATGCCCAGATTTGGGGAGGTTGGAAGAAGCCTATTGTTTGTGGGAAATTTGTGACGCCATTTACACGACCTTATGACGTCACCGAAATTTTGATTCTTGGAATAGCTATTATATAATAATTTCGGTTCAAAAAGTACGCACAATAGAAAATTTTATATTACTTGAGCTTTCATTCCGTTTTATAATAATAAGAAAATATTTCGACATATTTGTTGTAGCAACTAGATTTCTTAACAATTTATTGGGAAGTCATAATTACAAATTTTAAATGTCAGAGAAAGGTTAAGATGTTGTTATGGAAGGAAATTCTTTACAGTTTAATGAAGATTTATTTTCTTTACATTCTATTTAATGATGCACCTACCCTTTATAATCTAGATGAAAGCCTATTGTTATGGTAACCCACAAACCTTCGACATTAACGAGTTGATGTGTACTTGTTATAACGGATAAAAATGTTAACGTTGTTTCATAAAGAAGGTAATATGCGTAAAACCAAGTTAAACTATATTTTGAAATGTAAGCCTCTTGTCAATACAAAAGATTTATCTTTTCTTCTAATTAAAAGTGCCTCACACCAGATGGTTTAAGTAGGTGGCATTTTTCGAGTTGTGTACAAGATTATAACCACAATTTAAATAAAAGACTCATCATTACCATGTGATGGCATAGTAATTCCATGATAAAATACTTCGCAGTAACTTTAAATTTTTATTTTATCTGAAAGATGATTAAATATTTTTTTAATTACATAAGTATGACGAATTCACCGTAATCTTATTAATTCGTAGCTTCCAATTAAAAGAAACGCCCTTCTTGACATTGCTTCAAATTTTAATTGTCTCAGTTAGTGACATGAAATTTTTAGGTCCGTGTCTTTAGCCTATTGGTGGAATTTCAACATCGGATGATTACTATAATTCTTTATTAATATTAATTGATTACTATAATTCTTCTGATATTTTTCCATGATATGAAATTTTGTTTTTGCTCCAATTCGAAACTATTTGGTTTAAAAGTTTAGGGGGACATGTAGTTCCCATTGTAGAATTTCGAGAACGGATGATACAATTTTGTGTACATTCTTTTATTATTTCAGCGAATTTTTTTATTTAAAAAGAGCTTATAAGGGGGTAGGGGTGGTAGGTGGATTTCTTTGGATGGGGGAGGGGACTAAATGATTAATTATATATATATATATATATATATATATATATATATATATATATATATATATATATATATATATAAAATTTAACCACTTAAATCTGTCCTCACAACGATCAAAACGAAGGATAGTCATGTTATCTAAATAAAAGTGATGTTTTAAATTGAAAGCATGGATAGGCAGGGCAGTTCTACGCACATAGTCTACAGGCAATACATCCCTTACTGAGTATTCATATATATATATATATATATATATATATATATATATATATATATATATAATATATTATATATATATATATATATTATATATAATATATATATCAGATCACGTAATGAATCCAGGGTATACAATAAAAGACCTGATGGCAGTATAATGTATAAAAATTTGCCGGTACACTTCTTTATATCGCCTGGTTGGCCAAGAAATTCAATTCTGGCGGCGTATTTTCAATGTCTGAATCACTATCCATGATTATTTGATGATAATAATAATAAAAAATTGATAATAAATAATTAATAACTCACTTTCCGAAAATAACAAAAATTCGTGGGGAAAAACGTTCCGATTATTTATTTGATAAAAAAAGAAGAACATGGATGGTTATATCAGAACCTTGTTGTAATTTATTAGCGCCTACTTAGCTAGTAAACATTTGAGGAACTTTACAAGTGACAGTTTCGTAGTGCTTTACACGATAAACGATAAAGAACGCATTTCACCTACTTTTTTGTGGCTGTAAAGTGCCTACTTTACAGCCGCCCGAAAGATAATGACTTTTTTCCTACTTTTCGTCATTGATACTATGTCTTTGCAACAAAAGTCCCAGATTTTAACAAGATTTTACCTGTCCTCTTGAGTGTGTTTTATTAAGCCGTCATTTTAGTTTGTGTATAGATGTGTGTGTGTCTGGTATCATCTCAGTGAGTTTTTATGCTAGAACATTAAAAATGGTACATTTATTAATAGTTAGGTTTTCAATGTAGGCCTAACTGTTCTGTAGACTCTACATCTACATGTCCCTTCCGTAAAATAATTTTTTCATGTCTTCATTAATCACAGGAAAATAATTGAATCTATTTCAAACGTGTCATGCATGTAGTTCTATTTAAGTAAGATCGACTAAACTAAGTTTCAATTTAGAATTACATAAATACGTTTTTAAAAAATTATTTAATCGAGCTTTAAACTGAGTTATAATTTCACACAAGTTCTTTAATATATTAAACTAGTGTGTGAAGTGTCATTTTTATACTGATCTATGGTTTTTGTCAGATTACTTTTGTTAAGCAACATCGAGCGTGTTTAGATGGTGGATAGGTGACCACTAGGATTAAGACTGAACTTTCATATCTAAGGACAATAAATCTCATCCAAAGATATACTAAACTAAAAATTAGGATTTTCTCATATTCTAAGGACGAACGAAGTGATTCTGAAGAAGCGACAAAGAGTGTAGCAAATTCCATTAGATTAGGAAAAGTTCCGAGGTACCCCAATTCTTTATTTCCGTCGATAATTAATTTTTTTCTAGTATTAACTGTTATACGATGACATATGCACATATCTGTCCAAATAGAGAATTTCATCCTAATTTATAGATTGAAATCAAACATTTTTCTGGACTCTAGGCTGTGAAAGAGCCCCAGGCTTTATGTCAATCCAATTCTAAGATTTTGAATGTAAATTAAACAATACCAACTTAGTATCTCTGTAAGGCTATATTTTGTTCTTTTCTTTGTAAACGCCTCGGGCGCTCCGCGGCAACTGTTTATTAAATATTCGTTGTTTTGTATTATTTGCTGTTTTGTTGTGACATGCGGCAATAAATTTTTATTGAGTGGAGCGCTCCTTAAATATCTCTCCTCACAATCCCGTTTCGCGAGCCATCAGGATCTTTACTGTATACCCTGGATTCATTACGTGATCTGACATATATATATATATATATATATATATATATATATATATATAATATATATATATATATATATATATATTATATATATATATATAAAAACACTACTACTAGTTTAACGAAAAAGGTATAACTAACTCTATTTTATCAATTTTACAAATTTCACTAATCCTTGTCATTATTTGACATAACACAGCCTCCTTCTTTCTTCAGGCTGTTCGCCCTCGAACTGCTTCCTAGGTCCTTGAGCCATGTTGGTGGGTTGTTGCCTAAGTATTTTCCTAGTCTCTCAATATGGACAACTCTAGGTTTCGTTCTTCGATTTAATTGTATTCGATAAATCAAATCGTTAATTTTTTTGATAACCGTATAAGGACCTTCCCAGTTTCTTTGAAGTTTTGGAGTAAGCCCTTTTTTTCTTCGAGGATTAAATAACCAAACAGCATCTCCTCTGTTGAATGAGTTTTCAGTTGACCGGGTGTCTAATCTGGCTTTCATTTTGTCGGAATATAATATTAACCTGTTTCTTACAAAATTATGAGTTGTATTTAACTTCTCACGTAATTCTTCAACGAAATTATGCATTTGTATTTCCTTGTCTGGTCCAGGGACTCGTCCTACTAGCAGATCTACAGGTAAAACCATTTCTTTCCCCTTAACAATTCTAGCGGGTGAGAAACCTGTCGCTTCATGTTCTGAGCTTCTATACGCTAAAAGAAATAATGGCACCAAAGCGTCCCAATTCTTTTGGTTCTTGTCCACAAACATTGCCAAATACTGCAAAATAGTCCTGTTATGTCGTTCTACTAAACCATTAGAGGCTGGGTGCAGGGGAGTGGTTCCAGTTTTCTTGATTCCCAGTATCTTCATCAGTTCTCCCCACAACTGTGATTCGAAATTCCTTCCTCTGTCAGAGTGTAGTTCTAACGGAACACCATGTCTTGCGATAACATTTTCAACAAATGCTTTCGCTATTGTGCAGGCCTCTTGATCTGGTAAAGGAACTGCCTCCGGCCATTTTGAAAAATAATCGACTACTACTAATAAATATCTATTACCTCTGTTTGATTTAGGAAACGGCCCCAATATGTCTATTCCCACTCGTTCAAAAGGAGCACCTGATATATACTGACCCATCTTCCCACGGCATCTTGTCTTTGGACCTTTCTTCTCAGCACAAGTGTCGCAGCTCTTGCACCAGTATTCTACATCTCTCCTACAGTTGACCCAATAATATCTTTCCCTTATTCGTGCCAAAGTCCTTTTAACCCCAAAGTGACCACCAGACGGGCTATTATGCAAGTGTTCCATGATCTCGGAACGCATGGCTTTCGGTACCACTAACTGAAATATAACAGAAATTCCATCAGGCTTTTCCCATTTTCTAAATAATAAACCATCCTTTAGAGTTAGTGAGTCCCATTGCACCCAATAAGCTTTTGTACCAGCGCTATACCTAGAAATATCATGCCATATAGGACGCTCTCCAGACTCTAACCATTTTCTCACTAAACCAATATCTTCATCTTCTATTTGGCACTTTCTAGTTCTATCATATTGGTTATCAGACCAATGCAGTGCATTAATTTTCTTCAAAATTACATTTTCTTCCACTTCTTCAGCGTCGCAATGCTTATTTTCCTTCTCTTCTGCTCTCTCACAATACCTGCACAGCCCGTCAGAACATGGTCTTCTTGAAAGACTATCAGCATTAGTATGTTGTGTTCCTTGCCTGTGTTCAATTTTAAAATTGTACTGCTGCAGTCTCTCAATCCACCTAGCAATTTGTCCTTCTGGCTTCTTAAATGTCATGATCCATTGAAGTGCACTATGGTCCGTACGTATTATAAAATCCCTGCCATAAAGATAAGTATAAAAATGTTCTAAAGCCTTAATTATTGAAAGTAGTTCTTGCCTTGTAACACAATAGTTTTTCTCCGCTTTCCCTAACGTCTTACTAAAGTAACTTATCACCTTTAATTCGCCATTTTGATTTTGCGAAAGGACTGCACCGATTCCGTGTTGTGAGGCATCACAATCTACTACGTATGTACCATTTTCTGTAGGGTATGCTAGAACTGGAGCAGAAGAAAGTTTGTCTTTGAGTGTGTCAAAAGCATTTTGACAAGCCGAATCCCATTTAAAAGGAATATTTAACCCTGTTAAGCGATGCAAAGGTTTAGCGATACTACTTAAGTTCTTAATAAATTTTCTGTAGTACGTACCAAGTCCAAGAAAACTTCTTAGTTCCTTAACATCCTTCGGAATAGGCCATTTTAGGACAGCTTCAACTTTTTTTTTATCTGTTCGGACTCCGTCAGCTGAAACAATATGACCCAAGTAATGAACTTCCTTTTGAAAAAGAAAACATTTTTTTGGATTTAAATGCAGATTTGCACCACTAATGCGTAAAAATACTTCCAGTAAATTCTTTAAGTGTTCTTCAAAAGTTCTTCCTAAAACTAAAATATCGTCCAGATAGACAAGACAGGTTTTCCAAGTGAGACCTTTCAGCACCAGTTCCATCAAGCGTTCGAACGTGGGGGGGGGGGGGCATTACAAAGACCGAAGGGCATAACACGAAAGTGGTATAACCCAGTCCCAGCTGAAAATGCTGTCTTTTCTTTATCTTCTGAGTGTAATTCCACTTGCCAGTAACCACTCTTGAGGTCTAAGCTTGAGAACCACACCGAACCGGAAAGTGTATTCAAAGTTTCGTCTATTCTAGGCAAGGGATAACTGTCTTTTTTAGTTATGGAGTTCAACTTTCGGTAATCTATACAAAATCTTGTAGTGCCATCTTTCTTGGGTACTAAAACAACAGGAGAGCACCAAGGACTATCTGACTCTTCGATTACTTTATCTTCCAACAATTTATTTATCATGCCTGATACCTCCTTTTGTTTCGACCAAGGTAGCCTTCTTGGTCTTTGCTTAATTGGTTGGGCATCACCAGTATTGATTCGATGTTGAACTATGTTTGTACTACCTGGATTTTCTCCACTAGCAAAAATGTCCTCATACTCCCGTAATAATTTTTCCACTTTTGACTTTTCATCTTTCGAAAGGTGATTCATGCATTGCGTTAACTGAGAAACCAACTTGTTTTGAATTTCAATCGTATTTGTTTTGCCTGCTGTATCATTTACCTGCAATTCACTAATACCAGGATAAACCTCTTCGACATCAACTGGAAAAAGACCCCAGGAAATCGTTTTTACTTAAATAGAGATTAGTGTTTGTAATTTGGCCACCCTAACCGGCACCAATGATTCTAAACGAACTAAACCTCTCGCTATCAGTAGATTATCGATAAGACAATTAGTATTATCGATTATACCTGTCTCAAAGTTTCCAGGGTTACCTTCAAGTCTTGCCATAATAATTGTCTCAGAATTCATTGGTAAGCATTGGTCCTCTGCAACAAACACTCTCAAGACATCTGGATAGTTTTCGTTTCCATATTCTTGATTTTTGAATGGTATCTCTGTATGGTGTATCTTCAAAATCCTCCTTTCAATATCTATAACAAATTTATTATTCTCCATTATATCAAGTCCCAGAACAAAATCATCTTTAATATTAGCAACTAAAACATCGTGAAAAATAGTTATGTGATTAAATTGTATTTTAACATTTACCTTTCCAATAACAGGTGTTGTTTCTCCAGTTGCGGTCTCTAGCATTAAGGTTTCGCATTTATCTCTCTTACATCCGAATGTATTTATCAATCCTTCTCTGATTACTGATCTAGAAGCTCCGGTATCAAGAGTAAACAAACAGTCTTGCGAGTTTAGTTTACCTGCTATGACTACTATTTTTATTTTTTGAAGAAACTGACAGTTGGGGCTTGTGAAAAATATTAGTCGGCACCTGCCCCTTGGAGTCGACTAATCGTAGTTTTCCTTGTCCATTAAAGATTGTTTTGATTTCCTAGAAGGAGATGAGGAAGATCGAGGGGGTGTCTTATCTCTCCATCGTCGTACAGTTGGGGCAGAACGGCAGTATCTTTGGACGTGACCCCGTGAACCACATAGAGAAAACAGACCACATTACTTTTTTCTGTCTTAGTAGCCGATAACTGGGTACATAATTCTGTCACTACTTCTGATAATTTAGTAAGTTTGTTTGAGACACCATCATCAAACCGGACTTCCCGCATTACTGAACGAGAAGTACTGGCTGTTTTAGCTGCTTCAAATTCTAAAGCAGCTACTAAAGCAGAACTTATGGTTAGTGGTTGACCAAGACGTAAGACTTGTTGTGCTTCGCTATCATTAATGCCATCAATAAATGTTTGTACAGCTAATTGTTCTAGGAAATCTTTTGGGGCATCAGGGTAGGCAGAGTTTACTAATCTTTCGACATCAGCTTCGTATGATTGTAAAGTTTCATCTTTACCTTGTACCCTTGATTTTAATTCAGCCCGATATAACTGTTTACGATGTTGATTGCCATAACGTAATTCTAAGGTGCGTACTAGGTGGTCATAATCCCTCTGTTCTACTTCCGAAATATTGTAGAGGACGCTTAATGCTGGCTCACGAAGGGCAAGAATTAAAGAAGTTGCCATTTGAGCCTTGGCGCCAGACTCAAGGGTATGACCTTGCTCTGTACAAGAGCTTTGGGTATTCTGGTCCTCTCTGAGGGTGTGGGTTCGAATCCCACTTCTGACACCAATTTGTTAAAACACTACTACTAGTTTAACGAAAAAGGTATAACTAACTCTATTTTATCAATTTTACAAATTTCACTAATCCTTGTCATTATTTGACATAACAATATATATATATATATATATTTATTTATTTATATTTATGTATGTATGTGTGTGTGTCTACATTTTCGTCATCTGATCCAACCAATCTGATCATCTAACCAACATTTTCAAATAAGTATTTGTTAAAAGTAAAAGTTAAGAATAAAAATTTAATTTGTTTTTATTTATGTATTCAACTATTAACGAACCAAGTTTTTTAAAAAAAGGAGAGAAAAAATTAACATTCGTTGTTTACACTAGTCATGATATTATATTTAAATTTGTTATTCTGAGTACACAGTTGTTTAACAGCCCAAGGGGCATGAGGTTTAGTTTACCCTTTACCTACCCAAGGTTAAAGGAAAACAGCTTTTGATGTTTGTATTCAAAAAAGTTTTTAATTAGACATAGCGCTTAGCTTGTTAAACAGAGAGCTTGGCTTTCTTTTTACCAATGAAAAAATACTTTTAAATATAAAAGCTCAACTTAGCAAAAGGATGGTAAATGAATTTTTTTTTTTTAATTTTTTCTATACCATTTAATAATATAAATGCAGTGTTTCGTAGAGTTTGCTGCCAGTTTTCCTAGCGTTTCCAAAACAAAAATTCCAATGATTTCAAAGCCTATATAATATTAAAATTATTTGTTATATTAATTTATTATAAATAAATGCAACTTGTGTTATTTAACAAGTTTTCTACTGAATACATTGTATCAATCCACATTATCGAAATCGTAGTGCAGTGTTACGATTTTTATTTAGATAGACCCACAAATTAGCAAGTGAAATTTACAGGCAGCACGATAAGTTGAGTCGGAGCTTCAGCTCTGCTTAATAAGATTGAAAGCGTGACTCTAACGTTCTTAGCACATTTGGTTTGCCTTTATTTCCTCATTTCGCTTTGGAAAGTCGCTAATAGAGCGTAATTTATTTTATGGTTTTTAGAGGTGCGGAAGTGCTATTTACACTTCATGGAATGTGTTTAAAAGCATCTTTATATTTTTAAGTTTAATGAAAAAGCGTTAATGTCGTTAAGTTTATATTTAAGATTAACAGCAAAGCGTTATTAATATCGTTTAGATGAGGTTTTAAGATTAACGACAAAGCATTAATAATAACGTTAAGATTAAGTTTTAAGATTAACGAAAAAGCGTTAATAATATCGTTAAGATATTATTCATTATTAGGTTTTAAGATTAACGACAAAGCATTAATAATATCGTTAAGATTAGGTTTTAAGATTAACGACAAAGCGTTAATAATATCGTTAAGATTAACGGCAAAGCGTTAATAATATCGTTAAGATTAGGTTTTAAGATTAACGACAAAGCGTTAATAATATCGTTAAGATTAACGGCAAAGCGTTAATAATATCGTTAAGATTAGGTTTTAAGATGACCGACAAAGCATTAATATCTTAAAAAAACAAAGCTAATTTGTATTTGAAGGGATAGTGAATTCGCAACTCTTTAATTCCTTTGGATTCCCATGTGAAAGGAGAGATGTAGAATCTATAAAGACAGAGTAAAGATTGATGTGTCAATAAAACATAAAGACAAAGGTAATTTGAAAAAAAAACATGCAGAAAGCTTTTAAAAAGATTTCAAGTTTTTGTATTTGAAACGGCTATTTTGTTGAATCAGATTTGAGGTTAAAACTCAAAAAGGTCGAGAGGACCTCCCCCCCCTTGGCTATGCAATTTAAAAGAGTACTACTTCTACAACTTTAGAACTCTGCACGTTTACATTAAAAAAAACTTGGGAATAAACAAAAACATGACTGGATTTTTATGTAAGTAGTGTAATCTTTATAACTTAATTTAATAACAAATGTTTCCCCAAACAAAAGTTTCGGAACTAATTTGTTTACAATCATCTGATAGCGGTGTATGAAAGTGTACTATTTGAAAATATTTTGAATTTAGTTGCAACCTTACCAGTAAAAAAATATACAACGATGTTATTGTCGCTATAAAAACCTTGTACTTAAAATTAATTAAAAGCCAAATAGAATAATAAAAACAATCTTTTTAAAGAAAATTATAAATCATTAAAACTTTTTATCTTACAAGTTATTTATTAGATAAATTGGTTATTTTTTAAAGGAAACTGCTTTTTTTAATTTTGGGAAGGAAAAGAAGGAGGATGCTTAAGTTGATGCGCTCTTTCGTGCTTGTCACTTATCTTATAATTAATAGCGACAAAAATTAATGCTATTCCCTTTTAAAGTAAACCGATTCTGCGCGTAAACTATCACTTTTATTTGGAATCAAGGTTCGAGATATGCTGCAAAAAGTATTATGGATGTATTTTGTCGCCTTTTATCTATTAAATGTATTATACACTTGTATTAAATTTAATTAACCAACTTCTTAAGCCGTAAATTAGGTTTTCTTACTAGAGACCTGGCTCCGAAATCGCACTTTACGCCCCAAGAGGGAAATAACATTTTGCGCCCTAAAAAATTTAAATGGTAAAAACAAACAGACAGATGAAAGTCATAGATAGGGGAAAATCATGAATGATGTAATACTTTTTACTTTTTTCATTTATATCGTAGGTATACAGAAAAAAGTACTGTGTTAGCACTAAAAATCCGAAACCATAGTTATACATATTATAATATGTATACATTAGTCGGTAATGAGTGAAATTACCCTTATTAAGATTTTAATATTATTCACGTCATAAAATGCTACATTGCAATTTTAGTGTAAAATTATAATTTTTTGTGTTAAATTAATTGTATATACATTTATAAAATAAAAATAAAAACGAACAATGTTTTGTAAAATCTTAAGAGAATCTTTAACCACAGCTTTCGGTTGATTAGTAGGTCTTGTTAAATTAAGAACCTAATAAATGGTTTATTTATTTATGTATATATACGAGATTTTTGTGTCCTAGACGTTTCTATGAAACCCGATAACTTTCGAACGCGTTCTTGGATCGAAATTAAACTTTTTTCAAAATTCAAAAATCTAACTTGTTAGTTAATTTCCCGAACATAATTGTTGATGGAATATTTTTGACGTCATTAACCCTCAATAATGACCCACTAAACGTTTAAAAAAATCACAAATCTTTGAAAAGTGTTAAGGTCAAGCAAACATTTTTACACATGTAGTACTTACTATGCATGGTTTATTAAGTTACATTTTACTATCACCATTAGTTTTGAATAGGTTTTTATTGATTGACATGTATAACATAATACAAACAAATCACGTTTTTTGACCAATACATTTGAAATTTTGCATATATTTTGGCAGCCATATATGACATGGAAATTCATGTCATGTCATATGAAGTAATATGAAACTGGTATAGGACAACGTCCTTGTGAATATGTAGGCGCGTGGCCGTGAAGGTGTCACAGGCAGACGTGGGTCCGCGAAGCGGTCTATAGGGCCAACGCCGTAGAGCGGCCAATAGGACGAAGGCCTCTTACTAATTTTTTTTGTAACACTTTTCATTTATACCCTCAATCTCAACTTTTATTGATGATGATGTTAATATATATTTTAATGAATATTAGTACGATTTACCCAAAACAACCTATCATAATTTACATTAAGATGTAAATTATCATACATTATAAGATTAATGTATAAGAATTCTTATACATTAAAATCTTTGAAAATATTTAACTATCAATTTATTCCGGTTTTGCCTCAGGTGCTATAACCACAGGTAACTGTTTTATATGCCATAAACCTGTGTTTATGGCAATGGTAATTACCTGTGGTTATGGCACCCAAGGAATTTTTCTTGGCAAGCATCAGAAGCTAAGTAATTTAAATCCATCGGCCTTATGGTTTTAATGTCTAAAAAATCCTCATACAAAGAAAACATTACCAAGACTTGAAAAAGTTTTTGTCCCCCATGTTACATGAATCTATTATTTTTTCTTTCTCCCTTTTATCTAAAAGATTTTCTTTATTTTAACATAATTGAAAAGCGCAGATTTTTTTTAAGATGACTTGTTCTTTAAGACTTGTAAAAGTCGTACAAACAAATGCATGTCGACCGAGTCTGGTAGCTCAGTGGTAGAGCGCTCGCCTTTCGACCTGGAGGTCGAGGGTTCAAATCCAGCCGGGGGAGGACCTCAATATGAGGTTATCCCTTGTACAGGACACTCGGGAGGTCTTGAACTCAAGGCCGGCTAACCCAGCCAAGGTTTTACGTGGTTTCCTTGGCTACTAATACGCAAATCCGGAGTTGGATCTAGTTCCATCTGAGACAAGTCTGGATCCACGTTTCCGTTGTCTCCAGCTCACGAAAAGTTAATGTTCTGCGGGCTGGGCTGGAGGAGATGAAGGTCGGAAAGATATACTGAGCCTTTGTATGTCCTAAAACTTAGTCAGTGAAAGTGATGGCGGCGACACGAGTAACGTAAGTGACTAGGAACAAAGTGCTCGGTTCTTGTAGACAGACGTCTCCTAATGGCACTGCGGAGCTTTGACTTTCAGGTCAGGGCTAAAGAATGAGTTTGTGCACGCTGACATCTGGGTGCTAGAGCTCTTTGTCGGGTGGCACTGAACTGGCCAGAGCGGTGAGCCTAGCTAGAGTCTGGTGATGCTAGTGGAACTGATGAGATTGGTGAAACTGGAAGGACGAGGTCAAGTGAGACTAATATGATCAGAGGAGCTAGGAAGACTAGATCAAACAAGCACACAGTGAACCTAGTAGTCGGCGCTAGCCAGAGCGGTGAGCCTAGCCAGAGTCTGGTTGGGCTGGATGAATTAGACACACTGTGAACTGGTTATATGTGCTACCATGTACGGAGGGGGTGCTTCCTAGATGATTGGATGCGTACAAACTCCGGGGTTCATGTTAAGTGAGATTTGAGTGAGGGGAAAACGCTAAATGACCCTACGGCTTAAAGCGTAAAAAAAATGCATGTCTTATCTCAGAATCAACTTTAGTTCAATTTTAATTCAGTGACTTATTCGTTTAAAATTGAACTAATGTTATAATGAGATAAAACATTTATATTTTAAACATTTATGTTTTGATCAACCCGATCAAAACATTTTTCTGCGTTTTATGTATTTTCAAAGTTTTTGCTGAGTCATTACTGGGGGATAATGACGTCATACAAAATATTTTCCGGATAGCACAACCTAAAGATTAATTTTTAATTATTATTTTTTTAAAGTTTTAACTCTCTAGCATAAATTCACTGAGAGCTACGATGATGACACACACAGCACCTATAGGGATGATTCTGGTGACGACCCAGTTTCGGATTATTTGGTCATGCCGTTCTCATATGCATGAATGTAATTCCAATGATTGAATTAAGTTTTAATTATTGAAATGTATATTTTCATTTATTTTATTTTATATTTTCATTTAGTTGCTTCTGAAAATTTACATATAGTTAGTTTTAATTAAAATTATATATATGATCACGGAAGCTTTGTCCTTATCCCTCTGTTTATACTTTGTTTATAGTAATTATACAGAAGAAGTTTTGTCAAAACTTAAATTTTGTTTTATTAAATAGGTGCCAATGGAATATTAGTTTAAATGGAAAAGCAAAAATTAAAGTTATTTTGGCTAGTAAACTTTTTCTATAATTATATTATTTTTTGCGAATTAAGAATTCTTTTTAATTAAAAACGTCTTTTAAGAAAATTAATTTGTTTATCTTTCTTAACATATTATTTCTTTCCCCCATTTAATTTAATAACACTTGATTAATACTGTAATGCTTATTAATAAGTTTGATTACTATATTAATAAGTTGATGCTTCTTCGACTCTACTCTCATGCTAAAAAAGAACAATTACTTATTAGTTGTTGATCTCCAAAAGCTCTTTTGTGTTCATATGGATTATTTACTACATCAAAATTTGTTTATTTATTTACATCGCAAATAAAGAACCGTTTTTATATTTTCTGGACCAGAAGAAGTTTGACTATTCTTAAACTGGCAATAATTCTGAAAGTCAAAGATTTTATTGGATTTCACATATTGTAGGAAATACAACACAAAAAACATTCACATAAAATCGGATACGGAGTACCTGGGAACTTTTCCTAATCACATCGGATTCACTACGCTCATCCTCCATAAGTTGGACTTGCCTCGCTCGTCCTCAAATGTACAGTGCAACACTTCTTTAGACTCAGATAAGAAACACATTCATTTCATTACAGCGGTCACTCATCCAGGCTCTGAACTTTCTCGAAGCTGCTTAACTTTTATGATCGAACAAAAATCATGGATAAACTTGTCGTACTGAAACGAAACTCTGTGTGCTTGTTTAATACGTAATGGTATACACTTGTACCCAATCAACTTGATTAAATTATTTTCCAATGTTTTAAAAAACGTACACAAGTCATTTGATAAAAATATAACTAGATAATGAGATGAAACTTAGCACTATGTTATAAACCAATAGTATATTGGTTTATAACAAAAATATGACTATCTTTTTAAAATAAGCTTTGCACAACATTTTGCTCGCACAGTAAGATAATCTGTAAAATGTTTCAGGGCATATTCTTAAAAAATCCCTAAATTCCTTAATTGACCCACAAGTCTTAATGCTACTGGTTAGCCTTTAAATCATTAGCAAGAAATGGAACCAGATGTGTAAGGACCATAGCGTACCAAAAAAAAATTGTCCGGCTTGTAGACTTCCTACCAGAATTGTTTTGTAGTAATTTACTTACATAGATTAATTTCATCAATTTTCAACTATACGAACCTAAGCCTCTGGCTTTAGTACTTCTTGTGCTCGTTTCGATTCCGGACCGGTTTCATCTAATTCAGAGCGCCAAAAAACATTACAAACATTCAACTTACCTGAATTTTAGCGAATTGACATCGAAAACATATTCGACAGGGAAGGGGAGACGTAGTTCCTCCGTAAGGAGGGTTTCCCCTGATCATGAATTTTCATAAAATTGAGGCTTGCTCAAGTCTTTGAATAGTCCTATCGAGCAGTCGACTGATAATGGAGAATTATTAAATTTAAACTTACGAGAGAATGGCTGAGGATGGGACTAATATAATTAAAGCTAATATAATTAAAATTGACCTAGAACCACCCCTTTCGTTGTCCTTATTATTATGTATCCCTAAATATTTAACTAAATTGTACCATCCCTTAATTTTACTAATCTCCATTGTATATTCAATTTCATGAGTGTTTATTTATAAATACTAATAGAGTTTGTCCTTTTCTTTTATCATACTCATCTATTTTTATTTAATTGTTTTACCAATTAGATATCTATTATTTTAATTAGAATTTTGAATATTCATAGTTTTATTTTACCATATTTTTCTCCATGTGTTTATTATTTTATTTGTTAATATAGCTGTTCATGGAATATTTTGTAAGTACATTAATAAAACGAACCTGTTAAAATGAAGCGAACAAGATTTTTCTTTGATTAATTTTGTTGCGTCTAAAGCTTGAGCCTTTTTATGTACCTACTTTATTTTTTAATGTTGTGATTCGTTCTGTGGTCGTGATGCACGTTATAGGTAAATGCTAATATATTAATTTTCTTAACAACAGGCATTTTTGTTATATAGCAGTTATTTTAGCGATTTTATATGTCCTTATTTATAATATTATTCATGAATACTTAATATAACAACGTTATCTTATAAAACGAAGCATGATTAGTTAGAATACTGTGGTTATTAATGCAGCAATATTTTTAGCAGTTCTGGCATTATGCAGGAAGAGATTGGGTAAGATGCTCGATTACCTGAGTTTATAAGTTGCTGTATACTTACTTTAAAAGATAGCTACATATCTCCTTCCCAAAAATATTTATTTTATAATTAAATTTTCTTTGCAATAGCTCTCACTTTTTCGTTCTTATAAGGATAAGATTACTTTGCAAAATAAGTGTACATTTTTTTATGCTACAAAGCGGCAAATTGTAGTCTTGCTGGATTACGCAAAGTTTTGTCCCCTGACTTCGTGGTAGAAACAAGTAGGGGTCCGCGAGCTAATATGATAAATGCCATTGCGATAGCAAAATATCGCACCCTAGCATGTAATTTAAAAAGTATAAAATACCTTACCATAACATAAAAGAACCTAAATGTTCATACATATTTATTGTATATACTTATAGTTTTAAATTTTTAAAAAGTCGACGAATTATCCAAAAGAAATTGCATTCATACGAATTATCTCGATTTTTCAGGGACTGGTGAGTGGGTGGTGGGTTTCTATGAAATATTACATTTAACTGTTTTTTTAAAATTATATTTTTCTTATTTATTAAGTTAGTATGTAGCTTTGTTCGCTTGAAGGAAAGCGAACTAAGTATTGGGCTAGTTAAAAAATCTGCTTCTACTACAAGAGATTGATAAAGTTAAATTCAGATAATTGTCCGAGTGTAATTTACATATTATTCTTGGGACTCAGAACGATTGTTGCCGCCATATGTTTCTTTGAGTTAAGGCGGTACATGCCCTAGACCTACAAAAACCCTAGTTCACGGACAGTCGAAAAAGTTTTTTGCTAGCCTAATTAAGTTGCCTAATTGCCATCATTCAAAGAGATTATTCTTACATAAACCTAACAGTATTCTTTTGCTCAGGGGTATGTGAATACGAGACTTATTTTCAGGAGATAACTGCTTTCTTTTTGCTTTTCTTACCTTTTGTCAGGTGCTATTATAATGAATTTACATATTGTAAGATCTGACAATTTTATACGCTTTACAGCACAACTTCTCTCTCTTTCACTATTAGCACTACATACCTTTTTGCGCACTCCAAAAAGCTCATTTCATAATGTCCTTTGGATAAAATAAATAAAATGTTTCAAAGAAATCTAGTATGGCGTTCCTGATTTCTGCTGTCACACAACTAAGGACTGACATCGCTCAAAGCTGCTTTTATAATTCAACAAAAACCATACTTGATGTATTTAAACTTTAAACTAAACTTAATATACTAATTTATTACATAAAAGGATTTATGTGTACCAAATTTCAACTCAACTAGACTATTATACGAATTTTACAATTTTTAAAAAATGTGTTCAAATCATTTGATAAAAAATGAACAAATGCTGATAACGAGATAAAAATCGGCTCATTTGTTGGTCTTACACATGGCTGCATGCGTGCTAAATCTCAAACCGAAGGACAATATTTCAAATATTTGACACAGCAACAACAATAAGTTTTACTGAGTCATTATACTGGGTTAATGACGTCATATTTTTTCCGGATAGCACAATAAGACCTAAGGATTATTTTTTTACCAAGATTCAACTCTCTAGTATCAATACACTGGAATATATGATGATAACAGACAAACACACTCACACATACAAACAGACAACTTTGTGAAAATTACTTATGATGTCTTAAAACACCTGAAACGGATAATTTAGATGACATAGTGATTTCGGATTTTTTTGCTAACAATATTCATTCTATTTACTTATGGTATAAATGAGGAAATGTATAAAGTTTTTAGGGTTAAAGTCATGTAGTTTTTTAGGAGGTTACTTTTTCATAAGCGTATTTTGCTTTTACTAATTGCTGAAATGAAATTAAATATGCATTTTTATTACACTTCAAACTAATTTTTTGATTCAGTTAAACAATTATCAGTTTGTAAGGAAGGAGTATCTATTAGTTAGTAATATTAAATCTGAATATCCTTTATGTCTTAAGGCTTCCTTTGATCACCTTATAAATATTTGAATTTCCACTTCTTATCAACTACTTCCAATTTTTAATTTTGGGTTTAAAATCAGCTACTGCCGATATTGACTTTGGTAAATAGATAGCAGATCAACGGCACCGATTCTTCAATAGTTTCTTCAGCTTGGAGTTAATAGAACCTATTTTAAATATTGCATTGCATCTTTCCATTTATAAACGCCCATAAGAGCCCCCTATCGCCGCTTCACGGCTGCATGATTATTATCCTATAACTAGTTTGTCGTATTACTAGATTATATTAGTGGCATATTGCCTAATATTGTGGTAATATTCCACTTTATTCCAAATGTATTTGTCTATTACTAATGTTTTTACGTGATTTGTTTACATGAAGTTCTATATATTAAACAATAAATCGGAATTCATGCTGATAGTAAAATTTCATAGTATAGTAAATGTACAATAAATTTCAGCCTAATCTGATAACTTTTTAAACGCATGCAAATTTTTGAAATTTTTGCTGTCATTATTATGGGTTAATGGCGTCGTGCACAATTCATTAAAACTTCGAGACTGTGAACCTTTTTTAAAAAATCTCTTCTCTTCTTGGCCTCAATCTCATAAGCTCATTTTTCCTTTGGGAATTCGCTAAATACCGTTTTCCGTGTAAAATTTTGTTCAATATACATAGTTAGTTTAGAGTTACTAGGTTTACAACGTTTATTTATTAGGGTTTATTTAAGCATATTAATTTGCTCAAAAAGAAGCCCGTAAAACGACTTTGCGCATGTGTTTGTTATTTTCTTTTTAGCATACTTAGTAGTTACAAAGTGGTTTTCCTTTATTATATTTAGTTGGACTTCAGCTGAGTAACTATGTAACAGCAAATATTTTATCGTGTTGTCTGTCTATGTGTTTGGATGTGGTCGGTTTTGAGCATAATTTTTGTTTTGTTCATGATAAGAGTTTTATTATACTCAAAAATCAACCATTGAGTCAAGTTGGGTTGCCAAAAATTTAATTCCAGGAAGAAGGTAATCATGGCTTCTAAAAACAACATAAGTCATGCCAAAGCTATGATAAATGTATTTTTCAAGTATCTTTTAAACCTAATAAAAATAAGCTGCCATTCATGGAACGAAGTGTTTTTATTAATAGATTTAAAAATTATAATATATGAACACAAAAAAAGTTAATTTAAAAGTAATGATATGCTCTGTTACTTATGATAAAAGTAAGAAAAGTGCTCACCCAGTCATATAAATATCTAAAGATCCGTGCGATATACCCAGAAACTTTAAAACATTATCGGTAACATTTTTCATAAATCAAATATTTTTAATGATTTTTTAAATGTTTTATGTGATGATTTTTTGATACATTATTTTTCCTTCTCCTAGGACTTGATTTGTGTGCCAAGTTAAATTGAAATTGTATCAGTCTTTTGAGCTATTTTTTTACAAGAAATGTGCTCATCTATTCAAATATCTCGAGAGCTGTACTAGCCGCAGATCTGTCTGAGGCCTTTTACTATTTAAAAAAATTTAAATAGTAAAATATTAAATAGCATTAGAAACAGTGCTTACCCAAACATATTTTTTCGCAAGTTTTTAAAAGTTTGAAGTGCCATTATTTTGATTTGTCGTGTTATATTAACCCAAAAATTTAATCGTCTTCTTCTTATAGGACTTAATTTTTATGCCGAGTTTCATTAACAGTGGATCAGCTGTTTGAGCCGTGGCGTGTTTACGATAAATGTGCACATTCATACATATTTATTGACAACAAATATATGCAATTTTGGGATCTGTTGGCACCGGATTGTCGACATTTTATGTTATATTTTTGCTAATGCAATGCTTCTCTCCTTTCAAGAGGTAGGGAAGCAAAAATATTTAAAGGGTTTAAAAGTTGAACCCTAAAAATGAGCAAAACAATTTTTTTGCATGTAGTAGCATTCTAAAAAGAATTCGTCTGCCTTGCACCTATCATGTAGCTTTAACCTTTTAGAGTATATTAATTTATAACGAATTCTACAAACTTATCCAAGTCGTTGTTTTTACTTACAGTTATTGTAGAGTGGACATCAATAACATAGACTGGAGACTTAACGTAATGTGTACCTGCCCTAACCTATCTTAGATTCCATTATAGAATTTTATCAAGCTACTCTTCTATCACATCATTCGTCTTCAACATCTTAAAAAATATATATCACAACTTTGATTGCTTTAGCCAAGTGGAAGGTTCGAAATAAATTACTTCCATCAAAATTGTACACTACTTCGTCCTCTTATTACAATAAAAAACATTCAGTACAATCAAAAACATTTATTCCATTCAGTACGAGATTTTTTAATGAAACTCAAGCCGATTATAATTAAGTGGGAATACATAAATGCGTGACTCTAGGCTGTTATAGCTTCACGATTTCCATTTTCGTTACAGCTGCTTTAGTTATTTTTATGCAAGTTAACATTACCTGACATCTTAAATCATTAATCAGACCTCAATAATATAATTATTTTATTTTCATTTTCTAATCAATTTAGGAGATATCATTTTCCGTCCAATTTTGGTGTAATTTTGTCTTTAAATGTAATTATTTCAACTTTTATATTAGAGAAGGAAAATTTTTAAAAGTGTTAGTTGGCTTAGTGGACATTACAGAACTTCTAAAAACTTTATAAATAAAAATTAATAAATTTAAAAGATTACTGCTAAATAAAAATATTGCTGGGTCTGTCAAAATGTTCGTTAGTGATAGGCATATATTAATTTGTGTGCAAGCATTTGTAGTATAGCGTCTGTAGGAGCCTATTTATATGAAAATGTAACTTTCAGACTAAATGAGAATTATTGAGGGCCGATATTTGGATTTTATCCAAAGTATTATTTCTCTTTTGCTTGGTTTAGTTTAAACTTGGTGCTTGTTGTACTTGGGGTGGGGGAACATGTCGCCGACCCCAACTATATTCTAATTCTAATTTACGTTCATCTAAATTTGTTACCATTTAATTCTATTTCTAAAAAGTTCTGCTATGTATATATATATTAGTTATAAAATAGTCAGAAACCTTTCCAAACGCTTCTTTTAGATTTTTTTTCTTATAAACTGCTCTAAATTTCCACTGAATTTTACATTTAAACAGTAAGTGGCACAGTCATGTACCTCTTACTATATGAATGTGACTGTAGCTAGCAAGTCCTCACATCTAATTTTTATGTTATATTAGTTATTGCACTGAGTCTATACTCAGTGGGATAACTAATGTGTTAAGAACTCTTAAGTTAGAGAACTCGTTAAGTCTCAGAGTCGCCTTATATAATATTGCAAGTTATAGATAAACCGCGTAGGTTAAAACGGTGTCGCTATAATCTACTTGCACAATCGCAGGCTTTAGTCAGTATTGGCTTTTCTAGCTTTTCAAGCATTTTATTGTGTCTTTATCAATTAAACATAAACTTTTATAGATTATTCAAAATTTTTACTCCATAGATTCTACTTTTATATTGTGTAGGAAAGGTCTAGTTTATTGATTTTTTTCTTTTTCTTCTGAAAATATTCTAAACATAATTTAATTATTATGTAGACAAAATACATATAGAGACACAAATCCCGTCAAACCTCTGTAGGTAAATATGTTTAAGCTCCATCTATTGACAAAACTTTGAAACTGAATATTACAAGTTGTAGACAAGGAGCGTAGGTTAAAATGGTGTCACAGTAATCTACTTTGATGCACAACCGCAGGCTTCAGTCAGTACTAGCTTTTCCTGCTTTTCAAGCATTTTATTGCATCTTTATCAATTTAACATTTACTTTTATAAATTAGGCAAACTTTTTATTCTATGAATTCTATTTTTATATTGTGTGAGAAAGGTCTAATTTGGAGAAAGTTTTCTTTTTCTTCTGAAAAAATTTCTATAAATAATTTGATAGTATGATTTTTTATTAAACTAATTAATTTCTCTTCTCTTTTGTTTCAGGACGAACATTTAGATCCAAGTGCGACTGAAACATATATGGGTGAATGGAAGAACGATAAGAGATCAGGTTTCGGTATTAGTGAGCGAAGCGACGGTCTTAAATACGAAGGAGAATGGTTTAATAATAAGAAGTACGGATATGGTGTTACGACATTACGTGACGGCACCAAAGAAGAAGGAAAATATAAGAATAACCTCCTAGTTACCTCTCATAAGAAGAGACATTTATTTTTAATCAGATCTAGTAAATTTAGGGAAAGGATAGACGCTGCTGTTAATGCCGCTCAAAGAGCTTCCAAAATAGCTCTTCAGAAGGCTGATATTGCTATTTCAAGGTAAAGTAAGACTTAAATTTTTGATAAATAACCATTAAGAGAAGATTTAAAAATAGACCGATATTTTAGGCCTCTACCCTTTATATCTTAATTATAGTCTCTGATAAAAGTTAATCGTTAGTTGTGCTGATATTTTTATCGTGTAATATGGAATAGAAGAAATAATGATCTCCTTATAAGAGACTGTCTCGGGTTTAAAATTATATAATAAAACTACTTATTATTTTTATAATAAAAAAATCGAGTATGGGGTACCTCGGAATTTGTCCTCATCACATCGGATTCGCTACGTATCCTCCCAGCTTTTGACTCGCTTCGCTCGTTCTCAGAATATACAATTCGGCAAATTTGTACTGCAACATGTCTTCGGACTCGATTCGCTCGTCCTTAGGTAGTAAATACATCTGTTTCATTCTCAGTGGTCACCCATACAGCACCGACCACGCTCAATGCTGCTTAATCTGTATAATCTAACAAAAATTATGGATATACTTGTAATAAAACGAAACTTAGTGAACTTATTTTATAAGTAAATGTATACACTTGTACTAACTTTCAACTCAATTCAATCATTTTCTGATTTTTACTATTTTTTAAAAAACGTACTCAAGTCATTCGATAAAAATGTAACTTATGCTGATAATGAGATGAAACTTGTCACATATGTTATTCTTATACTTACGTACGTGACATACGTGACAAATCTCAATACGATCTCATTTTTCCGCGTTTTAATTTTTTTTTTAATTTTTGCTGAGTCATTATTGCTGGTTAATGACGTCATAAAAAATTATTTTCCGAATAGTACAACTACAGTGGTAGACTGATTTTTGTACGATGTTTCAACTCTCTAGCATTAATACACTGGGCGCTACGATGATATCAGACATGCACAGTCACATACAGACAGACAACTTTGTAAAAACCACTCAGGAGACCTGAGTGGTACTAAAAACACCTGAAACCGGATTTAACGCCGGTTTCGGATTGTTTTGTAAATACAATGCTTTTTCTATATACCTACGTTATACATGAGGGCAAGTAAACATGTAGGAGTTAATGTTTCATTGTTTTCAATTATTTATTTATTTTTATTTTGAATTCAAAAAAATGTCATGTCAATATTTGATGTAATTTTTAAAAAAATATATGATTATTAATTCTGACTTGGTCTGGATAGAAGATATTGCATTTATTAATTTGTACGGTGTATATGAGTATAAAAGCGCGTACAAACATATTATTTCAATTAAATTGAATGACACAGATTTGTGTTTGTGACAAGCTCCCAGTGTTTCTTGGTTTGAGAGGGGGAGATTTTTTAGAGAGTAGATAATTGAGGGGGAGGTTTAGGTGATTGAGGAGAATTTAATTTAAAAAAATAAATTTGTAAAATAATTCTTCCTTATTTATAATTGTTATGTAACCCACTACAATCATTGTCTTCGTAACGTTAGTTGCAATCGCAACTGCAGTACTTATTTTTGAGAGCTGGGTATGCCATCATACTCGATAAAAGCTAATGAATACTCGTAATAATAAACTTGTAATTACGACTTTTATATAAAGTGCACTATATTTACGATCATAAAATCTTTGTTAATAATGCCAAGGTATAGAGTGTCATGATTTCGAACAATTTCCAAATTCTTTTAAATAAGACGTAACATTATGACCGGAATCATCATCAGTTAAAAGAAAATATATATTTATATGAGAGGATACGGTACAAACATATAGCTTTACGTATAAATAAGATTTGATGCAAAGACGTTAGACTTACAAGTTGTTATACATATATACGTTATTTATTTACTATTTTATTTGGTTTTAAATTTCATGAAATATCACGCTAAATATGACGGCTTTTAAAATATTTTATTAATTTAAAAGTATTTAACACTTACGTAGTCGATGTAAACATAGGCTATGTAAGGCTATGTAATGTGATGTAAATATATACGCCTATGTAAAAAATTGTTTAAACCATTTTCGGTATGTCTATTTTGATAATTCTCTTCATGGTAGAATTTATAATCACCTTTTATAAAAGCTATCTGTGTCTATATATGCTATAAACGTTTAAGATTTACTTTACGTTAAATTAGGATTAAATGCACCTTTTATATACCTACTATCTATATTACTATACCTATTATATAAATGCTTAGATATCTATTGTATTATATATGTATTAAGATTTTTTCTGAGAGTATTTCATATTCCTGTATGTCCCGTCTCACGTTAAGTTTAGAGTTATATCAGCAATCCTTGTATAAGAACGCCAAGTGAGAGTATGGAATAATTAGATCTGTAGCACGTTTCTTAAAAGTGTTCTTTTTAAGTTTTATGAACTAGTACCTTATTGAAGAGAATAAATAAATACAATTAAAAAATGTCGATCAATATCAAAATGAAATTTTGTGTACCTTCTATGGATGCAAGAGTTTAGAAATTTATAAGGTGATTCGATGTAAGGAAATTCGATGTAAAGATTTATAAGGTGATTCGATGTAAGGAAATTCGATGTAAAGATTATAAGGTGATTCGATGTAAGGAGATGTAAAGATTTATAAGGTGATTCGATGTAAGGAAATTCGATGTTATAAGGTGATTCGATGTAAGGAAATTCGATGTAAAGATTTATAAGTGATTCGATGTAAGGAAATTCGATGTAAAGAAACCAATCACATTCGGAGGTTATAACCTGGCTTTTTTATGAATGAAGTGTGACGTTATTGCAGGAATCGGTATTGGTGGTCAACATTGAAAATTTACTATTTATTCCTGCAATGACGTCAATTCCAGACTATAACCTAGCATGTCAAGAAACATTTGATTTCATTCATAAAAACCATCTAATTGAATCACCTATAAGTTCTATCAGCTTGTTATAGATGTACAGCTTGAGTCAAATGTCAAATCGATTAGTCAAATTATCGATTATAACCATTTTTTAAGTTTCGACGACTCGGCAGAATAGGCATCTTCCGGGCAGTACAACTAGTCGTATAGTGTGATTTTGAGCTAAGTTTTTTAACTGTCTAGCATAAAATAGTAGGGGTTATGCGTGTCACAGACACACAGTCTGCCACCATGTTAAAAACCATTCAAATCGTCATGAAATGAATAGATTATTATGATGAATTCTCGGTTTTGGATTTTTGTAGACGAAGAAAAGTAAAAATATGAAAAATTTGCAAAAGAAACTGCATAACATTTGTGTTTAGATACTCATAGTATAAATACATTAGAAACCTAAATATCAATAGTTTTCTAAAAAATATGAATTATAGCCCTACAACTTTTTACGATAATTTTAAATGAGGCAAAGTTATTTTGAACCAGTAAGTTTAATTGTCTCAAGATTTTTACAAAAAAAAAATAATTTAACTAATTTTTTGCACGTTTATGCTGTTTATAAATTAGGACAAGAACGCTTAAAAATACAACCCTTAAGAAAAACCTGAGAGCTTAAAGTTGTTTACGAACATTTCTGTAGAGATGTTTAGCATGCAGGTACAGATGCTGGGTGTTCTCACACCCTAGTCTACCTTGCCTTGCCTACTAGAATCCAGTAAACCTCTTCATCACAACTCTAGATGTTGCTTTTGCATTTCAATGATCTCTTATAAAAAGTAACATCTTGCTACATCTTAAATTATACATTTTTGATCTATTTAATCCATAAAATCCAAAATTGTCTTTCTACTAGACTTTATTATTTCCCTTTGTTTAAACTACTACTTTTCTTTCTAATAAAGAAAGGATAAGTCGTTATTTTTACTGTTTTCTTCATAATTTTAGACTGGATAAGACACTTTAAGTGACCCCCTTTTTGTCTGTATTCCAATTTTGATTTAGCGTGTTTACAAAACTTCTATTCGTCGGAAATTAGCCTTATAAATGAGAAACTTCTGAGTAAAATGTAGATTGATATTGCGCTAGACTGGTAAGCCTAGACCACTGCTATACCTCGTTGGCTAGAATTCGTTTAGTATATTCCGTTATTGAATTATAATTTTCAGATTATTTGTTTATATAGTTCTAGAATACTTCACCAGGAACTGTTTTTCTAGATAACCAATGGTTGTAAAAACTAATGGTAACCATCAGTATGTGTTTTGTCAATAAAACAACTTACATTCTTGTTGATGATATAAACATAACACATTTTGAAAGGTTAACTAAAGAAAATATCATTTAAAGTCATGTCTTGTATACGTAGAACACTGCTCATTTTTTGATTATTTTTTTTATCTAACCCTTAAAGCTAAGGTTTGAGGGATTTAGCCTTTATGCTTTCAAAGCGGAGCTCATGCGGATCAATTACTGTCTATTTGCATTGATAATTTTTAATTTAGGTTTTGGAACATTTTGAGAAGAAAGTATTAGTATCTTATATAAATAGTATTTTATAAATTTTAGTATCTTTATAAATTTCACAATTGTTAAAATTGTTTTATAGAACGGCGACGGCTAGAGGCAAGGCTGAAGTAGCTGATATGGCAGCTGATCAAGCAAGAGAAGATTTTGAAATGGCTAAATCTACCGCCCTCAAATTCGCTCCAGATTTCACGCTACCTGGTATTAATACCTATGTTCAATTTAATTTTGAATGCTTAATAGTTTTATTGAATACGAAATCAGTATTTTAGTGTATGTTATGTTATGTTTTGTGTGTAATCTGTGAAATTGCAAAGAATATGTATCGCACAAGAATCGGAAAAGTCCGTTCTTTGAAGATAAAATATCAGTTCATAGCCTTAAGTGTTAGGTAACATGCTGAGTTAAATTGGGTTGGCAACCATTTCTTCATTATAATTAACTAGCAATGTTCACTGTGGACTGTTGCCTAACGTCCTCGGTCGTGAATGTAGCCTGATACGTTTAACAAATCATACATTAACCGTTTTAAACGGGTAACCAAATTAAAAAAGAAAAAACCAGCTAATTCTCTTATTTTTTCTATATAGGTCTGGAAAAATTGAGAAGTCGAGAGATCCGAGCCAGGCATGAGGAGTCCAAACAACAGCAGCAATCTTTATACCATCAACATAATCAGCAGCCCAGTGCTACGTCAGCTGTAAATAGTATGCCATCTAGTACTGTTAATAGCTTAGATCCTAGCTTACCTGGTACACCAGCTAGATATCAAACTGTTTATGATGGTCCCACCTCATCATCTTATAGTAATACGGCCACAACAGCTGCTCAACCGACTTCTTCGCCTTACTCATCTCCCTCCCAGCAATACCAGGTATATAAATACCCATTATATGTACAAATCATTACTATACGTGATATTTATGTTAAAAAAACATTTTTTGTATATTATTTATTATTTTTCAGACTCAAGCGTCCCCCTATCAGTCGTCCCAGCAAACCGCGTACCAGCAACAACAAGTCGCTTTCCAACAACAGCAAGTCGCATTTCAGAACCAACAGCAACATAATACGTTCCAGAATACCCAAACAGCAATGGATAAGAGTCACTTACTCCAGGACGGCCACCCAACACCACCCGATAATAAAATGTCGTCCAACCCCACCGCCCAAACTTACGACGACCGAACGACTGCTAGACGTACTTCTAGACAACTTCCTTCTGATAGTCCCGCTTATAATTTTCAACAGGTATGAACTAAATTTGGTTTTTCTTGCTTAATTTTGTAATTTTTAAAAGTGTCAAGTGTTTTTGGTGAGCCTATATATATATATATATATATATATATATTCGAATTATTAAATAAATTTAATCATTGTCCTTTATTAAATTACGTATTTTTTTGTTTGTTTTAGGCAATGAGCGACCATTTCGACCACTACAAAAGGCCTCCTAGTCGAGACAGTAGCGTAGACAGGTATAGCAGAGCTGCAAGTAGGCTGGGAGCGGCAGGTTCTAGACAACCATCTGTAGAGAAAACATCTTCTATTCAAGGAGATATAGAACCTGCCACAATGCCTGGGCAACCGAGATCTAGAGCTCCTTCAATAGGTCGTAGTCCAACTCCTTCACTCGCAGGTAACCAACGATTCTTTGTTTATATTTAAGTTTCTGATAATTTTTTTCAATCATCATAAAAATTAGTTAATTTTTCTTTTGGGAGTACGCTAAGAAAAACAATGCCTTTTTCCCATCTATCTGATGTTAAATAGAGTTGGCCTGGTTCATTTAAAAAAAAACATTAAAAAACTAAGATTAGTGTCCAATTTCATTTTCAGGTACGCGAGGAAGTACGCCCACTCCAGTACGGGGTCCAACCGCTGGTAATGGTGCTGCTGTTGGTGCCGGCGCTGCTCCCTACACTGTCCCTCCTTTCGAAGAAGTCTTGCTCAGGAAACGTGGTCTTGGTCAGGACATCCTACCCTCTCCAATACAGCCCAAAAGAACTGAATCGCTTTATGTATCACCTCAAAAAACCCCTATTAGTAGGGTAAGTTCTTTTTACACAACTAACGTTTTAGATAGGATTATTAAACTATTTAGGTTAGTTAAATAAAAAAGGATATAAACAAAAAAAGTTCCGACACAACAAATAAAGGATTGCAATTTTATTTTTCCTGCTTGATTGACACAGTGATATTTTTGTTAAAAGTACAATTATTAACTTAGACCTTTTTTCAAAAGGAAATATCTATTTTTCCATCTATAGGCGTTTGAGTCGTGTAGAGTTAAAGTTTCATTTGCGAGAGCAAATTTATGAAATTTACGACTAAATTTAATTTTTTTTTGTAAAATTTTGGATATTTTTTGTGCCTGGAGCTGCGGATTGGTTTGTTCACTTCTCCCCTCTACTTGTTTGCTTTTCTTATTATTTATTCTCTTTAAATTGTTTTTAAAGAGTTATATTTTAAAATTTGTTGCTCGTATGTTTTCTTTTTAATTCAAGTTATTTTTTTTATCCTCTCTACCTCCTTCCACTCTTGAGCATTGATTACAGCGCTCTAAACGATTAAACTTTGTGAGTGTACCCTCACTTTATTATATTCTACAGCCCTTCCAATAGCTTTTTTGGTAGGCTTTTAAGACTTCGCCCTTGGCCTTGCCCTCTGAACATGATTCGTGCTGCAGAAAATTCTGTTTCTTCAGAGTGCTCTGGACGATCAGACCCGCGGATGCACCCCTAAATCTAACTCAGTAAATGGTAGCATTACCATCAGTGGCGATGGTAGAAAAGGGCAGGGACTCAAGTCCCCTGGGAAAAAGCCCCATCCTCTCAAACAGTTACACAGGAAGAGATATATAAGTAATATGAAAAAAAGGGGAAAAATAATTAATGAAGAGGTTTAATGGACTGTTGATAATAATTATACATAATTTATTGAAGACTGCAGTTCTTATGAAAACTTTTTTAAAACATTTTACAAATTAAACGTTTCAGAGAGTGAAACTCTGCATCATCAGTAGTAGAATAATCTAACTAATCCAGCATCAAAGAAAGAAAAATAGGGTATTAAATTATGTTTTTAGGTTACCCTAAGCTATACTTATTGTATTGCCTATAAAGATTTAGGTCTTCCAGTGGTGACCGCGTCAATGTAGATGAAGAATCCGACATTTCGCCTCCACTGTGGGAGGCATCAAAATGCTCTACAAAACTGAACTCAGTTTTGTAGAGCATTTTGTTTCTATCCATGATGTTCTACATCCCTGATGAGGCCTCCCACAGTGGAAGCGAAACGTCGGATTCTTCATCTACATTGACGCGGTCACCACTGGAAGACCTAAATCTTCATGACAATAACCGCGGAAGCCTACGCAGTTTTTTGTATTGCCTATGGTAGATACGAAATATAGTAAGAATATGAAGTAAACTGGAGTCATTTTTTTAATGTCTCATTAGTGCCTCATCATCAATTATATTGCAATGATGGAGACTAACACAAATTCTAATATTGTATTGTCGTTTTTTATATTTCATTTTTTTTAACTTCACAGTTAAGAAGCTTCTTTTAACGCAAACGTTCAATAATATTTAGTGAGTCTATATAAATAAACTCCTAGATACCAGGGGTTTAGGATTGAAGCTACCAAGGTCGGGCCATTGCAAAACATTATTGATAAAGTATCTCATAATTTTTATTGTTTTTCATAATTTTTATAATTGTTATAGTATCTCATTATTGTTTTTTTTTCTTTGTTTGACATAAATGTAGCATGTTTTTGTTATTATTACTTTTTTCAACCCCTATGTGACGATCTTGATGTCAACATGATAAGTTATATCAAACCCACCGGAAGTAGGTTTTCCTCCTTCCTAGCTAGGATTGCCAGTGAATAATGCTTGTTTCAAAAACATAATCAGTTTGCGATTTTTTTTCTTTAATATTAATTGCAAGTATCTGAACCAAAACGCTCTTTGCATAAAGTAACAACTACTTTTTTCTTGATCTACACCCTAAACCAAATATATGTTTCTAGGTTGTGACCAAATCTAATCGTACTCGTTCAAAATTCCCCTATACTAAAGTCAGATTCGTTCAGGTAATTCATTTTTAGACATTCCATTGCACTTCATAGCACATTTTCTCTTTTACTCTCTATCAATTATGGCATTTATTGAAATATTTATTTATTTTTATTGTTCTTTTAAATATAATTGTTTCATATTATATAATAATTTAAAAAATATTTCTTATGTGTGAACCATTAAAATTCGATCAGACGGTTTTAGCTATTACCTGGGTTTCCTTCTTTATTTCAATTGACAACTTTAATTATGGTAGAAAACGGATGGAAAGAGATATGATAGTTCTTAAGACGATTTTTGGCAATCTAATTAGTTTCCAGAATAATTTTCCGATCTCGAATTTTTTTTAATGTTATCATTTGTTAAAGTCTTTCAGTAGTTGCACCATTCTGCAATTGCAAACGATCTTATTAAAAATTTATTAATGATAGACTAATAGATCTTTTTGTATGCGTAAAACTTAGGAATTCATCAAGGCTCGGTCTTAAGTCCATTATTTATGTTAAAACTTCGCTAATAACTCAAAATTTCATGATCATTCCACATATTTATTAAAAATACCAGCAGTGGTTCGCAAGCCGGGAAAACTTCTTTTGCAATGCTTGCTTTCTTGCGCGAGTTCTTGCTCAGGTTTCCGGTGTATGCTTCTTAGTTGCAACACTTTTACTTGTCTGTCAATTTGCATGGATTTCTTAAAAGAAATACGCATTTTCATACCATGGGTAGTACAGCGCTATGCTTGCCCTTGTTAAATTATTTTTGCACAAAATTTAGAGCAGTCATAAAAAGCTCAGATTATGCTAATCTTCAAAATATTTTAGTGCACTTCTTTTGAAACATCTATGCAAATTGACGAATAAGTAAAAGCCTAAACTACTATTCCGACTACTTAACCAAACATAAAACAAAAACCTGAGCAAGAAATGTATTGGTGCGCAAGAAAGCAAGCATCCCTAAGGAAATTTGCCTGGTTTGCGAACTAGCAGGTGAGGATTGTATTTTAGTTATAAAATTATACAGTTAAAATATAATCTTGAAACATTTTCTGACCCATTTGACCGGTGAAGCGAAGATGAGTAAGGAAAATCGCGAATTGCTTGCAGAGGCGGTAATGTTTCTGCATAGCAGCATATACTATTTTATCTATTTACGGCTGAATAATAAACATAGAGTATTATTCTTTAAAAATTTATGTTTAATTTAAATCGGTTACAGCAAAACAATAAGTTTGTAATAAATTCTTAAATTAAGATAAGCTACTATAACCTAAATTAATTATCGAGTAGAAAAGTGTTTTAAATACTTGCTACAGGATTTTGGTGGCAGTAAATATAGCATTGAAATTGTAACACTCACGATGTCAGGTAGAGTTTGGTTTTGTAATTCGTCAATCTCAACAATGTTCTTAATATTCTTCAATGTTATTTTGATTCATTATATTTTATAGCAAATTAGTTTACCTTGTATAAAGTTTTAGTTACGTTCTTTACAACGTTTTAAAATTAATCGTCAAATTTAATTTTATAATTCTTTACAACGTTTAAAGAATATTAATCATCAAATAATAAAGTGACGAAACAAACAATACAAATCTGACGATTCATAAACATCTGACAAAAAATTAAAATAAGCCATAAATATCCAATATTTGCCATAATAATATCCAAGTGTTGCCAATATTTTATTTAAAATTATATTTATTAGGCATTTTATAAAAAAAATATACTTCATATCATAGAGATATATTACTAGAGGGGCCCTATTGGTTGAATTTTGAAACATCGAAAAAGTAACCTGATCACATTCGATTATCATTATCTAATTTACTGTTTTTTTGTTATGTTTATTTGAATAAACATAACAAAAAAACAGTAAATTATATAGTAGAATGTTTAAAATACAAATCACAACTTAAACAATCTGGGGGAAGCCGAAAACAATTGATTAATTATATAACTCCCTCCTAGAGGAGGTTTCAACGAGGTTACACAGAGCCCCTGAGAGCCCCACTAAAAATGTTTCAGGCCTCTCAATGTATTAAGATAGGCTATGCCCCCCTAGTATATATCTCTATGCTTCATATAATATCGTTGTTTAAGTAATAATATTATATAATTTTTTTAAAACAATAATCATGTTTACAAGACGAAAAAAATCGAAATTCACTCAATAACCTGAACTCATTTATTTTTTTCCCTGGGGTGTTTTCACTTTCTTACCATTGCATACAAATGTACCATAACTCCCTAGGAGGTAGAGTATTACCCTGTAATGACTAATTTTGCCGCCGTAAGTAGGTAATAGTATAGGTGCATTCACAATACTGCGGTAGCGATGCGTGCGGTGACAGCTCAAATTCCAACCTATGTAATCTTATGGGACGTTCTTAAACAGCTTGCGGTAGCGTTGCGGAAAATGGAAATTTCCGCAAACCTACTAAACCCGCACAAATGATCTAGTGATTAGCATTTGATTGATTACAAAACACCTTAAAGGCCTGACGCGGAAGAAACCTTTCTGTTTTCAAAGTTTTGGAATTTTTCTTACCCCCTCTTCTCCGATTAAGAGAAGAATACTTTTGTTTTGTTTGGATTTTAATTCTTGGCGTGCTTTAAGTCGTTTTATTTTTTATCATTTTAATTTCATTTTAATAAAAGAGTTGTTTTTTATCTAAAAAATGAATATTTTCTTGTTATTAAAACACAATATTGTTATTTTATCACTTTTGTTTGTGCTCTGTGTCTTTTTCAAGTGTTAAATTTTTCCTTTTAGTTTTGGTTCAAAGTTGTTTCTTCATGTTTTTATTTTTAAATCAAATATTCTCGGTGTTCGCCAATTTTAATGGTATAGTTTAATTATCTTGATCCGTTTATTTTATCTTAATGTAATTGTTCTGAAATGTTATACATTATTCCTGTTCTCTTGGTTGAATTGTTTTGTTCTCTTGGTTGAACTAGAAGAAGAACTGTCATTTAGTGTGAAAGTTCCCATTATTATCAGACATGATTAAATAAAAAATATTTAATATAATAAAAAAATTAAAATGAAATCTAAAAAGACACAGCTCGTCCAAAACAACCTTTTCTTCTTCGTTTTTTTAATCTTTGTTAAGATAAATATATTTTTGTTTCCAAAATTCAGAACAAGAGTGCGCTGCGTTAGCGGCTTTTGCGGCCGTAGCGTTGGCAATTGTGGAACCATCATTTTTCGCATCGCAATGACCGCTACGCACGCACGTATCGCTACCGCAGTATTATGAATGCACCTTATATTATGTTACAAGTAAAGTGGTGTAGAAATTCATACAGTAGGGGTGGGGGCGGGGGACACAGTGATCCAACTCCCTGGTTTTAGGTGGTCCTAAAAAAACAGGGAATAGTTGCATCAACTTCCGCACCGAGCGCTAGTTTTCACCTTGTACGCTTATCACTATTGTTAACAGTTTTAAATCAAGACTTCTATTCATGTTTATAAAAAATGTAAACAAGACAATTTTTATCTTATTCATTAATTTTTTCTATTTTAGTTGTTTATAAGATATTTTTTAGAAAATAGGAACGTGTGTTACGAAAGTTGTGTTATAATGATACAACGAAGACGTAAATTAAATTTATAATTTCCCGGTTTGATGTTTGTTTACAAATATTTCTATGTTTGTCTACAAATCATGGTTGTCACGTTATCAGGTCTACCTAAAATTAACACAGCGTTTAATTTTTATAACATTTTATGAAAATTATACCTTTAAAATAATTAATACACTTTTTAACATTGTTAAAGACCCTTTTAAATAATTTTAATCTTGGAATGAAAGAAATAATTATTTTATATATGGCATACAAGGTGAACCGACCTGCCACTAGTGGAGAAAGGGTGAACTTGAGGCAGGTCCATCTAAACCAGCTTATTCCGGGGGAGTTAGACCACTGTGTCCCGCGCCCCCACCCCTACTGTGTGAATTTTACATCACTTTAGTATATGCTATTTTTTTGGGCTTAGTAAGGTTATAGTGAACAATTATTTAGAAGAAAATCGATATAATTTATACAAATTTGACGGTAAACATCTTTCAATTGCCTTATTGGCCAAAAGTTTCAATTCTGGCGGCGTATTTTCAGTGTCTGAATCACTATCCATGTTTATTTGATAATAGTTAATAATAAATAATTAATAACTCACTTTCCGAAAATAACAAAACTTCGATTATTTATTTAATAAACAAAGAATATATTTTTATTGACCTTTCATGACATTGTTCTATATTACTAGCGCTGACCTAGTGGACATTGAACTTCACCAGCGACAGTTTTGTACTTTTTAACAGTCGCCGACTGGAAAAAAATACGAAACTGTCGCAGACGTTAAAAACTACAAAACTGTCCTATTTAACATCTTAAAGTGCTTACTTTACATTACATCCTCAAAAAAAAATGTGAAATTCGTTTTTATCGTGTGCTACTTTTTTACTGTTGGAACTTTTACTTTTTAACTGTTTTACTTTGTACTTTTTTACTGTCAGCGACAGTAAGAGTTTTTAACCAACTGTCGTAAGTGAAGTTCCTCAAATATCCACTAGATGGGCGCTAGTAATTTACTCCAAGGTTATAATATTACCTTCCTTGTTCCTCTTTTTTTTTTATTTATCAAATAAATAATCGGACATTTTTATTAACGAAGTTTTGTTATTTTCAGGAAGTGAGTTATTATTATTTATTATCAAGTGTTTATTAATCATGGATAGTAATTTAAACATTGAAAATAAGCCGCCAGAATTGAAACTATTGGCCAACGAGGCGATCGAAAGAAGTTTATCGGCAAATTTGTATACATTACACTATTTTTCTTTTAGTTTACTATTAGAATTGTATATTTAGTATATTATGTACTGTATCAATTTGGCACATTGTCGAGGATAGGTTTATATTTGATCAAATTTAAGGAAAGACAGATGTGAAACACATTTTAGAATTATTTGAAAGTAAAAACAGGTGCTTTGAGATCAAAACTAAAAGTTTTCTGATATTCGATATGCTCTCAAGACCTGTCTTTACTTTGTCTGTATTTATGTAGTAATTTTTTTTCTTATTTTCTTATATTATCAATATATTTACTTTTCCCGTACGTATATTTCTAAAAATATTTATTTACTTTCAGAAAAAATACCAACTTGCATCTCAAAACTATAAATTATCATCTATGCGTTCTTTTCTTAGGTAATTGAAAATGAAACGGAAACCTGTTTCTATATTTTTTATTATTTATATCTATATAGTTCTATTAAATAAAATCGGGTACGGAGTGGCTCGGAACTTTTACTTATCACATCGGATTCGCTATGCTCATCCTTACTACTTCGGACTCGCTTCGCTCGTCCTCATATAGTAAATAGTTTAGTTTTATTCCCAGCGGTCACCCATCCAGAGTGATCTAGATATGCCCTCGCTCGATGCTGCTTAACTTTTATGTTCTAACAAAACACGTCTGTAGATTTATTTGACGTATTGAAACGAAACTTATTTATTACGTAAATGGGTATACTTGTACAAAATTTCATTTTTATCAAACTATTTCTCAATTTTTTTAAAAAACGTATACCAGTTATTTGATAAAAATTAAACTACTGCTGATGACGAGATGAAACTAAGCACATTTGTTGGTCTTATAAATAACTGCATGCGTGTCATATCTCAAATTGATCAAAATATTTTTCCGTGCTTTATAAATTTTCGAAATTTTTGCTAATTCATTATTTGCGGTTAATGAGGTCATAAATTATTTTGCGGATAGCACTACTATACGATAAAATTGAGTTTATACCGAGTTTCCATCCTTTAGCATAAATACGCTGGAAACTACGATGATAAAAGATACACTCACACACTGACAGCTGTGTAAAAACTACTCAGGAGGTCTTAAAAATGCCTAAAACGGATAGTCCCAGTTTCGGATGCTTTTCCTATAAACCTACAATATAAATTAGAAAAAGTTAAAAATTAACAGTAATGTATGAATGAGTGTGAGTTTTTTGTCTTTGAATAGTTTGGGCGCGTATATTCTTTTATTATTCCTGAAATTGATGAGACAAATTTACCAATTTTGATTTAATTTTGAAATGTATTGTGGAGAATTATTTCTGATAATACCCCTGATTAAACTCGATCTCAAAGTTTTGAAATTTTTCTTACCCCATCTCTCGGATTAGAGATGAATATTTTTGTTTAGGTTTCGAATCTTGATGTGTCTTTTATTCTTTATTATTTTAATAAAAGAGTTTTTTTTTAAAAAAATGAATATTATCTTGTTATTATAACACAAAATTGTTATTTTATAACTTTTGTTTGTGCTGTTTCTTTTTAAAGTATTTTTTTTCTTTTTAGTTTTTATTAGTTTAAAGATGGTTTTTTTTATATTTCTATTCTTATATTAGATTAATTTCTTAATATCCTTGATGTTCTCCAATTTTAATAGTATAGTATATTATCTTGATCAGTTTATTTTATTTTGATATAATTGTTCTGGAATGTTATATATATAAATTTCTATTCTGTTGGTTTAACTGCCCAAATAGTATTTAACAAGTAGATACCGGAGTTGAAATGTTTTTAAAAAAACAATACTCTTTATTACATTTTATAATGTAAGTACATTACAATATAATAATCTAAAAAAGATAATAATTTGCCGTTTTTATCTGGTTGGTCAGCTGAAAAATATTTAAAATTGGACCTTTTGAAATTTTAAATAAGAAAAAAATAATCTGGACAAGAAGAAGAACTATCATTTAGGTTGAAAATTCTCTTTATCATCAGACATGACAAAAAAAAAATAGAAATAGTTCAGAAATTGAAATAAAATCTAAAAAGACACAGCTCGTCCAAAACAACCTTTTCTTTTTCGTTTTTATCTTTTGTTAAAAAAGAAAAAAATCCAAAATTCGGAACTAGAGTGCTTTTGCGGCCGTAGCGTTGGTTATTAGGGGACCATCGTTTTCCGCATCGCAATGACCGCTACGCACGCATCGCTTACGCAGTATTTTGAATGCACCTTATTAGTTCCGATGTTGACTGATGTCGATGATGACGTTGATGACGGTGTTCAATGATTGAAATATATAACATAATGTAAACTAATCACGTTTTTTACTAATACATTTGTAAATTCGCTTATATCGTGGCAGTATGCAACTTGTATAAACTAGTATTATAACGAATTGATATTGGACAAAAACCATGTCCAACCATGACCACATGGTTCCGCGAAGCAGAGGCCATGGTACAGAGACACGGGTTCCGCGAAGCGGCCTCCAGCCGCATTGCGCCTACAGGGGCACTACATTTTGTGTTTTACTTTTTTGTCCCTTTAAGGGGCCGTATCAACTCCGTTCCGGGTTTATTAGATTTTGCACCCTGAAAAACATTAAAAACAGTACCATAATCAACAATTTTTTTATCGACCGGTATTTTGGTTTTTAACTCGGTTTTTCGACTTAATGATATAAGGAAGCTTAGTACCCTACTTTTCAGCTTGTTTTTTGAAGTTCTACAACTCTATTTGAAAATTATATTTTATTAATTGTTTCAAAAAAGAAAAACTTGGACTTATATTTTTGTTTGTTTTAATAATCAAAAACTTAAAAAAAAATTCCAAAGAATTTTTCCCTAAAGCAACCGACTTTAAAAAGTCTTTCTTCTTTAAAAAAAAAAAGTTCGTAATTTATATTAAGATTTTAAATAAGATAAAATATTTTTAGAAAAATATAGAATCTATATATTTTTGATGAACTAGATATAACATAAATGATTGTTAAAGCTATAAAGAATGATGGTAGGAATCCAAAACAGTGGGTAGAAGGTATAGGTTGTGCCCAAATCTATTTCAGTCCTCAAGACAGGGGTAGTATAAAATAGCTCCCCCTCCCTAGTAGCGTATATCGTCCCTGAGCTAGCATTACACCCTGACTAGAAAATACTCAACTATGCGTACTCAGTTAATTCTCGAACGCGATCAGATTTTCTTACATTACGTTGTAAATTATTAAAATTTGAAACCGTCCTTGATTATTACCTTTAACTATGTTAACAATATTATTTCATGTTATTTATTAGTGAAGATATATTTTTTCTATTTGGTGGGTTAAAATTAATTTCTTGGCAAGTTGATAATCTCATAGAACACAGCTGATAACCAGTGTTTTAACGTTGATTTAAAACAATATTTCTTCACCTCGTACCGTAAATTTAATCGTACCCTGCCAATCTCTAAATTAACAGATTGTGTTAATCTCTTTTATTTAAATAAAACAAAATGTTCCAAACATCTTGGGAGGATGAAGAAGAGGAGGAAGATATCATGTTCTCTCCAGCTTTCATGGCTAGGAGAGCTAGTGAATCTTGGATAGATACACCACCTATAGAGGTTACTATCTTTATTTATTTACTAATCAGGCTTATCTGAAGTCTGTTGCCTCCCCAACTTCTCTTTGTCATGTATCTCTATCTATCTAGCCATTACCAGATATGTGCGCTCTCTGTGTCTTTTCTTACTCCGTCCATCTATCGCAGTCTAGATCTGCCGGTCCTGTGACTACCTGATCTTGTTCAATAACTTGGCCAAATCACCTCAACCGTTACTATCTTTAATCGAAGTTATTATGATTCGACTTTTATACGATCGATTTTAGATTAGAAAGAAAATATTGCAAATAATTACAACGCGAATCCGAATTTCCGATCAAAGACAAGGTTGTTGTTGATTACTAACGTTTAGAAATGATCCGCCGAGAATTAAAATGATTTGTCTTGACACTAAATATTCCTCTAACTCATTTAAAATGCAAGATATTGAAGTATCATTTTTTACATCGCCAAACTCGTATGTTTCTGTAGTGTAAGGTTTTAAAAAAATTAAAACAAATTTTTGTACCATACAAAAAAATTGATGGTTCAAATTTTAAAATTCACTATTTATGTTGTAAATTACTATTTCATTTTATTGGCTAGTAGACATTATATTGACTAGTATGCCCACGTTAAAGTTAACTAAAAAGACTTTTCAGTTAACTTTAGCCTACGTGTAGATTGTAGGCATGCCCATTACGAAGGTAATGAATTCAAGTTTAATCAATTGAAGGAAAAATAATAAAATAAACCAGAGTCTCTCTACTAATGATATATATATTTGACATAGCCATCTTTCAGTTTTAACAGATCATCATCAGTGCCTAACCAACAAAGTAAAAAATATATCACACAAAATTCTTTAAATAAAAATAACATACTAGAATAAAAATAAAATGAAATAAATGCATAATTAAAATAAAATAGGAAAGCAAAAAAAATACATAGACCAAAATAAATGAATGAAATAAACGAAATAAATATAAAAACATTAAATATATAAAAATAACTACCGGCGAGCAGCGAAGAAAAGAGAGTCTTCAAAATCTTTACAATGTCCTAAAATTTCATGATATTACCTTTCTGTGTCACGAGGAGGAAAACAGCTTCGTGCTGAAAGTTAAAATGGTCTTCTTCATAGCACATACATGAAGAAGGCCATGTTAACTTTCATGTAATAACGAACAGTAAGTTGTACCAGCACATACGGTAGTACTTACTGTTCGTCCTGCGAAAGTGCTCTTTAATTCTCGTAAAGTATGCTTTACCAGTTTTGCCAACATATGTGCATACCTCCACATTCTTTGAAGTGTAGAGGTGTATTTCGGGATAAAATAATACTTTTATACTCCTCTTCAGGGGGGGGGGTGCCTTAGGCCTTTCCCCTCTGGGTACGCCTCTGAGTTTCACTATCTTGTTGGATAAAGAGCTAAATGGGGGTCTAAGACCACTTGCTTGGATCCCCCATGCTAGCAAAAAGTTGGAGTGTACACTTTTAAATGTTTGTTTAATATTGTTTAATCTTGTTCCATAATAAAAACAAATATAGTTAAAAATAATAGTCTCTTTGTTGTACCAATATCTTCAACAATATATCTCAAACATTAATGCTAAGGTTGGGCACTAACAGGAATAAAATAACTACTGCTGTCTACTAATACACTATATTTCGCCCTCTACTCAGGGCATATTCATGTAATCTACAACATAGATCAATACAAATATATAAGGTAAGATAATGTTGGAACTAAAACTATTTTATTAATTATTAAATTATTAATTATTTTTATTTTATTATTATTATGGATTTTAAATAAATAAATTATATTACTTACAATTATATTTCTAGCATCTTAATGCTAATTGTCAATAAGATTATAATTTTTAAACAAAACGAATAAATTAAGTGGCAAAAACTGTAAGAAACATGAACAAGTGAGTATAAATACTGAAGAAAGAGGGATAGGTGAAGTAAAATTATTGTTGAGAGAGGGGATCTATATAGATAATAGGAATTTAAAAAAGGCGGGAATAGGATTTAATTTAAATTTATTTTCTGGAGTATCCCACTATAATGTTTATTTATTTCTTTACTGTCCTTTTTATAATTGATATTATTTTCTTCTTTAGATATATGTAGAGCTTCAAGTAATAATCTTTTCTTATCATTATTTTCCATGGCTAAGATTTTTACTTCATTAAAATTAAAAGTATGTTTATTTTTCTTAGCATGGTCGGCTAAAGCTGTTGTTTCTGTATTGGCTGTTGGTGGAGTTACAATTAGCTTTATGTCCAGCTTTCCTATTGATCCAAGTTTGTTTTGACTCTCCAATGTATTGTGCCGAGCAATCATTGCAAGAAACTTGATATACAAATCCCATTGTATAATCTTTTGGAACTTTATCTTTAAGATTGGTATAATATAAGTCCTTAATTTTATTTACAGATTTAAGTCCAAATTTAACCTCTGGGACATCAAATTCTTTAAAGGTTTTTGTTATACTTTGGGAAAGACCTTTGACATAAGTAAGGCTTGAAAAGAAGGACTGAGATCGAACATTATTAGCTTGTGGGTTAGGATTTGGTTGTGGGTTAGGATTCGGTTGTGGATTAGGATTCGGTTGTGGGTTAGGATTCGGTTGAGGGTTAGGATTTGGTTGAGGGTTAGGATTCGGTTGTGGGTTAGGATTCGGTTGTGGGTTAAGATTCAGTTGTGGGTTAGGATGAGGGTTTGAATTAGGATTATTTATAGTCATATACCAAAGTGATTTTATTAATTTGATCGGGTAAAAATTATCTAAAAGTTTTTAAATACAACTGTTTTAATTTCAGGGATATAGTCGGAATCGGTGAGAGATATTGCTCTTTTTATTAGATTATGGGCAGTATTTTTTATCTGGCTGGGAGGATGGTTGGATTTGTAATTCAAAAATCTATTGCCTTTTATCGGTTTGTTGGCCCATTTAGTTTTTAACTCTCCATTAGGTAATTTAATGATAGTTATATCTAAAAAGTTCAGTTGATTATCTTCAGAGTGTTCTACTGTGAATTCAAAGTTTTTATGAACTTTGTTAAGTTCATTTTTAAGGGGTTCAACGTATCTTGATTTTATTACTAAGAATAAGTCATCAATATATTTTGAAATAAATTTAGGTTTATTTTGGATTTAGTTAAAACAGTATTTTAGGACATAATTAACATAAATGCCACTTAGGTTGACTGACATGCAGCCTCCCATTGGTAGGCCATCTATTTGTTTATATAACTTATCTTCAAATGTAAAGTAAGTATTTTCACAACAAAATTGAATACATTTTAGGTATAAGTCAGGACATTTGATTGATGTTTCGTCTTTGATTAAGTTCCAATTTTCTTTTATAAGTCTATAAATTTCATTTAATGGAACATTAGTGTAGAGGGACTTAACGTCAAAGGATACTATTGTTTCACTATTGAGTAATTTGAGGTTTTGTATTTTTTCTTTGAAATTGAAAACATTAGGGATATCATATCTATTGTTATTATTAAGGTTGCTTAAAGTAGGGTTTAAGTATTTGGATAATTTATATGTAACGGAATGGATTGCATCTAGTATGGGTCTGAGTGGGGTATTGTCTTTATGGGTCTTAGGAAGCCCATATATACGAGCCATTCTACAACTATTTATGCTGAGTTTTCTTTTTTGCTGTTCAGTAAGAAATTTCTTTTCAACTAAGTAATTATGACTAAATTTCAATACAATAATAAAATGCTAGATCTCCTTAATGACTCAAAAACCTACCAAAAAATAACAGATAAATCAATAGAAGTTCAACTTAATGAAATAAAACAAAAATATAGAGAACTGTTAAATTCCTTAGTTGAAAAGAAATTTCTTACTGAACAGCAAAAAAGAAAACTCAGCATAAATAGTTGTAGAATGGCTCGTATATATGGGCTTCCTAAGACCCATAAAGACAATACCCCACTCAGACCCATACTAGATGCAATCCATTCCGTTACATATAAATTATCCAAATACTTAAACCCTACTTTAAGCAACCTTAATAATAACAATAGATATGATATCCCTAATGTTTTCAATTTCAAAGAAAAAATACAAAACCTCAAATTACTCAATAGTGAAACAATAGTATCCTTTGACGTTAAGTCCCTCTACACTAATGTTCCATTAAATGAAATTTATAGACTTATAAAAGAAAATTGGAACTTAATCAAAGACGAAACATCAATCAAATGTCCTGACTTATACCTAAAATGTATTCAATTTTGTTGTGAAAATACTTACTTTACATTTGAAGATAAGTTATATAAACAAATAGATGGCCTACCAATGGGAGGCTGCATGTCAGTCAACCTAAGTGGCATTTATGTTAATTATGTCCTAAATACTGTTTTAACTAAATCCAAAAATAAACCTAAATTTATTTCAAAATATATTGATGACTTATTCTTAGTAATAAAATCAAGATACGTTGAACCCCTTAAAAATGAACTTAACAAAGTTCATAAAAACTTTGAATTCACAGTAGAACACTCTGAAGATAATCAACTGAACTTTTTAGATATAACTATCATTAAATTACCTAATGGAGAGTTAAAAACTAAATGGGCCAACAAACCGATAAAAGGCAATAGATTTTTGAATTACAAATCCAACCATCCTCCCAGCCAGATAAAAAATACTGCCCATAATCTAATAAAAAGAGCAATATCTCTCACCGATTCCGACTATATCCCTGAAATTAAAACAGTTGTATTTAAAAAACTTTTAGATAATTTTTACCCGATCAAATTAATAAAATCACTTTGGTATATGACTATAAATAATCCTAATTCAAACCCTCATCCTAACCCACAACTGAATCTTAACCCACAACCGAATCCTAACCCACAACCGAATCCTAACCCTCAACCAAATCCTAACCCTCAACCGAATCCTAACCCACAACCGATCCTACCACAACCGAATCCTAACCCACAACCAAATCCTAACCACAAGCTAATAATGTTCGATCTCAGTCCTTCTTTTCAAGCCTTACGTATGTCAAAGGTCTTTCCCAAAGTATAACAAAAACCTTTAATGAATTTGATGTCCCAGAGGTTAAATTTGGACTTAAATCTGTAAATAAAATTAAGGACTTATATTATACCAATCTTAAAGATAAAGTTCCAAAAGATTATACAATGGGATTTGTATATCAAGTTTCTTGCAATGATTGCTCGGCACAATACATTGGAGAGTCAAAACAAACTTGGATCAATAGGAAAGCTGGACATAAAGCTAATTGTAACTCCACCAACAGCCAATACAGAAACAACAGCTTTAGCCGACCATGCTAAGAAAAATAAACATACTTTTAATTTTAATGAAGTAAAAATCTTAGCCATGGAAAATAATGATAAGAAAAGATTATTACTTGAAGCTCTACATATATCTAAAGAAGATAATAATATCAATTATAAAAAGGATAGTAAAGAAATAAATAAACATTATAGTGGGATACTCCAGAAAATAAATTAAATTAAATCCTATTCCCTCCTTTTTTAAATTCCTATTATCTATATAGATCCCCTCTCTCAACAATAATTTTACTTCACCTATCCCTCTTTCTTCAGTATTTATACTCACTTGTTCATGTTTCTTACAGTTTTTGCCACTTAATTTATTCGTTTTGTTTAAAAATTATAATCTTATTGACAATTAGCATTAAGATGCTAGAAATATAATTGTAAGTAATATAATTTATTTATTTAAATCCATAATAATATAAATAAAAATAATTAATATTTAATAATTAATAAAATAGTTTTTAGTTCCAACATTATCTTACCTAATATATTTTGTATTGATCTATGTTGTAGATTACATGAATATGCCCTGAGTAAGAGGGCGAAATATAGTGTATTAGTAGACAGCAGTAGTTATTTTATTCCTCTTAGTGCCCAACCTTAGCATAATATAATTAATATGAGGAACACAAAAGAAATTATATCTCAAACATTTTCCTTATAAGCTCAGAATATTTACTTTTGAAATTAATTTATTAATGAGGCATAAAAAATAAACTGAAATGGTATATGATATATATTTATATATATGTGTGAGTGTTTGTGTGTATGTATGTACTTCTGTTCTAGAACTACAAGATTATACCTACTCATTTTTTTATATTATTTTGAGTATGTAATATTAGTTAGGCTGGTGCTGATTAATTTGATGAAATAGCCTCCTTATTGTGTGTTATGAACATGTTTAAATAGGTTAAATGTTGTAATTTGTAATTGTTATTATAAAGGTTCATACATAAACAGTTTATTGTCAGAAAATTTTGTATTAATTAATGACAAAAATAAGTTTTATCTATAACCTTTTGTTCCATTCTTCGCTCCTTTAGTTGTGAGATTTTATAAACCAAATCTAGCATTGACTGATTAAAGTATAAACTGTAAAAGTACTTACTGAAACTGATTTAATGTATCTATAATTAACTTGTGTTCGTGCTGCTGACATCTGTTCAATTTTTTCTTACTAAACTCAACTCAAAAGCTTTATATACCAGCTACTTGACGATATTCCCCTACATTTGTATCTTTTGTTAGCCGGTTCCAGTAACAGCTAAATTAGAACGTAAGAAGAGTCTACCAGATGTACAGGGTGTTGGGAAAGAAGCAATGTCTAGGGAAGAAGCATCGGCTCTTAGCTCAGCTAGACGTGAAGAAATGAGAAGAGATCAAGAACTATCTGAGAAATATAGGGCTAATCCACTACTATATCTATTCAGTCCTCAAGTCAAAGTATATCAAGCAAATTATCTTCTTGTTCTCAAGCTTGCCTGCTAACTCACTAACTGCTGTTTGATTTTCTGCCTAACTAACACAAATTTATTTATTTAAAAATTATTTATTGTTTCATAATTATAATAACAATTATATAATAATTTATGTTGTTTTTTTACTTATATGTATACGTTTTTTTTAATTTGTGTGTACTTCTTCTAATTTTATTGTTTTTTATTAAAAAATAATCGAAAATGCTCATCTGACAATTCTATTATTACTTTCGTTGATAAGTACATTCACAAAGTAATAAGTTAATGTCCCAAAACTAAGGCATAATTGTTATTGACGCCTTAGTTTTAAAACTCATCTTCTTTTCTTAAGCTTATACATGGTTGTTATACAGTATAAATGTATGTATATTCTTGCACCATTAAAATTTTTATTCACGTATATTTTATTTATTTTTAAGTAATTATAACTTCTTTATCCTGCCCCTCTGTAATTGCTCTGGTGAGAATTACTTCAATTATTTTTTTTATAACATTCATATTAGTGTGTATAGAACTTACTCCAATTTTTCATTTTTTGTCCATAATTAAATTAAAACAAGAAAATTATTTTGGTTGCACGATTTGTTTTTGAAGCCTTAATATTATTTTATAGGCCTATTCTTTAAGTAAGGACATTTCATCCAGTTTTTTATGTAAACGTGAAATTTCGCCATGTTGTAGGCTGATTCAAACCAATAAGGACTAATATTAAGAATGCCCTTATTAATGGTGTAAAAACCCTGTGAAGGAATTGATTGGCCCTCATTTCCAAATCCAAGATGGCAAAAAGAAATAAAATGAAAATTATTTAGCATGCCTCTTACAAAGAACTGAATACATTTTTGAATTTATAAAACTTGATTATAGATTTTCAACCTTTCTGAATGGGTGTGATCAAATAGTAAATGTTTGATTTTTTTTATTTCTTTTACATCTAATCATCTTTTATGAAATTGTTTTTAGTTGCAATCGATTCCCTCACAGGATTTTGGCACTATTGATAAGGCCAACTCTTAAATTTAGTTCCGTAGTGAATAAAATAATACGTTTTTAAAATAAACCATATCTATTACGCCCATAATCAAGACAAGTGTCAAAAGTAGGTCTAGTTATAACCTTAGACCTAATGTATGACCTAAGTGTTACAAAATCATTAAACCAAATATTGGTATAATTGGGTGTTAAACCCATTGAAATATTACTTTTGTTATGTTAACCTCTCTATTTTACATAATTCTCCTCTTTTTTTCAGGAATGGTTTTCAAGGCAGCAGCTAGTCATGTTTGTATTATTTGTCAACATTTCTTTGGCCATCATGTTCTTCAAACTGTTAACGTAGTATTGGGATGATTCACCAATACGGTTAAGTGTTTATTCTGTTGTAATATAACATCTATCGTTGGTTTTTACCCCTCACCCACCCAAGCCTTAAAATTTATTGTAAAAGATTAAAAGTCCTCATAATGGAACATTCTATTGGAATTTCTTGTGAATCCCTGTAAAAGAAAAATTATTTAAGTAAATTGAAAAGGGCTTGGGAGTGCACAAGAGTTGTTGTGTGAGTGTTTTATTTTATTTATTTTCTATTTGATTTTGCCTGTACATTAATATAAAAAAAAAACTTTGGAAAATTAAAAATGTACATAAAACTTGTATTGTTTATTTTTGAAATAAAAATGAAATAAATGTAATTAGAAAGTGCCTATGTTATAATACTTTTTTTAAAAAAATGAAATATCTGAGAAAAAAATTGTTGGTTTTGTCTCCCATAATAAAATGGGACATAATTAGGAAATTTGTGTAAGAAATGAATTTAATAAAAATGTTATTTAAATTAGTAAAATTGAAAAAAAGAAAGACAAATGTAAATGTTCATTATAAAAAAAAAAGAATTAATAATGTGTGTTTAATTAATTTGTTGTAAAGTGAAGTTTATCACTGTCTTGAGAGAGTTTAATGGATTTGTTGAGTTACCTATGAAATCTGCTGCATTAATGGAGCTTGAATATCTTTTTGTTTTGTATGACAGGGAAAAAAGCTGGGATATTTTACTAATTATTAAAAATATTTTACTATATTCCAGCCAATACAAGCCAAATAATTAGTTTTATGCAATGTTGGAGTTGGAACATGAATTGCAGTTTAGAGTGCTTAACAATAACACTGGTAGCCTTTCACTGTCAACAACGTACTTTCGTTTATTTTGTATTTTATATATAGTGTAATTTTTAGGTTCAATGCTTTAATATTTTATAAATTAAACGAATGATTACATTCCCTACAGTAGGAATTTGAAAGTTTTAATGAGATTGGCAATGGAATATTTTTGGATTTTATTGTTTGTTATAAAGATGGGTAAACAGACATTCTTAAAGTGTTTGAGCTCTTTAATGTGTTAATTTTTTCTATGAAATCTGAAAAGATCAAAGCTCAAATCAGATTTTGTTCCCCTAAGTAAATTTTTCACAACAAATATGATTACTACTTAAAGTGGTATATTCTGATTAGTACAAAGTGAAAATCTGCCTCATAAAAATATGAAATTGGCCAAATGTTATTAACGTTTAATTTACCTTTAATTGGTCTTAAAAAAACTAAAAATATCCCAGCTTAGGAATGCTATTGTTCTTTCTACTGTAATGACTGAATATTTTGCTCCATCCAATTTTTTTGTTTTTCTTTTGTTATGAACAATGTTCTTATATCATTTTTACTAATAAGCGTTGTTGATTATATTTTTATGTTATTTTAATTACTTAATGTTTAATATTTGTGCAAACAACAAAATTTCTTACGTATCCTCATTTCCTGTGATACGTTTTGTTTTAATTTCAAACAAAACAATGGAAATGGGTTGTATTGTTTTTATTTAGTTTATTTGATTTTAGCATTTTTTATTTATTAAAAAAGGAAATTAATTAATACCACAAATCTTAATATAATTGTATTTTTTTGTATCCCATAAAATCTGATATAAAACTACAAAATATTTATTTAAAAATACAATAAGCAGTATTAAAAAATTGAAGTCAGTTGATTGATTGATCTTATGAAATGAAATGTTTTTTTATTGGTGACAAGGTGCAACTTTCAACTTGTGAATTTTATTAAGGGTGGACGTGATTTGTCTTTAGGTGATTCCTTAAGTATACCTAATCCCCTGGCGTATGTTTTTTTTATAATGTTCTTATTTACTTGCTGCGGAACTAATAGATTAATATGCTTGTTCTGAGTATTTAAAACTAATTATAAAAATACAGAAAAAAATTTATTAGATCTAATACATTGTGAAAAGGTAAGATAGTAATTAGATGCAATTATTTATTATTAATAAATTACTAATTATTCAATTGACAAAATTTTAAATTTTGAGAAAAATAAATTTAAACTGATGGAATTAAGTCATCAATCATAAAGATTGCTGATCAAGCTAGAACAAATTATTGTGACCCAAATAAATTTTATAAGATGTGGTTTTATTTAAATAATTTTGAATATATTTCTAATTCTGAGTCAACACATCGCTAGTTTCAATTCTATGTTTGTATATTTAAATAATATGTATAGAGGTTTGTTATTTCATAATATTTAATGTATGTAATAAGTTCTGATTTATTTGAAGCAAAGCAAGTATTACAATAAATCTCAGGTTTAGAAAAATGCTCTCTTGTTAGTTTATTTTCTGTTTTATTGTATTGTTTAATTTCATTGATCAATCCATAAAATTTCAACTGATTTTATTTTTTTCTCATTGCTTTGTATTTCTTTTGGCAAACAAAATAAATTATTGTAAATTAAAATATATTTATAAATATCTTGTATATACATGTATAGTTTTAAACAAATAAATAAAATATGAAATTAAGAAAAAATGCTCTTTTTGTATATATATATATATATATATTATATATATATATATATATATATTATATATATATATATATCATTTTATATTTCAAAATAACTTTTTAAAATTCTTATGATGATAAAATCAGCTATTAATTTTCGACTTGTTTTATAAAAACATTTATAAATATATACTTATTATATATGTATAAATAAATTAAATTAGGGAAATGGATTCAAAAAGTGGTACTTTGTAAAGAGAAAAATGTATAGCATATTGCTGTTACTATTATTTATTTTATTTTATATTATTTATTATGAGAGCGAAGAGGGCTGTTTTTTTATTTATTATTTTTAATTTACTGTCTCCAAAACTCCCTTAATAAAAATTACATTTATAAATTTTGAAACATGTCTTAAATTATTATAATTTATGTAAAGATTTATTTAAAATAAATTTTATCATAATTATTATTCTTTCTTTGTATTTTTCTTTTTTTTAGCAATTGGGAAAATATACAGTTAGAAAAAATAAATAAATTTTGGCATTGACAAACAACATTGGCTTAAAAATATGCTTATAACACAATACTTGGATATTGTATGTATTAAAAAATAATATAATAATTATTAATATCAAATATTATAAATACTCTTTTATAAAATAATATTCTATTTTATACGAATATGACACAAATTGTGATGTATACTGGACTGAACCTTTTCTGTCATGTCCTACAAGTGTCATAAAAGCAACATAATTTAAACTCTAATAACCTTAATCTAAAGTAATATATAAACCATGTAGGAAAACACCTATACTAACCCATGTAAAAACAAATTGAAGCATGCGTAATTTGCTTATAGCTGGCCAAAAAATCGCTAAAATTGGAATAACTGCACGTGAGCCTTTCAAGATTTACCTTTTTTGTGTTTAATTTTATTGGCTACACTGATAACATGCTTAACATATTGGTGAGTTTTACTTCTTATCATGTTTTCGTACTTTGACATGTATTAAATTCTGTGAAATAATTGTTATAATAATTTAGTTAAAGAAAAAGAGAAACTATAATAAGATTAATAACATGTTTTTTTTTTAAATTTTGAAAAATATACAAACAAAATTTTATTGCCGTCAATATAACATAAAATTACAATTACTATGATTGAATTAAAAAGCTTTAGGTTTAAGTTGTTAAATTACCAATAACAATTAACATTTGAAGGGAAAAACACTAATCACTCGCATAAATTTTAAAACTTAAGTAGTGCACACTAATTGGCCGCTCATTTCAGTAATTAAAACAAACCTATATAGTAAATGAAGAATCACTTAAACTTCAATTTGATGTGACAAAACATATATCTTTTACAAATTATAAACTTTTTCCACGTATATGTTAAAAGAAATACAAAACGAACAATGTTACAATAAAAAGGAAAATGTTAAGTACTGTCAATACTTACACTTTGTTTTCATTTACAAAGAAGAAACAAGATGGCTGTGTCCATAGAAAAAATTTGAGCCAACTCCCCAGTCGACAAAATGCTAACTGCATGCCATGTCTGGTCTGACAGAAATCACATTTGTTTCCCTACTTGGTTTATGTATTGCTTTACCTAGAACTAACTATAATCTCTTGTGCCACCCAGAAAACAGACGCAAACACAACAGTTTGATTGGTTGGTTGGCATTTTGTAACTAATGACCTTATAACTTTTCTCCCTTATTACCCATGAATACCTTATTAAGAAATGCCTGAATTTTTTATTCACAATATATATATGATATAATATATCATATATTATATATATATATATATATATTATATATTATATATATATATTATATATATATATATATATATATATATATATATATATATATATTATATATTATATATATATATATATATATTATATATATAGATATCATATATATATATTTTTTTACAAATTAATATACCTTCAAAGTTTGAAGTTTAGTTTTGTTCTATTCAAATCCTGGCAAAATTAATGCAATTTTGTTTTTAGGCATTTTAAAACAATTTAAACCAATGTTGTTTAATCACATGTCTTTTAAGCTTTCTTTTGAGATTATGAAAAGATTAAGACCAATTTATAAAAACTATAGGGTTCTTTTTTTCTTCTTTTATTATCCTTTTTTGTGCTGTCCTTTTAGTTTGCTTTTAAAGAATGTTTTAGAAAAATTGTTAGAATTAACGGTTTAAGTAGATATAAAGGATTTTTTTATATAACTGAAATTTTAATAATTGTTCTCTTAAAGTAACATTTAGATGGAAAACTTGCCTTTAAGCGTGCTTAATATAATACTAAAACTAATTCATATTTCTGTCTTAAGAAGGTTCATTTTTAATTCGTTTCTTAATATTTTAAAATCTTAATATTTAACAGGTGTAATTAAGTTTGAATTAATTAAATGATTTGCACTTGAATACTCATTTTCCAACATTCAAGTGTTTCATTAAAAATAATGGGTTTCTAATAAAATATTTCTTATCACCAAATGAAGAAAAATTTATAGATAAATGGGAAGGTCTTAAGGTCAAAGGTCCCTACCTTAAAACAAAATGTCAAAGCTCTAGGAGCTGCTCAAGTCCAAATTTACTATCTGTTTTTCAATATATATATATATATATATATATATATTATATATATATATATATATATATATTATATATATATATATATATATATATATATATATTATAGACTACAGTCCTTAAAACAAAATTAATTTATATATATTATAAATTACATACAATTCATATTTTTTAATATCCCTAAAAAAAATTTCCAATTAATGGTTTCTTGTTAATCGTCTTCATTCATATCCCTCCAAACATTGCAACGTATGTAATTTTGACAAATGTTTGTACAGGGAAGGTAGATTTTTATATTCATCTATATGTAAAGCTTACTTAGTGGCGTAAAGGGAGGGGGTTACAGCACCATTTTCTGCCAAAAAATTTGCCAAAAAAGCCAGATTATAACTTTGGTTGTAAGTCGGAGGAAAACCTGTTTGAGCATAATTAAAACTTTCCTTATTTACCTTTAAATAGAACAAAGCTTATAACTGATTATTTATGGGTGGTAATTAAAATTTTTATATTTTCTCCAATCAAAGTAATTATTTTATTGTTACCAGTTAACAAGAGGTACAGTGGTTGTAAGTAAAATTTTTGCATAGATACTTGTTTATTAACCTAAAGCTAGTCCTTAAAGGTTAAATAAATATTGGGTTGATGAAAGTCAACTTTTATAAGATTTATTGATGTTTATATTATGTATTCATATCGAGGATTCTATAACTTCATTCAACCTGAGGCAGATTCAGCGTGCAGCAAAGTAGGGTGCATATGGCGGTAAATATATGACTTTCTACCACTTATTTTTTTTTTAATTTCTTTTTTGCTTATTAATAAAATAAAGCTTTTTTCTTATATGTCCTATTGCCAATAATTTTTGGTTAGTACAATTTTTTAAGATACATATTCTATAAACAGTCAATTAACATTATTATTAAATTTGGGTGTATTCTAAGTTTTATAATTTCCTATGAACCTTATAGCAAATTATACTCATCATTTGTCGACTTAATGTTGAAATAAATTTGTTTATAGAGAATTGTAGAAGACATTGTACACACGATTTGTTCAATTTTTTTATTTATTCACACAAATTAGACAATTTAAATTATTCACACTAACCCTATCTTATCAACTAATAGAAAAATATAAATTAAACAAGATATTGTGACTCCATGTATCACTAACCCCTGCTTTGATTTTATGTATGCACCACCGTAGCCTCTTTAAGTAGCATCAGTTTGTTTTTATAAATTACTTTAAAATGTGAGACTATCCTGTTGGGTGTGGACACAACATTTCTTGCCATTCTATTGTTTGGTCACATTTTCTTGCACCATTGTCAGACGCTCTATCAGTGCACCTTGCTGATCCCCTGCACACTAAGAAATAATAATCTATATCTGCCCTGAGCCAAATATTTATAGTTTAGCATCAGTCTTGCTTTAATTTGATGAAAACCCTAGTTTGCTCACTGTTATAGAAGGAATGAATGTAAAACTTGTATTACTGAAATAAACTTCACTCCTCCGCCTATTTCTACTCTTTATAATCAAACTTATCCTCCCTCTTCATTTGACTTAGTATCCATATTGGAAACCCATTTACAGTTTAAAAATAACAAAACATTGAACCAAACAAAAAGCATGTACTTTCTTAAAACCATATAATCTATCTAATTAATGTAAAAAATGTTTTTATCAGTTATTTTATATTAAATAAAAAAGTTATTTGCCTTCTTCATGTCTTGCAGACTGCATTAAAATAAATATTTCATAGTTTAAAATAATGCATTATTAATTTAATGAAATATAAATAAATTTAAATTAAATAAAATTACTGTTAAAAATATATTTTTTGTCATGTACATTAAAAAAATATACATTTTTTAAACATACCTTGAATTTATTGTTAAAAAATTTGCTGTCTAAGCAGAATTAAAAATAATATAAAAAATAATTTATATTTGTTGCTCTTTGTTTAGAGTTTTACTTGTATGCTTTAATAATGTTACCTAGATTTTTATTATTTTTATTTCACGTAATATTTTTAACAGATTTAAAAGTGCATACAATTAAGAACAAAAATTAAATTGAGAAATTTAATTGTTGTTCTGGAGTCATTGTTTTAACAAAAAATAATTAATCTGCTCATAAATTATTTTAACCTGTGTAATTTGTCATCAATGATTAGACATTTGTCTAATGAAACCATAAATGAAAGGGTATTCGTTTTTGGATAAGCAATGAAATGGATAAATAGATTTCTTGCACCTCATGAATGATGATAAATTACAATTAAAAAATGGTGTTTAAAGTAAAACTAAGGTCACTGTAACAATTCAATTTTACTTCTTGGGAATTAGCTTGAATAGATTCCATTAGAAATACTTTAAAAGTTAAACCTCGACTCATAATAAACATTTTATTGGCAAAGCTCTTAAAACCATGTGAGACCCTCATCAAGGCATAAGATAACAAACAATTAACATTGGTCTGTGGCTGTAGAGATACTTTTCTTTTTCCTTCTTTATTTTAAATTAGTTTATTATAGACATATATTAAAACTATGTCTTCTTTGCTCAGCATTGGTCTTTTTGGTTTTATAGCTATCTAGTCTCTTAGTCGCTGAGACTAGTTCATAACTGTGCAGATTATATACCTTGAACCTTATACTCTTGCGGAAAGCAATAGTATAAGGGTTGCTATCTTGGAAGATAGTAACCCTTAAACTACTGCTTTCCGCAATAGTATAACGGTTACTATCTTGGAACTAAGAAAAGTATATGGTTACATTACTTGAGTTACATTATGGTTTAGGTGATTTTAGGGGTTTCAAATAATATTTTGAAATTTCTGGAAGACAAAATTAAAAACAATTTAAGTTTATTAAACTGCCACAAATAATTTTGTTCTATAAGACTTTCACAAAATACTATGTCAGCTGATATTTTCATGACTCTTTTTCAAATCGTACAAATTGCAGTTTAAATTAAATTGTAAATTAGCCATACCTTAATCCCCCATGATTTATATATTCTTATTTAATGTTAACCCTTATTTGAAACTACCACTAAACAATAATCAGCAAAAGAGTGTCAATGATCTGATGTCTATCCATAAACTTAAATACAAAAGAAAAAATATATTCTTCTTTAACTAGATCAATAAATTCTTATTTATGATTATGGCTAGCTTATAATGTTTGCAGAGACTGAGTAATCAGGGGTGGTTCAAGCTACAGCAGCAACCCTAAGCTGCCACTCAAGGTTGCTTCAGAACAGAGAAGAATTAAAAATATTTGAGCAAGAATCTGATTTTGTATTTAGGATTTTTAACTATTTTTCCTTCATGGATGGTAACATGGTAAATGTAGCCCTAATTATGATAGATTCTTTTAAGCTTTACTTCTAATAATTGATTAAAATATTTTAAATGAGCAACCAACGCTTGTAAAGTGATTAACAGTTTGTCTACTAATAATATTTTTTTTAAATGTTCCACAACCATGGTTTTTTTAGTGTTTTCAAACATCTAAGATATAATGTATAATTTTAATAACTTAAATTGTTAATCTGGGAAATAAAAATAATACAAATTTAAAAATACATGTTTAAATGATGACATTAAATATAATGTATCATTATATATCAATTAATAAATTGACTTTGCCAAAATTAATGGGCAGAAAGAAAAATTATTAATGAAATAATAACAGCAAATGATAAAAATATAAAAATATTTGTTTTCAATGGATATTTTGAACAAGGCAATTTTTCAAAAATGAATTTGTTTGGTTATTATACTACTTTCACTATCATGCCTATAATTCAGCAACAGGATCCGTCTTCAAGTTTACCTTTCCTAATTTCTTTCAGTAAAAATGAAACTATTTTATTAAACATATAAGTAACATATTAAAATATAATTTGATCGCACAAATAAAACTAAGTCTGTCATTATTATAAAAAATTAATAACTTAATTTTAATTAGTTATAATTCTTATCATATTTTAGGGGCCAAATATAACATGAATCTTGGGGGGCAGAATGTTTACACATGTAAATGAAAAGAACAAATCTTCAAACCCGAATGCTTATGAAACCTGTTCCATGAAGGATTAAATAAATCAATATTTATTATAAAAGGTTACAATTCTAACAATAAATATAAGAAATGGGGGCAGATGTCTTGTTTGAAAAATATGTCACTGGTGCTCCTATCTGGATTTGTTTCATTTAATTGACTAAATAGAAAAGTACTCTAAGTTGGTGTATTATTTCTTTTAATTTTTCTAGATGACATGTTCAGTCTTCTACTGAAATTATTAGTTTAATGGTAAATTTGAGCCCCTTATGCCCCACTCTAGTTATGGGCCAGTTGTCAATGCCTGAGTGTGCTTAAGATTTACATTTAAAGCTTTTTAACTTATTTATTTTATTCCTGTAACCTGAAGTTAAATTAATAGTTTAAGGATTTTTAATTATTATTAAGGTAATAATTTTACACATTAAAAACTATGTCCACTTCTTTAAATTTAAGTGGACTTGAAAAATGAATGTTAATTTTTATGTAAGTCTGTTTCAGGGGCCAACCTATTTACCCCTAATCCATGTATTATTAAGGGCAGAAGTAAAATTTTGAAGAAAATACCTGGTACGAATAATTTGGATAACACAAACTGTGTCAACTGTTTGAGACTAACAGAAATAGATCCCTGTATTGAATTAATTAATAGAAATTTCCTCAAAATGCTCCGTCTTTTATATCTAGTCTCCATCACTAAACTTGCGATACTTAATAATAAGGTCTTACTTATGTGGCTCATAGACCCAATAATAACACACATTCATATTTTATTCAAATATGGTTTGATGTTAATAAATATGGTCATAGGCATTTGTGGATGGTTATGAAACACAAAGTGTACCTTGCATTGAATAAATTGGAATGTTTGTACATAGAAACCTCTTCAGTGTTTTAAAAAAGAATTTACAAAGAGAATGAAATTATTAAAAATTTTCCTTTAATCTCTTTTTATAAAATGTAATTATTCACATAATTTCAAAACTCAATATATAACTTTATTTGTTTTATTGTAAAAAAAACTAAAAGGGATTAGAAGAAAAATTAGTTTTTCACTCTTTTGGCAGATTAAAGACATCTGTAGTTTTGAAGACTAAAGAAAGAAAATCATAATTTTTGACTATTTATTATCGCATATTTTATAGGAGCCAAATTTAGGCTTTCACCAGGTATTTTTTACCAAATTTGTTTGATTTCCTTATTATTAATGATTAGAATAATGAGATATAGTTGCATTGGTTTTATTTAAAATTTAAACAACATTGTTAAAAAGGTGTTTATGCCCTTTTGTATTTAATGTTACCAGTACTTTTAATTAATTTAAATGAATAATAATACACTATGTTTTTGAGTCAAATTACTAGGATAGAAATTGATAAGCCACATCAACACCTACTAACATAGGGTAAGTGCAAAACCAAGACTTCACAAAAATCATCCATTTCAGGCACTTTTATGATGATCTAAGTTGTTTTTATCTGACTGTTTGTATGTTATGCATAACTCCGCTGTCTTCAGGCTAGCGAATTGAAACATGGCACAAAAATGAAACTTTAGGTACCAAACTATGATAACCTATTTTCCTGAGACATCGATAATTAAAAAAATCATGAAGAAATATTTTACCGATTGGGTAGAACTTTGACACCAATTCAACTTTTTTAGTAGCAAATGGATCAACCAAATTTTATTATAACGTTGAAAATAATGTCTTTTGAATGCATAACCTATGATAAGCTACTACTCTTTCACTATTGACTTTTTTAAACGCATTACAATTAGCTAGAAATTAATTAATTTTTTGGGGGTAAAGAAGAGAAAGTATACTCACTCTAAAGGGATCATGTGTAAATAAAATAGGAGCTCATATGCTCACTGCTGAATTTATCTGTCAGAATAGTTAAATTTTATTCTTTTTAAGAAATAATAACAGTAACATTGAATAGTTTGTATATGCTTACACAAACATTTGACAGAGTGATAAGCAATAACTGAGGTGCTCATCAGCTTGCTCGATAGAGTTCTGTTTGTCTCAGTGTTTTTTGAGAGTTAGTAGACTTGCCTTTCTCTTTACATCCCCCCTCAAAATGATATAGGTCAAAACGTATGAAAAGGAAAAATAGAAAGAATTTAATGTATATTAACCTTTTATTTAAAGGTTATAGGTAAAAAATATCAGTCTATTGTTGTAATACTGGATATCATATGCAAAATTTGGTTTTAACATCTATCAATAAATGATGTAATCTACAAAAAAATTAAACTTTTTTATTTGCTATCATTGACGCCAATGATCAAGTTTAAATTTGTTTAAAGCATATAAGTTATAAAAACAAATTCTTTGTGGTTTGAGGTGGAGTCTTATCTAAATTAAATTATACTTTTTAGGTAAATAAAGTGTTTTTCAAATGTTATTCCCATAAATACAGCAGTAAATGAGAAAAAAATAGTACAATATGACCCGAAGTATTAAGAATTTGACTCAAGAACAAATTGATTAAGAAATTTACTAAGAGTGGGACAAAGCCCAAAAATTTAAATTGTTTGTGACATTTTTGAAAATAATTTTAGTATTGTATAAAAAAAATTAAATAAATTTTAAAAATTTGTTATGGATCTTGGCTTGGTTTAATTTTGAAACCTGACCCAATCCTCTTATTATGGAATGGAATTTAGTAATAAGAAATTAATTAATTATAAATTAATTGATACTAATAAGGGTAAGTATTACATTAGGATATTTTTCATGGCACTACTTCAGTTTAGATAACTTTAAGGTGCCAACTATACTACAGAAGTGCCGTAAGTACTTCATATTTTGTTTACATAATATAATGTATGCACCTATCATATTATATAAACATAATATGATATACCATCATCATATTTGGCTGAACTTCGGTATACGGTGCACCCTGTTATCAAAACTATATATCGATATATTTTTAGTTTAGAGATGTGACGTAGGAATAATCGATATATGCCTTTTCTTTTACGTTATGAACATATTTTATTATTTTTTTAAATGTTTTTTTTGTTGTTTGTGTTTTTTTATTCGTTGTAAAAATGGTTTATAACTATTTTCATATTTTTTTATGTTTTTATAATGTTTTAACTATGTTTTCATAAGAATAATCGACGATACATCACATCTAATTTTATGTTACGCGTATTTTTTACGTATTTTTGTTGTTATTTTCAGGTTTTTAATTATACTTTTGTTGTTAATGTTTTCATTTATTTGTTGTATGGTTTTTTCCAATGTTTTAATTATAATTAATAATTTAACGACGCTGCTTATCTTTTAAGTGCTCAGTTCTCGTTTACGTGTCGTGTAACTAAAAATATATCGATATATAGTATTGATAACAGGGTGCACCGTATACCGAAGATTTACCTCATATTTGAAAATGTCAGTTAGTTCCTTAATCAAATAAATGATAACTATATCATTAATAACTGTCATAATTATTTTTTATTTGAATTAATTCCCCAATCTAATAAATTATTCCCTCATAGAACCTTCTTTCTGTATTAACTTTCATATAACTTGGTAAAGCTATGGGATGTGGCAGGCACTGTGTTTACGGCCCATACATCCATACAGGCTTTTTGGGATCCTTAAACACTAAAACATGGACTTAAATTGTTATGTAGCTTTTTATAAAGTTTCATTCTTCCAAAATAAAACTACATCACAGCAAGATGGCTGCCTGAATCCTATCATTGAGATGGGAACCTTAACTCTACAGCAAAACTGCACGACTAATGTTAAACTGCATAACCACCAGAAATATAACTATAACCTTCTTTCTAAAAATACATTTTGGCCAGCAGGAGGATCAAGTGGAGACATTTGATGAATCTTCCTTTAGGAAAGTCTCGCTTTAATGAATAATAAAAGGTGTCATATTCATTTTAAGATTCAAAAAAACGTGGGGATACGTAGTCGCAAATGTTCATTGTCACAAATGGCCATTGAAGCAAATTATTTCAAGGTCGTCAAATTTTGATTGATGATGCAAAAGGGCGATGTCACAAATGTTCGTTTTCACAAAATCTCATTTTTACGTTATTTTTGCTATTTTGCGCCAAATTAGGGGAAAACTTGATAAAAATAAGGTTTTCTAGTAGTTTTTCTTTTTTAAAATTATCAAAAATTAAGCATGTTCAAAATGTTCGAATGAGCAAATATCTTCTAGTTAGATTTTTGAATCTTCTCTATTGACACCTCATTTGGCTTCTCAGTTTTCATTGCCTTTATGATTTAACTGTTAGTCGTTAGTTTTATTTATAGGAAAGAGAGATTAGGAGCCATTTGTCTTGTCCACATCCGGGAGCCATTTGTCTAGTCCACCTCTGGGAGACATTTGTCTAGTCCACCTCTGGGAGACATTTGTCTAGTCCACCTCCGGGAGCCATTCGTCTAGTCTACCTCCGGGAGCCATTCGTCTAGTCTATCTCATGAATCCCTAAGAAATTTAGCCGTGAGCTTTGGGTGAGAGCCTGGAACCCTACAGGAAAAGGGGATTCCTTTGGCTTGGAATCCTGGCCTAGTTAAGTCTGAAAGATATTAGGGTGCTAATCATAAAACATAAGTAGCATTCAGAGTTTATAAGATTATTGACAAAACTTATTTATTTAGAAACGCAGCCATGTTCCGCTCAAGAAGCGGATAATTACAAACAAGGTATTGCTCCTCCCCCTTTTCCTACTCCTTATGACTATGAGCCTGTCATGAAACAACTGAACTTAAAGTCTTTAGAAAATCGAAGAATATGTAGTGACCTCTTATTTTTATATAAAATGATTCATGGATTTATTGATTGTCCTGAATTATTGTCCTATCTTAACTTCCGAATTCCCCACACTCTACTCGCTCACCCTTTATTTTTCACATTGACAATAAGTTTACAGGTACTAATTATAGTATGAATTCTCCAATTGTACGTCTGCAAAAGTGAGCCAATAGATATTTAAGCAAAACTGATATTTTTCATTGCTCCATGAAATCGTTGAAATCTTTAGCACTATAATAATACCTTTTTAAAATTATTAATTTAAAAAAGATGGTTAGAAACTTTTTATTTTTATTTTATCAATTTGTTTTATAACTTTTTAAATTTGTTTTTATTTTTTAACTTTATTTTATTTTTTTTTTTACTTTATTATAAACACTACATCTATTCTTATAAAATAAGATAATCATAATTTCTTCAAACTATTTTTTTTTTTTTAACTTAATATTGTATAATTAATTATCTCTTTGTTGATTATATTATTACTTCACTTTTAAGACTGTGATATTAAATATATTTGTATGTTTGCACTAATATGTATAAACAATCAAAACACTATTTGCTATTTTTTTTTGTGTTTGACTGTACACATATAATATTATTTTTAATGTCTTTTTTTGTTTAAAAAAAAACATTTGTTTAATCTAGTGCATTATTATATTAAAATTACCAAATGGTTCCTAACATAGCTTTTCTTTAAAAATTTTTTTGTTAAATTCTTCTTCTTTTTTATTTGTTTTTTTTTTTTATAATTATATGTAAAAGGGTCGTGTGATCTGTTAATTGTCAATTTCAATAAATAAAAAATAAAAATAAATAAAAGAAGAGCCGCGGCCCGCCAAGTCAAGAGAAAAGTAAAATACCCTGGTTAGTTTAGTAAATAGTCAAAATCTACTTAAGTGTTAGTATAGCAGGCCTGGCAAACTACGGCCGCGGGCCACATGCGGCTCGCGGAGCATTTTTATGTGGCCCGCGGGCAAAATTAAAATGTTTGGAAAAAAGATAAAATAAATTAAAAACAACAAAAATATTAGGTATATAAGCAAATAAATTGCTTAATTCAAAATTATTATGAAAGTTAGATAAAGAATAAATGGATTGTTACTTTAACTTTAAAGTTGGAGAAACAAAAACTAGTAGATAAGAACAATCTTATATTTCATAGGAATACTTTTTAAAATTATTTTTACACCTAGTATTCTAGCTAAATTTGTCTTCAGTTATATTTCAAGATCTTACGCAGATACTCCGTTTTGTTTTTTCCGTTTGTGCTAAGTTCCCCAATTCTTATTCTTTGAGAATAATTTGACTTTAGTAAAACACCAGCGTAACTGCAATTTGTTGCGGGTTTAGCATACTTTGAAATTTAAGGAATTTGGCCCGCGACTGGCTGTAAAAAGACTAATCAATCAAATCAAATCAAAATATTTTATTTCCATTAAAAACATATACATACTTTGAAAAAAGTCAAATTTACAAATTTTTTAAATTAAAAATCTAACAGAGAATAATCTTGAATATATAAATTAAGCTTAAATAAAAAAAGGAAGAGTAAAATAATAAAATAAACTTGTTGACCCAGATATTATTATGAAATTCATTTAATGAGTAAGGCTCAAGCTCAATCAATGACTTTTTAAGTTTCTTGATAAGAGCCTAGGATTGAGCCACCCGAAGCTCTGAATTTAGCTGGCAGTGAATTTACCACGGAGAGAGCTGAGTAGACGAGACTCTTCTCTTATCTCGAAGTTCTGTGTGCTACCAGTTTAACATTGTTCCCTCTCGTGTGATAGCTGTGGTTAAATTCAAACAGGCGTATTTTGAAGAGATGAGAGGTAAAACTTGTACAAATCTAAGATATATTGGCCGTGCATAGTAAGTATGTTATGCTTTTTAAAACTGCCACGACAGGAGTCTCGGTACTTTAACCCAGCTACTAGTCGTAATGCTCTTTTCTGCAGGAGAAAAATCTTTTCCGCAGCACTTGAAGCACCCCAGAAAAGAAGACCATAAGAAATATTGGAGTGGACTAAGCCACAGTAGAGCATCCTAAGAGGACTGCCTAAAACACTGAACAGAGGAACTACTGAATGCAAGAACTACTGAACAGAGCATATCCAGGCTAAAAGCTATAATGGCTGTACCTACAGACTTGATATTTACTACAAACATAGATAATAACATCATAAGAAAGTCCACACTTCGTCCAGTGAAAAAATATTGTGGTTAACCACACTTATGTACTCGATTAAGTATTTCACTGAATACATTATGTTTTCACTGAACGGCCAAATGGCTGTACTTACAGACTTCATATTTAGTACAAACATAGATAACAACATTATAAGAGTGTCCAAACTTTGTCCAGAGGAAATATATTTGGGTAAACCACACTTATGTACTCGATTAAGTATTTTACTGAACAGCCAAATGGCTGTACCTACAGACTTGATATTTACTACAAACATAGTAAACAACATTATGAGAGAGTTCACACTTCGTCTAGTGGAAATATATTGTGGTTAACCTCACTTTATATGCATTAAGTATTTCACTGAATTCATTTAGGAATCACTGACTGCGAAATCGCTATAAATTAAAACGCCTCGCCTCTTTTAAGTTGAAGGTTTATGTTTTAAGAAATGAATAAGGTCCTTAATAAAATAAAGCAAGAAGAAAATAAACTCAAGTATATTCCTTTATGAAATTTATTAAAGTACAATATTTTATGTTTAATCTTTGGGGTCCTTTTCGTGCTGCTCTTAGGGCCCTGATCAAGTATGTTACGGCCTTTGAGGCCTTGTCTTCGTTTGGAACCTTTAATGTCAAGTATAAAGAATATGGGTCTTAAAGGACCTACATTAGGTAATATATTACAAATGTGTTTTTAAGTACTTTAAAAACAGTTGTCCCTTGGGCCTAAGTTAAAGTATTGGGCCCCTTTGACTTTGTCTCATTTTTTTGATTTTCTTATATTTTTTTTTCAAATTGTGGTTTCTTCTTTAGTTTATTTTTGGCTGAGGGACCCAAGGGGGGCTGCCGCCCTCATTCTTAATGGCCAGTCCGCCCCTGTGCACAATGCCCGCATTTCCCATATTGCCCGCAACTTATACAAGTTAAATAGAATATTTTTACTTGTTAGTTAGTATCTATAGTCTCTGATAACGGAAATAGAAAGGGTAGGTCTTTCATTTAGAATATTTAATTATTTACAGGTCGATCATTTTCAAGTTTATCCCTCTATTTCGTGTTTTATCCGTGTCATATTTAATTTTATTGCTGATCAGGGTTGCCAGGCGGGACGCCTGGCAACCCTGACGATTTCGGCAGGATAGTCCCGATATTATATCATGTTATGTTATGTATTATTATATCAACTGTTATGTTGAACAGAGTAACTTTTCATTCAAACATTATTTGCTAACTAAACAAATAATATTTAAAATGGGAAAATGATGAATTAGAATATATATATATTAGGGTGGCCCTTAAAATGAACTTTCTTTTTTCTTTTGCTCCCAACCCTAATTTTGTTTTGAATATGAAAAAAAAATTCCATAAAAATTTCAGCCCGATCGGGGGTGATTAACAGGTGCCGCCGGGCCTCTGAAGTTTTATAGGTGTCAAAATTCGTCAAAATTGTGATTTTCGTGACATTTTTTTTTCTGTGATTTTTTGCATTATGTTCTAGGTAAAACAATACCTACCCAACTAATAAACAATATGAACTTATTCATTATGACCTGAAAATTATCTTATGTTTTGTACTTACTCTGATTATTTAATGGTGGACATATATATTTTTCTGAAAAAATTATCAAAAAACAATTTTTTTTCTACACTGCAAAGTATAACTCATATAATATGTTCAGATAGTGAAATCATGCAAACTGACATGAAAAATAAAATAAGACTGTTAAACAAAACTATTTCTGAATTAAATTCAAAATTGAATGCTAAGGAAAGCAGTGGCCAACAATTTCAATTGGAAACTGATTTAAGTGGCTACTTGACAAGTAGCACACAGGTAACCAATGGAGTAAGAAATAATTCTTTATTATGCGATAGTCAACCTCGAGGAATGAGTGAGATGCTTACTAATAAATTAAATTATGATTATAATTATCCACTATTCCAAAATTTAGTGAACCAAGATAAAAGAAGTAAAGTCTTGATTGTTGGAGATAGTCATTGCAGGAATTTAAGAAATAAACTATATAAAAATCTTAACTTGAATTATCAAGTACAAACATTTTTTAAACCTAATGCTTCACTGCTGTCGTGTTTAGAGTCAATTAAAAGCCTCACTAGTGATTTTACTATGGATGATTATGTTGTTGTTGTTGGTGGATCAAACTTTTCATTATCATCTGATGACTCAGACGTTCTTAATGTATTTAATCTACTGAACGAAGTATCCAAATTCATGAACGTAATAGTTACGTCAACTTCACACCGTTTTGACAAAAAGTTTCTGAATCATCGAATAGATCTTAGAAACAACATAATGGCTGGTCTCATAGTTAAAGAATCTTGTCGAAGTTTGATTTGGTTGCCTACTAACTTTAAAGCTTGGCATCGTACAGGCTTTGGCTTACATCTCAACAATAAAGGTAAAAATCTTCTTACCCACAGAATCGCAAATGAAATCCTGAATAAGAATACTATTTACTCAGCTGCAAATCCTTCAGCTTTAAACAACTCAGCTCTTAACATGTCAACATGTTGCAGACATATTCCAGTTATAATCAACCACCAACCTCACTTAGGAAATAATTTTTTATAAAAAGTAATTCTGACAAGTTTCATTCTAATGAAACTAATAGATCTAATCTTAAATTACTAACTAATTTGACGGAGTTTCACAGTCATGTGAAACCAACTAAAAACAAGGAAAATAATGTAAATATTGTGTGTAATAAACATGAGTCTATTTTCTATACTAATGTTAGGTCATTAAAAGATAAGTATTTAATGCTAAATGACCAATTGGCTGATCATCCTAATATTAAGATTATTTGTCTGACAGAGACTTGGTTGCGTAAAGATGAGAACGATTTGTATTCTATTAATGATTTTAATTTAGTGTCTTCACACAATAGATCTCTAGTATGAATCGCGGAGGAGGAACCTCAATTTTTTTACATAAAAGTATATCTTCTTACAAAAATATTTAATGCTCTTGAAAAACTCTCATCTAATTCTGATTTTGAAATATCTGCTGTTCATATAAAAGATATAAGATCTGTTTATAATATGTCTGTATCGATCCCTTTCCGGGAATATTGAAGTTTTAATGAAAGTTTAGAAAAAGCCCTACTAGTGGCTAGTAAAATAGATAAATTTTGTATATGTCTGTACAGACACGAACGTAGACCTCCTTGATGGTAATAATAATCGTACTTGCCAGCTCAATAACATTCTAAATAATCACGGTGTGTCCACACTTGGAAAGAAGTAACGCGACCTGCTAGTCAAACTTGTATTGACAATATTTTCTCTAATGTCCCTGATATCAAATCAAGTAAATTTAGTTTTATTTTTTCTGATCACATAGCTCTGATATGTCCGATAATTAAACCAGAAAGAATAAAAAGCCTTTAATTACTTATAAAAAAAGATTTATTACTGAGCAGGGTAAACAGTTTTTATATCATGATTTACAAGCCTTTACTACTGATGCCTCGAGTATAAAAAAATGTGATGATAACTGGAAAACTTTTAATGCTTTTATTTCACGTGCTTTTCCTGAAAAAACAGTAAAATTAAATATTAATAAAAAAGATCAGGTACACAAAAATCACAAGAATTAACTAATTTAAAAAAAGAAATAATTACCTTGTCATCACTAGCTAAAGATGTTTGTAGTCGATACCTTGCTGCAAAACTTAAATCTAAAAAAAAGAAATATAAAGAAACCCTTAAACAAGAATTAGTTAAGCATAATACTGATTTAGTTAAAAAATAATGCAAACTAACACACGTAAAATATGGCATTTGATAAATACTGAAAGTGGTAAAATAATAAAAATAAACTTACCTCATCAAACTTACTGCTGATGAACTCAATCTATACTTCTTAGAGGTTCCTAATAACCTTGTAAACCAGCTACCTGCTAACTCAAAAAACCCTATGGAGTACTTGAATGAGGCCAACAATAAAAACTTTTATTTCCAACCAACGTGTCCTAATGAAGTTGCTAAAGTAATCAAAGGTTTAAAAGCTTCTAAATCTAATGATATTTACCTGCATAGTAATGACCTCCTCAAAGCAATCTGTGACATTATTAAAAACCACTCGCTGATTTAATTAACTCCTCTATGATTCTTGGTTACTTCCCAGATAATTTAAAAACCAGCAAGGTAGTACCTATCTTAAAGAAGGGTGATTCGGACGATCCTAATAATTTTTAGACCCATTTCACTCACACCAGTAATTGGGAAGGTCTTTGAGAAAAATAATTAAAGCTCGTTTAGTAAATTTCTTCGACAAATGTGATTTTTTTAATAAACAACAGTTTGGCTTTAGAGAAGGTCTATCCACTCAGGATGCTATTAATGCTATCACAAATGTAATTTATGAAGCTTTTGAAGCCAAAGAAGAGGTCATGACGTTGTCATGCGATCTCTCTAAGGCTTTTGACTGTGTCAGTCACGAGTTATTGTTGGAGAAATTGTATCACTACGGCATTAGAGGAACTCCTTTGGCTTTAATTGATTCTTATCTGAGACATAGAACTCAAATTACCGTTTTCAATGGAGGAACTAGTTCTATGGGGGAAACTATGTATGGGGTGCCTCAAGGCTCGGTCCTTGGACCTTTACTTTTTATAATTTATGTCAACGACCTCCCCGATAACGGTATGTGAGTCCTAGGTTTGCAGACGATTCCACATATGTAGTAAAAGGGCTCGATCCACAGTAAATAAACAAAATATGGAATATAATGTTACTGTAGCTCAAACATGGTTTATTGCTAACAAATTAACTTTAAATAAAGATAAGAATCAATTAATAACCCATACCTTAAAGAGTAGTGGCAATAAAAATAATAAAGAGTCAATTAAAATCCTAGGGTTATCAATTGATGTTCTTTAAATTGGAAAATTCATATCAATGATGTAAGTAGTAAACTCAGTTCTGTTTGTTTATGCTTCGAAAGCTTGGCACTACTGTTGACTTGAAACCTGCAAGCTGGCTTACTATGCTCATTTCCACTCACGATTATTATATGGCATCAGAGAATGGGGAGCTGCCCCGAGTGCACACAATGTTTTTCTATTGCAAAAAAAAGCCATTAGAATTATTACAAAGTCTAAATATGATGCGCATTGTGCAAAACTTTTCAAAGAAATAAGATTTTAACACTTTATTCAGCATACATTTTTTCAGTTTAGTATACATTAAAAATAGACACCATGAATTAGATAATAATATCATGGTTATTCCACTAGATTTTATACAAATATAAATTTGCCATTCTCCAGACTTAGTAAGTCAAGTCAATCTCCGATGGTGAATGGAATCAAATGTTTTAATAAGCTGCCTACTAGTATTGTAGACCTTCCTATGGATTCCTTTAAAAAGGTTATTAAAGAAATACTAATTGATAAAGCATATTACTGTGTCAATGACTTTTTAAATGACAGTATAGTTTATCCTGAAAAATTGTAAACTGGACCTTTTTAACTTAATAATATCTTACATATATTTTTATTTATTGTATTTTTTATGTTTTAATTTGTATTCATGAATTGACTATTGTGAGGCCTTTGAATGTAAGGCAACCACAAGCTTATAATAAATAAATAAATAAATAAATGTTTTTTGTTATCAATTCATTGGTATATTATGTTTTTGTATACTGTCTTCTATAATTTAAGACCAATATTTGGTTATTTATACCAAAATTAGCAGACCTTATGTGTAACATACAAAACACTGCCATCCTATCTCGCAGTAGGTGAAAGCTAAGTAATGAGTATAATAGTCCAATTTAGTTTCAAGAATTTTCAATTAGTTTTTTGATTTGAATTTATTTTCAAACAAGCCATTATTGTGACATTTGAAACTTTGTGTGTTACACCCCCCACCCTTGCCGACCCCCCCCCCTCTAACCTATTATGAAATATGAAATTTTTTAAAAAATTTCACAAAAAATGAATTGAATAGAGAAAGGCAAGATAGGTTATAACTTTGAATACTTTTTAATCCTTGTTTACCAAAATACTTTCAGGTAAAAATAACCCTAGTGTCCACTTAAGGATTAAAGATGAGTTGAAGGAAAATACCATGCAAGATGCAAGTGATCTAAGCAGGGGGTACTATGAATGAATCATTTTAATCCCTTTGACTTACTTAAAAAAAAGTTCCAGTCTTGGTTCAGAAAACAAACTGTTACCATCAAATCTGTTTAAATTTCTTTTTTAAATCAAGTGTTTGGTTTAAGTTGTTTGTTAGTTATAAAATTACAAGTGAAAAGATTCCTTCGTTCTGACCATCCTTTTCTAGTAGGTCCTGTTTCCCACCAGATTACTGGGGGCAAACTTCCTTCTAACAGACAAGTGTGTTTGTTTTATAATCTTCAAAATAATCAAGTTAGATGTAAAACATAGTGCTGAATTGATGATAAAGGAGGTTAGCATCTTTTTGGGAAAAAGCAAGAATCCCTACAAAAAGAAAAGACCACTGCAGTGAGATTTTAATCAAATTTATAAAACGATTGGAGTTGTCATCTCAGAAAAATTCTTCTAAAACGACTGAGTTTGCTATCAAAACGTAGTTTTTGCGTTTCAGACAGGCTGGATGATTTATTTGATTCTGCCCATAGTGACGCCGAAAATCAAATAAAAAATTCAATGGGAGGACATAGAGTTTTTGCGGATGCAAAGAATGAAAGGGCGACCTGGTGTTATGCTGGGAGTTGATATTAAGTTACACTCAGGGCAGAATAGAGAATTGCAGAACGTAAGGAGGGAGAGGTCCGTTGAAAAACTCGATGCATGGAGGATATTGACGATCTAGTTTGTTTGCGGATTGCTACAAGCACCAGCAGAATTAAGTAGTAGTCACCAGACGACAGTGTAATCGGGAGTTCAGATGAGCTTGTCTCTTTGCATGCAATTTTTTTCCTCTCATCGTTTCAGGTTTTTATGGAGCGAACTGTTGATCTTTTTTTAATATGATCGACCTAGCAGCAACGTTAGATAAGGTGCTATAAGTTAGCTGACAGGAGATGCTTTGTTCACTATATTAAGTTTGCCACAGGCAGAAGCGTAGGCCATAATGCAAAGAACTTAGGTAAATTAACAGAATTCAATAAGGCCATAAAGATCCCAGTTTAGATTTTTAATGATTACCAAATTGATAAATTTGTTTTTATCAACCTTTAGTTATTTGATTTCTTAGAATTTTATTTTGTAGTTATGCATGTTTTGTGCATAACATTTGGGTGATGTGGATAAGTCCTAGCCTTTCTATATTTACAAAAGACTGTGCTAGTCATGATAGAAAGGTTTGGTGCTAGTTATTCTCTTAATATATATTTTATATTCTTAATCTCGATGTTTGACTGCATGTGATATATTGAGGATCGCACCAATAGTGTTGATGGCCATGGTAGTGCTCAGAC
>JACMZG010001863.1:37670922-37698422 GCA_018340805.1 Microvelia longipes
TATAAAGACACTTTCCTGTAAACACTCTATCTTTGCGAACGGATTAATAATTTTTTTACCAAACTTAGTACAGAAAATCAACCTTGGAGGACCACGAACCCTATTGAAAACCAGGTTTTTGTGACGTCATTAACCCGGTTTGCTGATCAGCGAAAATTTCAAAAAATCGGGCAAAATTCAGTGGTTAAATATTTTTTGCCGCAAAAAAGGTCAATATTTATGTTTTTTTTGAGAACGCTGAAATCGAATGAAACCGGTCCGAGCGATACGACGCACTAATAAGTGACCTAAAATATCGAAAAGACATTCCCTTAATTCTCGAAAACCAAAAATTTTAGGTCGATAAAAAATAAATTTCGAGTAGGGTGTCGTTTTCAATGTAATTTTGGGCGCGGAATCGAGAATGCAACCAGTCCCGAGTCGATACGACCACTTTAAGTTGACCAAAAAAGTCGAAAAAACCACAAAAATTAATAGAAAAGCCAAAATACGGTCGTTGAAATTCAAATTCGAGTAGGGTTGTCGTTTTCAATGTTTTTTGGGCCTCTGAGATGAATTCCTGTGGTCCGGAGTCGAAACAAACCATCTCAAACTCAAGGGTACCTGGGTTCACACCTGGAAGGGTCGACAATTTTTTTATCGTTTTTTTACCTAATATAAGTTTACAACTAGGAAATAATTCTGCGCGGTGGTCCGCATGTCGGGCGAATTTCTTTGATGCGTGTTTCCGTGCTTTTTATATAAGTTTACAACTACTAAATAAATAATTCCGGCGCGGTGGTCCGCTGTCGGGCGAATTTCATTTAGAATACGTGTTTCCGTGCTAAACAACCATTTTCTTGCTTATGCAAAGAACCATGCCCATTGCGTGGTTCCGGTTCATGCTTTAGAACCTAAGCAGTTACTCAATTGTCAAGCACTGCTCGTAACTCATTTTGTCTGTATTTTCCAAAGGAAATGCGCTAAAACCTTTAAAGATAACTGACTAAGCTTAAAGATAAGTAACTAAGCTTTAAACCTAGTGCAAATAATAGAGCGTACTTCTAATTTTAGAGGCATAGTTTTTGTCCAACAACTGGATAGTTATGCGCATTTCCTTTGGAAAATACAGACAAAATGAGTTACGAGCAGTGCTTGACAATTGAGTAACTGCTTAGGTTCTAAAGCATGAACCGGAACCACGCAATGGGCATGGTTCTTGCATAAGCAAGAAAATGGTTTGTTTAGCACGGAAAACACGTATTCTTAAATGAAATTCGCCCGACAGCGGACCACCGCGCCGGAATTATTTATTTAGTAGTTGTAAACTTATATAAAAAGCACGGAAACACGCATCAAAGGAAATTCGCCCGACATGCGGACCACCGCGCAAGAATTATTTTAACTCTGTATTATTTTAAATATAAGCAATCTAGCGAGCGAAGCGAGCCCTTTTTTATCTTTGTATTATTATAAATATAAGCAATCTAGCGAGCAAAGCGAGCCTTTTTTTACTATGTAAATGTTTAAGATGCCTAAACTAGCAAGCGAAGCGAGCCTTTTTGAATTTATACTTTAAAATAGTATAGCATCCGAATGTTTTAATAAACTCATTTCGCTTGCTTTAAATAAATATTTTTTTATGTATTCTTTGACGTGAGTTCTTGATGCAATGCATTACTAGTTTACAATCAAGGGTTGGGGAGATTAATAAAGTCGATTTTCGAACCAATTTTTATTTCAATCCAAGGTAGCATTTAATCAGTGAGCCCCCTGATAAAAATCTACCTTCCTGACTCACCTTATTGGTGTTTAAATTTATTAATTGTTAATCAATTTAATGTACTCACTCAAATAATTAATAACTCACTAAATTCACTGTTTTTGTAAACGGTTTGTTTAAATTATCCGTTTAGGTTTTATTATATCTGGGTTAAATCGAACAAATCCAAGTATGTAGTGATAAAAGCCTGATTCTATATTTAAAATCCTGGAATAATCGAAGTATTTATCTATTAAATATTGTCAATTTTTTTAGCACTGATGGTCTTTCTATTAATTTTTAACTTTTTTATCACAAATTAACTAACAATAAAGAAATAAAAGAAAATTTTTTATCGGCTCCCATGTCCTATGACAAAAGAGTTCACCCTTTCGTTTTCCCGCCATTGGTATTGCCAACCTTACGCGAATAATGTTGAAGGGGAAAAAAACGGGTTTTTCGTCAGGTAATAAATGATATCTCAAGCTTGTTATAAATGATTTTCTTTATAATATTAATCTAAAATACACTATAATATGAAGTATTAAATATTTTTGTAGAATACCTAATAAATATATTTTTAGGAAGATATTGGTGACACTGATATTTTTGGCTAATTTTTTACGAGCTGTTTATTAATCCTCAGATTTTTTTCGTTGTTTTGTCAGTGATTTTATTTGTAGTTGATTTATTTTGTTTAGACAAAGTTACAAATCTAAAACATAAAAAATTACTAAAACCCTAAATGGCTATAAGATATAATTAATTAACATAACAGTGAAGAGAATGAATACAGAAATATTGTTGTGATTGATAAATTACTAGGCTAAACTGACATTGTGAGTGTTCATTCCAACTCAAACTTTAAAGCAGTATCTACTGCCTCCAAAACTTTGTGTCAAGTATTTGAAAACCATTTTCTTCTCTTCTATATATTTATGTTATATAGTTATGTTATATATTTATGTTATGCTATATAGTTTCTTATCTTAATTTCCATTAAAATTAAACATAACATTTTAATAAAAAAATAACCTTTTGAATATTTTTCTACTGTAAGTAGATAACAAGATATGCGCTACTATGTAGCAATGGAAGCATCATTGACTCGTGCAAGCATTTACCTGTATCGTCTCGTGCAAGCATTTACCTGTATCGTCTCGTGCAAGCAGTTACCTGCATCGTCTCGTGCAAGCAGTTACCTGCATCGTCTCGTGCAAGCAGTCACCTGCATCGTCTCGTGCAAGCAGTTACCTGTATCGTCTCGTGCAAGCAGTTACCTGCATCGTCTCCGCCTCTAGAAGTTTTGTAAGTCATTTTTGTTAAATTCTTAAGACTTTATATTAAGTTTTTGTTTCAGCGAATTTCCGAAGGAAAAATGAGCTTATGAGATTGGGGTTATGGAGGGGGGAAAGAGAAGGGATTGATTTTCTGAAAGGAGGGATCCACTGATCAATTATATCAATATACTAGATGGAACATTTTAGATGAGCTAACATTAAATCCTTAAAAATAAGGGTGCAAAACACAGTCCTAGAGTTCCCAAAATGATCTCAATCCCAAGTAAATTGACACTTGCGAGTTCATATTTACCATTGATATTTTAGTAACTATTACTTAATTTTGTTATTATTACCATCGGTAACTTTGAAAAGTTAAATTAGACATAAATTTGCCATGAATTTGACATAAATTTAGAAATAAATTAGACATAAATAATGCCTGTTTTGGAAACTAAATTCAATCCTGAGTAATTTAATACCAATATCAATTAAAATTTTAATTTTATTTTTATGCTGGTAATTTTTTATGAAGCTATTGTTTGACAAATATCTTAGATTCTTGTTGGAAAAATATTTTTTCAAATAATAACTTTTTTTATAAACACACTTTTTTCTTGAGGTTTTTAATAAACCTCGATTAAAAACTACTGAGGTAAGGTAATATTGGTACCAAATTTTATAAAATTTAATTAAACGAACATCCGTGAGTTCTTCAATGGACGGCTAAATGGCACGATATTTAATTGATTGTTTGTTTGTACGTTTCGTGATAACTGCCGTAAAAATTGACCGATTTTGATCAATCAGTCAATTGAAATTTGATGTGCGTGTGGTACAAATGAAATGTCAGAGCTGTATAGTTTTCGGATAAATTTTGAAAATTGTTTTTTTGTAAAAAAACTATGTCTTATATAGTTTGAAAGCTCTTAAAGAGTACAAAAATAAAACATTTTTACATGACATTTAAAAAACATCAAAAATAACATTCATTTTCAAAATGGATCTCAAAATGGCGGATGTTAAAAAAATAACGAAATAGGTCGAGTAATTTATTGTTGAAAAGCTCTGACTGAGTATAGAAAAAAAGATACATACAAGTTTCGCCAAATTGAATACGGCCCGCCACAATTTCAAACCAATGAGAATATAATGAGTTTTTATATTTTTCGGCATAAAATAAATATTTTAATACATTTAGGCATATTGCGAGCAAACTAAGTCCCTTCTTTCAAAATAAATAAGGGAGTTATTAATCTAGCTTTATATTTTATCGCTTGATTTATACCAATCCAGCGAGCAACGCGAGCCCTTTTTATCTAGTATTATATTTTAGCAATCTTGCGACCGCAGCGTGCCTCTTTGATATATTCGCGTGTATATAGCATCCTAGCGAGTGAAGTGAGCCTCTTTTTAATGTACCTAATTTTTATGTTAGTGATTCGCAAGCGAATCCATTGATCTATTATATAGTATAGCTTATATAGTATATAATAAAACTAGTATATAGTTTATTTATTTATTTATAAAGTTTACGGACTAATGTCCTTTTAAAAAAAGTAACGGCATAATTGTATTTTCATATAAATAGTAATTTATTATAAATAATAAAGTATAAAAAAATTAAATCTTTATAAAAAAAATATTGAAATATTTAAATAAAAAAATTAAAACCAAGTACAAATTTAAAAAAAATAACAAAATTTAAAGTAAATTCTAAATTTACTTTAGCATTGAAATGAAAAATAAAAAAAAAAAAATAAAAAAAGAGATATGAAAACATGAACAATAGAGAGAATAGCATAACATCATTAGCATACACGATGAACAATAATCCAACGCTGCTTATTTTCTTATAATATAAAAATTTAACAAAACAAAGTGCTCACTATATAGCATACTTTAAAACTATAATAAAAACAAAACAAGTAAATATTTAAATTAAAATTTAGAGAGTTAGTTTTTTTAATGACGGAGCAGAACAATTAAACATGTCTAGTGCTTAATTATGAGGATTAATGAGGACACGAACCCTATTGAAAACCAAGTTGCTGTGACGTCATCAACCCAGTTTGCTGACTCAGCTAAATTTGTAAAAAATCGGCAAAATTCAAGGTTTTTTTTTTGCCACGAAAAAGATCTTCTACAATGTTTTTTGGAAGCTGAATCAAACGAAATCGGTTCGAAGTCGAAAAACCATTCAAAATAACGTTCGGTAAAAAATAATTTTCGAGTGAGGTATCGTTTCCCATGTTTATCGAGGTGCTGAATCGAGCTAAATCGGTCCGAAGTCGACACAACCACCATAGATGACCAAAGATTCAAAAAAACGGTGGTAGATTTCTGGATACCCTAAAATAAATTCCATAAACAACATATGTCAAGTAGGGTGTTGTTTTCGATCTTTTCGGGGTGTTGAATTCAATAAAATCCGTCCGGAGTCGATGAGTACTTTTTTTATCGTCTTAATCTTAACAGTATTTTAGTATAAAACTACAAAATAATGCTGGCACGAAGGTCTGCAAGATGGGTGAATATTCTTTGCAATTTTATTTTCTTTAATTTTGTCGAACTTTTCAAAGAAATGCGCTGAAAATTAGCATAAACTGAGCTTCAAATGGCTTTGAGTACTGCTGTGCCGTGTAGTGTATAATCTACATAGATAGGATATGCGCATTTTATTTAAAAAAAAATAAACAGCAAGTTGCAACGCTACTGCTTAGGTTTTTAAATATATACAAAAAACTCAAAATTGAATTGATAAGCAAGAAAGCATGTATTTCAAAGAAAATTCCCCCAGCTTGCGGACTTCCGCGCCAGAATTTTATATGATATCATTTTGCTTTTTCCTAGTTTTGTGTTTATATTTATTGCAATTTAGTGAGTGATAAATGTAATTATTTAATATTATTTATCATCTATTTTTTTAACCATCTGTAAGTTATTTTAATTGTTGTTCATAATCTTATGATTTGTTTTTCTATTTTCCTATTGTTTTATATGTAAAATTATATATATATATATATATATATATATATATATATATATATATATATATATATATTAAATTAAGGTGCTTAAAACAGATAATTAGACTAAGACTACACTGTAAATAAAACACAGAGTTGGTTCAAGTATTTTATTTAAGTGTTTTGGTTTATTATTTATTTAATATATTGATAATTGTATATTATTTATTGATAATATTTATATTTTATTAATTATATTATGTATTTATAAGTGCGTAATAGTATTAGTATATACTGAAAATGCTTTAAAGTTATATAAAATTTGTTAAAAAGGTTAAGGTTTTTGTTATTAAGAGTTGGTTATATTTCGTTAAAGAACTCGTTGTCAAGGAGGAAATTAAAAAGATTGTGAATAGTGAGTTCATCATTGCATAAAAGTTCTTCCATTGTAGATGGTATATGGTAAAATTTGAGAGTCTTGAAGTATGAAACAATCTATCAAAAAATGTTTTCTGTCAAAGGCTCATTGCAGAGTCTACACTTGGGGTACTCTCTGTCTCTTGTAAATAAATAGCTGTGTGTGTCAATCTACTGTCAATCTACATAGTAAAGTTTCTTCATGTCTCTTTTCCCTGTAGCATGTTTTCCACTCTTCTACTGACGGTTTTATTATTTTGAGTTTGTTGTTGTATTTTTAGCAATCTAGTAAGCGAAGCTAGGTTTTTTAAATGATCCTTATTTTATGTCTCAGCAATTTTGTTTGTGAAGCGACCTTCTCTCTCCCATTGCGAGTTTATTACTTTCGAACCATATATCTGCATACATATATATTATTTATATCATTTTAGTGAACGTAGGGTGCCTTTTTTGTGTACTTACTTATATATTTACAGCAATCTAGCAAGCGAAGCGAGCCCTTCTTTTAACTAGCAATTTTTATGTTTTATTTTTTATGAGCGAAGTAAGCCTCGTTGCACAAATTTCCACATATATTTATCGCAATCTAGCGAGATGTAATACCACCTTAAGCTTTGGATAATCATGATATTTTAAGAACGAGCGAGGCGAGTTCGAAGTATTGCAGAAAAGTACCGAGGTAACCGATCTTTTAGATTTCATTTTAAGATCGTTTAATATAAATAGTTAAACGTAAAGAAATGTTAAACATCAAATTGTCAAATTTATCACTGTTTTAAAAATACTTATCGATGACAGTTGTAGAAGTCGTAGGTATAATATTAAAATACCACTCTGTCTGGTTCTAGTACTCCCCACCTTGAACAGGGTAGACCCACATCTCGAGTACCTTTCTTCAGTAAGCCGCTATCTACCGCTACATCGCGTTCTTTTAAGTGTTCTTCCTCATTCCCTTTACTTTCGCGCGTCAATATAATCGCAGTGCTAGTTTTTTTGTTTCCCAATGAGTGTTCTCTAATCAATAATATTATCTTATCAAAGTGCTTCAAATTTAATACATATGTTGATAATATTGCAACTAACAAGTTTTCTAAAAGACGATTCAACGAAACTGTTTGGTTTTTTATGTGTTTAATTTATTATATTAGGTTTTATAATGAAATATTAAACATTAGATCAAATTTGTAATCATTGCTGTTAAATTGATTTAGTTTAGTTATTGAAACAGTGCTCGAATTAGAGGTTATTGAGTGATTCTGGATGAGTTTTTCCTTTTAGCTATAACTATTCAGTTTTAAGTGATTTAAGTTAATACTTAGTTTTCTGTGTACGATTTTATTTCGTGAGTGAAAATATCTGTTTTTTAATTATTCTCAGCTGGAATCAACCAGGATTGACTTTGTGAAGGTAATTAGTTTAAAATTTATTATTTCATCGTCGTGTTTAAGAAGTCTTGACTAAGGCAGCCAATCTGCTTAAGTTGGCTTCGATGAGCACTCTTCACACTATCTGACAGTTAAATACTTATAGGTGTCTGTCAGATAGTCTGACTTATCGGTAGCTGACTTAACTGGAATCAACGAGACCCATCTTAGGGTGCTTACGTGAACGCGACCCTGGGCCCTTGATATTTTAATAAGGATAATTGTATATTTACTGTTCATTTTAGCGAATTTCCAAAAAAAAGATCTTATGAGGTTGGTGTCATGGAAGGGGGGAGGTGTTTTTAGCGAATTTTCAAATTAAAATGAGCTTATGGGGTTGGGGTCATGGAAGAGGGAGGTGTTTTTAGCGAATTTTCAAAGAAAAAATGAATTTATGGGGTTGGGGTCATGGAAGGGGGAAGGTGTTTTTAGCGAATTTTCAAAGAAAAAAATGAGCTTATGGGGTTGGGGTCATGGAGGGGAAGTGGAGGAGGTGGTTTTTTTGAGTTTACAACATTTTTGTTGAACACTTTATTCATAGGTATTATTAAATAATTTTACAGACGGTATTAATTTATTATTCCCTATAAATTTCAAATGGTATTTAAGAATAAATAACTCTACACAACGTCGTCATTCATCGGTCGTAATAATAATTCAATTGTATTTTAAATATAAAAATGCATAATTTTATACTTTAAAATCTAAAAATAATGTAAAAAGGTCATTGATTATTGTGCAAAACTGACTAGATTGTTCTTGATTGTATTTAATGTGAAAAGTTTATTTATGCTCTTTGTATTACATAAGGATAGATGTGTCGATTAAAATTCAAGCGATTATTTATAAAAAATTTACATTTGCTTACTTAAAATAAGGGAAAATTCGCAAAGTAAAAAATCGGGTACGGGGTACCTCGAAACATTTCGTCATCACATCGGACTCGCTTCGCTCGTCCTCAGATAGTAAATGCATCTGTTTCATTCTAAGCGGTCATCCATACAGTACTGACCACGCTCAATGCTACTTAACTTTTATGATCCAACAAAAATTATGGGTATACTTGTCGTATTAAATCAAAACTTTGTGTTCTTATTTATTAGGTAAAGAAATACACTTGTACTAAATTTCAACTCAATTAAATCATTTTCTAATTTTTTTACAATTTTGTACACAAGTCACTTGATAAAAATTAAACTAAGGCTGATAAATGTAATGAAACTTAGCACATATGTTAATCTTATACACAGCTACATGCGTGCCAAATTTCAATTTGATTGCATAATTTGTCCGCGTTTTTTGATTTTTCAAAGTTTTCGCTAAGTCAGTATTGCGAGTTAATGACGTCATAAACAAAATATTTTCCGAATAGCACAACTGCAGCGGTAGATTGATTTTTCTACATAGTTTCAATTCTCTAGCATAAATACACCAGGAGCTACAATGGTAACAGACACATACACACACACACATACAGACAGACAACATTAAGAAAACCACTCAGGAGGCCATTAAAATCCTAAATCGAATAATTCCGGTTTCATACCGGTTTCGGATTTTTTTGCAAACACAATACTTTTCCCATATACTTACGGTATAAATGAGGATAAATAAAATGATGGCACACATTTTGTTTTCTCAAAGCTTTAACAAAAGAATAAGGTTCGTTGACCCTAAGTCACTAAATTGAAAAAAATGTGTCTATATGTTGTATGTGAGTATACACGAATTTTTCTTGTAAACTCGACACTGGTAGCTTTGGCTGGAATTTAGTACACAACTCAATTCTTATAAGGGGTAGAATGCACATCTTGCATCTGCAACTCTTGAAGTAAATTTCAAATGGAAGAGGGGGGTTGTAAAGAGGGACTCACTGATCAAGATTTATATATATACATATATATAATATATATATATATATAAATATATAAATAAGGTAAAATATAAAACATGTATCGATAAATAAACAAAATTTAGAGAAATAAAAAAATACAAAATTATGTTATATATATATATATATATATATATATATATATATATATATATATATATATATATATATAACGTAGTTTTGTGTTTATTTACACGATACATGTTTTGTATATTTTACCTTATTTATTAAATTTACATAAATGCATCTCATCGTCAGAACATAAAGATAGTGCAAGACAAAGGTATGTAACGTACTCGAGCTAAAAACATCCTTTTGTTTTCAAGTCGTCTGTCAATTAGCTACAATCTGTTCCTTGTCAACTCATTATAAACAGAACAATGCGGTCTTATTCTTCACTGTACTTCTATAATAGTAAGTTATAAAGAAAACTAAGTCCCTCTTATGTGAGTGATTCTTTTAAGCGCAGTATTTTAAAAACAATAAGTCTTCTTCAGTTTTTTTATAACTTTTGTTTTATAGCTAAGAAGCTGTATGAAGGATATCATCTTTCATCTACTTTTTTCTTCTTTTTAAAGAAATATACGCACGTTATGTACTATGAAGTATGGTCGGAGATGGTTCATTTCTGATTAAGCGAGTATTTTGTCCTTTTAAGTCGTTACACATTGTTTTTACACAGATTTGCTTAATATTCAACGTATATTTAAACTCTTGGAATATTGAGGTTAAGATTTTGTTACACTAAAAATAGCATGAAAAATTAGGAAACTACAAACCTATATACCTATGTGATGTATATTAACCTACATACGTATGTCATGTATATTAACCTATATACTTATCTGATGTATATGAACCAATATATACCTATGTGATATGGCACATATCACATGTTAGTCTTATACATGCGTGCCAAATCTCATTCTGATTGCAACATCTTACTATTTTTCGTAATTGTTTCTGAGTCATTATTAAAAACGTAATTTTTATGACGTCATAAAAAATTATTTAACAAATAGCGAAAGTCGACACCTATGACTGATTTGTGTAGAAAGTTTCAACACTCTAGGATAAATACAATGGGAGCTACGATGATAACAGACATACTCACACACAACTGTTAAATTACTTAGGAGGACTTAAAACACCTGAAACCTGATAATTCCGGTGTCACTCTGGTTTCGTATTTTCGCAAACACAATACTTTTCCTGTATACCTACGGTATAAATAAAGAAAAGTAACGAAATCTTGCAATGGCGTTTGGACAGATCACTCCAGACACCATTGTGATCGTCATGCTGAAGAATAAACACTTGTGGCAAAAGGTTATTTATTACTTATGATAAGATTATCTTATGAGTCAAAAAACTGACCTAGTTAATATGCCACAAGGATGATTCTATATAATTTTTCTTATTGTTTTTCCGCTTCTACTACTGTAAGTATAAGGGAAACTTTTGTGTTCATCCTAAAAATCCGAACCGAGGTTTTGACGTGATTATCCGTTTCAGGCATATTTATGACGCACTGAGTGCTTTTCACTGTCTGTCAGTGTGTGTGTGTCTGTGTCGCGTCTATACATACATACATACATACATACATATAATACATATAAATAAATATATATAATATATATATATATATATATATATATATATAATATATATAAATACGTATGTCTATTATATATATATATATATATATATATATATATATATATATATATATATATATATATATATATATATATATATATATTATATATATACAATACGTATGTCTATGATCAATACTAGATCAATATTTAACAATTGTAAAATAGGAAGTATAGCACACCTTGTAAACATTATCTCAAGGATTTGCATCTGTACCTGAAGAATGAAAACATTGCACGCTGTGTACGACGAGTTCAAAATTAATGATGCATTTTGATTTCACCATGCATTTACAATAAATCATTTTTTTATAATTAATTATTATTGGTTAATTATGCAATGGAATAAACTTCTGGTTTGACCTTTTTACTTAACCACAAAACTTCTGTTTTGTGGGGTTTGTATTTTTTACTTTTTATAACGTAGGTTTATTGGAAAAGTATTGTGTTTTTGTGAAAAAACCGGGATGTCACCGGATAATCCGAAACACTTATAATAACGGATAATCCGTTTCAGGTGTTTATGAAACCTCTTAAGTTGTTTTTACAAAGTTGTCTTACTGTATAAATGTATGCGTGTGTTGTGTATATGTTATCATCGTAGCTCCCAATGAATTTATGCTAGCAAGTTGAAACTTCAAATCGCAAGGAGTTAACGTTTGAAAAGGATTGTCAAAAATAATCCTTAGGTCTAATTGCGATAACCGGACAATATTTTTTATGACGTCATTAACCTGCATTAATCACTTAGTAAAAAACTCAAAAATTCAAGAATTTTAAGACAAATATATGCATTATGTTTCATCTAATTTATCGAATTACTTGTATACATTTAAAAAAAACTAAAAACATCCAATGGAGCATAAATTAAGTATATTTCTTAGTTTAGTATAACTCATCTCTTAAATAAGTGTGCTTAGTTTCGTAATCTTTGGTTTTCGTCGGATCATAAAAATTTAAATGATTTCCTCCCCACACACATACACAGAGGTCTGGAGTTCGCATCCCAGGTTACGCTCTCAGTTTATAGAAGATTATTGTTTAGAGAAATTATCGCCAACTTTAGAATTCACTTTGAGCGTAACGGTTGCTACTACCACCCGAGGTGGTTCCCGTTGGAGTTATCCTTGATGAGCAGCAAGGCTCTAAACGGGCATATATATATATATATATATATATATATATAATATATATATATATATTATATAATATATATATATATATACGGCATTAATATTATATATATATATGGTTATGGCATTAACGTAATCCCATATCCATATTGAACGTGTCGTCCATTGCTACTATTACTTAAGAGTGTTTAAGGTGTAATAAAGTCAGTGAAGTATAATTCTTTTAATTACTCGATAAGGAAAATTGAATTCCATCTTTTGATTCACTCTTATCTACGTGATGAAAGATTTCATAACATGTCTATTACATACGTTATGATAATCAATTTTTTAAACATTGTGAAAAAAATTTATAAATATCAACATAACATAAATTTTCTTAAGAGTCAATTTAATTCATTTAGAGTATGGCACATTTGTCACTTTTCATGATTACATAACAGATATTTTGGAAAAGACGTAATTTACTGAGAAAAATTATATGAATACATGTAGTGAAGAGGGCAATATCAAGTATGTTGAGATATGAGTAATCTGGCATTTGCAAACAAGGATTGTTTGTTTACTGAATAAAGCACACTACTCTAATCATATTTTTTATTAATGATTATATTGGATAATAAGGTACACATTTTAAAACTTTGACGTGGATGTAATTGTGTGCTTGAAGAGCTGATAAGATGATAGTACATGAACCTTATTCGCGATTCAAAGAGATAGTTGTAAGGTTGGCAATACCAATGGCAGGAAAACGAAAGAGTGATCAATTTTTGTTATCATAGCATGAGAGCAGATAAAAATTCTTCTTTAATTTTTTTATTGTTAGTTAATTTCTGATAAATGAGGTAACAAATAATAGAACGACTATCGGTGCTAAAAAATGTCCAATATTTTATAGATACATATTTTTTTTAATTTGACCCTCTACGGCACAAGATAAATATTTTTATTGAACTTTAGTGGAGGACTTATACCTATCAATTAATAATTGTACTCATATTATGTATGTGAATAAAAATAATAAAGGTTATTTAAAAAAAAAAATACAGGATTTTAAACATAGAATCAGGCTCTTATCACTACTGACTTGGATTTGTGCGATTTAACCCAGAAATAATAAAACCTAAACGAATAATTTAAACAATCATTTAACAAAAAAGTAAATTTATTGAGTTATTAATTATTTAAGTGAGAAGATTTTAGTTCAGCATTACGGTGAACATCAGCTTGTTATCAGTTAATTTAAATACAGTTAAGTTAAAAAGGTAATTTTGTATGTTTGTGCAAACTAAAATTAATTAAAAGTAACATTAATTAACAATAAATAAAATAAAACACTATATTGTTATTTTCACCTTATTATCACTCAATTTAAATACTCGTGACAACCCATTAAAACCCTGTTTGTCAATGAAATAGTGATTCTACTGAGTTCATACGCCCTAAAGTTAATTAAATTAAAGCGCTTCGAGAAAAATGTATAGAAATAATCGTCACAAATAAGAAAAACCAAAAAACTACCATAAGGACTTTGACAACGACCACCCTTTCGTTATCAATTTCTTATCAACGACGGTAGCGCTGCTACGGACTTTGAATCGCGAATATTGATGATATAATACATCTGAACTGTATGTATTCAGGTTAAAACATATATTTAAGACTTGTACTTTATGCCATATGTGTGTGTGAAATACATAATCCCTTGACTTCGCTTCGGGAGTTAAATCCATTGTTTCCCTCGGCTTTCGCCTTAGGAACCAACTAACTCAAGGAAATTATAATATTACATAATATCAGACATGTAAGTAATAGAGGAAAGGAACACAGAAGGTTAAAGACCTAAGAGGCACATAAGCACCATTTTTTGAGACAGCAAGTGTTTGACCCAACAAAAGTCTAAATCTGTTGTAGTTTATTTTAATAAATATATGACCTAGCGATTTCATAGTCTCGGATTTATTTGTTGTTAATATTAAAACAAATCTGGCACGGAGGTCTGGTGACCGATCGAGTTTCCTTTTAAATGCGTGTTTCCGTGCTTAACAATCGATTTTTTGATTACACTTCCAGTTAATGCTTTATAACTAGTTGCAGCAGTACTACTTGTTACCCAATTAGCTAGCAAACTAAAATTTAAAGGTTATATTTAACTTAAATACTTGTCGAGAGTAATAATTCAAAAGTATCTGAATTATGCTCGGGTTCTCTCGACTTTCGCCGAGAGAACCCGAGCATTAAACTCCCGAGGAAAAGCTGAGGGATTTATATATTTAACTCTTGAGGCAAACCGAGGTATATTTTAGCGGTTAGCTGCCCCCAAAATATTGGTAGTATTTTTTGGTGGACCAACTTATATAATTGGGGGTTCCGCCTTACCACCCATAATACTTGGGAGCTCAAACCCCTAAAAGGAACTAATCTTAAACCTCCTTAGGACTAACGTAATATATAAACTATTTAGGGAAACTCATCCTGATGATCAGTTGATAGCTGACTCAAAAATAAAAAATAGTTAAACTTGGAAAAATTGAGATTCTTAAGATAGCGTTTTTACTTATTTTTTTATTGGCTACTCTTATATAACACTAGGTGGTTTTTATTTTTTATCGTGTTTTCGTGCTTTAATATGTACTTGATAATTTAATGATTTTGTATTAAATTCTCTGAAATTATTGTTACAATAGTTTAGTTAAATAAAAGGTAAATCACATGTTTTATTTTGAAGTTTTTGAAGAACATACAGACGACAGTGTATTGCCTAAAATATAACTTAAAACTACGATTGCATTTAATATATTCAAAAATTGTAGGTTAAAGTTGTTAAAATTATAATTACAATTAATATTTAAAGGGTAAAAACAGATATCACTCGCAGAAATGAACTAAGTTAAGTTGTGCACACGAAAAAAAGTTTAATTCAAACAAACCTAGTATTAATAAATTCGAACTATTACGTCTATTGGATGTGACAAAACGTATTTCTTACCCAAGTTATTAACATTTTATACTGAAAAGTACAAAAATTTTGAGTACCGTAGATAGTTTGTTTACATTTACAAGGGTTAAACAAGATGACTGCGCTCATAAGAAAATTTGAGCCAACTCCCTGGCGGACCTGGAAAATCGCATTTGTTTCTCTACTTGGTTTATATATTAATTTACTTAGGAGTAAAAAAAAGGTTGTGCTCTTTTTAAAAGTATAGTCAATAAACTTGACATTACATTATCGTCTAAAAATAAAAGTATTATTTTAAAATCAATAAGTAGAAAAAAATATTTATTAGAAACGTATAAAAACTGACTGTACATGTGGAAACTTTTATTCTCAATTCTTCCTGTTTTTATCGAATTGCATTCGGAAAAGACCGGTTAAGGTTACCCAGATTTTGAAAAACGTCATCTTTCTCTATCTGTCGGACATTCACCTCCACCCCTAGCTGTAACACGACCAGCATCTCCTTTTCAATCAGATTTCCCATTATTTTAATATCAATCCCCTGTAAATAATAATTCCTAATGATATCATTAAAGTTATACAGTGTTACCAAACTTGTTATTAGCTTTTTATTTCCGATCATTAAATCAAGAGATTCTTGTTTTGTCGTTTAAAATGGCAAAATTGTTAATGGAATGATAAGACTAATTATAGTTATTTATTCATATAAAAAATTTTAATTAAATAAGTTTAGGACTAGACACATTATATATACATATATATATACATATATATATATATATATATTATAATATATATAATATATATATATATATATATATATATATATATATTATATATATAATAATATATATAATATATAACACACACACAACACACATATATATATATATATATATATTATATATATATATATATATATATATATATATATATATATATATATATATATATATATATATATATATATATATATATTATATATATATATATATATATATATATATATATATAGTCAGTGTGTGTTATGTGTTATGATATTATTAAATGGATTTTTTGAGTTAGATTATGTATGTAAGCTACATTTGATCTTTTGTACAAGTTTCATGTATGTAAATTTTGTTCAATGTACAAGTACATTGAACAATATAGCTACAATTTATATGTAAAATATTGTATTATGTAGATAAAGATGTTACATATATATTAACAGATAATATATATATATATAATATATATATATATATATATATATATATATATATATATATATAATATATATATATATATATATATAATATATTATATTATATATATATATATATTTGATTAGTAAGTCTCCCGTTTAAAAAACACATCTCTCCCCTTTATGACTCAAACCTCCTAAGCTCATTTTTTGTTTGGAAATTTTCTAAAAAACACGTTCGGAATAAATTGTATCAGTTTATATCAGTCGCAGGAGTGTTTTTATTTCATTATGTAGTTTTATTCATTAAAAATTCTAACTAAATTTCTACTGCTCTGCTAGTAAGATATTTTGACACGCCTGGGTTTGAAAGAGGACCAGGATCATTAAAATACCGTTCGCTATTCGAGTGTTGAAATATGTATAGTGCAGGTTCCTACAAAATACAAGGTGTCAAACCATCAGTGCATTCACAGATTCCTTAACTTCCGAATCCTATTCTAATACAATAATTTTATATTTAATTTTTTTAAGTCCATTTTATCACTAGACGGTGATGAAATGATAATTAATTATTAAGATAATGTGAATGACTAGTTTTTAGGGAGTAAAGAACCTATTCACACTCCCTTAGGTAGAAAAAATCATCTTTTTTCTACCTTAGGACTAAAAAAAGTCAGTAAACAAAATTCATCTTTTACCCAGGTGTATACTACAAGTCAGTAAACAATATTCACCTTATAAACTGGTGTATTTAACAAGTCAGTAAACGAAATTCACCTTTTACACTAGTGTATACTACAAGTCAGTAAACAAAATTCACCTTTTACACTGGTGTATACTACAAGTCAGTAAACAATATTCACCTTATAAACTGGTGTATTTAACAAGTCAGTAAACAAAATTCACCTTTTACACTGGTGTATACTACAAGTCAGTAATACCAATAAACCATTCAAACTGTAATGATGTTATGACACTGGGAATTTTTCTAAACGTTCTGGTACACAATGCAGCCGTACAAAATAGATCATTATCAAACTTGCTATTTATGTCCTTGCTTGTGGAATAAAAATAAATAGATATTTAAAGAAACCGTAATATGAAGCCTTTTAATACTATTGTGTTGTTTAGATATATTACATCGTATATGGGAGAACTGTAGACTATAGAACTAAACTGGAAAGTAAAATTTTTATTTCATAGCCAGCTTTTTAAGCGATATCACATTAAAATAAAGTGACATTCACTCAAAGGATTTGACTACTATACAATTGCGTAGGGGATTTGTTTAAGGACAATATCATATAAAATATATGTTATGATTCATTTTGACAGTCAAGTATAGAAATCTTGTAGACAATATAAATTTATATATTTATAAACAGTAATTTTTACAAATATATAATTGACAATATAAATACACACACAAATATATATATATTCAAGATTGCGGTCATAATTATATGGTTTTTATTAAATTTATTAGAATTTCCGAGGTTAGGATCAATTGTAATGTACTTTCGATACTTAGCGAACTAAACCAGTACTTTTAGCGCATTATCATCGTGAAAATTACGCTTATGAGGTTGTTCAGATGATGGAAGTTGATATATATATATATATATATATATATATATATATATATAATATATATATATATATATATATATATATATATATATATTATACACAATATGAGGACAATTTTTTTGTTATCAGGAAGCCAATAGAAATCGTACTCGCTTTGCTCGTCCTCAGACATGTTGCAGTATAAATTTAAAGAGTTTTATATTCTGAGGAAGAGCGAAGCGGGTCCGAAGGATTGAGCGTAGCAAATTCGATGTTATGAGGAAATGTTTCGAGGTACCCCATAGCCGATTTTTAAAACAACTTAGACGGTCTTAAAAACACCTGACACGGATAATTCAGGCGATATCCCAGTTTCAGATTTCTTTGCAAACACAATACTTTTCCTATATACCTAAGGTATAAATGAGGAAAGTTAGAAAGAACAGTAGTCTTTATTATCTTACATATAAAAGAATATTATATAGGTATTACTATTTATAAATAAAATCGTCAATCTTCCAGAATAAATCAAATAACGAGAAGGAATGTGATAAATTAAGAACAATTAATATACTGAAGAATATCTCTTATGAAATATAACTTAATATTAAACTTTAATATTAATGACGTTCATTAAACAAGCCTTCTCTCACCCGAAATAAAGATCAAGCTATTAATTTAAAATATTATTGTCATTTTTCAAATGTCTTTTACTTATGCACGCTTTATTTCCTATAACAGTTGTCACCATTTTAATTTTAAATTATTAGTCATAAATATTGCGTCAAATATTCGTGTCCTTTATCATTTGAAAATCTTTGGTCCTGTAAGATTATGATTATTGGATGTTCATCGTTAGATCTTTTTTAAAGCTATGCCACCGTAACAAAAAAATATTTAAAGATCACATTTATATGATTACCTGCTAAATAGAAATATTTGGGTTCCCTAAGTATAGAGTCTATCTATTTTAGCGTATTTTCATCATAAAAATTACGCTTATGAGGTTATAATTTAAAGGGGGGGTCGATTCCGTTTGGCGTTCTTATGGTATTAGCTCAATCGGACCACCCTAAGTGGCGTAATGAAGCATTGTCAGTGCCAGGATGAATGACAGCTGGGAATCAAACGTATGTAGATACATACGTTTGAATGTTACTGCACTTAAAAGATTAAAGTTTTTATTTTTTTTGTTCTTTAAAAATATTTAAAGTAGTTTTATTCAATCTGGAATAAAATGGACAAAAAATGATACTCCAGTTTACCACCTTTAGTTCATGATAGTAGTTTTTTTTTGTTTCAATATGTTTAAAAATCTCCGACTCATACTACTTCAAACACTTTCCAGATATGTCAAAAATAATCTAAATTTTTGCATTTTTTTAAAATTTTAACCATGCTCTGTTTTCAAAACGGCCCCATAGATAGCGAACGCCCTTGATGATTTGAGTTTGTTTCAATGCTAAAAATATAAAGTGTCAGGCCCATAGGGGCGTCACACCCTGGTATGGCAAACCTGAAGAGGCAAAACGAAGGACCAGCCCAACCTCAAAACTCAGGGCTAACTTAATCCTAAAATAAGGTAGCCAGACACAAAATTTAAGTTGAGCAAAAGCGATTTATTACATGCAAATAGAGCATACAAGAATGTTAATAGTTGTATTAAAGAAGTTAAAGAATAAGCATAAAATACGCAAAGGTTAATAAAATATAAGCTAAATGGCGGAGGTAAGCGATAGCATCTACCATGAAGCCCTGCTGGTATAATGACCAGTATAATAAATTGATATGAATAAATAAATATTAAAATAACGATAAAACAACAAATAATAAATAATAAACAAGGCACATGCAAAATGGTATAAACTAATATAAATTAAACAAAACCAAGCATATACTAAAAGCACGTAAAACATAACCAAGCCCCAAATGGGGGAGGGGTGCAATTTAGCTTATACCTAATTAAAGCAAATTCTAACTTAATCAAGCTCATACGATGAATTATTGTACATAAATTTGGTAATAATTGAAATAATAAATAATCATTAAAATCGAACGGTAAACCTAAAATAAAACCTAAAATGGTGGCATGCACAACCATAAAAACACGTTATTTTACGTGTTTTAAATCTAATTTCAATAGCGCTAAATTATACATGAAAAATAATGAAAATAATATAAATAAATAAATAATTATGACTAGAAGCGTAGAAATCCTTATAATAGTTGTAAATTATTATTAGTGTAATGTAAAGCGTGTATTTACGGCCCTTAAGCGAAGGTGATGAGTGAGATGGTGAGTGACGATGATTATTATATGCGTAACCAGTCCATAAACTGCACAAACCTTATAAATGCAACGTCCCAGTTGTAGCGAAACTGTTCACTTAAGTGGTGTTACAGCGAAACAGCACTTAAACTAAATTAAATTAATTCAAACTTAATTAAAATTTGGCATCACATGCACAAAGCCGGCATTTTTGTCACTTACAAAGATAACGAACTCTTTCGTCATATTTCGGATGGTGATAGCGTTACGTCATTTAATTAACAAAATTTAGATGATAATTAATGAGGTTCCATGCTGAAACACTGGTTTCAGCGATAATGATGAGCGATTTGAAGTAAGTTGTGTGAAACAGGTTGGTAACACTGTCGGAAGTTTGCGAAACCTTCCCGAAGGTTACTAGATGAGGTTATTGTTGTGTGATATCGAAGCAACGTGATTCGATGTGGCAGATTGTCTGTAGAATATCAATAAAATGAGTAAATGTGCTGGGAAATATATGAACGATGGCTAAAGATGTGGCGGAAGAGAAGAAAAGCTGAAAATAAATGTAAAGTGTCTGTGTGTGTTTGTGTAAAACCTAAATTCTTGGATGTGCCAAGTCCAGGTAAAAAATCACGACTTTATCTTAAAACTACATAAAAAACATAAATGAAACATAAAAGGGGTTCGTGTCCAAACATCACCACCTACCAAAATTAGCCTAGGGTAATTTTAAATTAAGTTCAGAAAGCGACTCAGGAGAGTCAGTTTCAGAAGAATGAAGACGACTACCTTATTTACAGGACGCTTCAGCACAGAGTTAGAAGTCTGGACTGATACGACGCGAACAACGTTGTCAGCGCCTGGATGTGTCTCGATAACTCGACCAGCAGGCCACCGTAATCTCGGGGCGTTGTCGTCTTGAAGAAGGACTAAGTCACCTATCTGTAAATTTGGAACTTGTCGCCTCCATTTTGAGCGTTGTTGCAGCGTGGTGAGATATTCCTTGCGCCAACGTTGCCAAAAGTGTTGCGACTTTTGGTTTATGATCTGCCAACGCGTTAATCGATTTGAGGGTAACTGGACAAGCGATTTCTCAGGAATAGCGAGCGGAGGACATCCTATGAGAAAATGCCTGGGTTAGAAACTCAAGATCCTCTGGGTCAGTTGTAAGAGGACACAGGGGCCTAGAGTTCAAGATTGATTCGATCTTGATGAGAAGTGTAGCCAGCTCTTCAAAGGTCATAACGTTTTCTCCGTAAGTCGTACGAAGGAGGCGTTTTACAGACTTGACGACTGCTTCCCATAACCCACCGAAATTGGGAGCATGTGGAGGGTTAAAGGACCATTGCACCTCATGCGATGTTGCGTATGCTTGCAGTTCATCTTGAGTGGTTCGCTGGTTGATCCACTTGTAGAGTTCAGAGATTTCATTGGCAGCTCCGACGAAGTTTGTGCCATTATCGGACACAAGTTCTTCCGGCAATCCTCGCCTACCAATGAATCTGTCTAGTGCAGCTCTGAAAGCAGGGGTGCAGAGTGAAGAGACCAACTCCAGATGAACAGCTTTAGTGCTTAAGCAAACGAAGACACACAAATATGCCTTCATCGTGGGCGCCTTTCGAAGAGTGGAGGTCTTAATCAAGAACGGTCCAGCAAAGTCGAGTCCTACATTGCGAAAAGGACGGACTTCCTTGAAACGTGAAGCTGGCAAGTCTCCCATCTGCGGTTGACAAGGTTTGGCGTCAAATAGGCGGCATTTGAGGCATTTCCGTGTAAAGTTGCGAACTGTGCTTCGTCCACCGATGATCCAGTATCTGCAACGCAGCGCAGCGAGAAGCAGAGACGGTCCACAATGGAGGTAAGCAGAATGGTAGTGTTTGAGGATAAGTGTCGTTAAATGAGATTTAACCGGTAAGATGACAGGATGCTTCGTTGTATCCGGAACGTTAGCATTCTTGAGGCGACCACCTACCTTGAGAATACCATCTCCATCAAGAAAGGGTTGAAGACTTGACAGTTGTTTCGGCGGCGGTGTTTCACTGTCGGGAGATTTGTTGTTGAAGAAGGCATGTTGTTGAACAGCGATTATAGCGAATCGAGTTGCTCTTCTTATCTCATTTACTGAAGGTGCAGCTTTCATATTGACGTCCAGTCCACGCAGTCGATCGATAAAGCGAAGAGTGAAAGACAACTTGTTAAGAAGAGTCGGAAGATCAGTAAATTCCTTAATCCAATCGATGAGAAAGGGAGATGAAGTGGTAGAAAGAAGAGTCTGGCCGACTGAAATCGGTTTCAGTTCGGGTAAGTCTTCCTCTGGAGCGAAGTTACACAAAGGCCAAGAAGAAATATCATTTAATGCCCAAGGAGGTCCATGGAACCAGAGATGGTTATCAATGAGCTGAGATGGTAGGAGTCCACGGGAACCGATGTCGCTAGGGTTATCACCAGATGAGACATGGTGCCATTGACCAAGCGAAGTAATCTCTTTAATTTTAACCACTCTGTTGGCTACGAATGTCTTTAAGCGGAACGACGGAGTTTGGAGCCAAGAGAGGACGACTGTGCTGTCAGAAAAGAAATAATAAGAAGGCTGAGTGGGTAGCTTGCTGCAGAACGGAGACAAAGATTCAAACAAACGAGCACCCAGTAGCGCAGCACACAATTCCAAGCGGGGAATTGACGTAGCTTTGACTGGAGCAAGTTTGGTTTTTGCAAGAAGGAGGTGCATCTGGCAATCTGTAGCTGAAGCGGAGCGTAAGAATGCTGAAGCACAGTAAGCTCGTTCTGAAGCGTCGACGAAAACCATAACAGTGTATGATGCGTTCGGTGAAGTGATCCAACGTGGTATAGAGACGTGAGACAGGAGCGGTAGCTGATTGATGAGACTTCTCCACTGATCAGCGAGATCTTGGGAAAAGGTTTCGTCCCAGGACAAGTTTCTCTTCCAGGCTACCTGGACTACTTCCTTAGCGAGAATCACGACAGGTCCTAAGTATCCTAGTGGGTCGTAGATTTTAGCCACTGCTGATAGCACAGAGCGTTTAGTGCAGGTGTCCACAGGAGGCGCGATAGCGTAAGAGAATGCGTCCTTCTGAGGGTCCCATTGAAGACCGAGTATTTTCACAGTGATTTTGTCATCACTGGACTCTAGGGAAACAGGTTCCTGATGAGCTAAAACAGCAGTCGGATCAGAGTTGCAAAAATCAGAAAGGATGCGAGCGTCATTGGCAGCCCATTTGCCGAGTTCGAAACAACCTTTAGCGAGGAGGTCGGTTACTTGACGTCTGAGTGCTATAACTTTACTTAATTCGTTGTCTCCGGTAGCAATATCGTCGACGTACATGTCGTCTTCTAGCACCGGAACGGCGAGAGGAAACTGATGTCCTTCATCTTCTTTAAGCTGCTGAATGGTACGAAGCGCTAAGTATGGAGCAGCTGCTTGACCATATGTGATGGTTTTAAGTTCATATTCCTGAACTTCGTCTGCGGGACTGAAGCGCCAGAGAATATGCTGATACTTCCTGTCAGCTGGATGTATCAGTATTTGCCGATACATCTTAACTACATCAGCCGTGAAGACATATCTGTGGCGTCGGAAGTTAAGAAGTATGGTGACTATGCTTTTCTGGAGTTTAGGACCTACTAGAAGCACCGAGTTAAGCGAACCGGAAGCTGTAGAAGCGGCAGCGTCGAAAACTACTCTTAACTTGATCCCTTCTCCTTCACCCTTTACGACACAATGGTGTGGAATACATACGACACCTGGAGTTTTCGCAATCTCCATATGGTCAAGGTCGATATATTCTTGCATAAATTCATGGTACTTGACTCGAAGCAATGAATTTCTCTCTAAACGACTTTCTAAATGCTGCAAGCGGCGCAGCGACATGCTCTTAGTTCCCGTCATATACGGTCTCTCATCTTTAAATGGCAGGCGAACGACGTATCTACCATTAGGAAGTCGATAGTGAGTAGTCCGAAAGAGCTCTTCACATTTCTCGTCAGCTGGATCCTTACAGACGACCTGCGGTGGTTCTTCAAGTTCCCAAAAGCGATGGAGTTCTTGCTGAAGTGGATCAGGCTGAGAGTAGCGTGAAACGTGAAGACAGGAAAGTGATGAGATTTCAGCTCTGTCCTTAACTCGACCAAGAACGCAGAAGCCAAAAACTGTACCCAGAAGAATAGGCATAGAAGGTGAGATAGTCAGCATTTGACCAGTAAGTATCTCACTGAAGAGGTCACAGCCTACCAAGAAATCAATAGGCCGTGGGACCCAAATTCGGGATCAGCAAGCGGGTAATCCCTATAATTGATGCCACATGTCAGCAGTTGAATAAAACCCTGGAAGCGGTGAGGTGATATTATCCACTACGACGGCAGAAGTCCTGAAGCGAGGACGGGAGAATCAGCTGATGTCAAAGTACAAAGCGCTCGACCTTGACAGCCAGTGAAAGGAGTAGCTCCTATACCCCATATATCTGTTGATTGCGTATCAACTTGCAAACCTAGAAGATCAGCGCACCTTCTAGTTATGAATGAGAAGTGGCTCCCGGAATCCAGAACTAAGCGAAAAGGCTGCGGTTGCACTCTTCCTTCGCAGTCTTCAAAGTTACAAAGGGCTGTTCCCAAAAGTACTTCTACCTGATCGAGGGAAGTAACTTGACAAGAGACACCACCTTTGCTCTTAAAAGATGTAGAAGGTTGCTCAGTATTCGACTGGTTCGTAGGAGGCGTTCCACTGGAGTCTGAAGACGTATGCGACGTCCCATGTAACATGCTATGATGCCTACCCTTACAGAATCTGCAACGCCATCTCGAAGAACAAGCATTCGTCTTATGTCCTGTCTGTAAACAGTTTCTACAACCTCTCCAGGATTGCAGGAGCTTCTGGCGATCAGCGACTGAAGCCATAGAGAAGGTTAAACAGTTAACAAGGAGATGCGAGTCCTTGCAAACTGGACAAACGATGTTTCCGGGCTTGTCATTTCGAAAGGACGAGATCGTTGATCAAGATTGGATGGTCGCGAAGACGACGACTTTCCGTACCCAGCGTTGGCGAGGAGAGTTACCGGCTTGCTTGAAGATCCATTCTTCTGTTGTTGGTTCCTATAGTTCGAGGCGTTATAGCTGTTAGAGTTATTATAGCGATTCCCTTGAGAACTTGTTTTGCTATTGGTTGTGAGCGACAATCCTAAAGCAAGTTCTGAAGCATTACAGCAAGATCTCAGATAAGTAATAAGTTCGTTGAAGGAAGGAAAATCCTTAGAATTTTGATGCTCGAAAGCTTCTTTTGTTTCCACGTCTAGCGATCGATAAGCTAAATAGAAAAATATAAACTCTTCACGATCAGCGATGGTTAACTTCTTGAAAGCAGCAACATTCTCCGATAACTGAGCAATAAGTTTGTTCAGAACCGCGGCGTTCGGTTTTCCAGAGATGGGCTTCACACTTGTCAGTTGATCCAGATAAGCGGTGGCAAGGAGACGCTTATTATCGTAAGTATCTACGACGGCTTGCCAGGCGATGGTAAAGTTTCCTTCAGTCACCGTTATCTGAGATATAACAGCTAGTGCAGGACCTCGTAAGCACTTCAAAAGATATTTAAATTTCTCTATATCATCCATGTTAGTGTTTATAACCATGCTGGTGAAAGTGTCCTTAAAATGCGGCCATTTTGTGCGATCTTCACCTCCATAAACAGGAAGGTCAAGTGGCGGCAGCTTAGGTTTGTAAGACTGATTAAGAAAGGTTGTATTATGCATAGTTTGTTGAGCTCGCTCAGTTATCTGAATATAATATTGATTCGATTCATTAAAATATCTCTTAGCCTGTTTTCTTTGGTCGTGATCATTTTGAGTGGCCACAGCTGCGTCCTGTGGAGTAAGCATATCACATAGATTGACGTATCTCTCTTCGTATTTATTGTAAATATCCTTAATACCTGAGTACATCCCTTTGAAGAGAGGTATTTGACTATCATCAGAAACAGCCTTAAAACCTTGGTCTCTAATATCTCTGAGATCAACACAAAGAGTTGCTAATTGACGTCTGATAGACACTTCCATGATGGTAAAGCGAAACAGCACAGAAGACAAGAAAACAGGTTACGGAGATTAAAATATTAAATAAAATGTAAAATATAACAATAGAAAACAAAAGGATAATAAGCAGAAAGATATAAAACAGAAAATAATAAAAGAACCATGTGCGATGGTCTGCGTAATAAGAGTTAAAGATGCGGAGATAAATACAGATGTAAGCAGCAACACGTCTATGCGATGACAATTTAGCTACACTTGTTAATTCATCCCGCCACCAGTAACAGCGAACTAAGTCCCAGGCAAGATCAGTGAGCGTACACCACCTACCGTGAACTAAAACCATAAAAAATAAACTATATAATAATAAAGAAAATCAAAAAGAATACAATAAAATCGAAATAAGGTTCAAAATAATCCCTTGGCTGCAAAGGATAAATAATCCGGCTCGACTCGGACCAAAAATGTCAGGCCCATAGGGGCGTCACACCCTGGTATGGCAACCTGAAGAGGCAAAACGAAGGACCAGCCCAACCTCAAAACTCAGGGCTAACTTAATCCTAAAATAGGTAGCCAGACACAAAATTTAAGTTGAGCAAAAGCGATTTTATTACATGCAAATAGAGCATACAAGAATGTTAATAGTTGTTTAAAGAAGTTAAAGAAATAAGCATAAAATACGCAAAGGTTAATAAAATATAAGCTAAATGGCGGAGGTAAGCGATAGCATCTACCATGAAGCCCTGCTGGTATAATGACCAGTATAATAAATTGATATGAATAAATAAATATTAAAATAACGATAAAACAAACAAATAATAAATAATAAACAAGGCACATGCAAAATGGTATAAACTAATATAAATTAAACAAAACCAAGCATATACTAAAAGCACGTAAAACATAACCAAGCCCCAAATGGGGGGGGGTGCAATTTAGCTTATACCTAATTAAAGCAAA
>JACMZG010001863.1:37700922-37739549 GCA_018340805.1 Microvelia longipes
CTAATGTTATGTTAAAAATACGTAATTATTATGACAAACTTCTAAAATAATTATAAATAAATAAATTCAATAAATTCATAAAACTAAAATATTGAAGGGTTCGGTACTACTGGTATTGACGGTACATCACCAAGTATCGACGGTACAACAGCAAGTATAATATATATATTTTTGGGGCGCTGAATCGAATGAAACCGGTCCGAGATCGGTTTCATACCGGTCGAAAAAACCATAATAAATTACCGGAAACCATAATTACGGTCGCTAAATTAAATTTTGAGTAGGTTGTCTTTTTTTATGTATATTTGGGCGCTGAATCAAATGATACCGGTTTAAAGTCGACATGACCACTCTATATTACGAGTAAACCTAAAATATGGCCGGTAAACCACATCTTTCAATTGGGGAGTCCTAAGTCGATACGTGTACTCAAAGCCAGGGTGCCTGGTTTCGAAAACTGGGAAGGATGATAATTTTGTATCAATTTTATAAGTTTTTTGTTTACATTATATAAGTTTGTGGTCCGCATGTCGGGCGAATTTTCTTTGGAATGCGTGTTTCCTTGCTTAACTCCATTTCTTGCTTAAGGATCCGATTTATGCTTTATAACTTGAGCAGATATCAATTATTAAAACTCATTTTTTCTGTATTTTTCAAAGGAAATGCTCTAATACCTTTAAAGAAACCAACTGAGCATTAAACTAGTGCTAATAATATTGTGCACTGCTAATTTTAGAGGCATAGTTTTGTGGAACCAACAGGATAATTGTGCGCATTTCCTTTGAAAAATATAGGAAAAAATGAGTTTTCGAGTAGTGCTTGGTAATTGAGTATTTGCTTATATTATAAAGCGTAAACCGGAACCGTAATCAAGAAATGATTTGCTAAACACGAAAAAATAATCTTTATTTTCTTAAAACATTGACAAATCTACAAAAGATATGAAATAAAAGTTACAAAAAAAGATATGCTTAAAAATAAGTAAATACAAATTGAGAGAGAGATAAAATGGAGAAAATCTCACTAAGGTGAAAACCTGTGTGTGAGTAGTGCCTGTGTTTTGGTAGTTGCCGGGTAAGCACATAATTAATATGTAAAAATAAATTATATTGTAAAGCTAAAGATTATGTTATGTTTTATGTTATTATGTTTTCAAGTTCAAAATTTGCATTCCAAAAGAAATTCGCCCAACATGCTTGCCAGATTTTTTTTAATTTACACCATGTAATAGTATTTGAAAATAAACTATTTCTCACTGAGTTGTTTCCCTATTTATAATATAGCTGGAAGCTAAAAAGTGTCTAGTTAGTCTCGATAGATGCCTACTAGTCTATTCGGAAATTCATGATTAATCGATTTATTTCTATTAACTATTCATTTTATACTTATATATTTTTTTAGTTTCTATGTTAACTCTTAACCATATTAATTGTTCAAAATCATGATTAAAAACATTTATTTGGTGAATACTTATATACATTATTTAGTTTTTATAGTAAACGTTTAAATTTTTGTATCTTCAGTTTTAGAATTTAATAAATTTCGTAAGAGGTACATCAGGACTTTTTCTCATTATATCGGATTCGCTACGCTTATCCTTTCAGCTTTAGACTCGCTTCGCTCGTCCTCAAAATATACGAGTCGTTAAAAATTTATACTGCAGCACATCTTAGGATGTGCGCTTTCCGTGTCATCAGATAGTAAATACATTCGTTTTATTCACAGCGGTCACCCATCGAGGCACTGACCTAGCTCGATGCTGGTTAACTTTTATGATCCAAATAAAAATCATGGATGTACTTGTCGTATTAAAAAAAAACTTGGTGTACTTATTTATTATGGAAAGTTATACTCTTGAACTAAATTTTAACTAAATCGGAATATTTTTACTTTTTCCTCATTTATACCGTAGGTATATAGGAAAAGTATTGTGTTTGCAAAAAAATTCTGAAACCAAGATTGTCCAAGATGTCACAGGAATTACCCGTTTTAGGTGTTTTAAGGCCTCCTAAGTGGTTTTCACAAAGTTGACTGTCTGTATGTGTGTGTGTATGTGTCAGTTGTCATTGAACCTCCCATGGTGTATTTATGCTAGAGAGTTGAAACTTAGTGCAAAAATAAGTCTATATAGTAGTAGACTGTTTCGTGCTATTCGGAAAATATTTTTTGATAACTTCATTAACCCACAATAATTACTCAGAAAGGCTTTGAAAATCATAAATCGCGGAAAAATAATGCGATCGGATTGAGATTTGACACCTATGCAGCTATGTGCTATAAGACTAACATTGCGCCAAGTTTTACCTCATTATCAGCATTAGTTCAATTTTTATCATATGACTAGTGTCTTTTTTAAAAACATTGTATAATCTTGAAAAATAAACAAATTAAGTTAAAATTTGGATTATTACTTTTTTTAGAACCTAAATTCATTATTAAACTGATATGCAATTTTTTTATTAACTTTTGATACCTCTTCCTTACAAAATTTTGCACCAATAATTGCACTGATAATTTGATTTTTTTTTTGCACTGATTCAATTAATATTTTATTTAGTAACCTGAGATATCTGGCTTAAATGTCAAAAAATCTGTTACCTGTTTTACCTGAATTTATTTTTTAGCAAATTTTCATGATGCATTTTTCATGCATTAATTGCATTAAATGCATAATTGCAGTTATTTAATACTACCGCAGTCTCGCCTGACACTTCGTATATTATAACTTTTGTTTTACACTATCTTTACAAAATGAAGGAACTTAGGACCGGTTCACGTGATTGACTATAACTTACCTAAGAAGCGAAAATTAATTGCAGCTCTTCAAAGCTATTAAATACCGTTACCATTTGAAGTTCTCTTCAAGTCTTTAAATGGATGAGCTTTTTATAAAAACAAGAAATAAACTTCATTTATAAAATACTTTTCAACTACACTAATAAAATTTGTAATTACATTTACTTCAACCGTTAAGAATTTTAAAGATACCAACTCTTTCTCAAAACCCATAAAAATCAATTTTATTATAATTGGAAAAATGTACAAAAAGTTTAAAGTTCCTTCTAAAGGTCATTGGATTTTAGTGAATTTTCAAAGAAAAATAAACTTATAAGGCTGGGGTCATGAAGGGAGGAGGGGAGGGGTCTCACTGAGAATATATACATTGTTTAGGTTTATATATATAATATATATATAATATATATATTTATATAATTACAAAGGAAAAATTAAAAGTATAAAGTATAACAATCTTTATATAATGAATAATTTACAGGAGGTAAAACGAACAAAACGAAGAGGTTGGGGGGATTAAGAAATATATATATATAGAATATATATATATTATATCTAATAATATATATATATAAATAATATATATATATAATATATGATTATTTTCTTAAATGTTCTATGGAAAATGACAAGTGTTGAACTTCCTCGGATCGATATGAAACTCGGTACAAACATCTACCGTGTTAATGTCCTGAACCTTATTGTTTTTACAATATATGTGAGTTCTTTAAGTCTCAATAATGACTCAGTAACTTTAAAATGTGTTTAGTTCAAGCTGAAATTTCATAAAAATTTAGACGTGTATTAATGAGTATGGTTATCAAATATATTAAGTTACATTTTATTATCAAATTCAGTTCTGGATTTATTGATTGACATATACAACATAATATAAACAAATCACGTTTTTTTTACTGTTTACAAAATCTCTTGTACGAGGCAGTATGCCACTTATATAAACTAGTATATGAATATACAATAAATATGAATATATTAGTAACTAATAATATGATAAAACTGATATAGGACAATAACCATTTGTCCGCCAAGCGGTCATATGGTTTTTAAAATACTCGTTTTTTTAAATGAGTATAAAGTTTTATTTTTATAAATTGATGAAAATTAAATCATTTGTTTTAATTTAATTATATATATTTACAACGACAAAGCTTTATTTTTTGTAAAATTTATGAACTTAAAAATTAGGAAAAAAGTTAAATACCTTTCAAAAAATCTACTTTAGGAACAATCTCATAATATTCATCTTAAATAATACATGGAAATCACTTTTACATTTTTTTATATATTTAGGATAAATTTTATAAATTACACTACCTACAACATTTTCTAAAATCATGAGTCTAAATTTTTTTTAACAACAAACATTCTTTTTGAAAAAATGTGTATATATATAAAAAACAAACAACAAAAAAATGTAAGATAAAGGGTTTTTAAAATATCTACGTTTATATAAGTTTAAATATATTTCGCCATTCATTGGTGGCGCCTTGTGGCTTACTTTTACTCAAGTATCGCAAGTCTGACCAATAATTTCTGGAATTCCTTTAGTTTAATCATTTATTTCTTTGTAAAAAATTATTTGTTTAAACTAAAAATGTTTTTTCCTGAACAATGGACATTCCTTTGTTAAGATTACCTGTGACTAAGTGGACTAGAAGTAAGTAATGTTAATTTATACTCTCTTTAGCGAATTTTTAATGATGATTACGATAACGAGGTTGTTGTTATGACAGCAGCGGAGAAGGGGACTTGCTTGGCTTCCCGCATTGTAAATAGTAGTAATTCGAAAATTGAATTATATTGTAGTCTTATAGTTGTTTTCTATTAGGGTTTTTTCGCAGATGCTTTAAAATTTACCTAAACTGTTTTTGTACGGATTCTGTAGTTAAGAACCAACCTTTTTAAGAGTCATAGTTACTAATTCTGAACCGTTAGCTACGTCATCGTTTCATTCTGAGGCCAAGAGAAATAGAGGAAGACCAAGGATAACATGGGACGAGGAGATGAGATGGATATGCGGGCAGGAAACTTGGCAGAGGACAGCATGGGATAGGAAGGAATGGGCTAGAATGGGAGAAGTGTATAAGGATGTTTGGCTTTATAAAGGATAAGTGCAAGGAATAAATATAAAACAAAGCAAATATATAATGATTAAGTATTAAAAGAAAATAAATAATAATACAAATTTATAAATAATAATGATGTAACTAAATATATTAAAGTATAATTAATAAAAAAAATATATTAAGTAATAAACGTAAATGGATAGTACATAATAGCAAAAGTATTTTCATAATTTTACATTAAGATAACAATCTATAAATAAAAATAAACAATATTAAATAAAAATGGAAAAAATACATTAAGTTAATAATTTAATTTAAAAATAGGTTTAACAAATATATTTTTAAGGTTATTATTAAAAACTAATATAATTAGAGGAAATATAGAAATTAGTATGTAACTTATAATAGTAATAATGTATATTTGTGATAATTTATTATTGTAATTAATTATTTGTGTGAATGGTTATTTATTTCATTATTTATTTATTTATTTATTTAGTTGTTTTATTTACAGAATCTTTAAAATTGAACTAAACGGTTTTTGTACGGATTTTGTAGTTACGAACCAACCTTTTTATGAGTCATAGTTACGAATTATGAACCGTTAGCTAAGTCAAGTCTTAAATAAATCCCTTTAAAAGGCTTACTAAAAACAGGAAAAATAGAAGTGCACTGATGTAGCGAAGTCGTTTTGATTATATTAATTTAACTGAAAACAGGGGTTTTGGCGCTTTGTTATCCGAACAACCTCATAGGTGTCATTTTCTGCTACAAATTCTCTTTAGAAAAACTAATTATATACAAAGCAATTTTTAAGATTTTTTATGCTTTTTAACTTTTTGGACTTGGCTTTATGAACTAGATTTCTTTCCTTACAATAGAGTATTTGCATTTTGTCAAAAACAAAATTTTTGCTCATAAAATGATCAAATGTGTTTATATATATTAAGCTATATATTATATTATATATTATATTATTATATATAATATTATATATATATTATATATATTAAGCTATATATATATTAATATAGTAAGCTGTAAAAAAAAAAATTAAGTAGTCGAAATAAGCATTTAAAGAGAGGAGTGGGGGAATGAGGAGAGAGTAGGGTGAAAACGGAAAGTTCTAAAAGTTTGGTCGTTTAACGTACAGATGGGAATTTTAGTTAAATTTAGTTAATTTTTATTGAATTTTTAGAATTAGAATTAGAATTTATAATTTGAAGGTAGTTAAAATATCGAAAGGTCAACAGTTGGTTACAGTTCAATAGAATGTAAAGAAGACTGAAACAAAACAATTTCGTGTTCCAGGTAATAGTAGAGTGCCTGTGTAATCATTATACAGGCTTTTCTAGATAATACAAGGCCTAAGGAACGTGATGACTACAAGGAACAAGCTGTCAGTATCATCTTGTTGACAGTATAGATTAAACTTTTATGAGTGTTGCTCTAGTGAATATTGTACTAAACAGCGGTATTCTTACGTCAGATGTGACACAAGCAGTCGAGGCCGTTTTCGCCAAAGAACATGTTTAAATATATTTTTTCGTTTTTTTGCTGTATTCATCAAAAGTATAAAGTTTTTATTCTATATAATTTACAGGGTGTTCTTTTAACGACGTACTTAAAGATAATGCATAAAAAAATGTGCATATACTCTATTCAACAGAAAATGAAATAAGTAAACGACGCAAAACTTTGCGCATAAATTGCCCTTAAGGTTACCGTTGAAAGTGCGACATTGTTCTATAATTTTTCGAGATATATCGGTGTTTTAAATAAATAGTTAATCTAAGACCGCTTTCTTATGAATGATTATAGGAAGCCTCGATTTATTCTTCCATGGAGAGGAGCCCCAGTCGTGCAAATTTGTATTAATCAGTTTTATTTTTTCAGGGAAACCCTGTATAATCTATTTCCTCGCAACAATAGATCTTATTATAAATTAATATTAAAATGTAGAATATCTTAAAAACACTCTATGAAAGAGAAAAGACGTTACGACATAACTTAATAACATATAAATAACAAGGAAATTCATTATATATTTTATAACATAAAATTAAGTCAAATGGTCCATTTTCGTTGTTAAATCTGTCATTTATAAACCTGTTGCAGCGGATGTTGTGAACGCCCACATGTTGCTAGGTATACATCTAGAGAACACGTCTTAGCTATCCTGCAATAGATCACTCTGATGCTATAAATTATAGCAGCATTTTTTTAATAGTTTGTATTTATAATGAAATAGCTGTGCATTTTAATCAATTCTTATTTTAAAGATTTCTATTAAGGTTTTAAACGTGTCCTTAAATTATTGGGAACTATCCTTTAAAATAAGTTGTTTATTTGTATCAAGATACCTTTTACCACGATAAAATTAAAAATATGTATAAATAAAATAACATAATATATATTGACCATTTGTATCGCATATGGTCGAGGCTCGTGTGCTACACTGACTGAAAAATAAAATTAATTGAAAAGAAAGGTAACTTTTATTAGCAGCCGGAATTTCTAGAAACAATCAGACAATCAACAAAAGAAGCAATAAAACAACAAAAAATATCAACGAATCAATAAACTAAATTTTTTAGTCGCGCAAAGGTTTTATATGTCTCTATGATTTTCCGATTTATATGGTCTCCATATATTTCCGAGCATTGATACCATATCAATGCTCGGAAATATATGGAGGGAACCGTCCTTATAAATTTAAGGAAATTTTCTAGTTCCGAGCTGCATTAAGAACAAAAGCTATTGTCAATTCATTTATGTAGATGGACGGGGGTATCAGTTCTGTTACATGATGTAGGCAAATCCGACTACTGCTTCGCAATCCTTCAGACCGGTCAGAAAGAGTTGTTTATTATTTGTTGTTTTGTAGTATTTCGCCATTTATTCATGCATCTCTCATTCTTCTCTTTTATCTCTCAGTATTCTCTTAGCACTCTATCTCTCCATCTTTATCCGGAACTAGTTTTTCCTCCACAATATGTCCTGTGCCTTAAATCGACATTTCATCATAAAATTTGTTATCTTATATATATTGATAATAGTCATTTACAAATTTTCTCTTACCCTAAGTCCCTACGAAATATAGTGACGGAGCAATTTGGAGAATTCGGAAACGGTATACCGGTAGCAGCTCCGTTTTGCATTAACTAGCAAAACGAAGCTGCTAACTCATCCTAAACTTTTTTGAACTGTTCCTGTTTTTTACATATGTTTTATATACCAATAATCTGGAAGATATATACTCATTAGTTAATTTGTAAATATACATATTTACTAACTAACATACTTACTTACTCATTAGTTATATTCTCAGCTTGGGCTCATAATTACAATTTTTCATAACTCTTATCTTTATTTTTTTTGTTTCCGAAAAAAAGTATTCCTTGCATACCTTCACAACTTATATTATTAATGAATCCCATATTTCCTAATTTTAAATTTTGTTGTAATTAACTATAATAATTAAAATTGCATGCAAATTCAATGACATTGTCATATTTATGTCTAAAATAAATTATTTTAGCAGTATTAATTATAAAAGGTGTGAAGTTACAAACGATTGATAATTTATTCATTATTAAATAATATCAAATCTTCTTTATGACATATTATTAATATTGTATGATAGTATTCTTAGCTCCGCGTGGCGGGACTTGTGGGCCGATATGGACGCTTTTTATTCGAAAAGACCTCTCAGTCCCACGCTAGCGGACATACCATCTTTTGCTTGTTTTGTCTCCCTTATATTTCGTCCTGTATTATATTTCTATGCCAAAACTTATATCTTTTCATCTCATTTATCCTATTTTGTACAGTAAAAGCTTTTTCGAATCATACAATTATTTATTTGTTTAGTTGGGCGTACGCATTAGTCATAAAACTATAAAAGGATCGGTGCATTAGTGCCCTTCGCATGATAAAACACACTGATTTGTATTTAGCAATTACGCATTTATATTTTTCAAACGATCAAAGTTTATAAAATTACATGTTAAAGTTGGTTTTGTTGTTCATTTAATTTGTTAGTAGTATAAATTGTTTCAATACTGAAAACCCTTCCTTTGATTCTTATTTTAATATTCTCTTATTAATTACTTTTCCTCACTTACTATAAAGAGAAAATATTGTGTTCACCCAAAAAATCCGAAACCGAGGTTTTATCATAATAATCCATTTCAGGCATTTTCATGAGGTTTTGAAAATTAATGAACTTAAAATCCGATTCTGAGTTCTCTTATGAGGAATATGTCACTTCAAAACTTTGGGCCTGTTAGGCGTACCACTTCATTGGCAAATTGAAAAAAAAAAAAAAAACGCTGATATAAGTTTTGTTATCCTTTTTTACTTTTCCTCATTTATACCGTAGTTATATAGACCATAGGTATATTGTTTTTGTAAAAAAATCATAACCGATATTTCACCTGAATTATCCGTTTTAGGTGTTGTTAGACCTCATGAGTGGTTGGCACAATTTTTCTGTGTGTATATATTTTTATATGTGTAAGTGTGTGAGTGTCTGTTATCATCGTATCTCCCAATATCTCATCAAAAAATATTTTTTAGGTTTAATTGGGCTATGCGAAAAATATTTTTTTACGACGGCATAATCCGTAAATAATGACTCAGCAAAAAGTTCATAAAACGCAGGATAATGTTTTGATCGCTTTGAGAGTTGGCACGCATGCATTTGGTACAAGTGTATCCATTTATGTAACAAATAAGTAAACCAAGTTCTCGTTTCAATACCGCAAGTATTGTTGGAATTATAAAAGTTAAGCAGAATTGAGCGAGGTCAGTGCCTGGATAGGTGACCACTGCAGTACATTTGATGATTTGTTTTGAGCTTAGCAAATACGATCTGGTAAAGGAAAAGTTCTGAGGTACCCCATACCCGATTTTTTGTACTAAATAAATTTATAACTGAAACGTTCCTTTAGAATGCTTGCTTACTAGCATAAAAATCTATATCTTGCTTAAGTTTTCTGTTCACGATTTATAGGCTGAGCAGCGTTGTTACTTATAACTCAATTTTTACTGGATTTTTTTTTAATGAAATACGCTAAAATATATTAATTATTAGCGAAAAATCAGCTTGCTTTTGTGTGTACAAAGTGTTACCAGTATTAAATATTTCTTAAAATATTAATTTGCGCATCTCTTTAAAAAACCAAGAATAACGAGTTACAAGTAGTAATTCTGATGTTCAGCCTATGAATCGTAAACCGTGAACTTGCTACGAATCAAGCATTTCAAAAGAAATTCGCTCAGAATTTTAATTTAAAATGTGCTGCCTGGTTTATTTTACTTATCTTAACAAATTTAAAAAAAATAACGAAGTTAAAAATATTTATGTTCTCCGGGTGGAATTTAAGATGTATTATTTTTTAATAAACGCATATAATTTCAAAGATTTAATTTTTAGATATCGTTTTTGTGAAGTAGGCTTGAGATTGTTACCTTCTAGGGATTCCTGAAAGAATGTGTCGAGTTAACGATCCTTCCGTATAATTATGACCTTTGTTTAGCTACAACTTCAAAGGTACATTTGAAATCTCATCTACCAACGATTTTATCGTTCGAAGTGATACCGTACGTATGACGGAAACTTTGAGTACGGTAAAAAATTAAAAATAAATTTTGTTGTTTGTTTTAACATTAATAGACAATGATTATATATTGTGTAAACCAGTTATTGACCGACGTATATAGTAGTTCTTAATTGTACCTCCAGTTTGATAGATGAGACAGTAACCTCTTGCTGTCGTGTTAGACAAGGGGTAATGCGGCTTCTTATTGATTAGGATTCTATCATATCTATTAACTATCCCTTTGTATTCTTATCTGTTGGACTGAAGATCTTTGTATCTCTTGCGACAAAACTGTTTCTACTATGTCTTAGTAATTAAGATTAATGAGTTGGTTAGTGCTTAGCAATCTCTTCTAACATTAAATTTTAGTTAATCTTATTTCGAAACATTTTAACAGTGAATATACATTTTATTGATAAAGTTGATTCTCTGATCTTTTAGGCCTGAATAGCTCCGGTTCGATAATCTGGTCCCGTTGCGGGCATATAATACCCTATAATAGTATCACACACCGTAGCATAAGCATAATCACAGTGAATATGAACAGAGTGATGAACTTCCATGGGAATTTAGAGACTTTAGGTCTCAAGGCTACGTTACAAACCCCATATGATATGCTGGAACGTGGACGTATCTCTATATACTCGTTTCAAGCTTTTCTATTGCAATAAACCAACATTTATTTTTATTTCACCGCAAACAGGTCTCGCTTTAGTCCTCTAGGATATAATTATAGAAGAGATTAGAATCCTCGAATTTTTGTCTTTCCTTAGCAGGCTCGTGGCTATAGGGAGGGGCCAAGGTTTCAATTCCCCCCGGAAAAAAACATCGCCCCTTCTGGGATTGCCCCCACCCCCCTATAAAGTTTGGCTAGCTACGAGCCTGTTCCTGTTGGAGCCTGTTGGAGGGACGTTATTAGAATGTCAGATACTACCTTAAGATCTGTATGAACCTGGGTTATTAAGGCATAATTTAAAACCCTTTGAGCTCCATTGAATCTGGTCTCAAAGTGGGGAAGCTTTATGTCACGGCAGAGGCGCTTAGAGAAATTAGCAATAATAATTTCTTGTTACAACCACGCCACGACTCTCTTGAGGATTAAACAAGATAAATTATTATAAAAATCTAAATCGGATTCGATAAATACTGAAATGTGGAATAAATAAAGTTTGTCTTTCCACAGATGATTTATTATTATAAAACAAAGCCAGCTTTCAACCTGAACGGTCATCATCTTATACATGCCTTGGCCTCAGAAATTGGCTAAAAAATAATCTAGACTCTTCTCACCGCCACTGATGATGACCGTTCAGGTTGAAAGCTGGCTTTGTTTTATAAATATAATAATCTGTGAAAGACAAACTTTATTTATTAAAAAAAAAAATAAAAAACTATTTTTATTTGCCAATAAGTACAAAAAAATATACAAATCGGATATTTATACATATATTTAAAATATATTTAAATCGGATTATAATACTTTTATCTTATAGGGAGTTAAGGAAATGGATACTCCTTCCACATTGCTATCACTTATCTATGATTTATTTTTTACCTCATCAAAAATCATTGTTATATTCTTATTCTAATAAAAGATTTTAAAAAATCGGGTACAGGGTATCTCAATAATTTTCCTTAGTTCGCTCGTCTCAGAATGTCAATGATTATTCAAAAACTAATGTGGTATTACTTTAGTCTCGTTGCGCTCAACATCTGAATAAAGTGGTTATGCAAAGTCTAGGGTGTAATGACATCGGACTTGCTTCGCTCGTCCTCAGAATGTCTTCATTACCAGAAACTTAAGGTGGTATTATATTGAACCTGGTACGCTTCACCTTAAATTATTAGGTATAGATACAAATATCTATTGCGATACCAAATAACACAAATATTTATGTGTTACTGCGTTAGGTTTTAGAAATTACTATGGCTGATAGGCATTCTATCAAAAAATACGAGTAATACTGCATTTACAAATACTTTTCAAGACCTCTCATCATCATTGCTGCCTAGTTTTTTATTAGTGTAGTTATTTGTGGAATATTACAAACTAAAAATTGAATAGCTATGAAATATCCAACACTAATTTATTTTAAGTTTTGCTATCTGACGGTGTGCCAAACGTCAAAAAGCAATTTATAGGTCGTTAAAATTTTAAAATGTCAATATTTTCGAAATGGAGACCAACATCTTAATGAAATTTTGTAGATATTGACTACCTATTGATGTGCATTTGTCTTAATATTCAACTTAATCGGTAAAGTTTTTAATTTGAAAATAAGTTTTTAAATTTTTGCTGGCTCAGAAAAATAGATGCTGCATTTCAAAATGAATCAGTTGAGTTAAAATTTGTAAAAGTGTCACTTCACTAACGTAGTAAATAAGTTCGTTCTAATATAACTACGGTTATTAGGGTTTCGAAGATAATCTTCGAAACCCTTATATACTTTCTGTCAGCGTCTGTCTGTCCGATTCACATCTCAGCAACTACAATAGCTAGGAAGTTGAAATTTGGTATACATGTGTAACTATTTTATCTAACAACAGGAAAAATATAGCCAACTATCTCACACGCGCATCTGTCGATTTATGAGCGAATGCGCACATTCGCTAAAAATAAATATTTTTTTCGATCATAAATGTTAAGCAGCAGTGAAGTTATTGTCGGAATAGGTAACCGATGGAAATAGAACAAATGTCTTTAGTCTTGTCTGACTTAGGACTTGTGAAGCGAGTCCGTAGCGAGAGCGTAGCGAGAGCGTAGCAAATCCGATGAGACGAGTAGAAGTTCTCAGGTATCTCGCACCCAATTTTTTATAAATTGTATTTTATAAACTTGATATCTGATTTCAGTGCGGATTCCGGAGCTGGATCATTTACACACTCCATGTAGTAAAGTGGGCTTGCGATATATGTGCGATATATAATTAAAATAATAGAATGACATAAAAATATAATAATTCTTATATATATATATATATATATATATATATATATATAATATATATATAATATATATATATATATATATATATAAATATATATATATATATATATATATATATATATAAGAATTATTATATTTTTATGTCATTCTATATTTTAATTATATATCGCCATATATCGCAAGCCCACTTTACTACATGGAGTGTGTAAAATGATCCAGCTCCGGAATCCGCACTGAAATCAGATATCAAGATATCTAACAACAGGAAAATATAGCCAACTATGCTCACACGCGCATCTGTCGATTATGAGCGAATGCGCACATTCGCTAAAAAAAATATTTTTTTCGATCATAAATGTTAAGCAGCAGTGAAGTTATTGTCGGAATAGGTAACCGATGGAAATAGAACAAATGTTCTTTTAGCTTGTCTGACTTAGGACTTGTGAAGCGTAGTCCGTAGCGACGAGCGTAGCGAGAGCGTAGCAAATCCGATGAGACGAGTAGAAGTTCTCAGGTATCTCGCACCCAATTTTTTTTGTTATAAATTGTATTTTATAAACTTGATATCTGATTTCAGTGCGGATTCCGGAGCTGGATCATTTACACACTCCATGTAGTAAAGTGGGCTTGCGATAATTGTGAGTATAGTATAATAATATAATTAGAATGGACTATAATTATAATATAATCATTCTTATATAATAATATATTAATATATATATAATATATATATATATAATATATTAATAATATATATAATATATATATATATAATATATATATAATATATATATATATATATATATATATATATAATAATATATAATATATATATATAAGTAATTATATAATATATATATTATATAATATATATAATATATATTATATATAATATATTATATATTATATAATATATATAATAATTATTAATATAATATATATATTATATATATATATATTTATATATATATATATATACAATTATTCTATATATATTAATATATATAATATATAATATATATATATATATATATAATTATAATTATATATATTATATATATAATATATATTATATAGTAAATATATAATATTATCATATATATTATATATTATATTAATATATAAATATATATATTTTAAAAATATTATATATATTTAATAAATAATATATATATATATTAAATATAATATTATATATATATTATTATATATATATATATATATATAATAATTATTATATTATATATAATATATATATATATATATATATATATATATATATATATATATATATATATATCTATATAATAATATATATATATATAATATACTATATATATATATATATAATATATATAATAATATAAATTATATATATATATAATATAGAATTATATATTTTTTATGTCATTCTCTTATTTTGTGTATATATGTATTAACACTATACATTTTTTCCTTCTTCCTTTTTTCTAAAGGTTTGTGTGGGGGGGGGAAGGCGATCGCGTCCTCCTCCCCCCTGTGGATCTAGATGACTTTATTCTTTCATGCTTTCACTGACTAGATTCTTTCATCAGTTTCTAAGTTTAGAGCTAGAATCTCTCAACTCTATAAGTTGTGAGCATTGCCTACCTAGCTGATAATATCGTAAAGCCAACATCAAGCATCAACATATGTTTCAATAACTTCTTTATGCTTATGCAGCTATTATTTTTTCAAGGTTGATCAGTTAAAATTAAGAAGCTATTTATATCTTTTATTAATTCCTTTTAATTTTTGTTTTATTTAAAAAGATAGCGTCAAAAATATGATTCGTGTTAAAAATATATGTATGTTATAATTAGTTATTATAAACAAATAATTAAGTTATACTTATAACAGTTCTGAACCTATAATTGTCTTATAAGTACTACATTAACAGTATTATTTTACTTGTTCTTAGCTGCTTTAGTGCCTATTATCTGCTATTATGTAATTAAGTACTTAGAATACTTTACAGCAGTTTTATGATCAAAAAACTTTTTAAAAATATCTTTTAGATAAATTAAAAATACGTATTAATCGGAATAATATTATTTTTTTTTTAAATTTGTTTTTTATTCATATTATTTACCACTGCCACTAAATAATACAGGTATAATAAATAATTTGAGTCCATAAAAAGGTAGTAAAATTTAGACTGCAGCAAGGTCAATTTATTAATAAACACTTACTTCTGCAAATTCATTATTTGTAAAGAACGGTATCAAATATTAATACTTCGTTTGATTTTAAGTAATTTACTTGCATTAAATTTTAATACATTTATAAAATTTTAAGTTTTGTTAAACTTTCCTGTTTTTTTTTGTTGTCTTGGTTTAATCAAGCAGTATTAGTAGTATTACTAAGTTCATCATTAAGTACATTAAGCAGTTCTTAATGTATTCTAATTGTTTGGTAAGCTGCTTTTCGTTTAAAAATTGTTTAAGCCGATTTATTATTTTAATAGTTTAAAGTCAATTTGTAAATACCGGCCGGGTCATTTATATCAAATAAGCACCCGTGTTATCTCTCATTTTTATAAAACTTTGCCAACAGGTAAGCACTGTAGAAAGAAAAAAAGTCTAATTTTTAGCCAATTTAGTGCAGTCATATTGCCACACTACTGTGTTGACTATTCCATAATTTGCTATTATTTTTTTTGCTCTAAAAGTTTTTATTTTGGTCGTACTTGACAGTTTATACTTGGTAATTGTGCATATTTTTGGGTAATTAGTGACGAGTTTTAATTATAATCAAATATGAAATAAACATGTTAACATTTCCAAGAGCAAATTTTTGTGACAAAGTGGAAAAAAGATATGATTTTTCCCAAAATCATTAATTTAAATTTCTTATAAAGTGTTTATTTCAACTTTGACATACATTACATACCTTGGCACACGTTATAAGCTAGTGTGTCCAATCCAAGGAGATCCAAAATAAAAACATTATGGGTATACCACTAACATTTTGGGCTCTTTTTAGGGTTTTTCCAAAAATTTTAAACACTTTTTCAGAAGATACTATCATATTTATTTTATATTTGCAAAATTTGAGACTAATATTATTCAAATGAATGTAGAATCACCAAGTTTAAGCTTTACCTTCAAGATAAAAATTTTACCCTGAGCAGAAATTTAGATACACCCATTTTTTCTGTTAAAGATATGGAGCTTTAGTAATGATATATGGACTGAGTTAGAAATTTTTATGTGTATGGGTGGTTGGTCCACTTTAGATAAATAGTTTAGGAAAATCTAACCACTTCGAGTGGTTTCTGAAGAGCGATCTCTTAATTTTTAATAGTACTAAACAGCTTATTATTTATTCTACTTTTTTCTGTGTATTTATCTTTTAATGATATTAGTTTTATGGTTTTTTATGTTTTTAATTTAATATGTAAAAATTTACGATGGCGCTTAATTTAAATACTTTTATCTATTTATAATTCCTTTTTGACTTAACCTGCATAATTGAAATGACCATATAGGGGCGTGGTTAAGTCAAGATTGCAGAGACTTCAAGTCTGGCGGTAAGTTGCCGTACGTGTATGTAAGAAAGTCTAGCCTCTCGCCCTTGTTCACTAAACCTCTCTCTTACCGTCAGACGCTTAAGAAAAAGATTTTATAAAAAAGAAACATACATTTAGCAAAATATAAAACTTTTTGCTCTTAATCTAACCATCTGTTGCAAACCTGAACCGTGGGAAATGCTCAGAACTGATGAGCGATGACTTCAGGTCATCAAATCCAGGTTTATTTATCATTTTCAAAATGACAAATCCCTAAATAGGCGAGGTCAGTTTGTGCCTGCGCTTTTCAATAATTGTTATTTGCCTAAAATGGATGCATAACTTTTTCAGTATCAAGTTCTTTCTGTCTCGTGGCTACTTCTTTTTAATTGAATTTAGTTACTTCACAGCGTTTTCATGTTTATAGATTTTTTTTTAAAGAAAACAAGAAATCTTCTGCCGCTTGGCCACTCCGCAGCCACATGGTTGTTGTACTTAATCAGTTTGCATATTATTGGTTTAAATAAAGTGGCATACTGCTACGATATAAGCGAATTTTCAAATGTATTAGTCAAAAATGTTTTGTACATTATATATATTGCGTCAATTATATAATATATGTCAATCGATAAAGCTATAAGTAGTAATACAAGCGTTTTCAGTTATAGTCGGACCAAAAAACTTTATAAAGTTTTGTGATTTTTTAAGACATATTTGTGGTTAATGATGTCACAGTATTTCATAAACAATAAGGTTTAGGACATTAATGAGGTTGATTTTTGTGCCAAGATTTATTTCGATCCGAGAAAGCGTTCAAAAGTTATTGTGTCTCATAGAAACGTCTAGGAACAAAAATCTCGTACACACACACAAATATATATATAAATATATTATTATATATATATATATATACCATAAATATTCCCCACCCCTACCGCTAATACCGTAATACCACCTATTCGCTAAAATGCGTCAATGAGATTGTTATTAACCTTAGAGATACGATAACGTAGAGATATTATTACTAGAAAATCCTTATCGGCTGAATTGAATAAAGTAACCTGACTACCTTTGATTATTGTATTATATTAACATAATTATTAATATAACCAAATAAAGAGTTCAAAAAGACTGTGCTTACAGTAGAACATTTATAATACAAAATACTCAACATCCTTAAAGTCGTCAGGGTCAGTGGGGTTTTCACAAAGTTGTCTCTGAATGTTTATGTGTTTGTTATCATCGTAGCTCCCAGAGTATTTATGCTAGAGAGTTGAAACTTTGTACAATAATAATTCTATAGGTTTAGTTGTGCTATCCGGGAAATATTTCTAATACGTCATTTTCATGTCATAATCACTTAGCGAAAAAAAATTTAAAACGTTTAAAATTGTTGTGATCAATTTGAGATTTGGCACACATGTAGCCCTCTATAAGACTAAAATGTGTGCCAAGTTTCATCTCAGTGCATTAGTTCATTTTTACCTGATGTCTTATGTACGTTTTATAAAAAATTGTAAAAAAAAAATCGGAAAATAACCTAATTGAGTTGAAATACGGCACTAGTGTATACCTTGTATTTTTTGTTGAGTTATAAAAATGAATCAATAATCGAGCGTAGTCAGTGCCTAGATTAATAGACCGCTAGGAATAAAACGGATCTGAAGACGAGCGAAGCGAGTCCGAAATCTTCTTGGAGTATAAATTTAACAACTTGTATATTCGGACTCGCTTCGCTCGTCCTTAGATGAGAGGATGAGCGTAGCGTTATGAGGAAAATTTCCGAGGTACCCTGTGCCCGATTTTTTTATTTAGGTTATATAGAGAATATAGAGTTTTAGGCACAATGGTCCTACATAAGAGATCTATCTTTTATTTTTGTTATATGTGCTCTCTATAGAAAATATGGAGTTGAAAGCACATAATTGTCCTATATAAGAGGTTTATTTTTTATTCAAGTTTTATCTGTTCTCTGTAGAGATTATAGAGACAAAACGTATGTTGTCCTATAGATCTCTTATGCAGGGTCCTACATAAGAGATCCAAATGATTTGAAAATTATTTATACTGTTTTCATTGGATAATACATAAGCCTTTGGTTCTCTACACTTCTTGGAAATAAAAAGTAATGTCGAAACAGGGATAATGAGTTTAAAATAGGCTCATACGCTTTGTTTGACATCTTCTAGGCTTGTTGGCAGGGTTGAAACTAAATCTTTGATGCTACAGAAAAGCATTACACTATATTAAATTTATAAGTAAAGACAAAAAGGTACAAATGAGAAATCTTAGAAAATTGTTAGTATAGTCTAGGCGAGTTAGGGTAATTGGGTCTTCTCTTTTTACTCTTGGTGGATCTCGCACCTTATTATGTTTTCCTCATACAAGACGATTAAAGACCAATAGTATTTAGTTTTTCTCTATTGTCAAATATGGGGTCCACTGAAAATTGAGGTCAAAATTTTGTGTAGCCAGATTGTATTTTTGTTTCCCTAGGTAAATGTGACGTGTTCCCGTTGGTTTTTGTAAAGTTCAATCCAGACTAAGTCATAGGAGACGCTGATTATCGTGCAGAACTAAGTTTACACAAAGATGCTTGCTCGTTCAAAATTTAGATATACTAGGGAATAACTTTTTCTTTTATTTGCTTTCTTGACAAATAAAATTGATTTCAAGTATAATTATATTTGTAGTATTTAAAATATATCTTAATTGCTTTTTAAACCACGCTTATTTATTTACTATCGTTTGACATATAAATATCAGAGACGCGCTGTAAAGATTTAAATATATTGTCACGATGATCACGAATCATATCTAATTACCTCATTTTCAAAACAAAGAATCTTTACGTATATTAAGTTGAGTGTTAAGCCTTTGTAATGACTTTATTTAGCCACGTTTTAAAGATTTTTGCTGGATGATTTTGAAATGATGATAGTTTTGGATGATTTTTGCCTAGGTATAAAAGTAAGTACTTTTTTAAGTTACCTGCCTAGGCAGCAAAACCACACGGATGTCCGTCATATTAATTGAAAATCGAGAAGAAAATTTTTCTTGTCAATAAAATCCATAGAGATATATTAATATGAAGGGGCCCTATTGGTTGAATTTCGAAACATCGAAAAAGTAACCTGACTACCTTCGAATATTAATATTATCAGATATAAACAGATGAAAAATGCAGTTGTTTATATAGTAGAACGTTTAAAATCAAAACACTTTATGTGCGGGAAGCCGAAAACAATTAAGTTGTTCTAATCTTAACTCACTCTTGGAGGAGGTTTTGATAAGGTTACACAGAGCCCCTGAGAGTATCAAAATTATTTTTCAGGCCCCTCAATGAATTGAGATAGGCCCCTCTAGTAATAAAATCCCCAAAATACTGCGTAGTTACATAACCTACTTATATATACTCTGTTTACCTACTCTTTGCGTTGCAGTTGTAAGTTTCATGTACAGTCTCGTAAATTTCTATCTCTGTATATTTTGTTTCCTTTCCTAAATAGTGTAAATATTAGCATAAAGCATAGGCAGACAAAATTTAGATCGTTATTTACATTGATTAAATAGTGGATAATCAAAGAGCATAATCAAAATTAAAAATAAGGTAGTGTTCTCTTAAGTAATCTGAAATTGTTACTTACAGCGCATTCTGTTAGTTTTAAAATGAACTAATTGTCAGGATAAAGTTTTACTGACATTCAGTCCGGTGCTGCGGCGTAGTAGTCAGTTCTTCAACTACATCTTTTTATATTCCATTATTTTCTTTTCAACTTTAGTTTAGTCTTTTGCCAAATAACTTTTTAACTGTACACTTAGTGTCACTTACTTAGTTTTATATCAAGATTAATAAATAAATGTAATTTAAATGTTCTTTATAAAATTAAATTTGAAAGGCCCATCCAAACCGGACTTCTTTTACCTTTCCTAAAGGTAAATGAAAATATTAGATTATGTAAACTAGGAATTCTTTACTGATATTTTTTTGGCTGTAATGTCACTTTACAGCCGCTCAAAAAATATTTTATGCATGATTTAGACCTGCATATTGCTACAAATGTTACATTATATTTTTATTCTTGAGGATGTAGCTTATTTAAAGTATTTGATGATAATAACATTTGATATTAAATAAAACTATGCAGTTGATTAAATGCTAAAGTCGAGTCGTAAAAGGCATTGTGGACCAGTCTTCGTTATATCTAAATCTTTGTTTAGATATAATAATAATTTAATTTCAGTAGGCATCACTGATAAATTAAATAAAATGTCTGACTTGCGTAATTTTCTGTGGTAATTTTATTTCATATTTTAAATTATAATAGTTGTTTAAGTTGAAATTTGTATATTATCGACACGTTTACTTACGCTTGTGTTTGTAAATTAAACCAGTTAATTATTATCATGCCTACTTTCGGTCTTTTTAACAATAGTTATTTTTGGCAACAGTTTAAATCAAGTTAAACAAACTTTAATTATAAACAGTCTTATTTAGTTAATCAACTCTGCGGGTTTTTTCCGATGAAAATAGTCAATATTGCCTGGATTTAAACATGACGTAAGTAATGACTATTCTTATAAAATAATTGATAAATTTTGAAATTATTAAATGATTCTTAAAATAATAATTCGTAAGTATTTACACCGTCTGTGATGCATAAGTAAGGACAAGTTTTCAATTTTTAGAACATTGTTGAATCCATAACTTCGAAAAGTACGGAATTGTTTCCTTGTTTCAATGATTGATAATTGAATTGTAGTTGAATTCATCATAAAAAATCGGGTATCGGGGTACCTCGGAACATTTTTTTATCTCATCGGATTCGCTACGCTCATCCACCCTACTTTGGACTCGCTTCGCTCGTCCCAGAATTTACAATTCACTAAATTTATACTGTAACACGTCTTGGGACTCGCTTTGCTCATCCTCAGATAGTAAATACATCTGTTTCGTTCTCAGCGGTCACCTATATACAGCTATTATACAGTGATTATACAGCTATAATCACGCTTAATGATGCTTAACTTTTATGATCCAATAAAAATCATAGACATACTTTTCGTATTAAAACAAAACTTAGTGAACTTATTCATTACGTAAAGGTTTATAGTTTTACCCAGTTTTAATTAGATTGATTTCCAATTTTTAAAAAAAACGTACACAAGTCATTCGATAAAAATTGAAATAATGCTGATTATGAGATGAAACTTATTATATACGTTAGTCCATACCAAGCGATGGACTGATTTTTGTACAAACTTTCAACTCTCTAGCATAAATAGACTAGGAGCTACGATAATCCATTTCAAACACACATACAGACAACTTAGTAAAAACCACTCAGGAGGTCTTAAAACACCTGAAACGGATTATTCCAATGACATCCCGGTCTCGGATTTTCTTGCTAACACAATACTTTTCCTATAAACCTACGGTATAAATGAGGAAAAGTAAAATTATTATGTCGGAGATTTAATAATTTGAATGAATTTTTGTCGGAGAGGGAAATAAGTATGAAGTTTGTGCTTGAACCTCAGCTTTATAGAACTCTTAACATATCACGAGCCGGCATTGTCAATACCTAGTTTCTCAACACAATGTGTAACTTAAAAACATTTAGGGCTTTCAGGGCTCTATATAACCTCATTGTCACCTCCTCTCAAGAGTGAATTAAGATTATAATAGATGGAACCGTAGCCGGCTTTTTGCACTTTGTTTGTCTTTTGTTTTTGCTTTTACTATTCTTAATTTATACCGAAGATATATATAAAAAGTATTGTGTTTTCAAAGAATTCGAAACCGGTATTTTACCTGAATTGTGTTTGTCTGTGTGTGTTTGTGTCCGACACCTTAAAGTGCCAAGCAAATTTGGTAAAAATTGAATGATTAAAAAAATAATTCAATTTGTACACTGTAAAATTAAAAACAATTTACGGCAGTTATCCACGACTTGCGATACACAACAGACAAGTTAAGTTTCTAATGTAAAAACTCACTTTGCTTCGTTCAATCGTTATTGTTAGGTGATTTCTTTTTGGTTGTAGAAAAGACTTCTACCAACTTCTTCTACTTCAAAAAGTCTTCAGACTTCTAATAATTAAAATTGTTGTAGAAGAATTGACCATGATGACATCGGCACATGTATTGTGCAGAATAATATTGACTGAACTATGAGGACAATGTTTGTTGAGTACTTTGTGGCAAGATGTTAGAAATGTATAAGGTGATTCCATTCGATGTAAACAAACCAAACGCATTCGGAGGTTATAACCTGACGTTTTTATGAATGACGTGTGACGTCATTGCAGGAATCGGTATAGGCGGTCAACATTGAAAACGTACTATTTATTCCTGCAATGACGTCAATTCCGGACTATAACCTAACATGTCAAACAAATTTGATTTCATTTATAAAAACCCTTCAATTGAATCCTAAATTCTATCAGCTCGACTTTGTAGTATGTTTGAAAATATTTTATTTTATTTATGAAAGTTTGGGATAGTAGTTATTGACAGAATGACAGATGCCCTTATGTGAGAGTTAGTGAGGCAAACCCTCATGTTCTAAAGTGATCTGCCAGCTGTTATGATAACATTTTATACTTTCTAACACCCTCTTATTACACTACGTTCGTAAAACCAATATCGTATATAGAGGTACTTCATATCGATAAGTTCCTCCAGACGTTTTAATGTTAAGCTACATTACTTAACATCTCCAACTTGTTATCTTTGATCTCTATTAGAAATATTGAAAATATGACTAATGTCCTTAAAGGTGTTTCACAATAGCAGTCATTTAGTTATTTTTATATTTTAAAATAGATCTCTTTTTCTGATAGAGATTGATTGTACTGAACTGGGGATATATGAATATATGGTAGATCATAAATAACAAGGTAATGTCTTGGTTGAACCATAATATTAAAAAAATACTACATACACAAGGATTTAATCCATATATATTTTAGGGTTTTTTTTTATTTAATTTATTTCCTTGGTGGAATCACTCAACTTGTATTCATGTAGTATATAAGTAACATGTCTAAGACCTATATTGTTTTAATTTTAGTGATGAATAATTTCATTGAACAGTGGTGTTCTTAATATTTATTTAAATTGTAATAATATTCTAGTGTTATATAAAGTATGCTTCGAATTTAAATAGGTTCAGTGGTAAGGTAAGGCAGTAGAACAACAACAAGCGGGTTTGTATATCTTCTTTACCAAAGAAGACTAGAGGCTTTATCTTTGATCGATATCTGTATTTCAAGCTTCATAGGAAAATTATACTTAACATTTTACAAAGTTAAGTCCTTGGCAAGACTAATTTTTAGAAGTATTACGTAATATTTAAGCGATATATTTATAATGTTTTAACGAATTCCCTTTGAAAAAATCGCTAATGGAGTGTGTGGTATAGCGGGAGTCAAAGTGGGGAGTGTGTCAGAAGTTCGTAATGAAAAACTTTGATTTGCAAAACTTCATATACATGTATTTATTTAGACAAATCATGTAACATGCTATCTTCCAAACGGATTTAATATTTTTAATCAGACTTAGTACAAAAATTAACTGATGGGAAAAATTTAACTCTTTTAAAAATTGGGTTGGTGTGTTCATTAACCCAGTTTGCTAAGTTTTTTTTACACATTATATTGAGTACAACAACAATTATTGTTAGCAAGTATTAGGGTTTCGTTGACTTGAGAGGCTGGTAAGAGAAACAATCCAGTAATTGCACTCTGAAGTTTGCTAAGTCAATAAACATTACTACACTATTCCGTGCGTAGCAATCCATTCCTTGCTAAGTTTTCAGTTTGTTATTTACAACTTTTCAGTTAGCGAAGGTCACAAACTCAATTTGTATATCTAAACGTTTTGGAAAGGAAATGCGCGGAAACGTTATTATAACTAATAGCTTAATTATAGTGGCAATATTAATTAATTAATATTGCTAATTTAGTAATTTATATTGCTAATATTGCCCTTTAATTTAGTGGCAATATTGAGCATAGTTTTGTCAATACAATGGGGCCAATAAGCGTTTTTTCTTTGAAAATTCAGAAACAAATGATTCACGAGTAGTAATGCTACTGCTTTAGATATAAACCATAAACCGGAAACTTAATCAAAAATAGATATTACGCACGGAAGCACGCATTTCAAAGAAAATTCGCCGCGATTCCTTCGCACCAACATTTTTTTTACCAAAACCTTCTTTGTGCAATAAAATTTTATTTACTTACTAGCTTCTGGATAATTCCAGTAAAATGTAGATAATGAAAAAGAAAAGTCACTCCGCAGAATAAAACTTTATTGTCAAAGCGTATTTAACCTAGCCAGAGGTCATCATCAGTGCAAACCCTGAAGAAATAATAGGAAGAAGAGAGTTTAAAATCCATTAGATATACTGAGTCTGAACTCTATTCAAGCTAATTCTCAAAATGCTAAATACATTTAATATCTTTAGGCATTATCGAATGTTTTTTTTAAGGCTTTATAATAAAACTTACATTTAAATCATGTTACCCGCATATAAAATGTTTCATTCCTTTAGGCAATCGAGACGGTATTTAATTCTTAATGCTATTACATATTATAAGATATATTTTAAATCTGATAAAATCAAAGGGTCATAAAAAATGTGCATGGTTCTTATGAATGCAATCTTATATCTTCCATTATTACCTCCCCAAATATTTATTTATCTTCCATTATTACCTCCCCAAATATTTATTTATTTATTTATCTTTGATTATTACCTCCCCGAATATTTATTTATTTATTTATCTTCCATTATTATCCACCCCCAAATATTTATTTATAAGCTAATGTTATTCAATGTTTGATGCTGTTCATAAGCTAATGTTATCGAAAATTTATCATAGCCCACACACAGGTACATATGGACCTTGTGGGATTGCTGATTTAACCCATTAATGAATTAATTACAGCAACAGTTTTTACGTTTATTTTCATTTATATGTTTTACTTTTATGCATTTTTAATATCGGCAATAAAGTATTTTTTGTATTGAATTGAATTATTTAAGATTCCATAAATTTTGATGCTATGAACAAAATGTATTTGGAAATTTAAAAATTGACAAGAAAAACTATTTTATATAAACATTTTAAGAAGATAATATTATTGGAAAAAAAATATTTTAAAAAGTTTAGTTTAAAAAGAGACCATAAGCTAATTTCTCTTGCTATGAATTAGTAACACTATTTAGTCTTCATTTATTAGCCCCTTCAGTGTAGAAAAAATCGTTTGTTTCCCCCCCCCCCATCGAGCATAATGAATAAAACTTAAATCGATATTTATGATATTACTGAGAGTGATTTCTACAATCAAAAATTGTCAGCCTCATTCGAAAAAAATTGGCACTATCTAACATTTCAAAGTAGATTTGGCTGTAATGTGAAGAATACATTTGCAATTACTAACCTTATAAAATGAACTTTATAAGGTTTATTATTAAACAGCTAAACTTAGAAATTCATGTACATGTGAAGCTTAATATGTATAGAAAATCAAGACAATATTTTGTGTGTACTGTATCATAAATCTTATGTTGTTTATATCATCATTATTCTTAGTAAATTTAGAATCATAGTTTGCCAATGAGTAAAAGTTGAGAGGTGTCATGTTTAGGGTAAAAAATTTCAATAGTTAGCGAGAAAGGAAATTAGTTCCCTTAAGATGTTCATAATCAGTAAGGTTACATAAATTGCAAACATAATAGTACATAATTGCTAACATAGTTATACTTACATTGTTTAGTTTTCAATCTATTGTTTGACATATATAGCTGTATTTTTGTTTTATATTGATTATTAATTTCAGCATGTAATAGGAAATACTAAGCGTCCTTAGCAAGGCCAACCTGTCGGCTAACTTGATTTCTTATCTATTTAATCTTATTGATTTTATTAATACTTTTTCAATTTTTCGTCCTATGAATATCCAGTATTTTATTTTTGATACTTTCACTCTTGACAAATCACCATAAACATATTTTAAATGATAACTGCAATAAATTGCATATTTAAAATTTACTAAAGTATAACATGTATTATTTTTGTGTGTATTTGTAATAAATAATTACATTTAAATTTTTAAGTTTTCTGAGACTTATGATTTCAACTTAAACTAAAAAATGATTTTTTGATTTTTGTAATATGATTTTACGAAATATGTTAAAGCCTACATTAGGCTCTAATGTAGGCTTTACTCTGCCTAAATAGCGGCAGTTTATTATGAATATAAATTTAAACTTTTATTGATCTTTACTTTTAAAAACATTAAATATTCTCAATAATTAACTTTTTATGTATGTAGAATTTATGTAGGCATAAATATAAATTTGTTTAAGTTAGCATTAGTTATTTACTTTCGGAATGGATTTTATATAAATTACATTATACTGTGAGTTATTTACTATATAATTATATTGCCTCTGCATTCCTTCACATTTAATTTATCTGCTAACGGAAAATGAAAGCTAATAATTTAACAGTTTATGAATTTTAAATTATTTATTACTTTTTATAGAGATGTATTTAACTTTAAATTAAAGGTTGTGTATAAATTAAGAAAAGTTGTATTACTGGATTTGTAGTTTTAATTTACTAAATTTACTTAAAGTATAAAACACTATTTACGCCCGGGTTTATCTTGTGGTACCTAAAATTTATCTAAATCACGAAGAATACAATTCAGGTTCAGATTTGTACCTGACGTTTTACTAGCTCAGAATCAACAACTTTATTACAACTTTAAGGTGAGATGGGCTACATAATAATTTGAAACACTAGTTAGTAATTTAGAATCGGGAAATAGTAATTAAGGAATGTGATAACTTATAATTAAGGACCTTATAATTGAGCCGTTGCATTACGATAACTTAATTTGTAGCATTTTTACTTCATATTTTACAGACTCGGAACCACGAATGAAATTCCTTTTTAACCAGGATCATATAGTTGAACCGTAGCATTACGATAACTTAATTAGGGTCGAATTTGTATTTTACATTATACAGACTTGAAAACATTGGTTTAACGTCCTTTCTGATAGGGTACATGCGTGCAAACGGCAATATTACGACAAGATTAGTTAGTAATTCAATTTAGGGTCGGATTTGTGCTTGACATCATTTAGACTCAACACTATTAGTTAAACGTTAAACCTCCCTTTCTTCCGGGATCATGTGTCCCTACAAAAAATTACGCTAACATTATTAGATAGATCTACTACCAAATCATTACAAACAAATAATTGCCAATCGTATTTATTAAATAATTTGGTAATAAGCGATTCTAGGGGGGAGATGGCTTAAGTCCCCATGTTTTCCCCCTAATAAATCATATTGCCCTTGTACGGTAATACGAAAATAAAATTAATTTTTTATAAGTTATTGGAGTTTTTAATAACCTAATAAATAGCTCTCTTCTTTATCTTATGGTTTAGGCTATTTAATGATCAGGTTGACATTTAAATAGCATTAGGTAAATAGTGAAACAGATATCGTCCTGACCGGTATTCAAAATCCGGTCGGAACTGAAGTCAGGAATTGCCATCACTACCGGCAAAAAACCCCCGATTTTCATGATGCCGAAGACGTGTTAATTACTTACCTTTAATTACTCAATTTTAAAATTTTATTGCCTTGTTTTCAACTATTCGCCGTAATTATTAACTACCGCCGAACCTTGTTCACTGACAAGGGCGAATCCAGCTTCAACCTCTAGAGATTGAGGCTATTATATATATTAGCTATTATTATATTTCTAGATGAAATAATTTATATATATTAATTATTTTAATCGGACATATATTTTTGGCATCTAGAAACCAAATGGAATCATTTCCACCCCCACTCCCAACCTTTAACTTCCGAACGACCTATGTGTTATTTTCTTGAACAATTTTCGCTGAAACAGTTTTGTTTTGAAACAAAGTTGGGTGTGCTTTACAGGTGGAACTAGGAACTTTAGGGTTTAAAAATTAGAGAAAACATTTTTTGTTTATACACTTATGTTAAAAGATGTGTATCTATGATGTGCATAGCCTGACGTTGTGTTCATGATAGTTAAAATTAGACAACAAAATTAACTGTTGAATTAGTTATTTAACCATTTAGTTTAGTTTTTCATAAAATAATTACAAATTGAATTTATTATATTAACGAAACATTTTAAAAGAGAAAGAGATTAATCGAGGAAGGTGGAAGTATTAGTTCATCTAGAGTTCGTTAACTAGTACAGGAATGAAGTGTGTTTGAAATCGTAACAAGACGAAGACTGTTTATTTTCTCTTTGTTTGAACATTTATTATGTCAACACTGATTTAGTTTACAGTCAATCAGTCAATCAGTGTTGTATCAGTTTTGATTACATTTACTCTAGTGCGTGTTTGTACGAGACTGAATTCTAGACTGATTACGAGTATGTTTTAGGGTGTTTTTACCGTAAAATTTAGCGAGAATCTAATTCTATCGTAAATGTTGTTGTTTATGTTCCCACCTTTCTATCCTGAGTTAGAGTTGGTAAGTTGAAATTCAAATTAGCTTGACATTTTATAAAATTAACTTTGAAAAAATTAATAATTATTTTTTATTACAAATTCGTAAAATTTTGTGCCCACAAATTCTACAGTTATGCATTAGTAAATGAGAAAATGTTTTACTAGCAAATGATGTATATACACTGTATATGTATATTTATAGTGTATAGTTATGTATTTAATAATACATAGTACGATTAATGTAATGATGTTTATAAATTGTATTTATATTTACTGTGTAGAGTTATGTATATAATAACATGTACATAATATATATATATATAATATTATATATATATATATATATATATATATATATATATATATATATATATATATAAGTGTATATACACTGCATATGTATATTTACAGTGTATAGTTATGTATAATAATACATAGTACAATTAATGTATATGATGTTTATACACTGTATTTGTATATTACAGTGTATAGTTATGTACATAATAATACATGTACAGTTATATATATATATATATATATATATATATATATATATATAATATATATATATATATATATATTATATATATATATACAGGGTGGTCCAGCTAAGAAGGACAAGACCTTTTCTCGGAAACTATTACAGCTAGAAGGATGCGGTTTTCGGCGTTGGATTCAATGTAATAGTGAGCAGACGAGAAAAATCCGTTTTCGGGCGCGCTTCGCTGTCATAGAGATGTTAATGCTAACTTTTTTAATTTTATAGTTAGGTATAGGGAAGTTTTTTTTTTGTTCTTTAAAGAATGAAAAATAAGGAAGATTAGTGAGACTGCATCAAAATTGGACAATTTTTTAACCGAGCTATGATGAAAAAAAAAATTTTTTTTAAATTTAGCTCACTTCGGCGCCATTTTGGATGATGTTGCATTTAAATAAAATTTATTATATGGACATATTTTTAAACTAGAAACATTGCTTTAATAAAAGAATGTCAAAAGTTTTAATTCTAACCTTAGTTTTAGGTGTAAAATAGTCGTTAAACATAACAAAAACAAAAAAAAATATGGTTTTTCTAAGATACCATGAAAAGTAAGATAGGGAGCTATAGTTTTTATGGTTTGTACAGTTAGCCAACATAAAAAGCAACAAAATGAGTCCAATTTTAACAAATTCGCTTCACAATTTCAAAAGTTAATTACTAATAAATCTCTTAAAATTGCCAAAAAATGAAATATTTTTTATAGTTTACCACCCTATTGTTGATATTTAATGGAACTGCAACGTCATCATACTTGTGATCTTTTATTGCAGCTTGTATAAGGATTCCAGAACGCCCAAAAACACTTATTTTTGGTCATTGGTTGTGGAGAAATTACGATTACGGTGATTTTCGTCAATCGTAGAATGCAGATTAGAGGTACCTTGCAAAAACCAAGTAAAATCCTTCATAAACGTTAATAAAAAATTGATTTTGATGATAACTACTTCGTTTCTAGGGGTGAAGGACCAATAAATAGCAAATCACACAGCAAGACTGTAAAGTGATATTTTACTGCTGCGGAAATTTGTTTATTAACGACAATAAAACCAGCTAATTTTATTTCCAGAGCTATAAATTATCATTATTTATGCTATTTACGTTTAGTTGCACAATTATTAAAAAGAGTCGATTTTTTGTATGAATAATTTAAAATAACTTAGTTAAAAGAAATTAAAACACAAGAATTTAATTAGCATATCACACGGCTCAATTAGGTGGCCATCAGGGTCACCAGACTTGACCCCACGCGATTTTAAATAGCATATCACACAACTGGACTGTAAAGTGATATTTCATTGCTGCGGAAATGAAAATTGTCGTTAATAAACAAATTTCCGCAGCAGTAAAATATCACTTTACAGTCTTGCTGTGTGATTTGCTATTTATTGGTCCTTCACCCCTAGAAACGAAGTAGTTATCATCAAAATCAATTTTTTATTAACGTTTATGAAGGATTTTACTTGGTTTTTGCAAGGTATCTATAATCTGCATTCTACGATTGACGAAAATCACCATAATCGTAATTTCTCCAAAACCAATGAACAAAAATAAGTGTTTTTGGGCGTTCTGGAATCCTTATACAAGCTGCAATAAAGATCACAAGGCATGATGAACGTTGCAGTTCCATTAAATATCAACAATAGGGTGGTAAACTAAAAAAATATTCATTTTTGGCAATTTAAGAGATTTATTAGTAATAACTTTTGAAATGTGAAGCGAATTTGTTAAAATTGGACTCATTTTGTTGCTTTTTATGTTAGCTAACTGTACAAACCATAAAAACTATAGCTCCCTATCTTTTTCATGGTATCTTAGAAAAACCATATTTTTTTTTTGTTTTGTTATGTTTAACGACTATTTTACACCTAAAACTGAGGTTAGAATTAAACTTTTGATATTCTTTTATTAAAGCAATGTTTCTAGTTTAAAAATATGTCCATATAATAATTTTATTTAAATGCAACATCATCCAAAATGGCGCCGAAGTGAGCTAAATTTAAAAAAATGTTTTTTCATCATAGCTCGGTTAAAAATTGTCCAATTTTGATGCGGTCTTCACTAATCTTCCTTATTTTTTTCATTCTTTAAAGAACAAAAAAACTTCCCTATACCTAACTATTTAAATTAAAAAGTTAGCATTAACATCTCTATGACAGGCGCGAAGCGCGCCCGAAAACGGATTTTTCTCGTCTGCTCACTATTACATTGAATCCAACGCCGAAACCGCATCCTTCTAGCTGTAATAGTTTCCGAGAAAAAGGTCTTGTCCTTCTTAGCTGGACACCCGTATATATATATATATATATATATATATATATATATAATATATATATATATATAATTATATATATATATATATATATATATATATATATATATATATATATAATATATATATATTATATATATATATATATTTGTACCAACTTGGGCTAGACTCTCCCAAACCGGTACGGGACAACTTGGACTGTATACTACAAATGGATCTCTATATAATTGGCAATACCTTGTATATCGTAGTCGGTGATTCCGCCGAGACCTAGGTCCGGGTTGCTGGAGACGATTCCTCTATCTGAATCGAAGCCATAATACTTGATTTTCTTTAAATTAAAACATCGCAAAACGAGCACGAAAAAGCCGAGAAACAGGTGTGTGAGAACCGGCTACTTCTTCTTCATCTTCTTCTTACAAGGGTTAAATGCAGTGTTGCCAACAAAGAAGAACCATTAATAAAAGATTTACAACTCGGGGGGCAACTGCTAATACCCTACTAAACATACCGCCCACCTAGGAATGTAGTTCCTAAGCAAGCAGCCCAGGACAATCAGTCTTTTGAGGTTAGATCAATACAAAACAACATTACACTATTAACCGGGAATCAAAAAATACATGATCTTAAATTATAGAAAAATTTAAAATAAAAAAAACACAAAAAACAAAAATGTCGTAAACACAAAAAAAACATAAGTTAGGGTGCGACTCCCCAATCCGCCCACCATTAGCAATTGGAGGGTAGAGGGCACAATTTCACTACTGGGCGTATAAATACGCCTGTAGCTGTTTTTACCTCAGCAACTCTAACAACTGAATCCTTACCCGGAAATACTCGTTGAATGCGGCCGATGGCCCATTTGCCAGGGCTGAGATGTCCGTCCTTGATGATGATCATTTGCCCAACAGAAAGATTTTGGGTATTCTTGTTCCAACGGTGTCTCTGCTGAAGGGTGCTGAGATAGTTAAACTGACCATTGTTTCCAGAATGATTTGATAATGTGACTCAACATTAACCAGCGGTCCTTAAATTTCTAGGGGCTTCCGAATCAACTGGTTCAATAAGTATTCGAGGAGGTCCAGACATCAGGAAACAACCTGGTGTCAGTGGCTGACAATCATTGGTGTCCGAACTCATAGGACACAATGGTCTTGAATTTAAAGTAGCTTCAATTTGTACAAGAACAGTATAAAATCTTCGTATGTAAGTATTTGTTGGCCTATCACCCTGGATAGTAGCCCTTTAACAGATTTGATGCCGGCTTCCCAGATACCACCCATATGTGGACTGGCACTAGGAAGAGTCTTCCAAGCAATACCTCTGGAAGCCATCAGGCCTCCGACTTCGTTATCAAACCTTTGAGAGTTGGTTAACTCTTCCCACTCTTTAATTTTGGTTTTGGCCCCCATAAAATTGGTACCCCGGTCACTCCATATTTCCCTTATCTCTCCACGTCGAGCCATAAATCGTTTAAGAGCCGCAATAAATGCATCTGTTGTTAGTTCACTTGCTAACTCAAGGTGCAACGCCTTTGTAGAAAAACACAAAAAGGCATATGTATGCCTTAAAAGTACGAGCATTGCGAAGTTTCCCTAGTTTAATTAGGAAAGGCCCTCCATAGTCAACACCACAAATGAGAAAAGGTTGATGTTGGACACCAAACGAGATGCTGGTAAGTCAGCCAATAGGCGGCTGAATAGTGACAGGCTTTGACGATAGCAGACAACACACTTTGACAATCTATGCCGGATAACCTCCCGACCACTAATTATCCAAAATTGTCGTTGAATAATGCAGTGTAAATTTAAGGGACCTGGGTGAAGAAATTTCCGATGATAATATTCAATTACCATATCCGTAAAGTGATGACGTTTTGGTAACAAAAGTGGATGCTTCTGGTCAAAGGATAAGGATGAGTTAACCAATCTGCCTCCCACCCGCAAGAGGCCCTTTTCATCTAAAAATGGATTGAGTTTCCTGAGCCGTGTGATACGTTGAGTATTCTTGATTTCTGTTATATCTGAATAAAATTCCGAATGCTGAACCCATTTTACACACATGTGCAGGGCTTCAGTCAGGTCAACATTCATAAGGAATTCCTCCTGACGCTTACTCTTGGGATGAAGTAGATTGTGTGCAAACCGGCAAATCCATGCCACAGCTCGCCATAACTGAGAGAGCAATGAAAACCTTGCAAACAATTCCTCAGGAAATTCAAGTTTTTCTTATATTGACATTTAACACAACCGCTTTCGCCTCCATGTCGAGAGTCTTATCTTCCGCTTGCTGCTGAATAACCGGCCAGCAGTCAGAATTACTAGCAAGCCACTCCGGGCCTGACAACCACATTTGATGATTAACTAAATCCTTAGGCGATAACCCCCTAGATGCACAGTCCGCCGGATTAGACTCAGATGGTACATATCGTACATCTCCTGGGCGATTCGCCCTTGTATAGCACTCACTCTGTTGGCCACGAAAGTATGCCATCTAGTGGGGCAAGACTGGACCCAATGAAAACCACCATGGAATCCGTCCAGGCAGTGACTGAAGAAATAGTACAGTGAGGCTCAAGTAAATCTTTCACTCTCTGTAGGAGTCTTGATAACAACTCCAACCCACACAGCTCCAACCGCGGTAATGTAGTTATTTGCACCGGGGCTACTTTAGATTTAGCCATAACTAAATTAACTCTTACGCCATCATGATGATTAGTCCGCACATACACCACACCAGCATATCCCTGCATCGAACTGTCGCTGAATCCATGCAACTGCACCTCGGTTGCACCATCTAGCTGTAAGGAGCGGGGGTAGTTTGATCTCTTCCAGCATGGCCAGTTCCCGATGGAAGGTTTCCCACTGTTCAACAATAGTAGGGGGTGGGACATCATCCCAATCCAAACCAGATTGCCATAGTTTTCTGATAAGGCATTTACCGACAAAAACAACCGGACAGATTAACCCTAAAGGGTCATATAATTTAGCTACCTCGGACAATATCACACGTTTACTTACAACATTATTGCAACACGAGGTCTTAAAGGTGAAACTATCCATGGCTGGATTCCACACCAAGCCGAGGATTTTGGTAGCTACATTTTCCTCTTCACTAAAGGAAAACAATCTGTACTTAGAGCGCGATGCTCGATCGGTATGGACTGCAGAGCTTCAGTACAATTACTCATCCATTTCCGAAGCTCGAAACCTCCTTTGCCTGCAAGGATGATCAGATCTCTCATAAGCAAGACTGCTTCAGAGACTGTTTTAACCGAAACAAACACATCATCCATGTATTGACGGATGGTTGTTTGTTCCTGGGTAGCCTAATGTCGAACCGATTTTATGGCTAAGTAAGGCGAACTTGATACCCCATAAGTCACCGTTGTGAGGCAATATTCTGAGACCGGGTCTTCCACACTGAACCGCCACAGAATTCTCTGATAGTTTTGGTGTTCTTCTGCAACATTGATATTCCTATACATCTGACGTATGTCACACACTAACACCACCTCATGCAACCGAAGTCCAATTAATATATTAACAATATCCGCTTGTAGTTTGGGGCCCTTGTACAGTATTTGATTAAGGGAAGGACCGCCCACCGTTTCCATGGAGGCATCAAACACTACCCTAAACTTATGGGTGTCTACATTTAGACTACGAAAAATGCAATGATGGGAATGTAATAAACCACATCTTTAATGCTTGGAACAGATACCTTACGCATATGCCCTTGTTCCAGATAATCCGCCATAAACTCATTATAGAGCACACGCATTTTGGGATTTTTTGACAAACGCCTCTCTAAATGTTGCAGTCTCTTACCAGCCGCTAATCGACTATCTCCTAATACCGAAGGTGATTCCCGAAATGGGAGTTGTACACAAAATTTTCCGTTACCTAACCGCTTGACGGTAGATTCATAATGGATTTCACAAGCCTGATCCTCTTTACTCAATAAAGGCTTAACCGAGACTTCCTCTATTCCCAGAATTTCTTCAAAGAAGAATTAATGTCTTCAGAAACTGATAAACAAAAGGCCTGCACTCTTTTAGGCTGCTTACCTACCTTTCCCAATAAGCAGTATCCCCATATGGACTTCACTGCTACTGGAGAACCGACTGGACCAATAATTGATGGCCCACCATGACATGACCGTACCATTCTGCACCTAGTAACACATCAACCTCACTCGGAGTGCAGTAATCCGGATCTGCCAAGTTTAAATTCTCAATGTGTTCCCAAACACCTGGGTGACATGGCATAGATGGGCTCTTCGTAATCCGATTAATAACAAGCGCCTCTGTTTTCACTTGAAGAGTCTCTACGGGTTTAAATATACACATTGTTTTGCCTTTTGCTTCTCCTAAGGTGGTGCTCGCTAGCCCATACACCGACACATCTTTTGGTCACTGACAGGTATAGACGTTTAACACACGATGCTGTGATAAAGGTGCCCTCACTACATGAATCCAAAAGTACCTTAACCGGTTGATACTTACCTGAACCATCCTGAATATGGGCTCGCACAGTTGCTATAAGTACCACTCCTACCTCCGCATTACACTTATTTTGCACTGCTGCCACAAATGCATTTCTTTCAGTTGCTGTGTCCCCCTCCCCCTTGTCTGCCTTTGCCGCTGGTGTGGTGCCGGCTGCAGGTGGAGTTTGAGATCCTTCCTCATTATTAGACTCCTTCTTCCTTCAGTTATGAAGTAAAACATGATGCGGCCGTGAACAAATTGAGCATCCTGTTTTCTGGGGACACTGAGGAGATATATGGTCCGCCCTCAAACATTTCCAGCACAGCTTACATCTGATTACAACTTGAATCCGATCCGATACGGATTTTTTCTTGAAAGCATAACACCGATCAACACTATGGGGTCCTGAACGACAACATGGACATTTAGTTTCATAAGTATTTAACATAAAATTAGCTGACCCTTTGCTATTATGTCCAGATTTACCAGTATTAGCACCTTTAATATTGGTGGGGGAACTCGGATTAGTTGAACCTATCTTTACCGCTTCTAACACCTTTGAAGAGTCATGCAAAAAATCAAGAAATTCCTTCAATGTGGGTGCAGGGCTTGATATTACTAATCTCTCCCACTCCTCACGTAATGAACTGCACAAGCGTTTAGTCAACATGAATAATAACGGCACTGCCCATTGTTCTACATTGTGACCTAGAGCAGTAAGCGCACCAGTGACTTCTGCTATCTCTACACTGAACTCCCTAACTTTAGTAGCCTCCCGAACAATCTTACTAGAGTTAAACAGCACTTCCAAATACGAATTAGTTTGAGTATGGGTGTTGTCATACACAGATTTCAAATTATCCCAACAAATGGCATAATTGGCACCAGTTAATGGCAATGAACTAACACGAGATAGCGCCTCGCCTTTTAGTGCTGATCTCAAATAGACATGACGTTGCACATCTGTTAAAGACTGATTGTTATGAACAGCCGCCATAAAGAAATCCGAAAAGCAAGGCCAGTCTTTAGCTTTACCGTCAAATTCAATTAATTGTAACTTAGGTAGCTGAATATTAAAGAATTATTTTTACCTGCATTAACACTCAGATTCAACAATGTATTGTTAGCATTTTCCGGACCAGTCACATCTAACACTGCTTTGATGTTAAAATAATGTGCGTCAAACTTGGCAGCGGTTTCCTCCAACTGCTCTTCCTCCTCCACCCGTGGATACTGCTTAGCATTATAAGAATTAATTTTCTGTATAGCTTCGTGAAAACCCTCAAAATTACTTTCAATTTTTTCAGTCATAGCCTTCAGCAAGGCTAAACCTTTCTTATCGTTCCGATCCGATTCCACCTTTGTCGCCGTTTCGTTCATCTTTTCCATTTTCTGCACATATATTTTAACTTGAAATCTTAGATCATCTATGACCCCCATGATGAAAGTAAACTTAGCAAAAATACCGAAAAAATTAAGATCACTTAAAATCAAAGAACGCCGAACTTAAATCAAACTCCGGAGATTCAAAAACACAAACTAATAATAAACTTCTAAATAACTTTGCCAGAGATAACTGTAAATAAAACAATTTACTTTAACTAAATAAAGATTATCAATAAACAAATAAAAATGAAACCCTTTAACAAATTAACTGAAATCCAGTTAATTTGGACTAACTTCTTACAAATTTACATAAGTTTAAAATAACCTACAAATCCTTTTGAAAATTGTTGCATTTAATTACAATAATTCTTAATTTATTAATTAAAACAATAATTAATTTCCTAATAAGTCGTTAATCAACAACATCATAACTCGAAAAGAA
>JACMZG010001863.1:37740409-37800409 GCA_018340805.1 Microvelia longipes
GAGGCACAAATTACCCTAATCAATAAATATAATATGGCTCCGGTATACACAAAATAAATATTGTATTACTTTTGCCAATAAAGAACTTGTTTAAAAAAAAAAAAAAAGTTTATTATGTATAATTCATAAGCATCATGTCCTATTAAACAGGTTGGAAAAAGAATAACATTTAAAAAAGTTCTTCCTAAATGAAATTCTTAAGTTATAAAATTTACTATTATAAGTCCGGTTTTAGATTACCCGAATAGTTACTTCAAGGTGCATAGATTCTTTGAAAAAAACATATGCTTGTTCCGCCAAGGATCTGAATCCCAGTCATCTAATTCAGATGTTCGGGTGATATGACACATGACGTGATATGACACATGACCAGAGTGTGAATCCCGGTCAACTAATTCAGATGATCGGGTGATATGACTCATGACGCAATATGACACATGACCAGGGTCTGAATCCCGGTCATGTCGGTATCTAATTCACATGCTCGGGTGATATGCCACATGATGCGATATGTCACCTGACCGTGGACTGAATCCCGGTCAGGACGGTATCTAATTCACATACTCGGGCGATATGACACATGACATGGAGTGAATCCCGGTCATGTCGGTATATAATTCACATGCTCGAGCACTATGACTCATGACGCAATTTGACACATGACCAGGGTCTGAATCCTGGTCAGGACAGTATCTAATTCACATGCTCGGGCGATATGACACATGATGCGATGTGTCACCTGACCGTGAACTGAATCCCGGTCAATTCAGTACCTAATTCACATGCTCGGGCGATATGACACATGACAGGGAGTGAATCCCGGTCATGTCGGTTATAATTCACATGCTCGAGCACTAAGACTCCTGACGCAATATGACACATGACCGATGACCGGGATCTGAATCTAGGTCACATTGGTATTTAATTTACATGCTTGGGCGATATGACACACGGGGATCTGAATCCCGGTCAGGTCGGTATTTAATCCACTTGCTCAAGCGATATGACACATGACCGGGGTGTGAATCCCGGTCAGGTTGGTATCTAATTCACATGCTTAGGCGATAAGACATATGACGCGATGTGACCATTTGACCGCGTTCTGAATCCCTCTCAGGATGGTATCTACATCCACATATTCGGGCGATTCATTGTGTGCTAATATTCTTGTACCACTGGGAAAGAACTTAGTGACTAAGACCCCAAATAAACGACTGCTTACTTGGGTATGAACAAGTGGTCCCCAACTTAGGGACCACTGATTAGGGTTCTAGTCATTAACTAGAACTCTAATAGTTATTACGGATTATTCTTAGCAGGCCCTATTGCCTATTCAATAATGTCTTTAATTATGTAAATATTTAATTAAAATGTTTCGTTCTCAATTTGAATAATTAATTATCTTTTACAAAACTCAATAGGGTTAGTAAACTGTCTGGTAAAGTTTAGTTTTGAAGTTTAGTCTATTTATTAGTAACTCATCATATTCGATTGACTGGTTTAGTCGGCAGGGGTGCGGATAGATGAAGCGTAAATACAGCGGTATTTCTTAGAGCTTGTTTTGCTGTGATAGCGAATATAGCATCTCCCAGGCGACATAACAACTCGTATCCCTTGGTTACAGCATCCTGCTAAAACTTCATCTCCCTTGGATCCCATTCATTCTATTTTTCCACATTCTTATCCTCATTTTCCTCTGGGAAAGCTCTAGGGAAAGTCCTTTTTAATCCTTGTTTAGGCTAAAAACAACTTTATTTTTCCCCCTTGTGTTTCTTTAAGCACCCTTGGCTGTTTTAAAAAGGTTACGCCCTGATACTTTTTACTTCCGACTCGAACATCTTTGCTTTTTACCACTGACTCTTTGTTACTTGACCACTCTAATTACTAACTCTTGAAACTAACCACCCTATTAATACAAACGTTTTCTTTGTTTTCTTCTCAAATATCTTGGCTTTTCGGACTTTCCTGCCCAATATCGTTTACAGAGGCATTACTTTTACTACTCTCCCCTCCTAAACTTTTATTGCTTCTAGTAGCTTGAAATACTAATTTGATATTTCTGACACACGTGATATTGTCCCCTGTTGTATTTCATTTTTATTTTTCCACATTTTTACCGTAGGTATATAGAAAAAAGTATTGAGCTTGCAAAAAAGTTCGAGACCGGGATTGACCTGAGTTTTCCGTTTCCGATGTTTACAGACCTCCTGAACAGTTTTTACAAAGTAGTTTGTCTGTATTTGTATGTGTGTGTGTTCTGTTATCATCGCAGTTTTATTTATGCTAGAGAGAGTTGAAACTTAGTACAAAATCAATCTTTAGTAGATGTGTATATAAAAATATATATACTATATATATATATATATATATATATTATATATTAATATATATATTATATATATATATATATATTATGTATGTATGTATGTGTGTGTGTTTTTTTTTTTTTTTTTTTTTTTTTTTTTTTTTTTTTTTTTTTTTTTTTTTTTTTTTTTTTTTTTCGGCCTATTCCCATAGGTTGATTACAGGCCTTTAGGACATACTTTATTTCAAAACAGACAATAACAATTTTACAATAATCACAACAAAGTTTACATAAAGTGAAAATAATTAAAATACCCCCAGCCCAAGGAGATGACATGGTCATCAAACTACATCATTACATATCATATCAAGAGTTCTGAACCTCTATATACCTCCATTGCTATGAAGAGCACCGCAATGTCTATAATAAATACCCCATATAGTTGTAGACAGAAGAATATATTTCCCAAATCATTCAGTCTGGAGGAATCATGAATCATAAACCCTAACTGAATCATCATAGTATACAAACCAATCCAATGTAAAACATTAATCATAGTTAACCAGCAGCATCTGTTTAGCTAAATCGAGTAACGTAAGACAAAATTAAGCGTCTCCTGACTCAAGCGATATATAGCAGAAAATAGTCCAAAACATCTTATACGTTTTAACACAATAAATCCTTTATTTCCACTTTAGGATTAGTAAAAGAAAATAATTAAGGATAATAATATTAAAATAGGAAAGTAATTGGAGGCAAGGAAATGAAGAAATAAATGCATGCCATAAAAAGGGCAGTAAAGAGTTAGTATAGTTTGGAGATAAATAAATGAAACGTTAGTATGATGAAAATAAATCATAATAGGAGGTGTAGAGTTAGTAAGGTTTTAATTATTATTATTTTTTATTTTTTATTTTTTTTTTATTTATTTTTTTTTTTTTATATATATATTTTATTACTATTTTTTATTTTATATATATATATTTTTATTATTATTTTTTTTATTTTTTTTTTTTATTTTATTTATTTATTTATTTTTTTATTTTATTTTTATTTTTTTTTAAGCATCTAAGGTGATAGTATTCACAAACAAAAGAAATTCAGGTAAATATGATTTAAGTAGAACGTTGAAATCCTGCGGTGGCCAGCATTCTCCAGTTAACACAACCTTCCGAATTAATCGATGTCGTTCCCGCTCAAATAGTGGACAGGAAAAGAGTAGATGCTCCCAAGTTTGAGGTACCCTTAAATGACATGAACAACTATCATCCTCTTCTAACCCGAATCTTCGTAGATAAGTCTTGCTACCTCCATGACCTGTTAACGCTTGCGTTAATTTAAACGACATTGGAAAATTGCATTTAAACCTAGATGAAACGGTAGGGAAAAATTTCCTTGTGTAAGAACCACTCTCACTACTTCGCCACATCTCATCCCAAGTCGAAATCGACCTCTCACGCAACTGCTGGACCACAAAAGACGAGGGAACCAACGAATACTCAATCCTTATATCAGCAGATGTTGCTTCTTTCGCCAGCCTATCCGCCTCCTCATTTCCAACAACGCCATCATGAGCCTTTACCCATTTTATTCCTATAGTCCACCCTTTCTCCTGTCTCAAGATTGTAAATAAGCTCCTAACATCACTAGCCATATGTGAACGATTCCTGTTGTCTTGTAGAGTCTGCAATGCAACCTGACTATCGGTATAAATACACACACTCCGCTCCCTTTGCGACACATTTAAGGTGTCAACCCATTCGGTGCTTTTCTTAATAGCTAACATCTCTGCCTGGTTGTTAGAGCACTGGTCAGCCAACCGATGCTGAAACTAAAAATAGGTGTGGAATCTGAAGACGACGAATACATCACTGCAGCACAACCAACCCGGCCGTCAAGCTTACTACCATCAGTGTAAATTAAGAAATGAGCTGGTCTAGTATCAGGGTAGTTAACATCGACTAAAGACGCTGGATGAGGCCATTGTGCAAGAGGTAAATCTGAATCCACCGCTAAGTCATTATAAAGCCTGTCAACCTTAATGCACTTAAAAGCTTCAGCAAATTCCCTGATTTTTATATCTATTGGTAACTCCTGAGCCAGTAGGCAGGCTGCTTGGAAAGAGATAGTCCTATATCCTCGTATGACTCTAATTAGTATACGTCGCTGAACACTTCTTAACCGTCGGACGTTATGACTCTTCGTAAGTGCATCTACCCAAACAGGAGCTGCATAGCAAAGGATCGGCAGAATTGCACCTCTATAAATGATGCTTAAAGAACTGCTACTCAGACCCCACGTAACTTTTGCAGAACGAGCCAACACATTTATCAACTGCCCTGCTTTATCACTAACATGGGCAATATGACTACTCCAATTCATTTTAGAGTCAAAGTAGACACCCAAATACTTTAACTCCTTAACGACTTCAAGACGCTGACCCAATAAGTATACGGCAATATCCTCAGTCTTCCTCTTTTTAGTGATATGCAAAACCTTTGATTTTTCCGGGTTAAACGCCAAATTATTATCCCCAGCCCATTTTTCAACGAGGTAAAGACATTCATTGGCCTTTTGCTCCACATCATACTCGCTAGAACCAGAAATAACTAACAAACAAATCGTCAGCGAAAGCGAAGATTTCAACCCCAACAGGATAAGGTAGTTTTAGCACCGGATCATATAGGATTGTCCAGAATCCTGGACCTGAACATGAGCCTTGTGGACACCCACGTTCTTGAGTACGAATCACCTTCTCTGAGGCTGTGCTTATCTCCGATTCTCTTCCACTAAAATAGTCCCGAGCTAGCAAATATAAATTTTGAGGGCAGTTTTTAATCCTAAGCTGGTGCAAAATTGCGGGCCACCACGCCGAATCAAAGGCGCCCTGAACGTCCAGGCTTACCATTAAAACATGTTTGCCAACCTCCATTTGTTGTGTAATATATGTTGTAACAGACGAAAGAACCTCGGTTGTACCCTTCTGCGGAGTAAAACCAAACTGGCGGGTTGAGATCTCTTCTCTACGTCGCAAAGCGAACATTATTCTTTGAATCAGTAACTTCTCTAAGATCTTACCCATTAATGGTAGGAGGCTGATCGGCCTGTACCTTGAAGCATCTTCCTTTGTCTCCTTACCTGGTTTGACTAATAGGATAACGTTGGAACGCTTCCAGAGTTCTGGAAAACATCCTCTCCGCAAGCACTCCGAATATAGCCGAGTGAAAAACGTTGGCAAAGAATTAAAGACCTCTTGGACAATTGATTTCGTAAATCCGTCAAGACCTGGAGCCTTACTCTCTTCAAAATCATCGATTATAGCTTGTATCTCACCTTGAGTAAACGTCACATCATCCTCTGCATGTGGAAGCCTAGTAACAGCATCTAATTTCATTTTCTCATGACTCTCAGTAACAACTAAAGCATCAGGTGGGACACATTTTTTCATTATTTCTTCTAAGCTCTCCTTTAAAGTTTCCGTGTAACTACCATCAGCCTTCCTTAATGTTGTTCCAAAGGAGGCTTAATTTTCCCAGCAGCTGCTTTATAGACCGGACCCCAAGGCATATCTCCACTCGTACTACAATAATTTTTCCAAGAAGCAACCTTAGAATCCTCTAGATCGGCGATGTACTGCTTCTTTGCTGTCCAGTACTCTTCTTTCCTGGCGGCACGAAGGGCTTTATTAGATCTGGTTCGTTGAAACCGCCTTCTTAAACATGCAACCAATTTACGAGAGGTAGAAAGATGCTTCGACCAAAAAGGAGCACTACGATGACTACTAGCTTTTTTCTGAATGGTGTGTAAAGGGATCGAAGCCCTGCACGCAGTAGATATTGCGTCTGTAACGTCATTTACTAATAACTCCAGGTCCTCACACCGTGAGAGAAGCGTGCAAAGAGCATTATCCACCTCATTTTGAATATTACTGTCAGCAGTACCACTAAATTTATCATATAGCTCACAACACTTGCCTAAAAGCGTTTCCTTAAAAAGTTCCCAATTAGCTTCTTTGATTTTATATTTATGCGTTTTACTTTCTGCCTCAAATTCAGGTAACGCACCCGTTCCGCTTACGTCATAAAACAAAATCTTATGATCTGAGGCACTCTCTAGATTGCTATTTGTCCATTTACCTACAAGTGGCACCATTGGGTAAGTACAGAGTGTTAAATCTATCCAACTACAACCTCTTCGAGATTCAAAAGTAGGGCATCCATCATCAGTATTCATGACGACTAGAGACGTTTCAGCAAGAAAATCCTCAAGAGCTCTACCTCTACCACTATTAACTTTATCATACCAAACTGTAGAGCGCGCATTACTGTCCACACCTATCAGGACACGGGCAAACCCTATGTTAGCTCTAATAACTCGAGATATTTTAGCTAAGTCTTGTTCGATATCCCTCTTATCATCAAAGTATGCGCTAATAACCAAATATGGAGGATTCTGCCCATCATGCAACTCTAATACAACTAAGTCTTCATCCGAAAACTCTGAATGCATAATCGCGTCTAAATTCGAATTCGCAACTATAATAGCCGCTCTTTTTCTCTCCCGTCCAGCTTTGAAAACCCGCCAGCCTTTGTAAAAGCCTGAAACACAGTTCTTTACACAATACGGCTCTTGGACTAAAGCAACGTCAATATTATTCGAAGCAATAACCTGATTAAGATTAGAAACCGCCGCCCGAGAGTGCTGCATTTTAGTTGAAGAAACTTAATAACATTCTGTTGAGTGACCAGTGTAGCAGCCATCATAAATAATTTATCTGCTGCTTGAGTCGAAAAAGACAAGCTTGATAGGAAGGACAGTCCCTGCTGAATACAGTGTGACGAACATCTACTTTTTGCTTAATATTATTACGCCTGTTGTAAACAACGCAGTTAATACATTTATGTTCACCAACTTCAGCTTTGCAGTCTTTTAAGCGGTGGCCACCCGTACATAAAGGACACGTTTCCTCTTCTTGACACTCAGTTGAAACTCCAGAGTGATAGCGGCTACACTTATAACAACGCCTGACATAGACGTAATCAGCTACATTACAAACGCTCCACTTTATCTTTACTTTATCACCAAGAATATCTTTGCGAAGTTTTGGATCCACCTCTAAAATAAGATCCCGTCTAGTTGCATTGCCTTTCTTAATAGTTAAAACCGTTTTGGCGACCATACTGCTGTTTTCAGAAAACAGCTCAGCATTTTGCTTTTTGATGACGTCAACTGCGTTATCTCTCGTTATATCAACTGGAACATTAACATTGTTCAACATTTGTTCAACCTTCGACCTCTACTGGTCGAAGGTTGATTTAAATCAACTCGGTGTGAACCCGATTTTTCGATGTTAATAATTTTTGATTTCATCTGGTTGTATATTGCAGTTAACTCTTGCACTGCTTTAATTAGACCAGCTTTTAAATCATTTCGTAAATTGCCACTGGTATCCACAGCCTTTTTTATAGGCTTTATTGCGTTTTGAAACGCATCATCTTCTTTAAAACTCATAGTAAACGTTTAATAAAAATATTTATTTTCTTTGATGTAAGAATTAAAACAATATTGCAAAAAAAAAAACTTGATATTGTAAACAACAATAACAAGGGTTATTTTAATTATTTAAATATCTCGTTATTATTGTCTGTATAAACTCTACGCTAAAAGAAAGTAGAGGGGCGCAGGCAGGCTAGATATCAATAGCCAATCACAGGTGACAACACTACACTTCCATGAAACTATACTAGATACGTAAAAATCTAATTAAAACATTCAAATCTTTAATTAATATTTAAGAGATAATTAAGTAACAGAATCACTAAGAAAAACGTGAAAATGTCAGCCAAAAATAACTAAACACTACTCACAATTAATTAAACTGATTTAAGAAAAAGAACCAAATAAAAACAGTATAAAATACAAGAGCCCTTGTGTACTGCACGGCGTCCTAAACGCAACTCAACATTGTGATTGTTGGATGTGTGTGTGTGTGTGTGTATGTGTGTGTGTGTGTGTGTGTGTAAGACCAACATATGTGCCAAGTTTCATCTTATTATAAGCATTAGATTTAATTCTTTTTAAAATGTTTCGTATGCGTTATTAAAAATTGTTGAACATCGAAAATCAATCCAATTGAGTTGAAATTTGGTACAATTGTATTTCTTTTAATACAAGTTTCTTTTTAATTAGGCAAGTATATTTATGGTTTTTATTGAATCATAAACGTTAGGCAGCATTAAGTGATAATGGAACGTTAGGCAGCATAATGGATTCTGTTTTGTCTTTACTAAATGGATTTAATTTGAACTATAAATTTTCATTTTATATTTTAGTGACAATTTTAAGTATTTTGATGTAATGACAGATTGTTGCTATGGAGATCGTAGATAAAGGATATGACAGATTATATAATTTTGGGGTCTTTATTTCTTATGTGGATTATAGAATTGACTGCAAGTAATTTACAATTTTTTGCACTATTGGATCAAAATTCTAATGTATGATTGTATTTTATAGTATATTTTTGTTGAAGAAATATCGCCGATGTTCGCTTCATATAAATTGTGTTTCAGTCTTTTATTCCTCTTATTCTATATTGGTTGCTAAGTTTCATTTCCATTACCTTTTAAACATAAAATTATAACATTTTATTTTGGAAAACTCTTACGAATTGTTGGTCGTTAGCAAAGGTTTCATCTGAGCAACCTGCCCTGAATTTTGATTCCATCTCTCCCTTCCGTGCTATATTTTCTCATAAAAAAGATGATCATAACAGTTACCCTCATGTAGTATTTTTTATGTTCTTTCCATTCTAATAGCAATAAAAGTAAGCCTGGGGCTTCGACCTCGGCAAAGCCTCAGAAGTGAAACCTAACAATAACAATCTTTATCATGGCGTGTTTTCTGTTTTGTACCAGATGAAAACCTGATGACGTAGAAATAAACTTCAATTATTTTTTTTCTCTTTCGCCACCCTTTTTCTTTTTTTTATTGCTTTTTTTAATCTAACTTTTACAGGAACTTTTAGTGGTATTTGAAAGTTACGTACATCACCATTTTGCCGTATTCTTCTATCAAGTGTAAACTTTTTTAGTGGCTTTGAAATTGGTACGCGTTTTGCGTCTCTGCATCCTTCAAAAATGTAAAATCATTGAAATACCTAGAAGTGAGATGCTCATTTTTACTGCATAAGAGTGTGTTCCCGCATTAGGGGCGGAATGGACAGTGAGGGCGAGGACGGCTGCCCTCAGCTAAAAATAAACATAAAGATTAAACAACGAAATTTTAAAAAAAAAATATTAACATATTAAACAATATTAACAACACCAACTTCGTTTTTCCACCAATAATTTATTGGTAGAATGACGAAGTTGGTGTTGTTAACATTGTAGATCATTCCACGGCGCTCACTGAAGTATAACACATTAGCAAATAGATAATAATAGATGAATATTTATAACACTAGAATTAAAGGTGCCGAATACTCCATAGGAAAAGCCTAAAGAATTCTTAGACACAAATGTTGACACTTGTGCATAAAAATATTATTAATTTGTTATTGTTATACCTTGGCCCATTGTGGCCGTAGTCTACGGTATAGGGCCTGTAAAAGCCCAGGTAAAATAAATAGTGGCCTTAAAGACCCTATATAAAAAAATTGTCTCTAGGAGCTATTTAGGCCCTACCTTAGAGTACTGAGCCCTTTTGACTCTGGTTTTATGAATATATTACATAAGTATAATGAGTGCATGAATGTATACTATAACTTTAATAAATATTTAATATGTCAATAACTTTTTAAGTTTATTTTTGGCTGAGGGGCCCTAGGAGGGTTGCCACCATCGCTCTCAATGGCCAGTCTGTCCCTGTAACATACTTGCTGTATTGAAATAAAAAAAAATTAGGCTATATCTGAACACGTTTTTTCAGTTTATTGCTAAAATTAAAAAATCGCTGAACCCCTACTTTGTACTTTTAATTTTTTAATAAAACATAAATTATACTTTTTCTTTATGGTCCCAGGTTTATGTAAAATACTTTGATTGCTCTGCAGAATCAGGACTTAACTTGCAAAACGATAAATTCCATTTAAGTAAAAGGTCATACACTCTAATAAAAACGCATAACTTTTTATTAGGGATAAAGCTATTATTGAAAATAGCTCAATACTCAGAACAAAGTCCTTTGATTGGATCTAATTTAAGTACCACAAAGTTCAAAGGTCTGTTAGGAAATACTGAGGATACCGAAGTGGAGTTAACTATTTTAAATTGTGGTAGAAGTTTTTAGACCTTTTGTCATTGGAAAATGTTTCGAAAACGGTATAGTTAGCAATACAACATTATATTAGGCTTAATCCTTCATTATTAGAAAATGTATACATGGAAATAGAGTTTCTAACATAGATTTGTAAGAGGAGGTTCCACGTTTTTTGCGATTAGAAAATGTATCGGTATGGAAATAGAGTTTCTATCATAGATTTGTAATAGGAGGTTCTAAGTCTTTACGATTAGAATATGTATCGATATGGAAATAGAGTTTCTAACATAGATTTGTAATAGGAGGTTCCAAATCTTTAGCAATCAATAACTAAATAGAGTTTGCAAATTAGAATTATTATGATAGGTTTGAAATAATTCACAATTGCAAACTATTTCGATATCAATAGAAACTGGTTCCAGTAAATCTGATAATGAAGTATTACTTTATTGGTATCATTTGCCTTTTAGCGAATTTCTTTGGATAATATTCGCTAATGGAATAGGCGTCATGGCGGGAGTCGAACCTTAAACTGTGACCAAAATCTGTTTCAAAGGTCCCTGATAATAAAAAAAATATATACATATGTATATGTATTTCTGGACACTTTCTTTTGTTCATCACGCTGTTTTTCGAACGGATAAATATTAGTTCATAAATCTTAGTACTAAACAACCTTGCTGAGGACACGAATCCCGTTGACAACCAAGTTGTTGTGACGTCACTAACCCATTTTGCTGAGTCTGCAAATTTTTCAAAAAATCGTTAAAATTCTAAATTATTATTTTTAGCCGCGAAAATGTGCATATTATAATTTTTGAGGCGCTGAATCGAAAACAACCAGTTAGCAACCACACAAAAAGTGGCCAAGAAGTGAAAAAACCATGATAAACTACTGAAAACCAAAATTACGGCCGGTAAATATAACATATTTTAATTGAGGAGTCGTTTTTTATGTTTTTGGGCCCTAAATGGCTCGTAGTGGATTCAATTGCTCAAAGTATTTAACCCAAGTGTTCGAATCCTAGTAAGAACGATTATGGTTTATCCTTTTATTTACATTGCATACATAAGTTTATAACTACATATTAATTCAGGCGCGGTGGTTCGCATACAGGACAAATTTCTTTTGGAATATGTGTTTTCGTGCATACCAGTCCATTTCTTGCTTAAGGTTCCGGTTTATGGTTTATAACTTGAGCAGTTACTCAATTATCAAGGACAACTCATAACTCATTCTTTCTGTAAAGTAAATACGCATAATTATCCTGTTGGTTATACAAAACTATTCCTCTAAAATTGGTATTGCACACCTTTATTTGCAATATTTTAATACTTAGTTGGTGTTTTTCTGAAAGGTTTTAGCGCATTTTGTTTGAAAAATACAGAAATAATAAGTTATGAGTAATGCTTGATAATTATCGAGTAACTGCTCCAATTTTAAAGCATTAACCGGAAGGTTAAGCAAGAAATGGATTGCTAAAGCTGGAAAACTCGCACTCTAAAGGAAATTCGCCCGGAATGACTATTACGCCAGAATTATTCTAACTAGATAATTAATTTTATAGATTGTTTCGTTTACCAGCATAAAACTTTTTACAGCCGATATAAAAGGAGACTTATATTTAAATTAAATTGCTTTTCTGCAGGGTAGCCAATCCACGCAAGAAATAAATAAAAGGTAACAATCACTTTGTTCTTTCATGTGCAAACTTTACTGGGCACTCTAGAGGAAGGTCTATAAAAGATGTTGAAACTTTTAATTGACTTTAAATACCTTTCAAAACCCTCTGTAACTTGATTAAAGGATATTGACTCTCATAATGTCTCAATATGGTTTTATTAAAATAAAACTTGTTTTCAAATGTGTAAGATGTCATTTCTATTGAGATCTAGAGGGTAAAATATCGTCGATAAAAGAAATCTGAAGCTCGTTGTTTCAGCTCGTTTTAATACGTTTTAAGTAACTTGTTTACTTTTAAAGAATCGTGCATCCATCAATTTTAAAAGGCCTCATTGTTATATTCTTTTGTTTATACGATTTGTTGTATATTTTTAAATTTTGGTTGGGCTCGGACCCCCTTCCCCCTCGTTGCAGTTTATATTTTGGGGGTTTATGCCCCCTGGATATTGTTTGAGAAATTATTCGGCCTCATTATAAATCTAGAAGATACTGCTTCTAAAAAATGGAAAGTCCCCCCTCCTATTAAGATTTGGGAAATGTAACCCCAATTATAGGAAACACTTATCTCCCATTGGAGTGTAAAGTGATTCTTTCCTCCATTAAAACTAGTTAATAAACTTCACATTCTATACCATCTAGAGATAACAACCTGTTTGCAAACATAATTCAAATTTTAATAGATTTAAAAATTATTGCAACGTAGGAGGTCCGTTGTATAAATTAAGAACAAAAGAATAGATTTTTTCAGCTTGGCTTGATAAATGTAGTGCGGAGGTTTTTCAATTATCCGCACATTATGTTCAATATAAGATACCTAGTTCCTGGGTGAAGATTTATCAACCATTTAATAACAAAGCTTCCACGCTATTTTGGGAATTTTCATATTGAAATTGACGCTTTATATATATATATATATATATATATATATATATATATATATATATATATATATATATATATATATATATATATATATACCCACCCGAGGTTAATCCCGCAGGGCGAATACCCTGAAGGGCTGAAAGGCCCTAAAACGGGCATTATTATATGTATAGTGGTTGTTTGTAAGCACTCTATCACTTGAACGGAGTGATACTTTTAAATCGAACTTGGTTCAAAATATAATAATGCGTACTTCTAATTTGACAGGCATAGTTTTGTACAACCAAGTGGAAAATTATGCGCATTTCCTTTGATAAATACAGACAAAATGAGTTACGAGCAGTGCTTGACAATTGAGTAACTGCTTAGGTTCTAAAGCATGAACCGGAACCTTAAGCAAGAAATGGGTTGTAAGCCCGGAAACACGCATCCAAAGGAAATTCGCCCGACATGCGGACCACCGCGCCAGAATTTTTGTTACACGGCAGAATTGTTTACTATCATTGCTGTGGGTTAGTGATATAATATGAGTTCTATAAACTATGTAGATATCTGGACAATAATGAGGTGATTTTTGTACCAAGTTATCTTTTTGGAAAGCTATCTTTTAATCTTTTCAGATCTTCGTCAGTGATTGTGAGCAATGAAGAGCTAACTCTCTTCTTTATGGAACAGTGGTTTGTAGCAGACAAACTCATACTTCTTTTAAACAAAAGTTCAACTGTTAATAATTTACACATGCCCTAACTGTTCGTAGTATTGACGATGATCTGTTAAAGTTGATTGCTGACTATGTCAAATATAAATAATTAATGGAGAGCTTCTATTTCATTCCTTGCGATTCTTCAACTCATTTCTTCCTCAATCTTATTATTATGATTTGTTGACAATGCTATTTCTAGAAATGTATCTTATGCCAGTTCAAGGTCTATTATTTAACGTTGCCACAACTCAAAAGTTAGGAAGCCAAATCGCGTTGGAAGTAAAGTTGAAAATTTTAAAAGTAGCTCACGTAGGTAGATGTTTTATTAGTTCGTAAGAAGTAGTAGGTTATCCCACGCTAAATCCTGCAGCGCAGACGATATTCTACCTGTCCATTAACCTACTGACCCCCGACTTTATGTGAACTTAAAAATAAATTGTAAATTTACTTTTATAGCTTACATTAAGTAAATATATAGGATAAGAGGTATTAAATTATATTGAATAGATGCGCGTTAAAAATAAATTAAGTTTCTTGTTATCATTTACAAAGTATAGTACTGGTAGCCAGGATGCCAAGATATTCCTCAGGAGAGAGCGTCCAAATATTTTCTTGTCAATATTGCAGTGTTTGCAAGAGTGTGTGATGTTACCAGAAAGTTTTGTAACAATTTAACAAACAATAATATCACTGTTAATTTGATACTACCGAGTTTCGCAAAACATGAATTGACTCAACATAATTGGGCGAGAGACACCTAGGAAATGTAACAAGCAAAATGCAATGCTACATCTGGAAACTGTTCCATCATTCCATATTCGTCATCATTGATGGCTCGACATGTTGTCATGTCCCACTCAATTTCGTTACGTCTAACTCATCAGGTATCCGACAGAGCCTGAACTCACTCTGACCTCTAATTAATTCCGAAGAATATAATGTGAATGATATGTTTTGCTTGACATGCATGATGGCGGTAAGAGAGCACCGCTCGTCTCTGGTAAATACTTCACATTATATTCTTCGAAATTAATTGAAGGTCAGTGTGAGTTCAGGCTCTGTCGGCGCTCTGATGAGTTAGACGTAACGAAACAGAGTGGGACATGACATCATGTCGAGCCATCAATGATGACGAATATGGAATGATGGAACAGTGCCCACAAGTAGCATTGCATCTTGCTTGTTACATTTCCTAGGTGTCTCTCGAACAATTATGTTGTGTCAATAATATAATTATTAACTCCATCCTATTTGGTTAGAGAGGATCAAGCGAGGTCAGTGCCTGGCTGGGTAACCGCTAGGAATAAAACAAATGTAATTTCTATCTGCGGACGAGCGAAGCGTGGAGGATGAGCTTATCCATTCCGATGTGATGAGAAAATTTAGGGTACGTGAAAATCGAAGTACCCTGATCTCGATTTTTCAAATAATTGGTTTAATAATTTTTCAGATATTTAATTTTATAAGATATTTGATATTTTTTCATTCTTTGGTTAATATTTCATTCCACTACTAGTGATCCTCATGAATCAAATGAACGATAATCCAAGTTTTTAATTCAAGTCGTTTTTAGGGAATTCAATTAGGAATCTTCAAATAGTATTCCACAGCGCACTTTAATACGCTTGCACAAACTGTTAAAATGTTTTAACATCATATTGATATCACAGAGAGTATCAACCACAGCTGATGCCGAAACATTAAGCTTCAATTATTATCTATCTTGTCTGTATGCAACTACAATACAGTTTGCAGTTTAGCAGACACGCGTGTTATTACCAGGGATAATAACACGTGTACTCATAATACGTGAACTTCATCATGGCCTTATGATATATAAGTTGTTTCACCTGTTGTATATAAATATATATATTTATTTATTTTTTGATTGTTTATCTTTATATCAATTGTCTCAGTAAAAATTCTAACTGCTAATCCATTATTTTGTTTTTCATGAGCCTAATCCTAATAGTAAAATCGAGACACATAAAATATACTTAATATTATTAGTATTCGTCACCATTGTATATAAATAAATTAAAAATATAGTTATGTGTAAAGAATTATTAGTTAATTACACTACGGATTGATTTGGAAGATATTTATGTAATTACTTGATGCGTTTTTATTTATTCACTGAAGTTACAGAATTTTTTTTTCATAAAAACAAATGTTCTGTACTTGTGCTGTACGTATTATGGAACAACTTAACATTTGCAATTTATAGGGCACTACTTGGTGTTATTTTCCTTTCCCTTGTGGATTTCCTCCAGCTGGAAGCAAGATTTATTATCATGCAATAAATTATATGTTAGTTGACTTCAATGTTTATTAAAGTACGGGAGATATTCAAGCTGTCACCAGCTTACAATTATCTCAAAATTGTAAATATTTGTTAAATATATATCATTTTGATACTACCGAGTTTTGCAAAACATGAATAGTTGACACAATATAATTGTGTCAATTGTGTAATTGTCTCTCGCACAATTATATTGTGTCAATTTGTTAAATATTTTATCTGTGTCATTATTGCGAGTTAACGACGTCATAAAAAAGTTATTTCTCGAATAGCACAACTATATCTAAAGACTGATTTTTGTACAAAGTTTCAACTCTCTAGCATAAATACAGGAGCTACGATGATAACAGACACACATACATACATACAAACAGACAACTTTGTAAAAACCCCTCAGGAGGCCTAATTCCGGTAATATCCCAGTTTCAACTCAATATTTTTCCCATATACCTATGCATGAGGAAAAGTAGAAATAAATTAATGTTGAATTGTACATTAATTTGGTACCCCTAAATGTTTTAAGGGGGCTTCGACCCAAAAATAATTATTGGACCTAAAACTCTGTTTTAGGTTTTTATGGGCCAAAGTTAACCTTCCCTAGCGAGATCCTAACCTACAACTTTTAGTGCTTAACCCTAGTGAGCTAGCAATAAACTAATCCGCTGAATTTTTTTTAGTCTCCGGATTTTAAAATTAAGGATAAAAAGAATCGTTTTAGTCCTCATTAGTGTGGTAGTCTCACATTTAGCCACATTTTACATGTTAGTAGCCACATTTAGTGTTAGTCCTCTTTGGAGATAAAATCATAAGTCATTTATTCCTTCTCTAGATATGAACGAATCACTGCAAGGAAGTTGTAACTTCATGTTTCTGACGATTGATAGGTTTGTCCAGTTTGTTAATCATTCGACGGCTAATAACTGGATTTAATTTGTATTAGATAAATTACAGTAATTTTTACCTTGCCCAATATATCCGTTGCATTCTTAGTAATTGTTTTACTCCTTAGTATTTTTGTACATCCAAAGAGGTTAATACACATGAAAGAGATAGGAAGATAAGAGAAGGTCTTCTAGTTGTAGTAAGACCCAGGTCAAGTTGATCCTTATCTAACTTTAAGTATCACCAACGACAATAGAATTTTCTCTTTTGTGCTCTTAGCAGACAAGTACCCCATTGACCTATTACTTTGCTATCCGTAAAATCTTGAAATTGATTTTATTTGAAACTGAAACTGTTATGTTAGACTAAAGCTGTTAACTTATTACTTCATTTCTTTCTTTAAAATTTTGTTATTTATTTTTACTTTTCCTCATTTATACCGTAGGTATATAGGAAAAGTATTGTTTGTGCAAAAAAAAAAATAAGAAACGGGATGAAGCCGGAATTATCCTATTTAAGTGTTTTAAAGGCCTCCTGAGTGCTTTTCGCGAACTTGTCTGTCTGTATGTGAGTTATCATAGTAGCCCCTAGTGTATTCATTCTGGTGAGTTGAAACTTTGTACAAAAATCAGTCTACCACTGTAGTTGTGCTATGCAGAAAATATTTTTTTATGACGTCATTAACACGCAATAATGAGTCAGCAAAAATTTCGAAAAATTATGCGGTCGGATTGAGATTTGGCACGCGTTTGGCTATCTATAAGACTAATGTATGTCCCAAGTTTCATCTCACTATCAGTATTAGTTCAATTTTTTTTAATTGACTTGTGTGCGTTTTTTAAAAAAAAATAATAATCAGAAAATGATTTAATTAAAAGTATAAGTCGATAATGTACCTAATGATTTAATTAACTTTACATTTTAGCGAATTTCCTTTTTTTTTAGAAGTGTATACCTTTGCTTAATAAATAAGTACACTAAGTTTCGTTTAAATACGACAAGCATATCCATGATTTTTGTTGGATCATAAAAATTAAGCAGCATTGAGCGTGGTCAGTGCTGTATGGGTGACCGTTAAGAATAAAACGGATGCATTTACTATCTGAGGACAAGCGATGCGAGTCCAAAGCTGGAAGGATGAGCGAAGCGAATCCGATGTGATGAGAAAAAGTTCCGAGGTACACCGTACTCGATTTTTCTTCAATGTTATTAGTGATATTAATCAGTATATATTAAACAACATTTAAGGTTAATGATATTTATTAATCATAATTTATTATTTATAATTATTGTAAAAAAAATCGCCATCCAGTCAGTGACGCTCGATGCTTCTAAACTTTTATGATCCATCAAAACTCATGGATATATACTTGTCGTATTGAAACGAAACTTGGTGTAAATTTATTACTTACAGAAATACACTGTACTAAATTTCAACTCAATTAAATTATTTTCCAATTTTTTTCGATTACACAAATCATTCGATAAAAATTGAACTAATGCTCATAACGAAATGAAACCTACCCGTACCTAATTTGTTTAGATTTATTTAAAAAAAGCTGTATTTTTACTAATAATTTTTTCACGACTCAGCAATAATTTCTGTTACCTATTTTCGGGTCGCGACCCGAAAATAGGTATAGGATTTTTGGGTTGGGAATTGCAGATATAGATGACATAGGCTCTTAATAAAAATTTATATTGATCCGCCTTTAAACCATTTGATTAACTATGTACACTCCTTTGGGAGCGTAGGTTCGGATCCTACCGACTGCGCCATGTTTTAGTTCTTAACACTTAGTTAAGATTAGACAATAATTAAAGGTGAACAGTAACATTTAATTATATAACCTATTTTTACTAACCTAATTACTGACCTATTTTTCTTAGCGTTATGTATATACTATGACTTAAATCTACCTTTATCAAAATATTTCTTTTATTAATTTTAATATTTGTCTTTAGATTGATAAGTACGCTGTGTATGTAGCAACCCTTTGTATAAGGCCAGCTTCACATATTTATTTTTGTAATAAAGTGTTTATATATATATATATATATATATATATATATATATATATATATATATATATATATATATATATATATCACAGTACAATTACAGAAAAACATCTTGTTATAATGACTCGACAGTTGTCATAGCAACAACAATAATAATAAAGTTACATATAAACAGTGTTTGTATTGTTGATTTAAAACTTTAATGTCCACTGATTTAACAGTTTCTGTTAAATCTCTAATACGTTCATCTTTACAAATGTCTTTACGTTACATTTGAAAGTCAAACGAAGGGTAATTTAAAGAAAGAGATGCAGTAGTCCCTAGCTTGTCATCATAAGGCTCGTACTTGTACATTCTCCTCCCTCTAGATAGTCTCCCCTCTCTACAGCTATAAATCTCCTCTAAAATGTCCCTAAACAACATCTATACAAGATTGACCGTCACACTTTAATTGAATCTGATTTCACTCTTGTCGACAAATGAGTTCTAATTCAACTAGAGGATACGCTAACTGATTCTTTGTGTCAAAAAACAGACTAGACTCATGTTTAACCAATGAAATAGTGTTTCAAAAAATTTAAATTAGAACCAACTAAACTAGCATTAAGTTTTATCATTTTCTTCTTTTTTACATCCTATTAGCAATAAAAATCGTTCTTAACTAAATACAATTAAAATCTATTAATTTATTACAGTCTTGATATATATCGTTTGTTATTTGGCACTGTTAATTATGTAATTATTAGTCAGCCAGCTTTGTAATTAGTTATTTATAATGAGTGGAGAGACAAAAACTGGTTACTTTTTCATTGCCTGATTTTTGTCGAATGTATATACAAAAAGTATTGCGATTGCAAAAGAAGATCAGAAACTTAAATATCACCGGAATCATCCATTTTAGGTTTTTTAAGACCTCCTGAGTAGTTTTTACAAAGTTTTCTATCTAAGTTTGTATGTGTGTGTCTGTTATCATTGTAGCTTCAAATGTATTTTTGCTTGGGAGTTGAAACTTTGTACAAAAATCTATCTTTAGGTCTAAATGTGTTACCAAGAAAATATTTTTTGCGACGTCAATCACGGGTAATACAAGTGACTCAGCAAAAAAATTTAAAATTCATAAAGCGCGAAAGAATGTTATGATTACTTTGAAATTTAACATGCATGTAGTCATTTTGTTGGATATTAGTCCTAAATATATTTATTTTGTGTATTTTAAATTCATATTTGAGCGCCCTTCTTTAGATCTCCGTGTAGATTGCCCTTTTCTGCAAGTAGTTAGCAATACTGAAATTAAGTAAAATAACCTGTTGTTTAAATAGTCTGTTCCCTTTTGAACAATGGCGTGCATGTAAAGTTTTTCTCGATGGGCCTTTTGACTCTATTTAAGTAATGAACTCTGCATTCCTTAAGTTTTCTCCTCCATTTAAGTGGCATCTAAGCCTTCTCTACTCGTGTGAGTACACACTATTATATAAGTGAACTAGAGGCTCAAAACTCTTTTGGGTCATGAGCAACGCATGGGGTTGCTCTTGTTCGGGCTTTAATTTAAGCCAATCACCTCTATTTTCTCCTCTTTTATGGCCTAATATCTATTAGGTTCATCCTCATTGCGAGGATGAACTCGCAACCTACAGGTGAGTTGTCAGACCCGCTGGTAAACACTCACACCCAACTCTTTACCATCTCGTCAGGTACACCGACGTGCTAGGGCAAACCTAGAAACTCTATCTCTTAATTACGTTGTATTCTATTTCCTACGTGCTGGGGAAAGACTCAGACCCAGCAATAATTATAGCAGATACTCCCTGTACTAAATAAAGAGCATACACCTGATTTTACTATTTTATATTATATTTATGATAGTATCTTTTGAATTTGATTATTCAGACAATATAGTCTTGTTAACTTATTTGTTTCGTTTTTATCTCTATTATGGGTTTTAGTTCATACCTTCCCTCTCTATCCAAATGCAGTCTTACTTCCTTCTCGATCCAGCTCTCCCTCCAGATGTCAGTGCTCGCGAAAGCTCACTGATATCTTAACACATTTATATAATATAATCTGCGGATTTTGTTTAATCATAAAAGTTAAGCAGCATCATGTGAGGTTAGTGACTGGATGGGTGAGCATTGGATGAGGACGAGCGTAGCAAATCCGATTTGTTGAGGAAATGTGCCAGATTTTTTTCTATTCAATCACATCTAGTCTTTTTAGTCATTTATTAATTATTTGTATAGTCAACCAATAATTGTAAAGCTTGTTTTATTATATTCCGAAGACGACCATTATGATGGTTAAAAAATTATAACAAAATTAAATTCAAAATAAAGTCTTTGTATCCTCTTGTATAATAAAAGCCTAGTAGGTAGATGTGGTTTAAAAAGGAATTCTACAAAAATACAGCGCTGAAATATATACATTTTAGTCCAATATATTGCTTGAATTGGAGATAATATACATTTTAGTCCAATAAATTGCTTGAATTGGAGATAATATACATTTTAATATAATTTCCACTGTGTAATTTCCTCCTATATGCATTTGATATTTTATTTTTTTAGTATTGTCAATTTCTACTACCTATAGTTACATTACATTAAATTATATTGTAAATTATTTTATGTTTGTTCTTGATTTTGTCAATGTTTGTTTCATGATTTCTGTAAAATAAGATCACGCAGTAAATTATAAATAAATATATTTAGTCTAATAATTCTTACCATGGATATATTATAACTAGAGGATCCCTATAGGTTAAATTTTGAAACATGGAAAAAGTAACCTGACCACCTTCGCTATAAATATAATCAAATAATCAGTACATAATTAGAATAACTTATATAGTAAAACATTGAAAATACAAATCAAAACACAAACAATGTGCGGGAAACCGAAATAAATTTATTAATTTTAACCTTAACTAACCTTACTTATAACCTTATTGAGGAGGTTTCAATGAGGTTACACAGTGCCCCTGTGAACCCCTAAAAGATAGTTCAGGCTTCTCAATGTATTTAAATAGGCTATGCCCCCTCTAGTATATATCTCTATGATTCTTACTGTATAGAAGAAGAGCTTTACAGGCGTGAAAAGTAATAAAATGCATTTATGTATTTAAAAAAGAATATGTATGATCTAAAAGTAATTACTATGATTTATTTCTTGTGTTTTAGATTCGATGGAGAGCTTAAAACCACAGCTTGTCAGTTAAAGGTAAATATCTTGTATCATTTGATACTACCAAGTTTTGCAAAACATGACTACTTGACACAATTATATTGTGTAAATATCTTAGATTAATTTTCAGTGGACGTTAATGCATCGTAGTTATCACAAAACACACACACACATACATATACATACATATATATATATATATATATATATATATTATATATTATATATATATATATATATATATATATTATTTAGTGTATTTATTATATTTTCATTTTAAATAAAATCACTCAAAATCAAACGAATACTCTTCGACAGCTATCATGGATGGTAAATTTTAATGGCATTCGGTTCAGAACTCCTCTATTTTATAATAACGTTTTATATTTTTATGAATTACTTTTGACTTACTACTTATTTGGTATTATTTATTTATTAGTAAACTTTTGTTGTTAAGTACAATATCGTGTATCATGGGAACTCTTTATTGAAGTATATTATTGGGAAAATATCGTTTTACTACGCGAGTGGTTCGTGTGAGATTAACAGGTGCCCCCATGAGAAATCTTTTGGTAGGATATTGCAAGTAGATTTCATTCTGAAAATTTCCTTCTTTGTTAGAAAGTATTAGCTTTTCCAAACTCCCATGGGAAAGTTGAAAAGCAAAAGAGAAAGAAGGAGCTCTTAGTTTTTCTTCTCTCTGTTTTTTGACTAGGTGAGTTTGAATGGTTAAGTGAATTGGGACGGAACCCACATAGTGCAAAGTGACTTTCAGAACCCTCACAACCTGTCAGCTAACTCCAGAGATACTTTACTTTAAAAGTATCCTTTAAGGGGAAGTTTTTAAGAGGGTGGAAATGAACGTAGAGCAATATGGATGTTTTGAAATTACTTCCCTGGTTTGAATGCGGTGAACGCTCCCCCAGCATTCAGTACTGCAAGTACTGCGAATGAAATTTTCCTAAGAACTGTCGATTCCATCCGATCTACTTCTCAATCGGCTTATTTCCCTTCTATTAGGAAATAAGTTAAAATATGTTCATATTTCATTCTTGCTGTAACAGATTTTTATTGATGCTATAAATTTTAAGTTATTGATGTCAATTCCGAAGTTGGTTTGTTTGCTACAGCTGCGTTTTATACGACCCATTCATCTTGTTTCTTCTGACAATATTTTACTTTCTCTTTGGGTTATACTATTTATTTATCTAAATTGTTGAATAGTCTTTACAATTAAGTTTAAAGGTTTTATCCTAGTTTATAGAGCTACCGTAGTTGTGGTCTGATCTGATCATACCAATCATAGTTAGGTCATCATCTTAGGTTTAATCTAGAATATTAAATATATCACCTTACAGTGTTATTTTGTTTTATCAAGCCTTTACCCAAGGTCTGCCATTGTTGGACGTATCTTCTATTATCAAAATATATTAACTCTGTTACCTATTTCTATATGAAGCCGTATTCTAAACCTATTGGATACTAAGGACTTCTTATAAGGCTTAAAAAAGTTAAAATATAAAGCTAGTACTATCTCTAATAATAAACTAGAGGATCTATATTCTTTAATTTCCCAACAGAGCCTTACCAGATGGATCCATGATCTATTTGCTTAATAGATTCTTGCCAGATGCAACAAGGATCTATTTCCCCAACAGTACCTTGCCAGATAGATCCAGGATAAGTTTGCCAACAATAGATCCTTATGCCCTTGGCATATGGATACAGGATCTATTTTCTCTTTAGAGCCTTGCCATATGGAGCCAGAATTTATTTGCCTAACAGAGCCTTGGGCCTTGATAGATGGCTTCAAAATCTACTAATCCAACAGAGTTTTGCCAGATGGATCTAGGATCTATTAGCTAAATAGTGCCTTACCAAATGGAGTCTGCATCTGCTAACCTTCTACAGAGCCTTGACACATGGACCTTAGATCTACTTGCCTAACAGAGACTTGGCAGATGGCTTCAAAATCTACTTTCGCAAACGAACCCTGCTAGATAGGTCCAAGATCTATTAACCCAAGTATGCAAGTATTCACATAGTTCCTTAGTGTCTTTGACTGTTTGTTGAGGATTTTTCATTTTAAATCTATTGTCTTTTTAGATTTTAAGGCTATCTACGGCATTTGGCTATCAATTTTTCTTGACTATCACTAAGTTTATAACTGTTTATCTTTACTTCCTATAGTTTCTTTCAAAATTAATTATTCATCACGTCCATTCTTACTTCTCTTTAAACTGCGGTTCTTCTGAGATTTACTAGAAATAGAGGTCTACAATGTCAACACAATTCTTTACGCTTCAAGCGAATGTTTGTATTCATCACATGCGTGTGAAAAGGCACTGTCATACATTAAACAGGAGCCCATCCGTGTGTAAAGTAATGATTTTGTTCCTTCTTGTCAATATTGCATTGTAAATCATTCTGCGTAAACAAATGCAGAATGATAGTGCGTGGGAGGAATAATAAGTTAAGTGCACACTCGGCCGGTCTGTTACAGTCTACCCTTCAACCGTTTACTCTCTTCAAGTAAATGTTTTTGAGAAATCTAATGGTCTGTTAGGTACTATTTGGAAAGGAGGTTCCTAAGCTGGGCGACTTCCCTTTGAAATGCTTGGTTTCTTGCTCAACAATCTATTTCTTGCTTATGTTTGTGGTCTATGCTTCAAACCCAGGGCAGTAACATTTCTAATTATTTCACGATTGGCAATTTTTTTACAAGGAATGCGCTTAACATCTTTACGATAAGATAGTAGATAGTAGCATTAATACTTATTACTCGATTTATTGTAGACTTTCTAAAGTAAATATGCTATATCATCTTTAAGATAAACTGAACAGTAGCATTACTACTTATTACTCGATTTATTGTAGATTTTCTAAAAGAAATGCTCTATAACATCTTTAAGATAAACTGAACAGTAGCATTACTACTTATTACTTAATTTATTATAGATTTTCTAGAAGAAATTAACTATAACATCGTTAAGATAAACTGAACAGTAGCATTACTACTTATTACTTAATTTATTGTAGATTTTTTAAAAGAAATGCACTATAACATCGTTAAGATAAACGGAACAGTAGCATTACCACTTATTACTCGATTTATTATTGATGTTTAAAGGAAATGCGCTATATCATCTTTAAGATAAACTGAACAGTAGCATTACTACTTATTACTTGATTTATTGTAGATTTTTTAAAAGAAATGCGCTATACCATCTTTAAGATAAACTGACAGTAGCATTACTACTTATTACTGATTTATTGTAGAGATTTTTTAAAAAGAAATGCGCTATAACATCTTTAAGATAAAACGAAACACCAAGCTATCCGAAATCAAGCTTTAAGCTTGATTTTCATATGACAGTAGTAACATAACTAAGAAAAATATTTATTTAAATAATATGTTATTAAACTTAATATAAAATTAATACTTCATAAAACCTAATTTGCTCATCAATCAATTTATATAAGATTGTGTCAGTCATTTAATTTATGCTTAGACTAATATGTCTAACTTTATGTTCTTTAAGTTTATTATGGTGTTATTTAAGCCCCGGCTGCTTACTACGCTGTCGAGGGCTGAGCCCTTTACCCTGAGACGCAGGGTGAATGTCCTTATACATCTTCCTTATCTAACTTCTCCTCTAAACTTTCTTAGTCCTAAATATACTTATTATATAACAATGCCTGTATTCTGACTAAATATATATTCTTGTAGTAATAACAAATTCATTCTATCTAAAAGCAATTTTATAGTACTATTTACTGTTTGTTTTTTTCGGTTTATATAAATAAATTACTTATAATGCTTCTTCATTCGAATAAGATCATAACTCAATACAAAACAATCCAAAAGGTTTTCGTATTTTTATTATTGGTGTAATATTATTTTGTACAACGAAAAAAGGTTAACAAAAAGAAGACTGCAGTCCAAAATAGTTGAAATTCAACTACCGAAATTACAACCAGGGATCATGGTAATCACGGGGTGAATTAATTTATTAACCATAAACAAACAACAACTTTAAACTAAAAGCAAAAGAAAAAACCAACAAAATAGAAAATTTAACATGATCAAATGTAAAAAGTTCTAGGTACAAAACGCTCAATAATTCTAATACAAAAACGCTCAACGGGAGCGTTTTTGACTTAGCATTAATTAACAGCAATATTTCCTATTGACAATTAATAATATATTTAATTGCATAATTTGATCATTTTCTTCGGCCATTTCGTTAGATTAACTTGTTCGATTTACGCTATCAGAACCACCTAAGGCTTAAGACGTCCCTAATATAACAATACAGTTTATACATTATTTAAACAGTAACGTTATGACACGTATTCTCCTTCTCTATAAAACTCATCTTTATAAATAAAATTCAAAAGGTCATCTGCATAGAATTAGAATTTAAATAAAGTTTGTACCTTTAAAAATGTAAAAGGCTAAATTCTCCTTTACAGTGCTGCGCTTCCGCGCTCATTTATTAGTCTACAAATCAATCAGGTAGCCTTATGTCATGAATTCATGAAATGCAATGAATTTAGTTTCATGACTAAAACTTTAGTCATATTTAAGTTGACATATAATGTATTTTTAAGTTTACAAATTGACTGTCACCTATCCACCTTCTGAAGATGCTCGAGGCAAGAAGATGGTACCAGACTAGGTGCTTACCAATGGTACCAGATGGTACTTTACCAGATGGTACCAGACTATAGAGTCAAGTCCTCTATTTCCTTTAAAAAACGGCCGCCCCATTTCACCCCTCCTCCATGACCCAAATCTCATGGATTTTAACAAATTATTTTCATTTACGATATATGTGGTAATTTATGAAACTTGCTCCTTTTCTACGTCTCCAAAAAGTAATACTGCTTGAACGTGGAGATGTAGTTTTAGATACTTAAATATTTCTACTTTTTACGTTATTATTTATTATTTTTTATTTAATAAATTTATTGCTAAAATTTTTCTAATTATTCATTTTAATGTTTCAAATTATTATTATTTTAGTTTTGATAAAAGTAATTATTTCTCCAAGTTTATATTATTATACTTTTTCTTATTTACTATAATACCTAATTGCTAAGTTTAAAATACATAAAAAATAAAAAAGTAACAATTAAATAAATAAAAATTATTAAATTACTGTACAAAATAAATTTTTATTGGATCTAAAACAAAAACAATATTCAGTAAAGATAAGAATTTAATATAATATATTAAATATATTCTACTTGTTTAAAAGAATTTACTGAAAGCCTTCTCTTATCCATTTATCCACTTCCTTCTTAAATTCATGCACTGCTTTAATTTCTTTTATTCCTTGTGGAATTGTGTGAAATAATTTTCTGGCTCTAAAAATGCATGTCAAGGCCTGTTTTTGACTTTTTAATTAATTTATATAATTTTACAACCATCAAATTTACAAGAAATTCATGGTTTAGCAAAAAAAGTACTTTACATTACAAATGAGAAAAAATACAGAAAAAATTACAAATTAAAAAAAAATATTATTAAAGTTCAAATTAAAATAATCATTCAGATTACATAAGATTAAGCGATAATACTTTTAGCGAATTTTCATTATGAAAATGACGCTTATGAGGTTGTTCGGATGGCGGAAGTTGAGGGTGGGAGTGAGCGGAATCGGTTCCTATTAGCTTCCTGATAACAAAAATATATGTCCCAAAAAAGTTTATATATATATGTATATATATATATATATATGTATAGAGTTCTACCCTTTCGTATGGCGAACGATAACTCTCGAAGGCGTTCTCAAATTGGAACGAAACTTTGCAAATCGCGAGATGTTGTGGAGGTTACGAGGCCTATTGTTTATAAAACATTATGACGTCATCAACCAAAGTTATGACGTCATGAAAAAAAATTTTTTGAAACTTGAAATGGCTTTAAAACAAGGTATTTCGTGTTTAGGTAGACGGCTAGCTGAATCGATTAAGACCAATTTCAGCTCAATCGAACCATCACAAATGGCGCAAACAGTATACATATATATAATGTGTATATATGTATACGTCTAGGTCAAAGACTTGTACTATATCTGTTAGGTTTTAGTAGTGTTAGAGGGTGGGGATATAGTATAAAAGATGGACCTCTACCTCTTGCTCCATCCTGGTAAGCCTGCTGTCCCAGAGAGACAGGACAAAATGGCTTCCATTAAACCACGCCGAGCAAAGCAGGCCCGTAAAGCGGAAGTACCTCGTAGTAGTCTTTTTATATGGTCGAAGTCATTCTAAACGATTGCGACCGGTTTTCAGCTCAATCAGAAATCCTAAGATAGATGGTTCACTCCCGAGTGTAGTAGGAACACTCAATGACAAGTTTGTGTTTATGATTTAAGTTGGGGGGCCTCATCACTAGTCTTGAATAGCGCTAGTAGTAAAATATTTGCTCTATTCTCTACTAGATTTGTGCTGTAGTATTTTTTTTAAAAACAAACAGTTTGCCAATCGTTTAGTAAATTAAAAATAAAGTAAACAAAGATCTATGGTATGCTGTAGTATTCGCGATGTATTTTTGTTTAAAATAAACTTGGGGCCTCATCACGCGAAGCAGCACCATTGTTTTCTTAAAAAAATAACAATAATTCATTTTTAGTTTTTTAGACTTAACATTTAAATTTGCTATCTGAGTATAACATCTCGGGTTGGCGCAAACGGATAAGTAAAGGAAACAAACAAAAAATTGAAACTCTTGACATTAGAGGTTCAATCCAAGGGGGGACGACAGAATGGGTATGAGTGAGAAATAATTTTTTTTTCACTTTTTACCAATTTATACGAAATTCTTATAGAGCTTTTTGGGATCACTCATCCATCGACTCCTCATGATTCTAGCGCTGAAAAGCGGATGGAAGACTTGATTACCCTCAACAGCTCGTTGTTTGGTTGAATAAAAATAAATAAATAATGTCAGAAATAAAAATATGTGACAGTTTCACGCTGTCACCACTAGACTGTACTACTTGAGCCTCCTGATCCCATCAACTATTTTTTTTTTAAATCTTGAGTGAGCCATCTATGTTAATATTGTTTACTATGATCCTAAGTGACGGAAACGGTATTTTTATTTAAAAACATAAATCATGAATATATTTTTGTTTATAATGCTTGTTAGTTTTAATATTATAGCATACTATTAATATAAAGTATTAATAAAATCTTAATTAGTAAAATCAAATTTGTGAGAAAGCCTCTCAGGCCCGCTTCGCGGGCCTGTGTGGAGAGGCTGTGAAAATTCGCTAGGTACATGGCAAAATGCCATGTAACAAGAACAATAATGAAACAACACATCATACAAAACAACAACAATGTGGCCGCGAAGCGGCCACAGGGAGGCCCCCGGGCCGCGAAGCGGCCCGGTGGGCCGACGCTGCGGAGCGGACGAGGCGCGAAGCGCCGAGGCCGCGTAGCGGCTACGGGCCGAAGGCCCGTATTTTTACTTTGTTTAAGCATTTTTATAGAGCTTTTATACCATCTAGTAGGTGATTATATATTTTTATTTCCATGAAACCAGGACCTTTGTAGGTTTAATTGAGTCTTACTGATGGTAGTTTGAGATCACAGCCTATCCTAGTCTCGTAGTGATGGAGATCACCTTGTTTTTGTTTAGAGCCCTAATTCCTCAAAACATGCTTTAAACACTTCATAATATATAAGCTATAGACTGTCATCATTCTCCATTTGACTAAGAGAGGTTAGCAACTCCCTCTAGTATACGGATAGCTCTTTTAGCGAATTTTCATAATGAAAATGACGCTTATGAGGTTGTTCGGATGACGGAAGTTGAGGGTGGGAGTGAGTGGAATCGGTTCCTATTGGCTTCCTGATAACAAAAATATATGTCCGAAAAAAGTTTATATATATATGTATATATATATATATATATATATTATATATATATATATATATATATATTATATATATGTATATATATATATATTATATTAATATTATATATATATATATATATATATATATATATATATATATATATATGTATGTAAGAGTTTCTACCCTTTCGTATGGCGAACGATAACTCTCGAAGGCGTTCTCAAATTGAAACGAAACTTTGCAAATCGCGAGATGTTGAGGAGGTTACGAGGCCTATTGTTTATAAAAACATTATGACGTCATCAACCAAAGTTATGACGTCATGAAAAAAAATTTTTTGAAACTTAAAATGGCTTTAAACAAGGTATCTAGTATTTAGGTAGACGGCAAGCTAAATCGATTAAGACCAATTTCAGCTCAATCGAACCATCACAATGGCACAATGGTATACATATATATATAATCTTGTATATATGTATACGTCTAGGTCAAAGACTCGTACGATATCTGTTGGTTCAGTAGTGTTAGAGGTGGGGATATAGTATAAAAGAGAGACCTCTACCTCTTGCTCCATCATGGTAAGCCTACTGTCCAGAGAGACAGGGCAAAAATGGCTTCACTGAACCACGCCGAGCTAAGCAGACCCGTAAAGAGGAAGAACATCAAAGTAGTCTTATATGGTCGAAGTTATTCTAAAACGAATGCGACCAGTTTCAGCTCAATCGGACAATCCTAAGTGACGCAAACGGTATTTTTATTTTAATAATCATGAATATATTTTTTCAACCTTAAGATTTTACTCAAATAAACAATTTGTTTACAAAAAAATTTGACATTTTCTTTAAATTTTATAAACAATCATAAATGTAAGTAAGTGTTGAAGTTGTCTTTATATGGTCGATGTCATTCTAAAACCATTGCGACCGGTTTCAGCTCAATTAGACAATCTTTAGTGACGGAAACTGTATTTTTATATAAAAACAAAAATCATGAATAATATATTTTTGTTTATAATGTTTCTTAATTTTAATATTATAGCATACTATTAATAATAGAGTATTAATAAAATCTCAATTAGTAAAATCAAGTTTGTGAGAAAGCCACTCAGGCCCGCGAAGCGGGCCTGTGTGGAGAGGCTGTAAAATTCGCTAGATACATGGCAAAATGCCATGTAACAAGAACAATAATGAAACAACACATAATACAAAACAACAACAATGTGGCCGCGAAGCGGCCACAGGGAGGCCCCCGGGCCGCGAAGCGGCCCGGTGGGCCGACGCTGCGGAGCGGACGAGGCGCGAAGCGCCGGCCGCGTAGCGGCTACGGGCCGAAGGCCCGTATTTTTACTTTGTTTAAGCATTTTATAGAGCTTTTATACCATCTAGTAGGTGATTATATCCCTGTGGCCCGGGGGCCACAGGGAGGCCCCCGGGCCGCGAAGCGGCCCGGTGGGCCGAGGCCGCGTAGCGTATTTTGTAGTAGAAAACATCTTTAGTTGATGAGCAAGAGCCTTACAGTCTTAATCCGTATCGCAATCTGCTTTCCAAGTTAGAGAAGTAAACAATTTTCAAAACTTGCTGAGATATAATACTTTTTAGTCTTACTAGGAGAAATATGACAGTACTAAGCTTATTCGTGAGATTACTTGTATGATGGTTCCACAATAATTTCTGATCTAATGTTACTCCAAGAAGTTTAGTACAATTATTCTGGCTGTGCTCGCCAAGATCTCTTCTTAAGGAGAAACAAATAATGCTAGTCTTGTCTTCATTAAGATGAAGACTATTAGCTTGCTTGGAACCAATCATTTATTACTTTTTTAGTGTCATTTACATTAATACTTAGAGAAAGCAATAAAATTAGTTTTTTCTTGATTTAGGTATAGTAAGTTATCATTATCAGAAAACTTCTGGAAACAGATTTAAACTTAGTGCAACGATCAGATGTGACAAAGTGCTTGGTTACATTTTTCTTTTACCCATAGAACTAAAGGTTTTATCGGTAAAATTCCATTGCTTTCCTCTTAATTCCTAAAAGAGCCTTGAAGCAAAATTTGCGATATTTCTTTAAGGTACATAATGATCGGGTTCTCACTCATGTTCATATCTTTGTCTTGCATCTTTTTTCGTATTTTTTCATATTTATACGAGAATTTATAAAATCTTCTTATATTATATTACAAGGAGTGTAAAGAGAAATATAATAGCTATCTTTTGCATATCAAGTCATGTTTCAAAGATTTATGAATTTTTTAACATTTTATTCAAAGAGGTGTGCTCAACTTTTACGCGCTTCATTGCTCATATTTACTTTTCAAAGACTCTTTGGTCAATGTTATTTAAATTTTTTAAAGAAATTATTGATTTTATTTGTATACTTTTTGGGTAATAATCTTAAATATATTCATTCATTGTTTTGAGGAATTCTTTTTGCTCTTGGTAATCGCGAACAATTTTCAATTCTTAATGCACGAGTGCTTTTTGCTAATGTCTTTTATCTTTGCTTATATTTTTAAAGCCACTGGTTTTTCTACTTTTCCTCGCCAACTGATGTTGGTACAAGGAAAAGTATTGTGTCATCATAATTTTCAGCAAATTTTATATTAAAAAATTGCTAATAAGATGGCTCTTGGGGGGGGGTCGCCCGGAATTGTGTCCCAAATACGTTACAGAGGTCGCTGAACACGAAAAAATGCGTTATTCAAACTTTTTATATATATTATATATATATATATATATATATATATTATATTATATATATATATATATATATATATATATATTATATATAGCTTTACCAAATTTAGCTTTACTTTGAGCATAGTAGATGTGACCCACCCGAGGTTAATCCCGCAGGGCGAATACCCTGAAGGGCTGAAAGGCCCTAAAACGGGCATTATTATATGTATAGCGGTTTTTTGTAAGCACTTTATCACTTGAACGGAGTGATACTTTTAAATCAAAGTCTAGTTTCCGCTGTTCAAAATAAATCTTTCTCATCTCTTAACAACTATTTACTATGTCAAATAATTAATTTATTCTACATTAACTCATTAAAGGATAAAAATATTGTCTTGGTTTGGCTTAAAGGCCACGCGGGTATCACGCCTAATGAAATCGTAGACAACAAAGCAAAGGAAAGCTGTGACGACGATGAGTCTGCAATTATCTATGGCAAGCAGTATAAAATTCCATTTAAAGATATTTATAGGCAAATTAAATTATCGGCTCTATCTAAATGGCAAATATGGCAAAATAACCAGCAAGCCGGCAGTTTCTACAAGGAACATCAGCCTACAGTCGGTCTTGTTCCGTGGTTTAAAGGTCATACTATCAACAGCAGATATTTTACAACATTTATAACCCGACTTCGAATAAACCATGGTGTATGTAAATACTATTTAAATAAAATTAAACTAGAGAAAAATCCGAACTGTAATATTTGTACTGTTGTCGAGGATCATTATTATGCACTGTCCTCGCTATTCAGTGGGGCGCACTGCACTATTTAACGAGTTGGATGCTACCAAATGTGTAGCTCAGCCGTTTAACTATAAGTCACTAATTGCTACAAAATCTATAAGCGTTTATAAATAACTATACCTTTTTGCTTTTAAGCAAAAAATAAAAATTTAGCTAAATTATAATATAAAAAAATAAAATAAAAAAAAATAAACAATAAATAAATAATAATAACAATATCCATACTATCATTTAATAATTAAAATTTAATAAAATAATTGAAAATAATAAAATATTTATCAAGTGTTCAAACATAAACACCAAGAAGAAATAACAAAATTTTTTGAACAAGTATAAATAAGTTTATATTATATGGCTATATGGTCCAAGTCGACCAATGCCAAAAAAAAAAAAAAAAAAAAAAAATCAAACTTGGTTCAAAAACCAACCTTGGAGAGGACATGAACCTGATTGAAAACCAGGTTATTGTGACGTCATTAAGTCAGAAAATTCTCAAAAAATAGTTACACTTCAAGGTTATCATTTTTCGCCACGAAAAAGGTCTTTATTTATGTTTTTGGGGCGATAATCGAATAAACCCGGTCCGAAGTCGATACGACTACTCAAATCTAGGGTTCCTAGGTTTGTATATTGGCATACCAATGCTAATTTTTATCGTTTCATTTACAGTATTAAAGTTTATAACTTCTAAATAATTCTGGCTAAATAAACCTTTATGTAATAAGTAAGTACAACCAAGTTTTGTTTTAAAATGACAAGTATATCCATGATTTTTGGTGGATCATAAAAGTTAAGCATAATCGAGCGTGGTTAGTGCCTGGATAGGTGACCGCTGGGAATGAAACGAATCTATTCACTATCTGAGGAAGAGCGAAGCGAGTCCGAAGCTGGGAGGATGAGCATAGCGAATCTGATGTAATGAGGAAAAGTTCCGAGGTACCCCGTACCCGATTTTTTTTAGTTATAAAGAAAATGCACTACAAAATAGCATAAACTGAGCTTTAAATAAGTGCGAATAATGCGGTGTTGTGCAGTGTATATTCTGTGAAATAATCATGCGTATTTTCTTTGATAAATTTGAAAAAAATAAGTCACAAGTTGCGTCACAAGTTGTGACGCAACTGCTCAGGTTAATAAATATATACGAAAAAATCAAGCCAAAATTTGAATGATAAGCAAGAAAGCACGTATTTCAAAGATAATGCGCCTAACTTGCGGACCTTCGAGCCAGAATTTTTGACTTTACTGTTTAGCTACATCCGTAACTTCCACAAAGCTATTTTCTTCATGTTAGATTTTTCGTTTCTCAACAAGTTAATTAGCGAAACATCTTTTTTGTAGAACTCCATAATTATTTAAAACAAGGGTGACTTTAGGTCTACAATTATTTATAAAGAAAGCTATATATTTCAACCCCTTTGGGTCATCTTCAGACCTAAACAACAAATAAAAAGTTCAAAACATTTGACAAAAACATTACAAAACAAAACATTATAAATAAGGTAGCTAAATTATAATTTAAATACAAACAAAACAAAACTTACTATATCCTCATAAGATTATTTAACAACTACATTTAGTGGAAAATGTAAAATAAACTAAACGAACACTTAACAAATACCAAAAGCAGTTTCATATGAGAACGTAAACAAAAAAAATATACATATTTTTATAGAGTAAAGATAGATTAAACAGCTGATTATTGGTAGAAACTGAATATGGTGGACTATTTGATAGGTTTATAGATTTTGTAATGTTTTTGTCAAATGTTTTGTACTTTTTATTTTTATTAGTTCTTTAGGCCTGAAGATGACCCAAAGGGGTTGAAATATATGGCTTTCTTTCTAAATAATTGTAGAACTAGTAGTAGTAGTAGTAATAATATGGCGGGAAAAGTAGTAACTACCAGGCAAGTAGGCCACGTTGTTGGACCTTTTTTGCCAGCTCCCTAAGATAGTGTTCTACTCCTTTTAATTACAAGTGTAGGTATATTTCATCTAATCTAGACAAAAGAGCCGTGCATTTCTATGGTTCCTCTCATGCTTTTTCAAGCAATCATACATACTTTCACTGACTCTTATAGTTTAGGGAAAACTGGGAACAACACGTGCTCTCACTGTTAAACCAAACCTACACACAATTTAAACTTCAAGGCAGAAACAGTATAGTATTATAATGAATCTACAATGAGGGTCCTAAATTTTGCCTATACCCAGTTTCATTTAGGGTAAGGGATCTTTAACGAGTACCTGACAACGCACGGGCTCGAGACCACCGTTTAAGTCCCTTCTGAAGGACGTGGTACGCAGAATTTTTATCCCTCTCATAAAAATCCTAGAGGCCCGTGCTGGGATTGAACATATGACTATAGTCCATTCATTCTATGTATTGGCGTACCTTAACCATTACGCCACGGGTGACTCCAATTGTAGAACTAAAGTCAACCTTGTTTTAAATAAATATTTTACGTTCCTCTTTGCGTGTAATGAGAATGAGCGAGAGGGGAGGAAAATTATTTATGAAATGAATTATGGAATAAACGTCAAATGAAGTAGTTTTATGCAGTTTTCGAATGAAGCCGCATTGTTTATCTTGAGGATCTGCTTTATGAAATTTAATCACCAACAGCCCATGCTATCATTTATTAACTAATATGATTTCCTCTTCCTTCTGTATGATAATGGTAAAGGGCATTTCTGTCAAAATATTGTTGTTCGTGAGGGGGACAGTTGAAAATCTGACAAAGTTATAGCGTCCGAGAGGACATAACTCGTGTTATCCCTTCTTGATTGAGAAGGACGTAGTCCAAGCATCCGTTCACGTCGTGTTCGTCCTTCACAACAACCCCTTTTCACTTCTATTAAAATTGAATCAATTAAGTTGATTGAAGAACTGATGAGGAAAAAAGGATATGTTTATTCCCCTCGTACCTTGTTGTATCCTAACCACTCTCTACAAAATAAACAAGGCTGTTATATTTTTTTTGAGAATGTAGCGTCCGGCATGTCTCCTGTCGGGTTATTAATCTTTAAGTAATTATTCTACGTTCTATAAAATCATATTTTAAATTTTATTTCCTTTAAAAATAAATGTGGATAAGCTTCCTTGCTTCTCATCTCAAACTGTATAGATTTTTACTTTTCCTCATTTATACCGTAGGAAAGTATTGCAAAAATACCTGAAACCTCGCAAAACTTTCCTCGAAAATATTTAGTGTGTGTGGGTGATGACGCCTAATGAAGTCAAGGCAAATGAAAAAGTAAGAGAGTATAATTTTATTACACTGTGCTTCCCTCCGTAATTATGCCAAATATGATTTGTCATAACGGTGCAAGTACATTTCGGATGGTACTAAACACTAAAAATAACAGTGGTTCAATTCAATCGGTGGCGGCAAGTTTTTGAATGTATTTAATTGATCATAATACATCTATTGATGACCGTTATTTTTTGACGAAATTCGGCAACGAATTTCGAGCTGATAGGTTTTTACAACCGTTAGAGATATTTTAACATGAATATGTATCTAGGGCAGATACGAATTATGGTTAGAATTTGAAGTAAAATGGAGTGATTTATTAATGTCTCAATATAGTACGACACAAGGTTAAAATCAGTTAACAGCGTTAGAAAGTAGTAACCTTAAAGGCGTGGTTTAACATCCAGGAATAACCTCATTGGCTCCCTCGCATTATTTTCCCACACTGTCAACTGATTTTAACTGTGTTTCATTCTATAGTGCCCCATCATCAATTGTGACTAACTGAAATTCAAAATTATGTAAGCTGAGTGATGAGCGTAGTAATTCCATTCAATAAGATGAGGAAAAATGTCGTGGCATCTCATACCCGATTTTTCGTTCTGCACATATTCTGCATTGTTTATGTTTATCTTAGTCGTGGTGACAGATCTTTTTGTAAGTAACTACAAATGTTTTCTTTAAATTTTTTGGAGTGATTTCTATTCGCCGGATTATTTGAAGATTCATTGATCGTTGTTTAGATCATTAAATCGAAAACTTAGGCATTAAACATCTCTTTCGATACCTATAAACTATTATTAATACTTTCTAGGTTTGTTTATCCGGAGTTGACTTTGTTACCTCCAGCTGAAGCTAATTTTGCTTTCTTCATCTATTTGATTTCTGTATAATCAACCCACGTTGTAGCTTTTATATAAATTTCCACCCCTCTCGACTTTTCTGACTGCTATAGAAATCCGTTCGATCTAAAAACGGAACTAAAATCAAAAAGTCTGAAAATGCTTTGTTTCAGAAAATAATTCCTTGAAAACTTAAGCAAGACTTAGCGATAAAACTGTATTAATTTTCTTGCTATCAAGTTTGTTTGCTACCAAGAAATTTAAGTTTGTTGTTAGGGATGTTAAAAGTGTTAATTAAGTCTTAAGATCTTGCTCAAGTTAGGAATGAAATTTAAGATGTATAACAACTATTTAACTAATAAACTATACTTCGACTTCGAGCTTATTATTTTGCTAAAAATCATGCTTTTCTAGTATTGAATCTGTGCAAGTTACTAGATTGAAGAAATACGAATAACTATATTTTAGACAATTCACAAAAATGAACAATAATTTAATAATAATAAACTGAATGTAAAAAATTGACACCGCTACAAATCAAATCAAAAAATACTTTTATTGTTTTTACTTTTTCTCATTTACATCGTAGGTATAAATAGGAAAAGTATTGTGTTTACAAAAAAAATCCGAAACCGGGATATTACGTGAATTATTTGTTTCAGGTGTTTCAAAACCTCCTGAGTGGTTTTTGCAAAATTCTCTGTCTTTAGGTGTGTGTTTGTGTGTGTCTGTTATCATAGTAGCTCAAAAGGTAATTTATTATTATTTTTTTAATTTCATGAAATTGAATGTCCAATCATCCTGAATTGTAACTCGATTCATAAAAAATAAAAGAAGCGTCATTTTGTGATGTGAATTCGCTAATAAACGATGGAAGCAGTACAGATCGGAGGGAATGTAATATCTGTCTCTGTGTTAAGTAAATAGTTTATTGGCTGCAGAGTACGTGCCTAGCTTTTTATTTTGCTTCATGCTGAATTATAGAAACAACTGCTACAGTATCTCTGCTCCAGTCAACTATACGCCAGGAAGGGTGAGGGTCATATTTTACGGTTTTAGCTTTCATTAAGTAAAATTAATTTTAAGTCATTTCTGTCCCCCCTCTACGTTTTAGCGGATTCCAAAGGAAAAACGAGGTTATAAGATAGGAGGGAAATTGTTTTCGGAAAGAGGACTCAGTGATCAAGTATACATTTTTTGTCATATTTTGGATATTGGTAGAGCAGCTGGGCAAAAATAGCAAAAATAATAAGCAGCTAGAGCAAAAACAATAAAAAAACAAAATTAATATAAATAAAATTGTATAAAAAATATAATATAGAATATAATAAGTAATAATTAATTAAATGATGGCTATAAATAAGGGTTTACCATGTGGAGAGTTTATCTGAAAGGAGATGTACCAGTAAGCACTGCACACTGAATTTACGTTATATATAAATTAACAATTGAAATGAACTGTAAGGTGTCGAATAAGCAGGAATGGCTATGGTAAGAATTGTAAACTGACGAATAAGCAGAATGGCTATGGTAAGAATTGTAAACTGACGATAAGCATGGCGTAAAAAGCAGCAGAATGGCTATGTAAAGAATTGTAAACTGACGAATAAGCAGGAATGGCTATGGTAAAATGTAAACTGACGAATAAGCAGAATGGCTATGGTAAGAATTGTAAACTGGCGAATAAGCAGGAATGGCTATGGTAAGAATTGTAAACTGACGAATAAGCAGAAATAGCTATGGTAAGAATTGTAAACTGGCGAATAAGCAGAAATGGCTATGGTAAGAATTGTAAACTGGCGAATAAGCAGTGCTGTAGAGACTCTAAGCCCTTATATAGACTCCCCACTGTAAACCCTTGGAAACAATAATTTTGACAACTTGGTTTAAGTGTCAGGACAGAAGAGAGCTGCATAGTTGCTATTTCTAGCAAACCATCTAACTTCTGTCCTAATAATATGTTTTATGCATATTTGCTTTTTCTGATTTATACCGTAGGTGTGTATATATATATATATATATATATATATATATATATATATATATATTATATATATATATATATATATATATATATTAAAAATTAATCTTTAGGTCTAGTTGAGCAATCCGAAAATTATTTTTAAATATGTCATAATGACTCACCGAAACTTTCGAAAATTCATAAAACACGAAAAGATATTTTAATTGATTTAAGATTTGGCGTGCATGTAGTCATTTATTAGACTAACATATTTGCTATTGTAACATATGTTTCATCTTATTATCAGCATTAGTTCGATTTTTATCGAATGACTTGTATATACCTAAAAACTAAACATTTTTAAGCGTGAGGGAACTAAAATACCGTTAATTTTCTGGTTTATTCAGAAATATATTAAAGGAGTAAACACTAATCATAGAAAAGCCTCCATGATCGAGGTTATTAGAGCATCAGTATTTATTACTCAATTTGATGATTTAGTATAATTTTTTCAATTTTTTTTTAAAGTTATTTGATAAAAATTGAACTAATACTGATAATGAGATGTATTAGTGGCACATATGTTAGTCTTATACATGGCTACATGTGCACTAAATCTTAAAATAATGAAGATAATGCATCATTTTCCCTAGTTTTTTATGATTTTTCATCATTATTGCCGCTCAATGACGTCATAAAAATAATTTTCCGAATAGCACAACTACACTTGTAAATTGATTTTTGTACAAAGTTTCTAATCTTTAGCATAAATACATTAGGAGCTTCGATAACAGACAAACACACAAACACATACAGACTGACAACTTTGTGAAAACTTTTATTAGGAGGTCTTAAAAACACCTGAAACGGATAATTCCGGTGACATCCCGGTTTCGAATTTTTTTCTATATACCCACGGAATAAATGAGGAAAAGTAAAAATCCCAAAGTAGCTTTGAAGTAATTTTGAGAAATAAATAACGAAATGCAATAATCGCTTATAAACTTTACGTATTTGATCAAATTAAATTATTTTAAGTTAAATTCCACATAATTACTTTTTGAGCATGATCATAATCGTTTTAAGGTAATTAATTAGTACTATAATTTAATAGTTTTTAAGGTGGGTAATAAACATTATCTTGACAATAACGACCTTAGTATGCTGTATAAGTGTATGCTTAGCCTTGACATGCATTAATGAATAGTACGCGGTGTTTACTATGTCGTATATGTGATGATATCACTAATTTAAATATTTGGCACTTGTACAGTGTGTAGGCAAATCCCGGTAAACAATAGATTTTTTAAACTTACTGCTACCATATAAGCTTATTTCTTAATTATTCCACATATTGTTTTGTTTATTCTTTAGGTTCATAAAGATATATACTTAAGGTCACAAAGCCCTAAAAATTATTTAAGCGTTGATATCTATCTCATGTATATCTATGTCCCCTATGTAGAGTGTACATATATATATATATATATATATATATATATATATATATATATATATATATATATATATATATATATATATATTATATATATATATATATATATATATATATATATATATATATATATATATATATAATATATATATATATATATTATATATATATATATTATAATATATATGTACACCTCTACATAGGGACATTATCTATCTCAACGCTTAAATAATTTTTAGGGCTTTGTGACCTCATTGTAACCTTCTTCAAGATTACGTTATTTATTTATTAGTCTTTGTCTGCTTTTCACTCTAGTTTGTGTTTTGTTTTTAAAACTTTGTTATTGAAGTATCCAATTATGAAGTATCTATGATTTAATTCACTGTTTATTTCATTATTTAATTTCCGATGGCGTTTAGGTTACTTTTTTGATGTTTAAATTAACTTTAATTACTGTCTGCAGCTACATTTTGTTTTTAAGCTTCTGTGTCTACAGCCTTTTTCTTTTTCCGTTTAGTGACTTTCTTTTATAATAAAAATAAATAAATAAATAAATAATAATATATATATATATATATATAATATATATATATAATATATATATATATTATATATATAATATATATATATATATATATATAAGGTAGTTCGATATTACCTACATTTTACAGAAGCGTACCTCACGTTTTAGATGTGAAAATAATTATAGATTTGTTCTTGCTTATACAGTTTACACTTAAAACATATTTAATTTCATACGGAAGCAGATTAACACTTGTGTTAAGACATGCACTCTGAGTTAATCTATTATAGGCTCTTTAAAGTTGAATACCTATCTTAAAAAGTATCCTGTAGACTTGTAGACTGAAAGCGATAAGTGATAAGCTGTATCACAAGTGACATCTCTACCTCTAGATTTTATTGATAAAGATGTATGTGATAACTAAAAAAGATATTAGTATTCACAACACAGCAACCATGTTCATTATTATTCTTTAGAATTATCTGGTTGTGGTAAATTCAAGGAATGTTATCTAAATCGCGTATGGATCAGCTTGTCTAAATTATTTCTATTCGTATTGATTTAAGACCCAAAGGAACTAAACTCTTTGGGTTCTTTTATACCGTCCGAGTTAAATAAGTATAATAAGCTTATTCTGCTTATCAAAATCCAAAACCGGGGTGTCAATGGAATAATCCGTTTCAGGTGTGTGTTTATGTATGTAAGTGTGTGTGTGTAATATATATGCCTAGATTCATTTAATTATTAGCATTAGTTTATTTTTGATCGAATGTCTTGTATACGTTTTTTTTAAATTAAATGTTTGATAAATAATCCAATTGAATTGCATTTCAGTAGAAATGTTTTTCTATATACGCAATAAATAATTATATTAGTTTATTTTTTTATACATCAAGTTTTGCTTTATCTAGTTTTGTACAGTTAGTATTATTTTTAGCATGAATATGACGTTTTGGGGTTATCCGAATAAGCGTCCGGACAACCTTAGAGAGTTGGCTTTCTCTTGTTAGACAAGTTAATAGAGGAAGTGGGGGGGGGTCAATACCGTTTGGCTTCCTGATACCAAAAATATATGTCTAATAAAATTAATCCCGTCTTAAAGCCATTCTCATGAGCTCATTTTTACTTTTCCTTATTTATATCGTAGGTATATAGGAAAAGTATTGTGTTTGCAAAAAATCCGAAACCGGGATGTCTCCGGTCTGTATGTGTTTGTGTCTTTTATCATCGTAGCGCTTAGTGTATTTATGCTAGAGAGTTGAAACTTAGCTCAAAAATCAGTCTACTGCTGTAGTTGTGATATTCGGAAAATAATTCTTTTATAACGTCATTAACCCGCAATAATGACTTGGTGAATATTACAAAATATTTTAAAACGCGGAAAAATTATGCGATCGGATTGAGATTTAGCATGCATGTAGCCATGTATAAGAATAACATATTTGACAAGTTTATCAGCATTAGTTACATTGTGTGAGTTTTTTAAAACTTATAACGTATAAACCGAAAAGTATGAATCAGTGAGAATAATTGTTATTGTAAATAAAGCAGTATAAAGGAGGAGCATGTAAGTATGGGTGTACTAAGCCTATTGTTTGTGAAAAATATATGACGTCACCAACTCAACCTTAGCAAAATTGTTATTGGATATATAGCGTTTAGACGTGATGAAAGTTTGCTAAATACATGGCAAAATGCTGTCTAATAAGAAATAATAATGAAACAACAGCCTTTACGCAAGATACTTCTTCTGAACTAAGAGAAGGTATTTGCTAGAAAAGTAACAGGACTATTAATTTTATTTCGTTACATTCGTTGTCACGCGTGTCTCTATCTAATATCGAAATATTAATTTCAAGTTTAATCTCTTTCCATTTATTCCGTATTTTGAAACAAAAGCAATTTTCTTTCTATATAGGCGTAGAAAAGTAAAAACACGTGTAAATAAATTTTCGGTATTTATAACTCGCAATAAAATTGCTTTTTGCGGGTTTATTTTTTAGTGGTACAACATATAGGAAATATTCATGGATGTGTGGTCTTATACACAAATATAATTAATTTTCACTCGTTCCCTCTCTGGGGAGAAAAGGGATGGTTTAGGCTTGAGAGTTAATTGCATGAATGAAAATTACGTTAGGGAGGGAAATGTAGCAGGGTGTGTTCAAAAGCTTTATAGACTATGCGTGGCGGAAGCAATGCCGAGGTATGTATGTATTATAAACAAATATATAGTTTAAATAATAATATATTTATATGTTATATGATACATCGTAGATTTTATAGAATTTTCTACATTCAGGTTTTCATATTATTTTGTTCGATATCCCTTGTTTTGTTTTCTTAAGCTCAAATGATTTCATGACTTATTCTTAGTATAGATCTTTTGAATTGCTAGACCTGCATTTAAAGATTTCCCAGCCCAAACCTAACCTTTTCTTTAAGAAAACTTTGAGCATGCGAAAATTCCTTCTTTAGGATAATAGGCGCCTATCAAAAATCCCTTTGTAGGTTTGCCCTCTTATTGGTAAATAGGCTCTTCCAAAAGCTCTGAAGACTTCGTTTAGGGTCTAAGTATCCTTCCAAGGAGGTCTTAAGATCCACATGAAGGTTCAAAAGAGCCTTCCAAGGATTACAGAGGTTATATTTACTGCAAGTTGAAGAAGCAATTAATGAATTAGGTACCGTCGATACTAGGTTTTGGGTATATGAATATCTTTGGCCCGGTTTCGACTAAAGATGCGTTGAAGATGGTTTCAGAAGGCTTGTCGTGCTTATAGAAACTAGAAGTTATTCACTGATATAATTTAATTAGTTGAGAGCTCGAGTGTTGCCCCGCCTGCTGATGATGGTGTTAAGCCGAGACCAGTAGCTGATTCTTCAATTGCCTCTAAGAATTATTTGTATTAGATAAATTAAAAATAAGTTTGTATAGGATAAGCGTAATAATTTATTGTCCTGTTGAATTTTTAATCTTACGTATATATATTATTAATCTCTTATGTTTCAGGTAAATTAGATGCATCTTTTCAACCCTGTAAGTTTTACTTATCTCTAATATTAGAATAAACTTGAGCACAAGTATTCGTACTTGAAAATGAGGAAAAGATTCTCTCCATAAAATAATAGTTTATTGACAAAGCTCTTTCAACCTAAAATGAGCCCATCATCATTATGGCCTCATGCCTATGTTTGTTTATGCCATAATGCATATACAAATGAGCCCCAAAAGAATTATTAAAAAAATAAAATAAATATAACATTTATTTTGTGGAGATATTCTTTTATTCGTTTCCTATTATATATAAATTTAATTATTTTTTAATTAAATTTAATTTAATTTTTTTAAATATTTTTTAATTATTTTAATATATTTATATATATATATATATATATATATATAATATATATAATATATATATTATATATATATATATATATAATATTATATAAATACTCTACAAACGTTTCAAAAAATTACTATTCTCATATAGTATTTAGATTGGGCTGAAATTTTTACATACATAATACTATGTATGGTTAAAAAAATACAAAGGTTCCGGTTTTAGTAATTGACATATATATGTCAAACAAAGCATTATGCCATTGATTGACGTAATGTAAACAAATCACGTTTTTTGACTAAACCCTTTAAAACTTCGCTTATATCGTGGCAGTATGCCTCTTATATCAACCAGAAATATTACTAACTGATAATAGACAACAACCATGTGGCCGCCGCGAAGCAGCAAAGACCGCGGCGGACGCCTCATGTTTTCTCTAAAAGTAATATCTTTGATTGATTTTATGTAAAGCCAGTAATTGTTCTGAAGATGGTCACAATGTTGGGTGAATAATTTAAACAAAATAAATTTTGTAATATATAGAATTATTGCATACTTATATCAAGTAATTTTTTCTGGTTCCATAAATTGCTGTTTTAATATGCGTCGTAGATACTTGATATTTAGTATAAATGCTTAGCAAATTATGCTGGCGTGTTTAGCGTTTTCTGATTTTTTGATAGAACACTTTTGAGTCCTGATGATAAAAAAAATAACAATGCTTGACGCATTCTGTAGAATTTAATATTTCGTATACCTAATTTAGAGCTATTTGATGAAATTGTGGCTATAATTAGAGCAGAAGTTCTCAAACTTTTTTCACTCATTGCTATCGTATAGATTCTTAAATATTTCACCGCTCCATTTCCTGTTATTAATGAGGAAGGGGCCAAGGTACAAATTTGATTAAGCATGGGTGTATACAACATACCAAGGAAGTTAATTTTTTAAGATGCTATGAAATATTTCTTATATCGTTTAATATTTAGCAATGAAAGGTCTGAATGAATATTATTGAAATATTAAAAGCTGAATGATAAGGAACAATGAATTTTGCATGTCAATCAAGTTTTGCTACTCCCTGATAAACAAAATTAAACATACATGTTTAAAAATATTAAAGTAGAACTTCAGTAAGTAGCTGCTTCAGTACTGTAACAATTATTTTTCATTAAGGATTGCCGTTTTCAATTTTAGCATAACCATGAACAGTTTTTTCCTACAAAATTAACGCATTGCTTATGACAAGTAATAAGAAACAATCTTGAATGCAAGCTAAGAATGCCGAAGAAAAATTGATTGTTTCTATTCTGTAAAAGTTAATTTTCGATCTTATTCTTTTTTCACGGATACATTTTTGCCAAATGATATAATTTTGTGGAATAGTGACATCTATTATGTGCATGTTAACTTATGTTAACTGCTTCTTTAAATTTAAATTGAAAACCATATTTTTATTTTTTGTCCTAAATAGCCCCTTTACAACTCATCACCCCCCTTCAATGCCCCCCTGCGTCTTATTGTTCCCTTATAATCGTCCCTTTATATCGTCCTATGTATATCGTTCTATCGTCCATTTATATCGTTCCCTTTAAATCGTTTATATTGTCCCTTTATCGCCCACGTTGAGAACCACTGATTTAGGATATAGAGTGGAATTCTATGGTGATAAAAATATAGTAAAATAAGTGGTATAAAAATACATAACATAAACAACTGGTAAACATTGAACAAAAGATAAACATTAAACAAAAGGTAAACATTAAACAAAAGGTAAACATTAAACAATAGGTAAACATTAACTTAACATAAACAACTGGTAAAAATTATGTAAGTATAAAAAATATAAGGTGGGTTACTTTTTTTTTTTATTTTAAATATTTAAATTTTTGATGTTTTGTTATAATTCTGTTTACCAGTGTTTATTTTAGATCTTAACTATCTCTTACTGGTTTTAATGTATTACATGTATTAATTTGTTTTTTTATGGCTTATCTATACGTAAAAATGTTACGCTTCCTTCAAATTTGTCTACATTATTGAGGTAAGTTTAGGTTATTTAATTAAACAAATTATTAAATAAGCTATGTAACGTCACAAGATCGATCGGAGACAATTATTATGTGATTCTGCCAGCATAATAATCTTATAAGCCTATTTTTTTAATGAAAATTAAAATCATCAAAGCAAACTTGATGATCAAAGCAATTTAAAAAATAATTACCAATTATGATAGAAAAACGGATACGAGGTACCTCGGAACGTTTCCTAATTACATCGGATTCGATACGCTCATTCTCCCAGCTTCAGGCTCGCTTCGCTCGTCCTTAGAACTACCAGCCGGTAAATATATACTGCAACACGTCTTCGGACTCGGTTCGCTCGTCCTCAGATAGTAAATACATTCTTTTTATTCCCAGTGGTCATTTATCCACTGACCACGATTGATGCTGATTAATTTTTGTGGTGTATGGTATTACATCGAAATTTAGAAAAACGTATTTTTTACGTCACAGGATACAATTGTACCAAATTGCTACTTATTTTCAGATTTTTTACAAATTTTTAAAAAACGTACACAAGTCATTCAATATAAATTAAACTAATGCTGATAATAAAATTAAATTAAGTACATTTGTTAGTCTTATACATAGCTATATGCATGCCAAATTGCATGCCACATTTTATCGCATCATTTTTACGTGTTATATGATTTTTTTGAAGTTTTTGCTTAGTCATTAATTCAGGTTAATGTCGTCATAAAAAATTATTTCCTGAATAGCACAACTACATTAGTAGACTGATTTTTGTACAAAATTTCAACTCTCTAGCATAAATACACTGGGCGCTACAATGATAACAGACACACACACATACTTTTTCAGCGAATTTCCAAAGGAAAAATGAGCTTTAAAAGTTGAAGGTCAAATAGCAGTACCTAATGATTAAGAGAATATATTTATATATATATATATATATATATATATATATATATATATTATATATATATATATATATATATATATATATATATATATATATATATATATATATATATATATATATATATATATATATTGTTTAACCTTACACGCCCAGCCACAAGTCCGGGTATGAGACTAGCATTTTTTACCTTCTGTGGCTTTACATTCATTTATGAGGTTAGTTTTCAGAGCCCTTATCTTTTGCTTTCATGATAGGCTAATCAACATCTTGCTTTGTCCAATTCTTCATTTTTATATCTTGTCTGTAAATATATATATGTATATATATATATATATATATATATATATATATATATATATATATATATATATATATATATATATATATTTTTGAAACGTTGTACGAAAATCATCGTAGAACACGGAAATTTGGCACGCATGTAGCTGTGTATAAGACTAACGTATGTTCCAAGTTTCATCTTATTATCAGCATTAGTTCAATTTTTATCAAATGACTTGTTTACGTATTTAAAATATTGTAAAAAAATCTGAAAATGGCTTAATTGAGTTTAAATTAGGTACAAGAGAATACCTTTACTTAATAAATAAGTTCACTAAGTTTCGTTTCAATACGACAAGCATATCCTTGATTTTTAGTCAGTGCTGTATGGGTGACCGCTATTTGAAGACGAGCGAAGCGAGTCCGAGGACATGCAGCAGTATAAGTTTCGCGAATTGTATATTCTAAGGACGAGCGAAGCGAATCCGAAGCAGGGAGGACGAGCGTCGCGTTTCCGATGCGAAGTGAAAAAGTTCCGAGGTTCCCCCGTACCCGATTTTTATTACATTGTTTTCCTTTGCTTAAAAGGCAATAAAGATAAACAAACTTATGAATTTGAGGTAAGGGGATTGGCTGCGGGCCTACTTCTGGGGTAGTTCTCCAACAAAATTCTGTTTAACGTCAATAAAAAGGACAGGGTTAGTTTTCATTGATTAAGACTAACAGCTAACTAGGATGCAGGCCTGCATCCTTGTTTTCTTACTTCCTGTTTATCTCGGCAGGGGGTTGTGATGCAGTATACGAGATCCAAGGTATATTTACATTGCAAGTATCTATGCAAGTAACGCGTGCGTAGTGGGGGTGTATCCCTCCCTAGCATGGGTCTTCAATGTTTATCCCAGACGCCTTCAGTCTTTTCGTATCCCTCGTGTTCGGAGGACTTGTGAAACGATTTTATTTGAATTTTCGCGCGCGATTTACGAAAATTTATAACATCTAAAAGTAAAGATAAACCTGTTTTATTAAGTGTTTATTTACCTTTTAATGTGAATTTAATTACATTTATAGTGACATAAATTAAACAAAGTGAACAAATAGTGTTTTTTTATCACAGCTGAATTGGATCCATTCATCATGTTAGTTTTTTTATTTTAGGTATTATTTTAATTAATATTAAGCAAAAAGAGACTGAAAAGTCATAAATAACAAGGATTCACTTCTCTTCCCTGTGTTTTATGCTAGAGAGTTGAAACTTGGTACAAAAATAAATCCTAAGGTCCAGTGGCCCAAACCGGAAAATAATTTTTTATGTCGTCATTAACCGACATTAATGACTAAGCAACATTTTTATTAACCCCCAAAAAAATAATCGGTTTGATTTAAAATTTAGGACTCTTGTAGTTCAATTTTTTATTTTATACATAACAACAAATATTTGATTTAATTTTATTTGGATTATTTATTTATTTATTATTACTTTTATTTGATTATTACCAAGTTTAATTTGATTATTAGCATTTGTTAAGAACTCAACTCTCTTCTCACCAACCTAATGATAACAGTTGATAGCCAATTTATCATTAAAGAATTATTGTAATAAAGTAACTTTTTGCTTATCATTAAAATTTAATTCCATTTGAGCTTTTGTTTTAACTATATTTAATATGTAAATTGTACAATTTTTAACGTAAAACACGCTTAACAATCTTTAGAGTGAATTTATTAACTAAAATAAGAATTAAATTTTAGTAAATGTTTATAAATGACGCTTATGAGGTTTTGTATTTGTATATTGTTTAGCTGAAAATAACGCTCATAAGGTTAGTTGTATTTTGTTTGACAAAAAATAACACTTATAAGGCTATTTGTATTTTGTTTGACAAAAAATAATGCTTTGAGGTTATTTGTATTTTGTTGATGTTGTTCAACACTCGACTGTGTTAAGTTTATAATCTACACCAAGTAAAATACCAATATTAATTTTTAGTTGTGTGCAGTTTACATATTTATATTGTTTAATGGGCATAACTTTAATGTTAAAGATATAATTTAATTTTAAGCATTTATTTTTATTGATAAACATCGTTTCTTGTAATTGTTTATTTTTAATAATCATTCATATTTAATTTTCGCATTTTCAATTGATTTTCTGGAAAGAAAATTTAAATCTGTTTAAAAAAACATTGCTTTTCAAATTTCTAGAAATCAGCATGATTTGTGTGTTAAGCCATTGTTGTCTTTATGTTCAAGTTATGCCTTTGCTTTCAATTGTAGGGTGCGTTCAGAAACACTTACAACGGATTACACCGGTCACCGGTATTATTAATGCGATGACTAATAATACGAAAAACTATGTAACATTTCATATTCAACATAGTTACTAAGTTCTTATTAGTTTTGTTGGATTTGAAAAGCGCCTGTTTATATTTATGAACATCGTCAATTTTTAACTTATTACCGTGTTTGTTGACTATTGTTTCTTTTTAGACAAGTTCCTTAATTAGCTAGTGACCTGTGCAAAACTTTAAATGTTTCTAAACGCACCCTCAATATGTTTTTATTGTTATGCATAACTTATTTTTGTTGTAAATCATTCGTAACTAAACTTGAATTGCCACTTCGATCAAATTTAAGAACTTTCATGTTGGTACAGTAATCCTCCCCTGTTGAAAATATTAACAATTAAATAAAGTATCTTCTTTCTTAACATCTACTTTTGCTATTGTTTAAATTTGTTAATTTAAAGATATTTACTTCTATATATATATATATATATATATATATATATATCAATCTTGAGAGTTACTATAACTAAACTATTTATAAATATATCCAATAACCGCTCTGTATGAAAGCTGACAGAATACTAACTCTTCGTAAAAGATACAATTTATTTACATAAAAAATTCACAATAATTTTTTTTAAGATTAAATAAGAAGAAATTGGTGGCCTTTGAAGAGTAAAAACATTTAAAGTACCGCCTTATCCAAAGATAAGCTTTTCCGTGAAATATTATTATGTTCAAGCCTTATTTTAAGTTCTTAGAATGATAAAATACTTCGAATTTGTCTTCATATTTTACATACCATTATTCGTTTATATTTATTTTTTATAATTTAATAACCTCCTAAAATTTTTCGCGGATCGGCATTTTTGCCGAAAGCCGGCACTAAATTTAGAAATCAAAATTCAGAATTTATGAAAAGACAATGTAGGTATATTATATGTTTGTGTATATGTTATATGTACATGTATTATATGTTGTATATTATATTAGTTATGAGTATATTATATTAGTTAAGCAAATCTTTTTGTAATTTTCCTGTTTCAAAAGTTTTGGGGTTTCCTTATTGCTTAATAGGAATTTCCAAGCATATACCTAATAGGTTTTTTTAATTAGTAACTATCACCTTAACTGAATTTAAGTCCATAAATTAATGTAATTTTATTGGTCGATTTGCTTTCTTAAAAAAATACATAAATTAAACCGCTTTTAATCATTAATATTAAAATTTAAATGCTGATTGAATTTAATTTTATTAATACATACAAAATATCACTGATATAAAACATGTATTACATATTACATGTATTGTACATACATAGTGTAAATTGCTGTCTGAGCTATGTTTATGCTTGTAGCATAAGCATAATAACTTGTAGGACCTCTTTATGATGATTAACCCTTCCCCTTCCTAAAAAGAAGATTAATATCATTAATAAAGAAGATAAATAAATGATAAATTATTTGATTAAGTGTTTGCAAAAAAATCCGATACCGGGATGTCACCGGAATTATCCGTTTCAGCTGATATTAATTTGTATTTATTTTAGAGAGTTGAAATTTTGTACAAAAATTAGACTACCGCTTATACTAGACTACGCTTCCGTAGTTGTGCTATTCGGAAAATATTTATTTATGACGTCAATAACCCGCAATAATGACTCAGCAAAAATTTTAAAACGCGGAAAAATGATGCGATCGGATTGAGATTTGACACGCATGTGACTATGTATAATACTAACATATACCAAGTTTCATGTTATTATCAGCATTAGTTCAATTTTTATTGAATGACTTGTGTACGTTTTTTAAAAAATTGGGAAATGGTATATTTGAGTTGAAATTTGGTACAATTGTATATTATTACCTAATAAACAAGCACACTAATAGTCCAAGAGCCAGGCGCAAAAAACGTGACCGTCTAGCCCCAAAGGTTTAAGCCACTAGATCGACTTATTCTGGCTCCCTGATAATGAATCAGGTGGTCTGCTGTTTCAGATAAGGGAATTTTAGCCCCGGGGCCTCTTTAAAAACCCAAAAATGACCCCAAATTCTGTTTCCTGATTCAATAACGGTGTTCCTATTGATTTTATCCAAAAAGTTAAAGGGTTGTTTTTTAAAGTGTACAAACATGTATGCTTTTAGATGTTTTTTACGGTAATCTTTCAACATTTGTAACCCCAGTTTTACCGATTTTGATGGTTAAAAAATGGATTTATCACAAATTTAATAAACTTTAAAAAACAACCCTTTAACTTTTTGGATAAAATCAATAGGAACACCGTTATTGAATCAGGAAACTGAATTTGGGGCCATTTTTCGGACTTTAAAGTGACCCCAGGGCTAAAATTCCTTTATCTGAAATGACAGACCACCTGATTCATTATCAGGGAGCCAGAATTAGTCGATCTAGTGGGTTAAACCTTTGGGGATAGACGGTCACGTTATTTGCGTCTGGTTCTTGATAAGTGTCGTTTAAATACGACAAGATATCCATGGTTTTTGTTAGGAACATTGCAGTGTTGTATAGGTGACCGCTAAGAATGATACGGATGCATTTAAGCGAGTCCAAAGGCATGTTGTAGTATAAATTTGGCGAGCTATATTTCTGCGGACGAGCGAAGCAGGTAGGATAAGCGTAGCGAGTTCGATGTATTGAGGAAAAGTTCCGAGGTACCCCGTATCCGATTTGAAGAAGAAGGTGAAATGTAAACAATAGATAGTTTGGCTTTGATTGAATTTTTCATAGACCATCGTTTAATTAATCATTCTAATAATTTAACTACTGTTATTAATTACATGAGCTTTATACTAATATTTCAATATTTTAACTATGAACTTAACAATTCAGGTAGTGTAGACTCAAGAGATTTATTTAAAATAAATTAACGTAATCATTAATATTAGAATAATTTAATTATTGGATATAGTCACTATCGTGGATACAGCATATTGTCTTCTGTAATAAAGAGATATTCATTACAAATTTTTACCTCTAGTACAAAAAAAGAATATGTACCTCCACTAATGCGCCATACATTAAATATTAGTGATTAATCTAATTTCTTTTAACTATAAAACCTTAGTTTCAACTTCCTGGATTATTAATTTTGTGAATTAATATTTCTTAAATTAATTATTTTTGCGACTATGGTCTATTCTATATTTATTAAAATTTTAAATAAAAATAATTAATATATTTCTATACTCTTTTTGGTTGTTTTTTCAAAATTATTTGTATTGGAATAAATTAATGTTTTATTGACGACTATTAGTTATAATTTTTTTTAAATTATTTGTTTTTCATCTTTATATTCTGAATAATTTTTGCTCAATTCTGTAATGACCGGCTTTTAAAATTTGTGAAGATATTGTTATTATAAGAGGTAGGGTAACAATCGATTTTTTTAATCAAATTTTCTATTTTATTTTAGTTGCCAATTTCTGAAAAAAATATGATGAGGCAGATATAACAAAGACTACAGTTCTAATAATTTATCAAATTATTTGATTTTACAATTTGATGTATTTAAGTAACATTTTTTCCTTCCTGTTGTGAAAAAATGTATAATTTCAATTCTATGACTTAAAACAAGGCATTAAATATCATGGAATATCATAGAATTAGGCATTAAATATATATTGGGGGGGGGGGCTTAACTTAGCTATTAAACACTTTTTGTTACTTTACGCCATGAGCCTAATGTTTAGCAAGCGAATATGGGGAAGCGTGTGTGGTTGCATACGCCATGAGCCTAATGTTTAGCAAGCAAATATGGGGAAGCGTGTGTGGTTGCATACGCCATAAGCCTAATGTTTAGCAAGCAAATATGGGGAAGCGAGTGGGGTTGCATACGCCATAAGCCTAATGTTTAGCAAGCAAATATAGGGATGCGTGTGGGATTGCAATGGACATTTTTAAGTGATATAAATCCCTAAATTGTTGTGTGTAAATAAATTCTTAGAGTGGGGCGTGGTATGTTATCTTTTTCTTTTACTACGGCCTTGTTTTGGCTACTCAAAAGTTGTACATTACGTTTTAAAACAAAAAGTAAATGACATAAGAAAAGTTTGGTTTTTATGTCAGATGTCACAAATAAGATCAAGTTCTAAAGAAAACTTCATTCGATTGTTTCTTAAAAACTCATCTTCAAGAAAAGAAAAGTGTCTTTCATTGTCACTTTTCTCACCCTTCTCAGTGAGGTTTTCTCTTGTTTGTTTTTCTCTTCTTGAAAAAAAAGACTGATGATTTTTTTCCTTTTTTTTGTTAATGATTTTGTATTTACTCATCATTAAAAAGAAAAATAACTTTTTTTTCTTCTTTATCTAAAAAGGTCTCGGACTTTTATAATAATCAACTTTTTTTGTAATTCTTCATCAACAATTATTACGAACCCTCATTTATCAATTATCTTTCGTTTTGTGTTTACTTTTCATAAAGTAGCTTTCGGAGGGATAAATACGGAAGTTGAAAAATGTGACGTAATGATAAAGTTATCTGTTATGCAAACAAGGGGTTGAAATTAATTCTTTTTTACACTTTTAATTTTAAGGAACCATTATTTTAATTAAAAAATATTATTTATGGAAAATAATATTCTCAAGTTTTATCACAAGGAGAAAAGTGTTAAAAAGAACTAAATGTTCTACTTGCAGATGCACTTCTGAAAGATTAATTAAAGGTTTATAATCATTTTTTTAATTATAAACGTAGTAAAGGTTTACAAGTATATTATTTACATTGAGCTTGCACCTTTAGAGAAATCTTACAGGTTAGGTACTATAAAACAAAAAATCAGGAACGAGGTACCTTGGAATTTTTCCTAATTACATCGGATTCGCTACTCTTATCCTCCCTGCTTCGCTCGTCCTCTAAAATTCAAGTCGTTTAATACTGCAACACGTCATCAGACTCGGTTCGCTCGTCCTCAGATAGTAAATACATTCTTTTCATTCCCAGTGGTCATTTATCCAGGCACTGAACACGCTCGATGCTGCTTAAATTTTGTGATCCGCCAAAAACCATAGATAGACTAGTTGTATTATAACGGAACTTTGTACACTTATTTATTTCGTCAAGGGGTACGTTTGTACAAAATTTTAACTTAATTGGATTATTTTCCGATTTTTTACAATTACCAACCCTAATAAACGTTGGTGATAAAAATGGTGATAATGAGATGTAACTTACCAAATGTAAGCTTAGTACATTTGTTAGTCTTATACGCATGACTACATGCGTTTCAAATTTTAATTTGATCGCATCATTTTTCCATGTTTTATGATTTTTCGAAATTTTGCTGAGTCATTATTGCGGGTTAATGACGTCCAAAAAAATATTTTCTGAATTGTTCATCTACAGCGGTAGACTGATTTTTGTATAAAATGCTAACTCTTTAGCATAAATACACTAGAAGCTATGATGATATCAGACACACATACAGACAGACAACTATGCAGAAACCACTCAGGGGATCATGAAACGCATAATTCCGTTTTCATTCCGGTTTCGGATTTTTTTGCTAACACAATGTCTATATACCAACGGTATAAATGAGGAATATAAAATTTATAAAAAAATAATATCTGATCTGGGTATTGCTATCTGATATGGGTATTAATATCTGATGTGGGTTTTGATATCTGATGGGTATTAATTATCCAATCTGTAACAACCTTCACATTTTAGCGAATTTCCTTTGAATATTCGCCTAATGGGATAGGCGTCATGGCGGAATTCGAACCTCGGACCACGACACAAATCCGTTTCAGAGGTCCCTTATGACGAAAAAAATACTTTTTTTGAAACTATAATAAATATATATATATATATATATATATATATATATATATATATATATATATATATATATATATATATATATATATATATATATATATATATATATATATATTATAATATATATATTATATATATATATATATATATATATATATATATATATATATATATATATATATATATATATATATATGTATTTCTAGACACTTTCTTGTAAACACTCTATCTTTCGAACGGATTAATTTTTTAACCAAACTTGGTACAAAAATCAACCTTCGGAGGACACGAACCCTATTGAAAACCAGGTTTTTGTGACGTCATCAACCCAGTTTACTGAGTCAGCGAAATTTTCAAAAAATCGGCAAAATTCAGGGTTAATATTTTTTGCCACGAAAAAGGTCAATATTTATGTTTTTGAGACGCTGAATCGAATGAAACCGGTCCGAAGTCGATACGACCATTTAAGTTACCAAAAAGTCGAAAAAACCACAAAAATTATAGAAAACCAAAATTACGGTCGTTGAAAATTAAATTTCGAGTAGGGTGTCGTTTTCAATGTTTTTTGGCCTCTGAGATGAATGCCAGTGGTCCGGAGTCAATACAACCACTCAAACTCAGGGTACCTGGGTTCACATCCTGGAAGGGTCGATCATTTTTTATCGTTTTCTTACCTAATATAAGTTTACAACTAGGAAATAATTCTGGCGCGGTGGTCCACATGTCGGGCGAATTTCCTTTGATGCGTTTCCGTGCTTTTTATAATAAGTTTACAACTACTAAATAAATAATTCCGGCGCGGTGGTCCGCTGTCGGGCGAATTTCACTTAGAATACGTGTTTCCGTGCTAAACAACCATTTTTCTTGCTTATGCAAGAACCATGCCATTGCGTGGTTCCGGTTCATGCTTTGAACCTAAGCAGTTACTCAATTGTCAAGCACTGCTCGTAACTCATTTTGTCTGTATTTTCCAAAGGAAATGCGCTAAAACTTTAAAGATAACTGACTAAGCTAAAGATAAGTAACTAAGCTTTAAACTAGTGCAAATAATAGAGTGTACTTCTAATTTTAGAGTCATAGTTTTGTGCAACCAACTGGATAGTTATGCGCATTTCCTTTGGAAAATACAGACAAAATGAGTTACGAGCAGTGCTTGACAATTGAGTAACTGCTTAGGTTCAAAGCATGAACCGGAACCACGCAATGGGCATGGTTCTTGCATAAGCAAGAAAATGGTTGTTTAGCACGGAAACACGTATTCTAAGTGAAATTCGCCCGACAGCGGACCACCGCGCCGGAATTATTTATTTAGTAGTTGTAAACTTATATAAAAAGCACGGAAACACGCATCAAAGGAAATTCGCCCGACATGCGGACCACCGCGCCAGAATTTTTTTTAACTGTTCGCACTGGTGAAAGTTTGTACTTTGTATAAAGTTAAAAGAAGTTTACTAATATATATTATATATTGTATTGTTGTGTAGAGACACTTATTTTTACAATTATTATGCACAATTCAGGGGGGGGGGGTCATATTATATTGAAATATTCAACGTTGCAAAGCATTTAGAGCTGTTTATCTAAATTTATATTTCTCAAATAAAAGCCACAATTAAGCATTTTTCTGAGTTTTGCAAAACGCGGGAGTATCATGTGATAAAAAATTTGATTTTTTTTTTAAAATGGTTTAAATAGCGCAAAACTCGGTAGTATCAAATGATTAAAAAAATAAATAACGTTTGAATAACCATATTTAAAACCAATATAAATGATTAATCTACTAAAATTGAGCTCAAATCAGCTCTTGAAGCCAAGACCTGATCTTATTAACTTACTAAAAAATGAACTGTTAATGAAATCAATCGTAGAAATTTGCCGTTGTATTAATTTTTTTATTGATCACATTGATCACAAAAAATTTTAAAATAATGAATTTCTGAAGTACGAAATAAAATGTTGATTCTCTTTTAATTCAAATTGTATCTTTTTAATTTTTGTTAAACGAAGGGTCCAGGCCTGGAGCGATAATGGATAATGATTGCTTTTGTTTTAAATAACAGGGGAGCGATCGAAATTTAATTTTCGACGAGTGCTGCTTCACACAAATATGGTTTCAAATTAACCTAATTTCCTGCTCCATGTATATTTCCTGTGAAATTCTATATTTTTTCAACGTCATTTGGATACTTCTAAAAAGAATACTGAGGTGTTATTTATTCTAAAATACTCGTATGGATTTTGTTTATCTTATCTATATTTGAGCTGATAATTTGTATATCTATATTTAGTTGACAGAGCTCTAGGTCTTTATATAGAAACACAGCTTTAGTTTTGTTTGTATAGTTCGATGGAGTTTTATTTACATTAAAATTCGTTTTCTTAGAATATGGGATTTTATTTGTACTATCAATTTTTTGTCTTACTTTTAATAAAATTTGTATTTCTTGACTATTACCTTTCTGATGTAAAATTGAAATAAAGAAATTAGTTGTAAAAAAAGTATTTGGTAAAAAAGTCATGACTAATACCTACAGGTACCACGGAAGTTGTTGGACTTCTAGAAGAAATTTGCTATCGATCAAACAATTCATTAAATCATGATGGTAGTATAATTAATTATAACCTTATTTATCACTGTTAAACATGTCCCCGTTTCAGCTTTACATATTCCGAAATACTCGTCTACTTTTAGTGAATCTATTGAAGCTTATGAGGTTGTTCGCTTTAGATAGCTTTCGTTTTAGAAGTTCGGATTTAAAATTTTAAAATGTACACTTGCCTAAAATTATGGGACTAATTTTATTAAATTAGTTATAACTTAGTGTACAATCTAATTTGTTTACTCTAATTATTTATGTTAATTTATGTCTATAATATATTATCTATACATTATTATAATCAATTAGTGTTAAATATTCATTAATGTTTATTTACCTATTAAATGGTAATTTGTTGTGTTATCTTACTTAACCCAACAATAACCTTTTATGAGTTTCCTCGTCATTAGTAGGTCACTATTCTAAACTCCCAAAGCTAATTTTAAAGTTTTAAACTAAAGGAAAGAAAGGATTAAGTTTAATCTTTTAAGTTCATTACATTTTGTATCCTCTAGTTCAAATCTCGACCCTCTCTGTAAATTACAACCGGTTAATCTAAAACATTAATTAAGTTTAAAAATAATATTAAAAAAACTTACTGAAACCATGCTTTACTTTTAACGTTTAACTCTTTTAACGTTTATCGCTGTTTAATCTTTACTTTTAGTAGTATTTAACTTATTTTAGATCACTTATCGTTTAATATTTTATACAATATTTTTAGCGAAATAGGTAATAAAACTTAGAAAGTTTTATTAAGGAAATTCTTTAAAAAAGAAATATGCTTAATAAAAACAATTACAGGATAGAAGCGTTTATAGTTCGAAAGGGGGTTTCAAAATTAGTTCTGCAATAGCACCCGTTTCTCTATATTTCCTTTTAGAAAATTTACTTTTATTCTATTGGCTATATTTTTTGTCATTCACGGGCAATGTAGTAATCACCTTTATATAGTTTTGTTAGATTTAAATTACCTCATTTTTTGGTTTGTGCCACATCTATCTGTTTTGAGTATTTATTATAGGATTAATCGTTATATGTAATTTTCATATATGTCTTTATTCTATTTGATTACTTGTCATCATCAGTCATTATTGATGTTCCCTCCTATAAATATTGTTTTGTTAAAACTT
>JACMZG010001863.1:37802909-37840395 GCA_018340805.1 Microvelia longipes
TCTCTCTCTCTCTCTCTCTCTGCATATAATGGTCTATTTTACTCTCTCTCTGCATATAATGTTCTATTTTACTCTCTCTCTCTGCATATAATGGTCTATTTTATTCTCTCCCTTTCTCTCTGCATATCATATTCTATATTATTCTCTCTCTCTCTCTCTCTTTCTCTCTCTCTCTCTCTCTCTCTCTCTTTCTCTCTGCATATAATGTTCTATATTACTCGCTCTCTTTCTATCTGCGTATAATGGTCTATTTTACTCTCTCTCTCTCTCTCTCTCTGCATATAATGGTCTATTTTACTCTCTCTCTGCATATAATGTTCTATTTTACTCTCTCTCTCTCTCTCTTTCTGCATATAATGGTCTATTTTATTTTCTCCCTTTCTCTCGCATATCATATTCTATATTATTATTCTCTCTCTCTCTCTTTCTTTCTCTCTCTCTCTCTCTTTCTCTCTGCATATAATGTTCTATATTACTCGCTCTCTTTCTATCTGCGTATAATGGTCTATTTTACTCTCTCTCTCTCTCTCTCTCTCTGCATATAATGGTCTATTTTACTCTCTCTCTCTGCATATCATATTCTATTTTATTTTCTCTCTTTCTCTGTGCATATCATATTCTATTTTACTCTCTCTCTCTGCATATAATGTTCTATTTACTCTCCCTCTCTCTGCATATAATGTTCTAGTTCACTCTCTCTCTCTCTCTTTGCATGCGCTCTATTATTATCTCTCAATATGTCTATTTGTTGAAATAATCTTTTAAGGTATATTGAACTTCTCCCTGCATAAATGTATTTTTATTCAATTGCATTTAATTAAAACAACTACTGACCGCTCAACCTTTATCATGACCTTGATCGACACGTACTTTCTTACTATTCCTAACTAGACATAATGCATTTCTCAATTTTATTTTGTACTAAATTTTTACTTTAATACTTAATTAATACCGTAGGTGTATAGGAAATGTTTTGTGTACCCAAAAAAATCCGAAACCGAGATGTTATCGGAATCATCAGTTTCAGGTGTTTTTAAGGCCACCTGAGTGGTTTTCGCAAAGTTGTCTGTGTGTGTGTGTCTGTTATCATCGTAGTTCCTATTGTATTTATGCTAGAGAATTGAAATTTTGTACAAAAATCAGTCTACACCCTTAGTTGAGCTATTGGGAAATTTTTTTTATAACGTCATTAACCCACAATAATGACTCAGCAAACATTTGGCACGCATGTAACTATGTATAAGACTAACATATGTGTTAAGTTTCATCTCAGTATCAGCATTAGCTCAATTTTTATCATAAGACTGATATACATTTTTTTAAAAATTATAAAAAATCGGAAAATTATCCAATTAAGTTGAAAGTTGGTTCAAGTGTAAACCTTTACCTAATAAATAAGTACACCAAGTCTCGTTTTAACACAACATATATATCCATCAATTTGGTAAATCATAAAAGTTAAGCAGCATCGAGCGTAGTCAGTGCCATCCAGGGACTGTCTACGCATCGATGAATCTGACACCAGGAATGACACGGATGTATTTATTATCTGAAGACAAGCGAAGCGAGTCTAAAGTAGCTAATCTGATGCGATGAGTAAAAATTCCCAGGTACCCCATACACGATTTTTTTAATTTTATTTTTACAGTTTTGAATTTTTTTATCTTTATTATTAAATTGTTAAACCCGTTACATTACAATTTTAATTTAATATTAATACAAATTTCGGGACCACCTTGATATTGTTTTTAATGTTATAATTACTAAGCTATTGTTTATTCACCAAGTTCAATCTAACCCTTCAAAAACACATCTTGTTGACTTTCTTCAGAACCATGTATGTGTAAAACTATTATAACTTATACAGGCTTTTAACTACAGCTAACTTATAGTTAAAAGGGCTGCTAACAGATGTGATAGAAGACGTGGCCGTTAATTACTTTTTAATATCGACTTACATCTTCTGACGGAATCTAAATGAATAAAATTATTTTTCAAACTTAAAATTATAAGTTTTGAAACTATTTTACAGGAAAGCTTCATGTGATGAGTTGTTGTAATTAGGTTCTCTGAATTTATTTTCTTAGTAATTTATTACTTTTAGTTTATAACGTTAAAATTTAACGTTTTTAAGTTATTTTAAACTAATTACTATAATTTATAACTTAATTAAAGGGTTTTATGTCTAAGATGAAAATTTCAGAATGGATCAAAATTTAGATTTTAATTTTCTTTAATTGATTTTACTAATTAAGGAATTTTCATCAGAAAGACTGTTGTAACGTATTGCTTGGAAACATTCGCTAATGGAATAGGCACCTTGGCGAGAGTAAAACGCGGGATTGCAGCCAAAATCCGATACACGAGGTCTATAACCACGACAAAATACTTTTGCGCAAAATTTATGTATTTGTGTATTATGTAGGTGTATATATAGGTGTATATGTATTTCTACTTATACACTTACTTTTAAATCTTTTAAACGGATTTTGTTCAATAATTGGTACAAAAATAAACATTGGAGAGGAAATCATGAAGATACCAAAATTTAAAAAAATAAAATTCAAGGTTAAAAAAAATTTTGCCCCCGGAAAAGTTAAAAAATGCCCCTATATTCTGGCTATGTATACCTACCTACATAATATATATAATATATAATATTAATATATATATATATATAATAATATATATATATGTGTGTGTGTGTGTGTGTGTGGGGGGTGGGTGGATGTGTGTGTGTTTTTTTTTTGCTAGTTGTACAGCATGGTTCACATATTGTATTACATGTTATTAACGCAGTAAATAGATTTAGTAAAAAGTAAGTTCGCAACCTAGTGATAAAACTAATGGCGAGTAAGTATATTAAAAATCGTAACGTGTAAGATGAATATAGATATTACATAACTAAAGAGTATAAAACTAAAATCTACTTAACTTAAAACTTAGTAACAACAAAAATCAACAAAATTGTACCAATGCAGTAATATTCCCTCTGTGGTAATATGGTAATATTCCCTGGTGTGTGTGTGTGTGGGTGGGTGGGTGAGTGTGTGTGTGGGTGGGTGGGTGAGTGTGTGTGTGGTGGGTGGGTGTGTGTCTGTGTATTAAATTTATTATTACTTTTTTATGAGGTAATTGTTTTTTTATGGGGTTGCGTATACATATTGGAAAAATGTATGTATGCATGTGTAGGAATGAATTTAAATTGATTTTTAAGTCACAGTAATTATGTTAAATGATACATGTATAATAACGATTATATCAAAAGACTTTATGGAGATTTGTTACAGTCCATATAAAACAGGACTCAACCATACTGATAGTGGGAGCGGCGAAATTACAATACGTAGATTGTTGAGGACGAAAGAAACTAATGATTCATGTTTGAATGCTTGCACTAATGTTCCTATGTTTTAAATGATTTCTTAGTGCGTTATTCTTTGATTGATTAAGTCGTGTGCGAAGGGTGATTAATTTAATGGTAATGAAAGCTAAATTAATTGTTTGAAATAATTGATAATTAAAAGCGTTGGTAATAAATAAATTAGTGCATATTAAAAAAAATAATTCGTTTAAACTTGTTGGTAATATAAGAAATTAATTGCGTAGTTTAAATTAAAGTGGTGACGGTAAAACTTTTAAGGAAAGGGCTTCAGCCCTTTACACATGTAATTGTATTATGTAATATATATATATTAATATATATATATATATATATATATATTATATATATATATAATATATATATATATATATATATATATATGTATATATGTATATATTATATTATATAATATATATATATATATATATATATATATATATAAATATATATATATATTTGTGTGTGTGTGTGTGTTTGTCCTTGAATTTCCAACGAATTTTTGTAACCACGCTATCTCTCGAACAGATTAATATTTCTCTTAAAACTATTTTAACTATAATCCGACATACGGCTCAAATCAATTGACAGCGCGCCAAAATCTCAATGCTTTCAGCCCTCTTTTTTAACAAAAAAATACCTTCTTTTAGGTAACAAAAAAATCTCTACTCTGGCAACACTGGAGTCAGGTTATGTTTTTGAATTATTTGTATATATTTGATATCGTATTTTTTATTTTTTTTGAAAATATCTATTTACTTTTTAAGTAGGAATATTGTTGTATCATATACATTTATCAACTAAGTGTTGCTTTAAATTTGTTTGGGAAGTATTTATTAAGTGGAGTTAAAGTGTTAATTACGTAATGCATGGATCATAACAGTTCTATGATAAAAATTGACGATTTAAATAAATCGTCAGCTATAATACTTTTTCCAAACAAACTCCTTTTTTGTGTCAAGTTTGTATAATTGAATGCGTATTGTTTCATATTATAAAAATAATACGACACAATAAGCATTCATGACTTAAAAAAGTGGCATTTTCCAAAAAAAATGTGTCTTTTGGTTGACAGACCACAGACCCTGCGCTGTACTCAAATAGCAAGAAATGCTTGAAGAATACGTCAATGTCCACGCGTCAAATATAGACACTTAGATCATATTACAACTCCGCAATAATTGGATGAATTGAACAAATTGGAATGAAACGAAACGAACTCAAACAGATCTATGAGGGACATAAAACACAATGAGGGAAATAAAAGCGACGCGAGGTTACAATATTTACAACCAGTGTTGCCTTTTATGATTTATTTACGAAAAAGGTATTTTTTATACCGAGGTTGGCATGAGGTGGGGGGGAAGAAGCGTTGTCGGTCTGAACCAATAGAATTCTTTCCCTCACAGATTTTTGGCGCGCTGTCAATTGATTTTAGCCGTGTGTCGTATTATAATAATGTAAGCAGCCCAAGGGATTTATCTGGTACTCAATACAGATTTCTAAGTCTGGAATTTAACTTGCTTTTAGACATACTTAAAAGCTACTTTCTAAGTAAAATGAATCAATATTTGTCTTGTAAGGTTAAATGCAATACTTCTCTGCTTTTGATTAATTAATTATAGGATTTTTTCAGTTCCAATCAAAAACCTTTAAAAGGGTATCTTGCAATGTTTACTCTGGGCAAATATCATACCACAAGGGTTAGAGCGTAGGATGTTATTTTTTATTCTTTTTGACTAACTTTCAATGGCATCCCTTGCGTTATTTAATTAATCATTGAATTTTAAACTTTGTTCTTTCATCAAGTTGCTTTTCTTCTCTTAGGGTTAATTCTGTTTAGAAATAGAAGAGTCGAAATTAATAATTAATTCTTTATAGATATAACTGTATGAGAGGACCATCTCTTTTTCATTTATCTAAAGCGGGATGTAAATCCAATTAAATGTTTTGCTATAGAATGTTTCCAATATACTTTTTTTATTTATACCGTAGGTATATGAATAAAATATTGTGATTGCAATAAAAATCTGAAACCGCGATTTCACCTGACTTCTAACTTATCTGTTTCTGGTGTTTTTATACCTCCTGAGTGGTTTTTGCAAAGATGTCTGTCTGTATGAATGTGTGTGTAATTAATATTTTTATTATTTGTATATATTTGATATCGTATTTTTTATTTTTTTGAAAATATCTATTTACTTTTTAAGTAGGAATATTGTTGTATCATATACATTTATCAACTAAGTGTTGCTTTAAATTTGTTCGGGAAGTATTTATTAAGTGGAGTTAAAGTTGTTAATTACGTAATGCAATGGATCATAATAGTTCTATGATAAAAATTTGACGATTTAAATAAATCGTCAGCTATAATTACTTTTTTCCAAACAAACTGCTTTTTTGTGTCAAGTTTGTATAATTGAATGAATCTATCTGTTATCATCTGTTCAATCTGTTATCATCGTAGTCCCCTGTGTATTATGCTAGAGTGTTGAAACTTTGTACGAAATTCAATCTTTTGGTCTAGTTGTGTGGGAATAAAACGGCTGGTATAACTGGCTGAGGTCAAGTGAAGTCATTGCTTGAATTGGTAACCGCTGGGAATAAAACGGCTGGTTTAACTGTCTGAGGTCAAGCGAAGTCAGTGCCTGAATCGGTAACCGTTGGGAATAAAACGGCTGGTTTAACTGTCTGAGGTCGAGTGAAGTCAGTGCTTGAATCGGTAACCGCTGGGAATAAAACAGCTGGTATAACTGGCTGAGGTCGAGCGAAGCATGTCTTTATATTAAATTGGAAATATAGTGATTTCTATATCCTTAGGACAAGCAAAGCCAGTTCGGAAAAGTAAGCGTAAGATGAGCGTAGCGAATCTAATATGGTGCGGAAAAGTTCCGGGGTACCCCGTACCCGTACGGGGTACCTCGGAGCCTAGGTAAAAGTTATGTTACAAAGCCGTTGTCTGACTTCAGGAGTAGAATTAGTATTAGATTTAATTTTTCTTAATTAAAAAAAAAAAGATTAAAAGTTTACTAATTGATATGTTAAACTTCGTTCTAATTGAAATAATTACTAATATTATAGAATTAATAAGTCTAAAGCTTTTTTATTTTTCGGACACAGGATGGGACGGAAAAAAACTTCACCAAACTACATCAAAACGATATTTCGCCTTTATTTAAGCTCACAAGGCATATTCATGTTTCAAAACATTATTCATGTTTCATTCATTATTATTCATGTTCTTTATTTCCAATTCTATAACCTTTGGAGGTTATATGTTTATAAACTTTCATCTTTCCTTTTTTGGTTTTTAATTTTAATTTGAGTAGATTTTGACTTTTCCAATCTTTTAAAATAATTAGTTTTATTATAATATTATGCATTTTGACATCTGCATGTAAGTTTTAACCCTATTTATTTTTCCTGTATTTGCTTTCTTTTAATGATTTAGCATAATCCTTTCTAAATATATTTTCTTACTCTTTCTAGGAGAATTTTAACTTTATGGGAAGACTAAAATAATTTCTTTAGAATATTTGACATTATAGTTTTTTCAACTATGTATATATTGTAAGTAGTAGATTTCTTATTTCTTCCATTTTTGACCTTGAGCATGTTTTTAGATCTGTTTAATTTGATATAAATTACATTTAGGTATTTTTAACTCTTATAATTTTAGTATTTTTGAAAACATGAATATGCTTGTGAGCTTAAATAAAGGCGAAATATCGTTTTGATGTAGTTTGGTGAAGTTTTTATTCCGTCCCATTCTGTGTCCGAAAAATAAAAAAGCATAAAACAATGGAGACTAATACTAAAAATAATAATAAGTCTAAAATTATTTACTCTTTACTTTGTTTTTAAATTATTGGTCTTGGACCTTATTATTAAATCTTAAGCCTGCTTTGGTCAGTGGGAAATTCTTTATTATCTGCTAAAGAATTTTTTTATCTGCTATATTTTTTTGTTTCATCATATTTTTGTATGATATCTTAGGCGGATACAATTTCTGCAATAAGTGGTTAAATAACGTGGCCAATAAAGACCGAATCATCAATAATAATATTTGTAAATCTTTGTATCAAGGTTAAATCTTGATGTGTATCAAAGGCTTAAATCTTGATGTGTATCAAAGGCTTAAATCTTGATGTGTATCAAAGGCTTAAATCTTGATGTGTATCAAAGGCTTAACTTAACCTTTATTCCTACACATGTTAAAAAAATTGAAAAGGAAGAGTGAAAACAATGCTACCTACAGTTAACATATTTTCTAGAAAAACGAAATAATATGCTTGTAGAATATGCAATTGCATCAACATTATATTTATAAAGGCATTTTTTAATTTCATATATTTCTTAATATTTTTTTTTGCTTTTCCTCATTTATACCGTTTGTATATAGGAAAAGCATTGTGTTTGCTTAAAAATCCGAACCGGGATGTCACCGGAATTAACCGTTTCAGGTGTCTTTAAGGCCTCCTAAGTGTTTTTACATCCTTTACATCCTCCTAAGTGGTTTTCACAAAGTTGCTGCCTGTCTGTATGTGTGACTGTTATGATCGGAGCTCCCAGTGTATTTATGCTAGAGAGTTGAAACTTTGTACAAAAATCAGTCTACCGCTGTAGTTTTTTATTGGCCCGCATTAATAACTAATCAAAAATTTTAAAAAAGAATAAGTTAAGCAGCATTGAGCGTGGTCAGTGCTGTCTGCATAGGTGACCGCTGAGAATAAAACGGATGCATTTACTATCTGTGGACGAGCGAAGCGAGTACAAAAATGTGTTGCAGTATAAATTTGGCTAATTGTATAATCTGAGGACAAGCAAAGCGAGTCCGAAGCACGGAGGAAAAGCGTAGCGGATCCAATGTGATGGGGAAAAGTTCTGAGGTACCCCGTACCTGATTTTTAACACATATGACTAGTGTATCTTAAAATCTAACTGATAGCACGACTGACTTATTGGGGGTGCTGATTTCAAACCTGAAGGGGGAATCGCCTATGGATAACTATTTTTTTTTATTTTTTTTAGACTATTAAATTAATTGCCTCAGTTAATTTGTCATCTTGCAGATACGGTAGAATTATTAACAGAGGGAGTTCGTACCGTATAAAGTGTCTAATAAATCCTATGTCGCCGGTTACATGGTTCTTCATCGATCAGTTATGGGTCCCGAACGCTCTTTCATTAGTTTAGGATTACTTTTTCCTTATATTATTCAAATGCACTTCTATTATATGGAATAATGGATTATTTATAAAAAGCTTTCAACATGCTTTTAAAAATCATTACCAAAGGTTCTTATGGAAGGAGGGGTATTGTGTCACAAGGGTCAGCATTTTTCAAATCACTGATGGTATAGATTTTATTTTAGTTCTGTTTACTTATCAAACCCACTACTCAAACATAGACTGAAGATTTTAACTTACAGCATTTATAAATCTTTTGATTGAGGCCAATGCAGGTAACGTCAAATTTAATGTTGAAATTGTTTTAAACAAATTTGCTAATTACAGTCAGTTTTCAACATCAGAGAAGAGTCAGTATTGTGCGTAAAGTGTCATTTAAAGTGCCAAAATATGACAGCCTTTCTAATTATCCATTTGATCCATTCTAAAATTATTTGACTAAAATGTAAAAGACTGACAAAATGAGAAATATTAGGCAAAAAAGTAATACAGAAGGACGAAATCAGAATATAGGTAAGAAGAAAGGTGTATTTCCTCATTTTACCCTTTTTACCAATGTCATCTTTGTAGCTCACATTCGATCTTAAATATTCACATTTAATTCGTCTAGATCAGCGTTTCCCAACCTTTTCAGAACCGCGCCCCTATAATTTGCTTTTCTAAAGTTTGGCGACCCAAATGCATTTATTTTGCATAACCTGAAAATTGCAGGCGTTTTTTATTTATTTCCGAACTAAGTTTAGACTTCTCCATTACGCCTATCCCTAGAGAATTTTATTTCCAAAAGAAATTTGCTGAAAAGAATAAAAAAATAAAATATGTATGATATCAATGACTATTTTGTTGCTGTTGGTTTTCCACTAATAAGTCAAGTCGTGTTTTTGTTTATTTATCACTAATTTAATTGAAACGTAAATGTATAAAATAATAAACCGGTAACACAATAATTATTAAAAAACTTGTACGCGATATTTAACTACTTTGATGATTGTTAGAATCAAAATTTACATATATATTGAACATTATAATTTTTAATAACCCGAACCTTTAAAAGAAGTGATAAGAAACTGTTAAATACAGTTTATCATAGGTATAACAATTCATCAAAGTTAGCAAGAATTAGATAAAGGCGGGTGCCTCTGTCGGTAAAGGACTTCTAAGAAATATTTTGGCCGCGGCTTCTTTTTGTTATCGCATGTTTAAAGTTTTTAAAAAATTTCTAAAAATAATACTGTTTAAGCAAATCTGTTATTTGCTTAAATAATGTTTTTACATAAACTTTTGTCATTTTTTGGATTGTTAATAATAAAAAAATTTGGCGACCCAAAACATTTCGTTCGCGACCCAATCTGGGTCGCGACCCAAGGGTTGGGAAGGGCTGGTCTAGATCACCTTTCTACTTACTGATTTTCTCATTTCATCCGTCTAGATCATCTTTCTACTAATTTATTTTCTCATTTCATCCGTCTTGATCACCTTTCTTCTAACTTATTTTCTCATTTCATCCGTCTAGACCATCTTCTACTAACTATTTTCTCATTTCATCCGTCTAAACATCTTTCTACTAATTATTTTCTATTCATCCTCTGGACCATCTTTCTTCTAACTTATTTTCTCATTTCATCCGTCTAGAATCACCTTCCTACTTACTAATTTTCTCATTTCATCCTTCTGGACCATCTTTCTACTAACTTATTTTCTCATTTAATCCGTCTAGAATCACCTTTCTACTAACTAATTTTCTCATTTCATCCGTCTAGATCACCTTTCTACTTACTTATTTTCTCATTTCATCCGTCTAGATCACCTTTCTACTAACTTATTTTCTCATTACATCTTTCTTTATTACCATTTTATCTAATAATCTTTTTACTCTATTATCCTTGTGTATTTGAAATTCAAATTAAATCCTTCTAGAACTCTAAAGATTTCAAAGGTTTGACTGCTTCCTCTATTCCCATTTCATCTTTTTCTGGTCAATCCCAGATTTTTTCCGGGTATCGTTTTTAGTACTTTCTTTTACTTTTTTGCCTGAGATAAAAAACCTTCTGTCGGATTTGGTTGCTGAGATTTTAGGCTTTAAAAGGGTTTTTAACCCTTATTTTACTGGAGGGATCGAGTTGATACTTTTCACTCGAAAGCCTCTTCCTGGATAAAACGTTTTTTACTCGGTTTTTTTATATTAAATCGCTTTCGTTATCTTGTCTCTGAATCTTACAGAACCTGTAAATTCAATGTTAGCCTTTTAGCCCTTCAATGCGCAATCTAGACGTACCTTTGTCTTGATTTAACTTGATCAAATTGGACTTTTTAAGTTGATTTTCTTTACTGCGTTTGAAATCCCCTCAACTGTATCAAATGCGTAGCTCTATTTAGTCGTAATGAACTTTGACTACGACTAAATAGAGAACGTAATTTACTTCGTTTACATAATTTTGATAAAAGATAAACTGACTTTCTTTCTTTTGGTATGTTTCAATACAAAATGTTTCGCTTAGCAGTGAACGGTTTGCTTAATGATTCCTAGCAAATATATGATATAGACTATTTTGGCCTCTTCTAAGAGTCTTAAGGTTTTAATAAATCAATTGTTTTCGACTTTCTGCACATTGATTGTGTTTTGATTTGTATTTGTTCTACTATCTAAGTCACTTTTATTGTGTTCTGTTTATTTGATTATATTGATAGTCGAAGGTGGTCAGGTTATTTTTTCGATGTTTCAAAATTGAACCAATAGCGCCTTTCTAGTAATATATCTCTAGTGAGCGTAACTATATAAGATAAGTTTTATTATTACTTATCTTATTCATTGTTAATGTTTAATGCATTCAGTTTAACATTTGTTGTTAGATGCTTTTATTTTCATTGTTACTTTTTATATTGTATTAAATATCATTTAAATCAAATTGCTTTTTTTAAATTATTTGGTTATTTTTTTATTTCATTATTCTTATCTACACTTAATTTCTTTTAAATCATTTAAAAGAATCATGATCAACTCAATTTTAATTATTGTAATACAGTTTATTTCAGTTGCATTGTTTTTTATAATGCAGTGATTATTGATCAGGAAATATCAATAGACCAGGTCAGATCCGCGTCATGAAAGAGGTTACTTTCCAAAACCCGTGCCTTCAGGTTATGATTTTAAAAATTAGATTATGTTAATACTTACTAAGCAACCTAAGGTTGCTTTACTTAAGGTTTACTTAGCAACCTTAGGTTGCTAAGTAAACCTATTAAAAGTAGGAAAAATAAAGTTATTTGAAATGATTTATTAAGAAAGTAAATGGTTTTACATACTATAATTAATATAATATATATATAATATATATATATATATATATATATAATATATATATATATATAAATATATAATATAAATAAATATATATAATCATAAAATTACATATAAAATATACAAAATCAAATATATAGATAAATAATGAATTAATATATATATATATATATAAATATTATATAATATATATATAATATATATATATATATATATATATATATATATATATATATATATATATATATATATATATAATTAATATATATATATATATATATATATATATATATATATATATATATATATATATATATTAATATTAAATTCATTATTTATTTATATATTTTGAATAAGTTTAATTTAATCTTAGTAGATAAAAGGCATTATGTTTTTTTTTGGGGGGGGGGAGCGGTTAATTTCAAACCAGGAGGGCTTTAGCCCTTCTCGTCTGCCTTTAGAAGGCTATGGTACTATACCACCAAGCTACTAATACTACAATAATATGACCGCTAAGGGCCTCCAACGCCATCGTCTTGGAGGCCTCCTAGCAGCCGAGGCCCGAAAGAAGCCGAAAGCCTTTTGTATTAACTCATTTTAATAAATTTTTACTGCAGCGTGTTTAATATTAATAGGCTTTTAGAAAATGCATTTATTTAAATATATTATTAAAAAGCCATATTATGTTTATAACACATTAAATTTCACTTATTTATTAAAAATTTCACTTTTAAAAATAATATTTTGCTTTGTAAAATGTTTTTTTAAAAAATTAACATATTTTTAATATGCCCTACAGGGTATTATTTATGCATTAGAAGTGCTTAAATATTCGAGACTATGAAAAATCATATACATAAAAATTAAGCTGTTTCAAGCTTCAGTATTTTAAATATACCTTACTAAAAAAAATTATTCTAGTCCAATTTTACCTAATATATTTGCATTTCCAAAATATTGAAATGTATGACGATTTTTATTTATCATTTTTTGCTAATAAAAAAAATTGTTAAAAACTTATTTTATGCAAATCTAAAATTAACCTGGAATATGATTGAAATAATCCTCCTTTCACCTTGAAAATGTAGGTTAAATACATGTATTAAATAATTATTTTGTAATATTTTCAAAAAAACAATATTTTTTTGAAAAGGCTATTAATATGAAATAAATTAGTAGAATAATATGTATATATATATATATATATATATATATATATATATATATATATATATATATATATATATATAATATATATATATGTATGTATGTGTGTGTGTGTTTGTGTGATAAAGTGTTATTATTAAATTCCTATGCTGCTAAAAAGAAGCAAGAGGTGTATCCAATTTTAATTTGTCTTCATTAGTTATATAAATGTCTTTCATCACCTTTAAATTATTTTTAAACATTATTAAAAATAATGGATCAAAAATGTTATTTAACTGGATGTAATTTTGCTATTTAAGTGTCTTACAGGATTGAAATAAATTTTTCTTCTTTTATAAGAATTATTTATTGAAATTAGGTCCCTAGTTGAACTCGAATTAGTTACGGGTAAACAGATAAATAATGTAGCTTTTAATCTTAAATTTACTGCTTAAAGAATCACGTATTCTTTTTCAGCCGGCTATAAAGTGGGCACTTCACGTCTTCAAAAATCTAGATGAAAAGTTTTTTGTTTCATTGTCGGCGACAGTTAAAGAGTTTTTTTTACTGTCGCTGGTGAGGTTTCTCAAATGTCCTCTAGGTGGGCGCTAGGATTGTAAAAGGTTATAATTTTACCTCCCTTGTTCTTCTCATTTAAATTCATATGTTCTTCTTACTCTTTTTTTGTTTATCAAATAAATAATCAATCGTTTTTGTTAACGAAGTTTTGTTATTTTCGGAAATTGAGTTATTAATCATGTATATTTATTATCAAGAGAAACAATATTTATAAAAAAAAAACATTATGAGGCTGCTTATTTACAATAAGTTGCTACATATCCAGCATACTGATCAATCATATAAACATGAATTGTAAACATCAATAATAATAAAAATGGATAGTGGTTAAATTGAAATTTTCGGTCAACGATGCGATCGAATGAAGTGTACCGGTATTTTTTTTTACATTATAATGTTTTTCTTCTAAATAGTTGTTAATTACGTCCGAAAAAATAAGCATTTGCTTTACGACTGGAAATAGTTTTCTTTACCGCGGCTCCTTCTGTCTCGCTTTGCTCGGCAAAAAATGAAGTCGCCACGATAAGAAGACCTACCACACACACAGTCTTGTAACATAATATACTATATAAAGTCTAATATGAGGCTCAACCCATATTCAATCCATCTTGTAGACGTAGTTTGTAGTTTACATTCTTCAATTCATTCCAAACTATTAATTATTCATGCTCGTATTTTTTACTGAAGTTTTAAACCCTACCAATAAGTTAATCCATAGCCGGGTTTTATCTAAACCTTTGTGAATTATTTCGTTTTCAACATTGTTTTGTTCTTTCTATTCGACGAGGATTACCCTTCGTTACCAATGCTTCCGTGTCCGGATTAGGCGAGTTGTAAGCTAGGTTTGTTATTGATCGGTAGTCTTTTGTTTGTTATGCTAAAGTCGTACAATTGGTTCCTGTCCTGTCTATGTTATTTCATCCTAATCCTAACTTTAGTCGCATTGTTCATTACTCTTTAGCTCATGCTATGCTTTATGAGCCAGTAGAAACGGTTGAGAGAGAGTTATTTGTTGCAAAACTAACCAAGCATAACTTTTTTTATATAATAGTAAAGCCGTTTACACTGTTAGTTTGCCTCTTTAAGTTATCATTCGACGCATAAAAATTTGTTAAATACTTTGTGTGTAATAAATAAATAAAAAACTATTGATTTCCTTCATCAAAGCATTAATTTTCTTTAGGATTTTTAAAATTGGCTTTTTGAGATATTAGCATTTTTATTTTATTTATTTATTTATTTATTGTAGAGCTTAATAAACATCATTAGCTAAATAATGATAAAACATAAAAAAAATCCATTTTTATTTTATATTTGCTCATAATAAAAACTTGTAACTAATTATCGAAACGTATGTAGAATCTATTTGAAAGGGCCAAGTTTAAGCTTTCAAACGCCACTAAAATAAAAATCATATCTTATGCAGTATTTTAGATACAGCCATTTTCATAGTTAAAAAAATATTGAAATATCGTTTTTTTTTGGAAAATTCACCACCCTACTGCGGCAATATGGCTGCACCAAATGAGCCAAAAATGTGGACTTTTTCTTTCTTCTATGGTGCCTATATGTCAGACTAATTATATTAAAATCGGAGATATCACGTATTTTTACCTGTGTTGATTTGATATGGAATGAACCATCCGTTACATTCCCAGCAGTCACCCATATAGGACTGACCACGCTCAATGCTGTTTAACTTTTATGATCCAACAAAATAGATATACTTGTCGTATTGGAACACCCTGGAAATTTCCTTGCATAATAATTCTGAGTACAAGCGTAGCGAGACCAAAGTTGTGAAGAAGATTACTGAAGTACCCCTTACCCGATTTTTAATACAATATCATTATTAAGAATAACATTACAGAGAGAGAGAGAGAGAGAGAGAGAGAGAGAGAGAGAGAGAGAGAGAGAGAGAGAGAGGGGGGGGAGAAAAAGATATGTTTAATGTATGTAAGAGTGTTCCTTGAGTATGGTGCTGGATAAGTGGTAAGATTTCCTAAATGCGAACGAAACTTGGCATATGGCGTGATGTCAGGGAGGTTACGAAGTCTACTGTTTGCAAAAAAAATAGATATGATGTCATAACCAATTCTTTACCATTTTTGTGTGTTGTCTTGTTTAAATTTTCGAATTTGAAATAGTGTTTCAAAATGGTGTCTAAATTTTAAGTTCGCTGGAGGCTTAATATCACTTCGCGTTGCGGAAAGGGACATATTATTGTCTATTATTCTACATACACAACATCATCATTGATCGTAGTGCTTATAATAAGACGATAAACGCGTCTTTAGTATACTTTTGTATTTTTCCATCAAATTAGAATTGTAAAAACTGAACAAACATCTGTTAAAATCTCTTTCTAGTCGAGAACATATTTATCAATGACATTTCGTACCCTAAAACTCTTCCCGGTAGTCGTAATTCACTACTTGTTACATTTCAAGATCATAAAACTCTTGTTCATTTAGAAGTATTTAACAGTTAAACCGCTAAAGGTCTAGCGCCTACCTGCAGTAAATAGAATCATAGGGGTTCCAAGAAGCTACCTGGTTTTGTAAACTAAACAAGTACAACAACCTTTTAATTTTATACCTAATTCTTAGGAAAAGGTTCTGTAGCATCTCTGAAATCAACACTTCGTGAAATGGCTACCCATGTCAATAGTCATTTGGGGCTTTTTAAGATTTCATAGTTTCATGTTTAGGTCTGTTTTACGTTCTTTTGTTTGCTGCCTTTCAAAGTGTAATATTTGACTATTGGGGTTAGTTTTGAAAGTTAAGTACAATAGTCTTACAAGAGAGTCAAACGATTTTGACCAGAAAATAAAATCTGGCGGTCCGCACTAGGGCGAACTATAGGTCCGCAACTTGCTATTTAGTTTTTTTTATAAATTTTTTAAAGAATAATTCGCATTCCTTTCATTATACATTACTGGGCACAGCATTATTTGCATTATAAGCTCAGTTTGTGCTAATTTTTACAGCATTTTGTGTAATCATTATTGGTAAATATGTCTAGCTTCCAGTATGTAAATATGTCCAGCTTCAACTATTTGTTCGTTCCGTTGCAGCGTCGGTCCCCCAAGTTAGCGGAGAAAATAGTAATTTTGTGGTTATACTTGGTGTGACAGGAAAACTCCAGTACCCAATTTTAATTTGATTATTAGATATTGTTAATGACAAAATGTTTATTTTTTAACCTTTTGAGAACGTTTGATTAAAAAATTTTCTTTTATATACTATTTTCTTTTTCTTCTTTAAAACGGCTATCTTGCCATATTATAATATCTGCTTCATGTAACTTTAGGCAACAATAATTATGTTTAAATATGTCCGGTGATTATTGCCAAAAAAAGAAATATGTTTTAGTCTTAAACATATTTTGATTGATATGGTTAATATTCTTATGAAAGTTGTATTTCAACATTTCTGAAATTTCAAAGTGAAATTTCTCAAAATTTTACTAGTTTAAAAAATCCTTATATAGAATGAAACCTGAGGGATCACAAAGAGTCGTGACTTCTCGTTATTTTTCGCAGACATCTTGTTTTATTTCATTCCAAGTTTATTATTTTTTGCATTCCGTTTGAAAATGTCTAAGTTTTAAGTTCTTTAAAAATGTAGTTCCAAAGTTGAAAAGTTTAGGTATTTCTTCAAAAATAACATTGTAGTTATTGCGGATTCACTTTCATAATTAGATGTTAAAAAAATATTGACATGTTAAAGAAAATGTTCGTAGAAAATAGTCTGTCAAAATTAAAGGAATAAAATAATTTGTCGTGGTGAAAAACATGGCTTGGTAAAATATGCCTCTAAAAATATGTCTTAGTAATGTCTCTAAAAAATATTTCTTGGTAAAATAGGATCAATTTGTTACGATAAAGAAACCGTACCCTTATTTAGTTCCATTTAAAACTACTTAAGTATGTGAGTGCTGGTCCTATAGTGAGAGAGATGGTGGAGTTAGGTTTTATTTAGTCTAATAAATTAAAATATACTCTCCAAGTATCAACTTGGAGAAGCCGTTCTCAACCTATATAAGTCATCATTATTGGATCTGTACAAGGTTCTATTAGACCAATTCTAGAGAAGATAAACAAAATCTCTTCAAAAAGGCTTACAACATCAAAGCATCAACATCATGGCTTTAGTGTTGGAAATATATTACAACATCAAGTCTTTGGTGTTGTATATATATTACAGCATCAAAACCTCAACATCAAGGCTTTGGGGTTGTAAATATATTACAGCATCAAAACCTCAACATCAATGCTTTGGTGATATTACAACATCGAAGGCTTTGGTGTTGTAAATATGTTACAACATCGAAGGCTTTGGTGTTGTAAATATATTACAATATCGAAGCCACAACATCAAGCCTTTTGTAAGTTTAATATAACTGAATACGGGGCACGAATATTTCGAGAATTTTTTTCGTCTAGGAAGCTTTGTAGCCATATTTACCTGCCATATTTCTTTTAATCCTCTAATAATCTCTTATTTCTTGTTTTTGCCTTTCACTCGGATTCGTTATTTGAAATGATTTCGTGTATTGCGTTTTATTTTTCATCCGATCTTGGCTCCTTCCTACTTGAATCGACAGTTTAGTCTATTTTAAATCCTTTCTGACGCTAATGATGCGGAATATTTATTAGTATTTTTGTATTAAATGTGCCTAAGGGATGAATACATTTGAAAATATAAATGTTAACTGTAAATAATGACTACCAATTATTGAAGAACTTATTCTTTTTTATCATGTTCTGTTCTGAAGAAGATGACAAGTTTGATATGTATGATAAAATTGTAGCTTTGTTTTGTCTTCATTGATTTTTTGTACAAATTTCGAGTTTTTTTTTTTTTTTAAATTTTTTTATTTGGGGAGTACCCCAAATTTTCCGACCTCCAAATTATAACACATTTATAATATCTTATTCAAGACAATTCATTATCGTTTTTTAAATAAAATTCGCTAAAATTTAAATTCTAAATAGCCTAATGTATGAAACAGGTTATATTTAGTAATTTAGTGAAGTACGTTTTGTTAATTATTGATATTTATCATTTGATACCACTGGGGCATTACGCACAATTAAATTATGTTATAGTTTGCTGTATTTATTTAATGAGCTTATATTTCTTATAATTTAACCCTGGAGGTACCGTGTTCGCAGCCCGGGCTATGCTCTCAGTTTATATGAATAGCATTTGTTATAAAAAGATTTCATCAAATTTAATAAATACTTACATATCAATGCAACTCAGAGTGAATCCTCTAATGGCCCGGAAGGCCCTAGAGTGAGCTTTAATTTAATTATTTATTCTACTTGTAGTTAGAGTAAGTATACCTATGCAAATTAGGTAATTAAATAACATACGTCTGTGTAACTTAATATTTACGGTTTAATACATTTCAAATGATTAAAGTCTCTTTTAAAGTTTATTGTTTGTAGTGTTTAATTTCTGTCAGCCACACGTGAAAATAGTAATTTTATTGCTTTCTTAATTAATAACTAATTTATATTCTGAGAATATCGCACTAAAAACATAAATTATTGTCTAATAAATTATAAAGTTGGTTTGAATGCTTTTAGCGAATTTTCATTTGAAAATCACGCTTATGGGATTGATTGCATTGACTTGTGGTTTGCTATAGACTATTTCAATTCACAGGCATGATGCCACTGTAATATGCGTACCGTGGTATTTTGATTTACACCGTAATTAAGTATTAGGACGTTATATGAGATTTCAGAAGATGTGAATAAGTAAAATATAATTTACATTTCATAATATAATTTATCTTCTTATATATGCAGTCACTCATTTATTATTTTTTAGGTAGTGTAACGTGGAAATAAGCCGAAAATTTGATGTTCCATTAGCATAAATGGAACCCACGGATTAACCTATTTTATTTACATAAAACCTCTTTTATTTATATTTATAAAAGAGGTTTGAAGATGATAATATTTTTTTTTGAGAATGTATCGTCCGGCATGTCTCCTGTCGGGTTATTAATCTTTATGTAATTATTCTACGTTCTATGAAATCATATTTTAAATTTTATTTCCTTTAAAAATAAATGTGGATAAGCTTCCTTGCTTCTCATCTCAAACTGTATAGATTTTTACTTATCCTCATTTATACCGTAGGTATATACCAAAGTATTGCAACAATATCTGTAACCGGGTTGTCGGGAGTTGTGATGAGGAAAAGTTTTGAGGTACCTCTGAGTACTGACCCGGTCAGTTATAATTTGTTATACTATTGTGGTTGACAATATATTAATTGTTTTTAATTCTAATGTGTTTTTTTTATTAAACATCATGGTTTGATGTTAATTACATTAATTACAGTAATGAATTATAAAGTAGTCACGATTTTGTATTTTTATTATATATAATAAAAATGGTATAAATATGGAATTGTTATACCTAATGCAGACAAAGTTTAATCTAGTTCCGCTAGGATTTTGTTTTACAAATTTTACCTCCCACTCCATTTTACACGACAATAGCAACGATTCAAATTTGTATTTTAGGGCCCTTATATGGTTTAAACCCTTTCTATAAGTTTGAAGTGGTTTCAGACCCTCATGTAGAAACCGCGTTGTTAAAGTTAGGACCACCCTTATCGTTTAACTCATTAAAAATACAGTCCAGTTATGATTATTGTTGTGGTATACCTGATATTAAGTTTTTCCAAATTAATTCCCTGTTTGTGTATTGTACAACTTGATATTTGGAGTCAGTAAAATATTCAGTGTTAAATTAATAATGTTAAAATATGAATTACTAAATCATTCATATTTATTTCTAAGTTTCAAAGTATTTTATGCAGTGTTTTATGTTCACATAATCATACTTTTTGTTGCTATTATTTTGTTTTAAATTAGAATAAACCAATTATATTATAATTTATTGATTGATTATATAAATACATAATAAATTATATATAAATACAATCCGATATTATGTTTAAATAATTATATGTTTATATTTTTTTTATTTAAATAGAATTTAAATAGACGATTGTGTAAACAAGAGAAATTATAAGGGTTGATCTCTTAAAGCATTATATTCTAATAAATTAAAAGTATTAGCTATTAAATATTGCACGACTTGCTAGCAACTCAAGTTTACCTCTCGGAAAAGAACAGTACCATTTAAAAACCTGTATGCAAGAAAAACTGATTTAGCTCAAAACACCGCTGCCTGCTTATCACTCTTATCATCATGCCGACTATTACAACAAATACTTACCCAATAAATATTAAAAAAAAATGTTATAAATAATGTTTAGTGGAGAGACGTGGTTGTTGGTGTTATTAATTGTGCAATACTACATAGCGCTGATAAAAGTCAGTTATAAAAAATGTATAAATAAAATAAATATGTTTAAGTTAGATTTGTTTAAATGACACAATAAATATAAAATTTAAGAGTTTTCAAAAGATTCTTCTTTGTGGCAATTCAAGTGTATTAATAAATTTATATATATATATATATATATATAATATATATATATATATATATATATATATATATATATATATATATTATATAATATATATATATATATATGTGTGTGTGTGTGTGTGTGTGTGTGTGTGTGTGTGTGTGTGTGTGTGTATTTATATTGTATTTATGAATTATATAGTTTGTCCTTAATATAATTCATAATACTTTGTTGAGTTCTATTTGTTTATAATTTTAAGTTATTCGTTTAATTAAAAATTGATTAAATTTAAAAACAATTAATTTTGGTACTCAATAACACTACCTGTGATTTCTTTAGAATCATTCATGCAAGTGTAATAGGGATAAGTCTAACTCAGTGTTTTAAATAAACTATTTAATATAAATAAAACATAAAAGTGTCCCAACATAAAATATTTATTATAGGTTTAAACCTAGGTTGGATGTAAACCAGCTATTAAAAGGCTAACCAGCCTTCAGCTATTAAAAGCTAACCAGCCTTCAACCTAGATAGAATGCTAGCTAGGTGTTGAAAGCAAAACAGATTTTTAACTTAGGTTGATTGCCAATCACCTATTAACCAAGGTTGAAAGCTGTCTCTATCAATAAATATTTTATGTAAAAAAACTCAGGTGTTTCGACTTTATGTGTGTTAAATACCTTATTTAAGGGATTTAGTTAGACTTACACCTGGTTCACTTACATAAATAATTTTTAATAAATCTCAGGTGATACTGTATACATTACTTCCACTTCTTTTTCTGGTATTTATTATTCTTAAATACGGAGCTAAGATCTCTCTTTTTAATGATAGTTATGTTTTATTATTTGTTTTTTTTTTTTAAATTGAACTATTTTATTTTTACTAATAATATTATTTTTGTCTTTCTTTAGCCCAAACAAATTTTGGATAAAAAATGGAGTGGAAATCAATCAAAATAAAGAGAAAAGGATCAATATCCAGGATGAAGGACAGTTACAGTGAGCTTTGGCTAGGATAGTTTATGTTTCTTACTATTTCACATCTAAGTTTGTTTAAGTTTTATTGCTTTACTAAGTCTTATTTCAACTTTAATTTAAACTCGGTAAAAAGGTGAATTGTTTAGTGTCTTTAGTGTTTTGTGAAATAAGAAAGAAAATAGAAAACTTTGAAAATGGGTAAAGGAAGCAGTAAATTAAAGAAAAAGGATAGAAGCCAAAGTAAGTAATTTTTCTTTTAAGAATTGCCTTTTTGTACATTTTTATGACTTTTAATTTGTGTCCTTAATTTGTTATATAACTAAGGAGGGACGGTTTGCTTTGTTTGAATTAGAAAAATTACATGTAAGGGTATATCTGCATTGCTTCGTATCGGAAGTTTTGGTATATCTCAGTCATAAGCGAATTTCCAGCGGAAATATGAGCATATGAAGTTTGGTTCATGTAGTGGAAGAAGGTAGGTGTGGATTTTCTGGAATGGACTGACTCTTTAATCAAGAACATATAAACACATATATGTTTTTTATTTTTTTTTTATTAATTCTTTCATAACATTCATATAACAAATATAACTTTTATGAATTATAAATTATTTTTGGCTTTTTCACTAATATAAGGTTAACCTGGTTGGAAAAAGCTTGTAAAATTTTCCGAAATAAAGAATTATTATATATATATATATGCATGTAATTCTAGCCCATACTTGTAAACACGCTATCGTATGAATATACCAATATTATAAAACAAAACCTGGTACAAAAATCAACCTTCCGAGGACACGAACCCATTTGAAAACCAAGTTGGTGTGGTCTGCTGAGTCAGAATAAATTTAAAAACTTAGGTAAAATTAAGGGTTAATATTTGTTAATAAGTTTATCAAAATCTAATTAACAGCCTCTAATTGTTACCTCTGTGGTAACAAAAATTTGAAAAAAAAATTATACCATTGCCATTTTTATTTATTTATTTATTTAAACAGGCAATGCCCAACAATTACAATATAATAACAAAATGTTAAGAAAAAAAATAACAAAAACATACAAATAATTAACAGTTTTATAAAAAAAAAAATCACAAACAAGTATAAAGAATGTGAAGTGATTGTAATTGATAGACACTAATCATATACATCACACTAATAATATTAAGAATGTGAAGTATTTTAACAGAGAATGAAAGAAGAAAAATAAAGAAATTGCTAATAATAATAATAAAACAAGAAAACATGAATTATCATTCTGTGAATTAGTTTTCTATTTAATTATTTATTAAATAAAGTGGTTATCATACATAATCTTTATTATATTACAATAAATTTTGATTTAAGGCACTTCGGATAAAGAAATAGAGAATAAAATCTTTTAATAAAGAAAAGTTATAAAATCGTATGGCCGACCCTAAACTTATTGTATTACATATTTTAAAGCTAATTTTAACTAAGGAAATAATTTGTTTATAATGCATTGATATTTTTATCCGCCTGTCAAATTTATTGATTGGCATATATTTGTTTACTTAAAACGAGCACAAAGCTTCTTGCTATATTACAATATACTATAATGCATGGAAGCTATAAAAGACAAAATGTTATGGTCGAATTCAATCTTACTATAGAAAGTTTCTAGACGTGAAGATGCCTTCATAGTAAGCACAAGAAGTTCATAACAATAAAAACTTTAAAATATGAAAAGTCATCAAACACGTCATTGTTCTGCATCAATTTATTCATTGAAATCCATATTTTATCTCATTTGACAAAATTGATTTTCATGCATTTTCAGAAAGAATATTAAATAATTTTAATATGCTACAACTGTCTTGAATATGATTGATATTTCTTTTCAAATGGAAAACAAAAGAAAGAAATGAGATAAAATAAAGCTACTGAATAGTCAGACATCAACTTGTGAGACCAGACTCCGTGATGAGTCTATTTTATAGAATACAATGAGCGAAATGGTTACAAAAAGTCACCATTATCTTGGCATAAAACAAAAGTTTCAGCTTTCTCAAATGGACTATAATTTAATTTATTAGTGTATATATGTCTGTCAATAAGAGCTTAAGTTGCACAGTAAAATTGCAATACAATTAAGTATTGATTTATTTTTACGTATTGTATTATGTAATTTGTTTAACTTAAACTGTGGACATGGGTTGAGCGATTTTAAATGTTATGGACGTATATCCAGACTTAAAAATCTTTTGAAATGTGAAATGTCAAGTGTTATCAAACCTTAAAATAACTTGGTTAATGGTTTTCGTTTATATTATAAATTTCAGTTTAATTACTTATTGTTGTTTTTCGAACTACTATATAAGTATGCGGCTTTTTATTAGACTATTGGTTTATATCAGGTTTACGCAAACTTTAGGGTTCCGCGGGCCCCCATTTCAGATAAATGGTTCATAGCTAACCCCCTAGTGTTCTTGTCAGATTTGACTATAATATTTTGATTATTACGGACTCCTAAAAGTGTTCTACGGACTGCCAGGGGTCCTCGGACCATACTTTGTGTTACCCTGGTTTATATTATGGTTTATAAGATTTCATGTTTTGCTGTAACTATAAGTAATAATTATTTCTAGTCCAAGAGCCGAACCTGACAAAATGTGACTCATTTTGTACTATTTGAAACCATTTTTTTAAAAATATTCCTTAAATTATAAAGAAAAAACATAGTCTGCTTATCCAGAGTCTCCACTTCCCTTCATATGACAAAATTTTCATAAAATCGCTCAAATTTCATTTTTTTAAATAAGTGGTTCCCTGTTTCTTAAAATAACTGTTTTTTTTATCGAATTTCCTTTTATTTTTGTTTCGGGTGCAAAAAATAAAGAAAACATTCTTTAATGCTGATAAATTGTTCTATAAAACAAGTGTTTAATCAATAAAATCGGATGTAGTCTAAAATGAGTCACATGTTTTAGGCCTGGCTATTAGTCTGTGCCGTTTAATTTTATTCATTTAATTTTTCCTAATAAATACCAGCATTTAAAATTCCAATGCAGAAATTCGGAAGGAGAGCGAATTAATTTCCTTTACTTTGCTACTTAGCTTATTCATTCATTTTTACCTCGATTCAGTAACACTTCTACATAATAGTAAGTTTTCCTAGATTTCTTATAGCTAGACATAAAACGATTAGCATATTAAGCTATGTATGATGTATGTGGAGGAGAGCATATTTTAGAAGGATAAGCATAGTTTTGTACAGCGTATGGGAAACATTATTTACCCATAGAGATAAGAATGCTTGAGAAATGCCTTTTTTATAGAATTTTCTACTGTTCTTTGAACTAAATTGAATTGATATAAAATTTTTATGTCACTACCATGTATTGAACTCAATTTGTAATAAGTAAAGTCATTCTTCTAGAATTAGAAACTTGGTAATTTATACTTGATGATAACCTCTATAACCAAGTCAATAAATTTATAGAGTAAGAGATAAGAAGCATTAATATTGCAATGTTATTATTTGGTTTTAATTTCAATATGTATGATCATCAATGTATCTATTTATGTATGATTATCAAAATGTGTATATTAATGTATCTATTTATGTATGATTATCAAAATGTGTATATTAATGTATCTATTTATGTATGACCATCAAAATGTGTGTATCAATGTATCTATTTTTGTATGATCATCAAATTGTGTATATCAATGTATCTATTTATGTATGATCATCAAATTGTGTGTATCAATGTATCTATTTATGCTATGTGTATTGTATCGATTTATGTATCATCAAAATGTGTATATCAATGTATCGATTTATGTATGATCATCAAAATGTGTATATCAATGTATCGATTTATGTATGATCATCAAAATGTGTTTTCAATGTATCTATTTATGTATGATCATCAAAATGTGTATATCAATGTATCTATTTATCATTAAAGCGCTATTTGTTTATAAACTGTTAATAATTATTAAACTATCAAGATATTTTTAAATTACGTTTAGTTTTAAATGGCCTCTCTCATAAAACCAAATGTGGGTTCTAGTTATAGCTAATGAGTCTGAATTATAGCATCTATCAATTGAGCTTTATATGATTTTGATTATTGAAACTATTTGTTTCAAGACTCTGTTTCTCTACCCTATTATTTCTTATTTACTGGCGGAGGATCAATTAATATTTTGTATAAGTTGTGGTCAACCCAAAAATGTACCATCTCTTATTTTTATTTTTTCGGAAAAAAAGCACTAATGAAAAAAACTATGTAGGTTGTTCGTGCATGTTACCTTTATTCTTCATACTCTACTTAAAACATAAATATAATGTTAACAACATATCGTTAGAGCATCAATATAAATACTAATATTACCTCATCCTATGTGAGCTCAAATATTTAAATATACTCTTTAAATTTATAGAAAAGGCACAGCTAACTCGGCCACTCCTCCTCTTAATAAATTGTATTTAATACAGCATATGAGTCAGACGTATGCCATCATCAAACTTTATAATTATCCTTTTCAAATTGTTTCTTTGCTTAAGAAAGGATACATTGAATAATAAATAACTAGAAAAGAAATATAACATTATATAACATCTCTATTTCTTTAGTTTAGCTTTAATAGCCCATTAATGTTAACGAATTTTTATTCAATGACGCTTATGAGTTTGTTCATTTTGATATCAATATCAAAAATATAGGCCAGAAAGAATTAAATATATATATATATATATATATATAATATATATATATATATATATATATATATATATATATAGGGGCTTCAAGGCCCTCGGGCTGCGAAGCGGGCCGAAAAGCTGAGGCCGTCTAGCGGCTATGGACCGAAAGCCCATATTTTTTAAGCGGGAAAAAATATACCTACAAAAGCAATTTTTTATATTTCCCCCTCTACGATTTCTTAAACGGTTTGTAAATCCTGTTGCAGTTCTTCAAATGTTGCTTATAATCATCAGCAATTCAAGAACATGTATCAAATGCTTTGATACAAAACATTAAAATTAAAGTAGGGACATACACATACTTGAATGCTCAACCACTTTAAAACTATGACGCATGCAATTCTCTTTTCAACTTCAATTTTTAATTTCCTTTCCTTTATTTATTTATCTTTGTATAAATTGTCTCATTATAATCTAACTGCTTAAAAGTTTCTTTTGATCTTTGTTTACTATTTCAACGATAAAGATACGCCTTGTCGTTAAGTGCTCGAAGACTTGATATGACAATATTCACTTACTAGTGATATCATCTAATATCCCTCCATGCAATGAAAGTTGTTCATTAGAGTGGTCATTGAAATTGGTTTTATATTTCAATAACCAATGTATATAAACCTTTTATATACATTGTAATAAGCAGCCATGATGAATAAATTTGATTGTTTTTATATATTATTCCAGGACAAATTTTTATGCGTATTTATTTTTAATGAAAGTTAATTTTGGTTAGATTTTATTAAAACTATAGACTAATTTTTTTAGTTCTATTATTGTGATTGTTATTAAGTGAAGTTTACGCAAGTCTCGCGTAATTCATAACACAATGTTGCATAGTTTCTGTAATAATACATAATTATGTGTTTTGATCATGTTATATTTATGTTTACTTGACATTTAACATCAAGATTATAATGTTATTTTAAATTAGAAAAATGTAATGCACCGCCTTATGAGTAAAATGTTATTTATATGGTTTGATATTTAATATAATATGATCCGATGTGATCATAAATATGATAAAAAGGCTTAAGGAGTGGTCATCTATGGACCACACTTGAAGTAGACATAGACAAATGTTTGTGGATGCATGTATACAAGTGTCAAGAGATTTTATTTTAATATAATCCTCTTGTTACTTTGCTTGTGAAGTGATCAATTCACTGTTCCTCTTTTATTTTTTATCCGTTATTTTTACATCGTTCTATTATCACTTCCTTCTTTACACTTCCTTCTTCCTTATTCTTTAACTTTTCCTCATTTATACTTTATAGGTATGAATGAGGAAAAGTATTGTATTTGCAAAAAAAATTTAATCCGGTATTCCACCTGATTTAAACAATGCTACCTACAGTTAAATATTTTCTAGAAAAACAGAAGAAATAATAATACTTTTAGAAGAATAATATACTTGTATAATATGCAATTGCATCAACATTATATTTAAAAAGGCTTTTTTTATTTCATATATTTCTTATTATTTTTCTTTTAATTTTCCTCCTTTATACCGTTGGTATATAGGAAAAGTATTGTGTTTGTAAAAAATTCTAAGCCGGTATTCCACCTGATTTATCCATTTCAGGTGTTTATAAAACCTCCTAAATCGTTTTCACCAAGTTGTCTGTCAGTTGGTGGGTCTGTTTTCGCCAAACCATGTGTGTTTATGCTAGAGCTGAAACTTGGTACAAAAATCTATCTTGAAGTCTAGTTGTGCTATCTGAAAATTACAATTTTATGACGTCATGAACCTATATTTATTACACAGCAAAAAAGTTTAAAATTCCTCAAACGCAGAGAAATATTTTGATGTAGTCATATCATTTACACTCGATTTCGGCACCGGAGGACCGGGGTTCGCAGCCCGGGCTATGCTCTAAGATTATATGAATAGTGTTTGTATTAAAATGATTTCACCAACTTTAATTGATATTTAGAGGATAGTAGACGCAACCCACCTGAGGTGCGTTATTAAGGTAAAGCCCCCAATAACGTCCTTAATAGTGGGACCAACCTGAGGTGGTTCCCGCTGGGTGAATACCCTAATGGGCCGAAAGGCTCTAAAACGGGCGTTTAATTTTTTTTTCATATCATATATAGACTAAACATTATGTGCCATATAATAACAAGGTATGTATTTATTTTATGCTAACCATAATAGCACAGAATTATGGTTCAAAATGACATTTCACAAAGTTTATATTTAAACATTTATTAGAAAAATTCAGTGGGGCACCATCGATTTCGTGACACCCACTTATACTATTCGAGTTTGAAGTAATGTGACCTCGTAAATCTAAATAACAATGAGTAAATTATTTAAAAAATACTACGTGAAACCTCGATCATGCATATTCAATAACTACGTTGTTAATTTCAGGCTTTATGTTTTTTTTAAGTTTTTGTTTGGAACTTCGAATTGTTGTTATACTATGGATATTTGTTGATTTATTTGATGGAAAGGTTTTAATGAATTCAATTATTAATGAAAGTTAATTTAGGTTCAATTTAATTAAAACTACTGATTTTTGTACTTTTCCTCATTTACACCGTAGGTATATAGGAAAAGTATTGTGTTTGCAAAAAATCCGAAACCGGGATGAAACCGGAACTATCCGGTTTCAGGCGTTTTTAAAACCTCCTAAGTGGTTTTTGAAAAGTTGTCTGTCTGTATGTGTGTGTGTGTGTGACTGTTATCATCGTAGCGCCTAAGTGTATATAAGCTAAAGAAATGAAATTTTGTAAAAAAAATCAGTCTACCACTGTAGTTGTGTTGATCAGAAAATATTTTTCATGACGTAATAATAACTCAATAGTGACTCAGCGAAAATTCCGAAAATCATAAAACGCGAAAAATGATTTAGATTGAGATTCGTCACGCATGTGACTTTATATAAGACTAATATATGTTCCAAGATTCATCTTATTATCAGCATTAGTTTAATTTTTATTTAATGACTTGTTTACGTTGTTTAAAAAAATGTTAAGAATCAGGAAATGGTCCAATTGAGTTGAAATTTGGTACAAGTGTATATTATTACCTAAGAAATAGGTACACTAAGTTTTGTTTCATAAAAATTAAGGAGCACTGAGCGTGGTCAGTGCTGTATGGGTGACCGCTGAGAATAATACGGATGCATTTACTATCTGAAGACGAGAAAAGCGAGATTAAAGGCATGTTGCAACATAAATTGTGCGAACTGTATTTCTGAGGACGAGTGAAGCGAGTCCGATGTAATTAGGAAAAGTTCCGAGGTACCCCGTACCCGATTTTTACCTTTATGTTACTCTCTATATCACACTTTTTTGTGGAGGCAAAAAAGTTGATCCTCCACAGGAGGAGTCCTGTGGTGGGAACTAATACACTCAAAACCTATTCAAAAGAATTTATTTCACCCATATATTCTTATATTAACTGAGAACGTAACCTGGGATGCGAAGCCTATCTTCCATGGTGTCAAAAGTATAATACTATATATTCCATAACGCTTTAACGACTTTGACGACAGACGCAGCCTGGAAGGCGCCACTTATTTCAACTTGTAAAACCCTTTTAGTTTTCAAGCAAATCATTGCCATACTTAGCTGTAATTTTTTTCTTGTCTCAAATAAACTTAAGATGCATTCTAATCAAGTTAAAGAATGTATTTATTAATGTGATTAAATACATTGTTTATTTTACTCAGCTTTCTTTATTTATCTCCTAGTTCAATTTTAAAATACATTTTGTTCTGCCCGTACGGTACTTATTTTTAATGTATGTAGTTTATATTCCTTTTCTTTTCAAGTTTATTTATCACTTGCTACTAAGGCTATAAAGCAAAGGAATAAAATTATAGTTTCTCATTTCCTTTGTTGTTATCGTGACTATTTTCTCTGACCTACTTTTAATTCTTTTTTTCCATTAATATTTTTGCATTTGTAGGGATTTTCCAAAAATGAGCTTATGAGGATAGTGTCATGAATAGGAGAGATAGTTTTTTGTAAAGGGAAACTCCCTTATCAAGAATATATATAAATATTTATAAAACATTAAAAATAATAATGATAAATAACTTACTGAGAAGATATACGTGTTAAAATCTACAACACCCATATCTTTCACCTCTGTAATTATTATTATTGTTTTAATTAGTAACGTTCACACACACTTTAGATCCGCGTATCGTATAGAGTACGAATCTCTCAATACGGTAATTTAAGCTGTATGAACCATGCGGAGGGGATCCGATCGCATACGCTAGAACTAGGGAGATGGAATCTAAATGGATCTCCCGATACGCTGTTTTTTTGTGTGTGTACCTTTAGAGACGATCGTATTTAACGGATAACCTTCTCGTCGAACTTTTATTTCACTTCATTTAACTTCTGTGTAACCGTTTTTGATCAATAACTTTTGGAATATTATTTTTTTTTAGTGTAACTTTATTCTTAGGCAAAGAAATACAATTTAATTAAATACATTTTTTGTTTTAAACTTCCTTATAACCAAAAGGTGAAGGTTCACTATACAAGACGCCATGTTTTTGGCGGATCAGGTTATCATCGATCGACTAAACAAATACGCTGCAAGACCATGAAGTTAGTTGACGAATTGTATACGTATTCTATACGATCCGCGGATCTAGAGTGTGTGTGAACGTACTAAATGTTTTATTAAATACCATTAGTATTTTCTGTTTTCATTAATTGTATATATATATATATATATATATATATATATATATATATATATTATATAATATATATATATACTTCTATATATATATATATAATATATTATATATATTATATATATAATATATATATATATATATATATATTATTAATATATTCATGCATTTCTAGATTTTTATTTCTAGGTGTTTTTATGGCGCGCGATATAACTTTCCGACGCCAAGTTACAGCTAAGAGGACCAAGACCTCTATTATTCCTTTATTCATAGTTCATTCTATATTTACATTTCCTCATTTATATTGTAGGTACATAGAAAAGTATTGTGTTTGCAAAAAAGTCAGAAACCAGGATGACACCAGAATTATCCGTTTTAGGTCGGATAATATATGAAGACGAGCGAAGCGAGTCCAAAATTGTGTTTTTATATAAATTTAACGACTTGTATATTCTGAGGAAGAGCGAAGCGAGCACGGAGGAGGAAGGATGAGCGTGGCTAATCCGATGTGATGAGAAAAAGTTTGAGGTACCCTGTACCCGATTTTTAGTTTTACTTTAATATTGCCTGAAGTTTTTTCTGTGAACCCTATGAAAACAGAAGTTTCTTTTAATTTTCTTGGTTTTTTTCCTCTTTTTATATTTTAAGTTTTTATTTTTTTCCTTTCTTTTTTGATTTTTTGGCAAGTTAAGCCCCCCACTGTGTTATAAATATTCATGGCTTAGTATACTTCTTTTAGAGTGACAACAAATTTACTTCATTCAGGGTACTCAGGAAAAAGTTTGTAAACTTAAGCTCTGGTTTTAGCCGTTTAAACTCACTTCCTAATTACTTAACACGGATAGACAGGTTGAACGAACTAGGTTTACTTTTTGAAAGAATTTTTACCTCTTTAACTTAAATTTTTATTACTTTCTTTCTTAAGGGTATTTAAAAGTTTAGAAAAAAGTAGCGTTATATATCATTAATATTTGGTTCACGATAACTTTAAAACGCTTTTTTCAGTTCGGGATAAAAATCAATTTCATTAATGTCTCGAACTCTATTGTAGCGTTCAAGAGGGCGGAGGCGTCTTATTATTTTTTTTTAAATTTAAATTATTACCTTTGTTGGTTATTTTAAGTTGTCATCTAGTTTTCGGCGTTAAATATGTATGGTTAAACTTGGTTTTGTGTTAATCATTTGATGATAATTATTAATATATAGAGATAGTTAAAGTTTGTGTTTAACATCTGATGATAATTATACATAGATAGAGATAGTTAAAGTTTGTGTTTAACATCTGATGATAATTATACCTAGATAGAGATAGTTGAAGTTTGTGTTTAACATCTGATGATAATTATACATAGATAGAGATAGTTAAGTTTGTGTTATAACATCTGATGATAATTATACGTATATTGAGATAGTTAAAGTTTGTGTTTAACATCTGATGATAATTATACCTAGATAGAGAAGTTAAAGTTTGTTTTTAACATCTGATGATAATTATACCTAGATAGAGATAGTTAAAGTTTGTTTTTAACATCTGATGATAATTATACATTAATAGAGATAGTTAAAATAAACAAAGAAATTTACACAATCGTATAATTATTTATAATACCAGTGGTATAATCTCTTGGAATAACTAGAGTTTGTGGATCAAATGACAGACTGTACTCTCGGTTTTTATAAACAGTAGTATAGTGTGCGCACAACATAGAGAAGATATACTAGAGGAGGAACACTAGGACACAACTAGGTCTGATACATTATTTTGGGCTCTCAGGGGCTCTGTGTACCACCTCATTGAACCTCCTCTACAAGTTAGTTTAGGATATAATAAATCAATTGTTTCGGCTTCCCGCATATTGTTTGTGTTCTAATTTGTATTTTAAACGTTGCTACTATATAAGAGTCTGTAATTTGTTTGGTTTATTTGATAATATTGATAGTCGATGGTGATCAGGCTACTTTTTCGATGTTTCAAAACTCAATTAGTAGGGCTTCTCTAATAATAATATCTCTATGGCGCACAACCCTTTATTTTAGTTCTTAATATTGCAATCCTTAGCTAAGTAAACAAGCATAGGTAAACAATCTGTCTACTATACATTGTATACATGTCATACAAATTATATTTTTGTGAAGGATATATTTTAGATTTAGTATAAATTAACATATAATTTATTTTAACATATTATTTATTTCTTGTTACTTTAATATAAATATTATTTGTGTGATACATTTACACGTGCATTTTAACATTGTTATTTTTATTGTCTGCTTCTTTATCAATAAATAAACATAATTTTATTGGTTTCTTTTTCAATGTTATCAAAGCTGTCATCAAAAATGTAGTTTATAGCTTCAAAAGAAATTTAAATAATTAATATTTTCAAAGCATAAATCAAAATTTCTTCTATTTTTAAAAGTCCTAAAAGATTTTGAAAAAGTATAAGGGAATGTAATAATCATTATTTTAGAATCCAAATTTGGAAAGTTTTATTGGAGTTAACGCCTACTTATCTTCTGATATTATAATTCTCATAACTTTATTGTCACAGATGTCTGGAAATAACACGATTTGGAGATATTCCAAAATACTTTGTTTTCGAGGGTAAATAACTTCTGGAAAAAATATGTTGAATTTATCTAGGAAATTAAATTCGATTAAAATACATTTATTTTTGCCGTTGATATTTTTAGGTTATTATAACTATTTTCGCGGATATTTAATGGGTTTTTTACAGTTGTTAATTATAAAATTTATAATGTTATTAATTAATAATAGTTTTTACCTATTTTACTCTCTAGAGGGAGGCTTTTGCTTCTCACAAAGAAGTGCCAGGAAAGCTATTATTATTATTATTAGTTTTTACCTAATTTTCTGAGCTAAATCATCTCAGAAACTCTGAGACATTTTTATATAATCATATTTTTTATTTAAAATTGAATTAATACAATTAATAAAATTGGTATTAATACAATTTTGAACTAGAAAATTAAGTTTATAAACATTTTTGTTTTATGCTATATTATTCAAAAACAAATCTACATATTTTTTAAAGTAATATACTTTTACAAATCATTTTCTAGCGATCCAAGAAGAATTGTCTGCGACTCAATTTTGGTCGCGTCCCAAGTGACTTGTTAAAGTCACTCCTTTATACCAGTGCACTGTTATGTATTACGTATATTTATGTATAATTCTTGCTAGTATACAGTATTTATTTTATAAAATAATAACGTTTAAAAACATAAATGAAAAACATTTAGCATTCTAATAAGAAATCCATTTGAACAAAAATGTTTTTGCTAAAAAATAACACATAACACACTATACATCATTTTTAAGCTATTACATTTAATTAAATAATTCTGTTTCACTGCGTGTGGTCTCTTGTTATACACAGGTGCGTGTTAAACATGAAAAAAATATTTTTCTGTTTATAATATTCCGTCGGACAGTGCGTGCTGTATAAATAAATAAACCCTTTGCTCTCTTCCAAGTGCGACGCCTTTCTGGACCAAGAACCCTTTCTGGTGTTTTTCCTCTTTGAAACTCACTTTCCATACATCATTTTAATTAACTCTTTATATTTTTATGTATATTCTTTCTCTTTTATACTTTCAATGTGAGTTTTATACTTTATTAAACAAACCTTTTTTTCTAGTCTAAATATAACTTCTTTAAACTGCGTTATAATTTATGGGTTTGTTTTATGAATGAATCTTTATTTTTCGTCTTTGTTAATATGATATAGTGTTATTTGTTGTATCAAATTTAATTTCAAAAGTTTTTGATTTATTTTTTAAATCCAAAAGGTAAATGTAATATTTTAACCTAAGGTTTATTTTTGACAGGTTTATTATTATTTATTCACCTTAAACAACTATGGACAATTTCGTGTTATTAAATAATATTAAGGGCGCCAGAAATCAATGTGGTGACGAGCTAGCATTGTACCTCGTAGCTTCTCTAGCGCTGTCACTCTACTCACATGTGGCCAGTTACCGTCCTTTCTGCTCTGAATTGCTGTTACTATACAGTCTAAAGCTTGCTTCTCGTGAAAAAACGTATTCAGCATTCTCTATAAAATTGAAAACTAATTAGGCCTGATAATTGAGATTAAAACTTGTCAAATATAGTTAGTCTGCAATACACAAGATTAATGCGTTATTAAGTCATAGTATTGTATATTATACGTGTGTTTTAGATTTTTGCTGAGAAAACGTTATGTATGTGCGGCCGGTAGTCATATATGGTGATATTGCGCATAAACAACATGGAGATAATCACAAAAAATTACTATCTCCAAGACCGGGATATAACCATCTACTGAAAGAAATTATCTAAGATGACTAGATTCTATACGATGAGAGTATAAGAATCGAACTTTGGGCACACCCGCGAAACGGGAGTAAGAAAGTATACAGTTTATTGCCGAGAGGCTTAACAAGTTCGGACTAGAGTAAGCGACGAAACACAGTATATATAGTATGTATTTATTTTTATATTTGCGAAAGTACTAACGCAATACCTTCTATTAAATGAGCGGTCACAGAAGTTATAGGTACAAAATAAGATGTATATATGAAAAAAAGAATTAGAGGGGGGACTATTAGAAAATCATTTTTAGCATGTGAGAACTTAAGTGGTAATAACTAAAATAATATGAGAAAGAATAATTTAGAAAAATTAAAAAACTTATCGCTCTTGACTTGTAAATAGTGAAAAAAATCTAATGTTGGCTATTCTGATTTTTTTTTTAAAAGTCATTTTTAGATTTGAAATCCATCTGTTTTTTTTTTTTGACAAAAATAGTTCATAAAATCAAATTATTTTCTTAGAGGTTAACGAGACACACACAATCTAAGGCTTTATACAGTGTTCCGAACTACTGTCTTAAAACCTTTTGCTAATAGATACGATCTAAAGAGTATGATGTCAACGTCGATATTGTGAGCTCCTGCCCACAGCGCACCTAGTTGCTGAGGAGATATTTCATGTCATTATGTCAGATAATCTCCATATGTGGCGTGGCGATACTTGTACGCAACAACCGAGCGCGGTTTGTTAGAGCAAATAACAGCCCCTGGAACATCTCGACACTACATGGTATGCAGACGACGAAACTTGGGGTCAAGAGAAAACATTGTTACACGATACGAACGAGAGTGTAGTTGACGACTGAATGAATCTTGTGCCGAAGTTCTGTTCGGCGAAAGTAACGAAAAGGTTATACTGGACAAGAGCGCGTTGTCTAACAATTTACTAAAGGAAGATTGTGTGTCTAATAGATTTCTATTGAATCATTCATACACAGACTAATGTAGGTGAGAACATGGGTCGCCAGTCGTGTTTGGGGGTATTAATAATGAACTGAAAACACAAAACAGAGGGATGCTACCTAGTCTGAGAAGCGGTCACTGTATTGCCCCTAATGAATACAATTCAATCTTTGGAGGCACTCTGTGAGAGAAAAATTTTAATACAAATGTGCTATGGCAGCAGTCCGACTAAGTAAGCATTATTAAAAAGAAAAGTGACGAAATGTGTGAGCAAGCTATAGCTAGCCAAGAAGCGAATGTATTTAGAACTCAGAGACCCAAAGTTGAAGACTTTTTGCATAATGTGTCAGTCAGCGAGACACGCACGACAGTTTTCATCAATGGATAAAGTAAGATAAAAACAATGTTTTATCAGCCCCGCAGCGCACCAAAGACAATGTGTATGACCGTGCGTATAGACAGATCCCCTTGGGAAAAAAAAAAAGAGGTGAAGAAAACCAATTGAAGACAAGAAACGACTGATTCTTAACGCGTTATAGTTTCAATGTCGACGTCTGGAGATAAAAGATCTTGTATGCAACTTGGCGAGTAAAATGCGCCATTGTTGTCCCGGTACGTCTCGGCAAAACTCGCATAAATAAAATAGTAACGATACGTAGTAATAAGACGATGAGAGTAACGGAGAGTTAGATATAATAGGAAAAAAAAGTAAATTAATATACATAATATTTATAGATATAATAAAATTACATACTAATATATTATA
>JACMZG010001863.1:37840494-37850494 GCA_018340805.1 Microvelia longipes
ACCTTTATCTTAATCAAAATCAGTTAAAATGTTTATGGAATTATCTCTGTTCTTTAAATTGCAACTGCAGATTGTTTCTTTGAATAAATATGGATTAATTAAATTTTATTACCTACAAGTTTAGACTAAGTTTTTAGCTGATTCTGTGGAATTTTCTATTTTTAACGGAAGCACCGAATTTAGTTAAATCTTTAATTGTTAGGTAAGCAAAGAATTTAGTTTAAAGTTAATTCTTAGGTACCCAAAATTTAGTGAATGTTCATTAGAAAATTATGCTTATGAGGTTGTTCAAATGACAGAAGTGGAGGAGGAATGGGATAGTTATTAACTACTAATTATCTCTCGAAGGCTTTTTCGAATCGAAAAAATCTTGACTCATAATAAGATCATGGGTGAAGTTGACGGTTGCGCCTATCTATTTAAAAAAACTATATTGTTATCATTTCAAGTTACCACGCTATCAAATTTTCTTTTGTAGATATTCCTACCTCCAACCTACTTAGCTAACTATCCCAGTCATTGGGTACAATTAGTAGCTTCCAAGATGTAATGTGCGAGGTGACTGGAAGGGCTCACATAATAAAAATTTGCCAAATACACGGCAAAATGTAATAAATAATAATGATAAAAAACAACTAATACACACAGAATTATTTTGAGCTACCCCTAACTCTTATTTGTTCAAAACATATGCATTCCTTATTTACTAAAAGTCGATTATGCGGGGTATTTCATCACTAAATGATAGAACCAATATGGATCTGCGTCTGCAGGATTAAGCCCATCAGCAATAATTCGTTGTCCAGATTAGTTCTTAACTTTAAAGCTTATCACTTGAGATGGTTCCCACTGGGTGATTTATGTCAATTTTCAGATTATTTTATCTCTTAAAACTATACAGAGATTTCTATTCGTTCAGTACTAGTATACAATTAAAGTTGATATATATTATATTATATCTATTATATATATATATATATATATATTATATTATATATATATATTATATATATTATATTATTTAAAACAATTTAAAGTTTGTTTTATGAGTATTTTCCAATACTGTCTATAATTGTCTCAATAGCTTGACCCACTGCCTAAGAGACATCCTTATTTTACGTTACAGCTGAGAAATTAATATCATAAAGAATTGACTTCCTGGAAAATCAAATGAAAATTTAAAATAAAATAGGAACACAACGTTCCCTTGAGGCAACCCTATGGTTATTTAGACTCCTGATTTATTTTATTCACCTCAAGATTTGATCTTTACAATCGCTTATCTATAATTTAACTAGCTAGTAAGTCATACGTAACGCGCCGTTTTTATCTATCATAAAATTTCCGTAAAAGTAGTTTATGGTCTATCTATATCAAAACCTTAGGTCATGTCTATAAATATAGCTATTATCATTTTAATAACTTCATGTGTTTCATAAACAGACTGTTTATGAACAGTCTGTACAGTCAGTATAGTTATATTTTTCCACACGTACAGATGGAAAAAAATTACAAATAAAAGACTTAAACAAAAATCTCTGAACCTGGAGTTTAAAAAACGGGACCACTATGAAAACTCTTCTTACTTGGCCTGTGCAACAGGGAATAAAGTAAACAAAAATTAATTTATTTATGACTCTTTAAAAATGACTTGATTACGTAATGTCTATTACCAATAATAATTATAATTGTTGGTCAATATTTAGTTTTATTCAAAACTTATCTTCCCCAGTTTGTGACGAGGTTAATAAGGTAAATGCTAAGAAAACGTTATATCGTCATTATTTCAAGTTACCACGCTATCAAGTTTTCTTTTGTAGATATTCCCTACCTCCTTAGTGTCTTAGTGCTACAAGACTAAGACATTTTACACCAATGTAAGCTTTGTGAACATTTGTTTTTAAATAATATTTATGGCTGAAAGTAATGGATTTTCCATTGTTTTATTGTTATCCTTATAACTATATTTCTTTCAAGTGATAGCACAAAAGCTTTGCTACAATATTCAGCGACTAATTTATTTTATAATTGAATTTATTAAAACTAAAAGTTAATTCTTTCATCCCTTTTCAGAATACTTTCATACTTCTGTATAAAATGCATTTTTATAATATTTTCATAAACTGTTTTTCACTTTATCGTTACAATAGAAGAGTGAATACAAAATTAAATTTCAACCCTTATTCTTGCCCTTGTATTGTTGCTTCTGTATAATTTAGATTAGAGGGTAAAGGGATAAATATTGAGCTTGCAGCATCCCTTCCTTCTGCCTGAGTCCTTATCCTTAGCAAAACGATGTCCTGAGGGTATAATAAAGAATACTTTTGTTATATAATAATATATTTTTATATAATATTTTACGAAAAATGTAATTCTTGACTTATCTTTATACTTTGGAGTTTATTGCTTTGCCTGATTAAATTTACTCAAATAAGTTTCTTTTATAGAATTTTTTACTCCCACTTTTTCCTTTTTAATTCTTAAACTTAATGTTTATGTGTATTTATAACTCTGTGTGCAGTAACTCTAAATTAAGCAAAACTCCTTAAAGTAAAATAATTTTCGTTAATACAATGCAGTATGAAGAAGCAGCTACCGTCGATACTGGCTGTTGGGTAAAAATATAGCTGGACCGCTTTCGGCTTAACGCCATCATTAGCTGCTGGGGTAACACTCGGCGAGCCCTTGAAGATGCTCGTAGTGCAAAGATCCTCAGAGGGCTCGTCGTCCTTATTGAGACTATAGAAGTTATTCACTGATATAACTTTATTAGTTGAGTGCTCAAGTGTTGCCCTGCCTGCTGATGAAGGCGTTAAGCTGAAACTGGTCCAGGGATATTCATATCCAACAGCAAGTATGGTGGACTAACTCAGCTTCTAATAGAGATATATGATGGTCATATTTTTAAATCACGCCATAATCTTTGTTATATATATATAATATATATATATATTATATATATATATATATTATATATATATATTATTTGTAATGTATATACAAGATTTTCTTCCTAGATCTTTCTATGAGACAAGATAACTTTTTGAAAGCTTTCTCAGTAGAAATGAAACTTGGTACAAAAATCAAGCTTGATAGTGTCCCGAACCTTATGGATTATGAAATATGTGTGTTGTCATTAACACCATAATTACTCCTCAATCATTTTAAAAAAATAACTAATCTTCACATAGGGTTTAGATCGGGCTGAAATTGTTTACACATGTACTTCTATGTTTATTGATTGACATATATATGTCAATCAAAACAATATGTCATCAATAGTGTAAACAAATAAAGTTTTTCTTCTAATACATTTTAAAAATCGCTTATTGTTATGCAATGTTTTATTGTTTATAAAATCTGTGTGACGTCGAAAACCCACAAAAATGACCCCAAAAACATTTCAAAAAATCACCAATTTTTTCAAAGTGTTTAGTTTAGGCTGAAATTTTTTAATGTGTATGAAAACATATAAAACACGACTATATACTAAAACTAAAGAAAAACTTAACAAATATAAAAGTTCACATTATCGTATATATAGAGATTTGTTGACATTGTTTCTCTTACATTATTTGATAACGTGAACTTTTATATTTGCTGATTTTTCTTTGGTTTTAGTTTATAGTCTTGTTATTTATGTTTAAGGCCCGTATTCAAAGACATTTTCCTTACCTAAACCTAACATTTTCCTTAAGACATCCTTAAGAAAAATCTTAGGTTTAGGTAAGGAAAATGTCTTTGAATACGGGCCTTAATATTTACCCTGATGACGACCAGTATACCTGCTTTAAAGCTCGGCAGCTGTTTTTCAACTATTTTTGGACTACTGTCTTTTCTTAAAACCTTTTTCTCGTCTAAATTTTTGTATAATTCATTAATATCTCTTTATCGTTGTTCATTATTATTAGTGTTGCATATTTAATCTAACGTAAATCTTGATGCAATTATTTTAACTATGAATATAGTTAGAATATAGTTAACTTAGAATATATAATTTGCATGTCTATGTTGGCATAGGAGAAGAGGGCCACGAAGCGGCCCCTACGCTGACCCTCGGTTCTAGTTTTTTCTCGTGTTTAATACTTGAAAAAACACCTCTCGTGAAAATATATGAGTCCTCTATCTATATTTTTAGTTAGGTTGTTAGACTTCATTTTCAACTTGGTATAGCGTTCTATAGTTTCGGACTGTACTTTGAATATTTATGAATCTTTCTTAATTTAACTTATAAAAAATTCAAATACCATTTCATCACTAACACTGGATTGTTTATTCTCTTAATCAATGTCTTGGCTCTTGTTAAGATGTAAAAAATTGATAGCTATCAATAATTACCTATCATAAATTATATCTTATAAAAGAATTATTATTCCTTTATTAAGCTCTAGAAACTATTCTTGATGATATTAATCGGACTTGAATGTTTTTTTTTATTATAAATGGTTAGAAATAATGGAAAGATTAAACAAAGAATAAAATTTATATCACATTATTGAAATAGTAAATATTAGACAAATAAAACTACGGCAGTATAGAAGGAATAACAGAAATAAAGTATGACTTAAAAAAAAAAAAAAAAAAAAAATGTACATTTTTTTATTACCAAATCTTAAAATACTCTTCTTATAATAATAAAAAAAAAAATCATCTTGAAAATACAAATATTTTTTATGTGAGAAAAATTTTTAAAAAATCGGGTACGAGGGGAATCCAATTCGCCAAATTTATATTGCAGCGCAAGTCCTCGGACTCGCTTCGCTCGTCCTCAGATAGCAAATCCATCCGTTTCAGTCTCAGCGGTCATCCAACAGCACTGATGACGCTCAATGCTGCTTAATTTTTATGATTCAACAGAATAAAATCATGGATATACTTGTCGGATTGAAAAGAAACTTAATGTACTTATTTATTAAGTAATGGTATAGTAAGACCAAATTTAAACCACCAAATTTAAACCTAATTTAATTATTTTCTGATTTTTTACAATTTTTTAATAAACTTACACAAGTCATTCAATAAAAGTGTAACTAATACTGATAATAAGATGAAACTTATCACGTATGCTATTCTTATACTTGTCTATATACTTGTAAAATCTCAATCCGATTAATGATTTATGCGTTTTATGATCTTTCGGAATTTTCGCTGAGTCATTATTGCGGATTAATGATGTCATAATGACATTCATTTCTGAATAACACTCAAAGAGACTAATACTAATACTATTAGAGGGAGGATACAACAGTTCTTATCATTCCTTGGGTAGCTAGGTGCCGTAACGGTACATTGGTGACGTCATTTTTTATTTTATATAATAATTACAATTTCACAAAAATATTACATTATTTTTCGACTATTTTGTTTTAAATCAAGTAAAATGAATTTAAAATAAGTTTTAATTATTATCTATTGCATGTATTCTTTAATTTAAATGGTTTAATGTGGCATCACTGAAAAATAAAAATGTCCGCCGTTTGTAGAGGGTGTGCCTTAATAGGGGTTGTAGAGGGGTGGAGGAGTATCTAGTCTCTCTTTGGGAGACCAAAGTAGGGGTAAGTACAGTTAAGGCACCTATGGAAACTGTCTTATTTCCAGACCCCTTATCACTGTGTTAATCTGGTTCTGTACTCCCTCTAATAGTTTTAGGCCCGTATTCAAAGACGTTTTCCTAACATTTTCCTAACACCTAACTTTTTCCTAACATTTTCCTAACATTCTCCTAACATTTTCCTTACGCCTAACTTTTTCCTATCATTTCCCTAACATTCTCCTAACATTTTCCTAACTCCTAACACTCACCTTAGGTTTAAGTAAGGGAAATGTTTTTAAGCCACGAAATTTAAATGATCGTTCCCGTGTTTTAAAAGTCATTTAGAGACTTCGCATGATTTTTTTTAGTAAGAACCTAAGGTAGTTAAGTCAAAAAGTGATACCATTGTAAATAACGTAATATATCGCAAAATATCAATGTTATTAACTTATTACCTGGATACGACACACTTTGTCGTATTAATAACTATCTACATAAATTTACATAATATAAGTTACTATTAATCCACTTACCTTACTATTAGGGAATTTACCCTGAAATTCTTTTAACACCTTCGCCCAAGCCTTTTTCTTTTCTTCGGCCCGCACACAATCAGATTTTTTATTTTCTATGGTCTGTTTGTGGCGGGCTATCGATTCAAAGAGGAAATTCAGTTGGTCTGGTGTGAATAATTTAGCCATTATTATACCAAAATAAATGTACACAAACAAAAATGAATTTGATGACAAAATACGAAATACAAAATTGTGTAAATGATTTAGCAAAATGAAAACAGTGTTGCACTGATTAACAGGTCTTCATTTAGACACCTTTGAATTCGTACAATCTGGTCCACGATCAAACTTGAAACGTTTGATACTGCTTTTTTTATGAAAGCTGTTACAATAATTGAACATTGTATTTGTATTAACTCATCTGTTTACTGAAAACATATATGTAAATAAAGTTTCTAATATATTTAACATTCGCCAAAGCAAGGCCGCATTGTTGTTTATGACAAAGTGTGTCGTAAATCCAGGTAATAAGTTAATAACATTGATATTTTGTGATATATTACGTTACTTACAATGGTATCACTTTTTGACTTAAACTACCTTAGGTTCTTACTAAATAAAATCATGCGAAGCCTCTAAAAGACTTTTAAAACACGATAGGAGAATGTTAGGAAAATGTTAGGAGAATGTTAGGAATATGTCAGAAGAATGTTAGGAGTTAGGAAAATGTTAGGAAAAAGTTAAGAGAATGTTAGGAAAATGTTAGGAAAAAGTTAGGAAAATGTTAGGAAACGTCTTTGAATACGGGCCTTAGTCTTCATCTAGCAATCATATCTCAATGTACCGCTATGAATAATTTTTTATTTTATAATTTGTATTATCTTTAAATTACAAGTGAGTTTTTTGTAACAACCAAAATTTTACAGTCCTTTATTATTCAACCTACCACACAAGTACCTCTCTATTCTTTATATCCATGCTACTTACTCACAATATATTTTCGACTGTGGCAAGCACAGTGCCAACTTTCTCAAACTATTTACTTTACCGCTTGTACTTATTTTAATTATACCGCTTTATTTACTATTTCTTCCTCTATGCACTCTTTATTTCAACATGTTACAATACGTACTCTATTTTATTCCACCAGATTTTTTTTGTAAAAATGTATTAGCGAATGTAGCCTATAAATCATATTGGTAACTAAGGTTGATGGTATTTTTTGCTTTCAGTTATATTGCCTCATGGCGTAATATTTTTTTTCACTCTCCTTTTAAGTTTAAAAATATGTTTTTGCCGTTACCTCGTTCGTTATCTCATACCCCCTAGCACGTTATATAAATATACCTTCTGCAAAAAAAGTGCCTAACATGTTTCAATTTTTTTGGAGCAAGTACATATATCCTTGGGCTTATTTCGAGTCGTTCGGGACTTATATTACTCGAAGCTATTCTATTTTCATGGAATGCGATAAAATTATCTTCAATCTTTTTTTTTAAATTATACTTTCATTACTTCTTCTCTAATATTAGAATGAGATTTTTTCACCTAATTTTTAATAATAACCTAGTTAAATTACATTAAATGTTCCATCATTGGTTTTAGTTTCGATTAATTAAAGAAATAATACCAATTTTTCTCGTTCTAATATAAAACTTTTTTGAAACGTTTATTTGAATTCCTTAGAAATAAGATGTACTCGTATTTTATTATTTAAAGCATGAAAACAAACATTACCTTTATTGAGTTAAATATCATAAGCGAAATGTTCGAGACGTATATTAGAGTTGAGTTTATTGGTAGAGTAAGTAGATTCATCCCCTGACCACGCTCGTTCTCTAGGTATCCGCGATTCAAAGTCCGTAGCAGCGCCACCGTCGCTGATAAGAAAATGATAACGGAAGGGTGATCGATGTTAAAATCCTTATGGGAGTTTTTTGTTTTTTTTTTTATTTGTGACAATTATTTCTTTAAATTTTTTATCAAAGTGCTTTAATTTAATTAATTTTAGGCCGTATGAACTCAGTAGAATCACTATTTTGTTGAAAAATAGGGGTTTAATGGGTTGTCACGAGTATTTAAATTGAGTGATAAGATGGTAAAGATGGTCACATGATGTAGAGGGATTGCTTCTTACCCAAGGAAGCTGGTAAAAAGGGCTTAAAAGTTGTTTCTTCTTGCCTCCTGTTGTATAATAAGTGGTGCCCCTACATCCTACGAGTGATTAAGTTGACCAGAATTTGATATTTTAGTTAGAAAATTCTGAAATCATCTCCTTCCCAGCCTAGGATAAGATATTTTCTTTTCTTTTCCATAGATATACATAAGTCTTATTTTACGAGGAATATGTATTTTTTTTAGATGAAATTGAGCACCAGTGGAGTCGTTCATTATGGGTGAAAGAAAAGAGTCTCTCTACAAAAATATTTTACTGGCAAAAATTTTAAAATATTGTTGTGGAGAGACTCTTTTCTTTCACCCATATGTATTTTTGCCTATATTTTAAAAATTTGACGGAGTTTACAACCAATTGTACATATTTGAGTTTTCGGAATGCTTATTGCTGTGTGTGAATAGGAACTTACTTTAGGGCTTATATGTCATTATACTTTAAAATCAATTCTTCGACTCCTTTTAGTCGAAGCATTTATAACAATGTATTAATATAGAAATCCTCTTTGAGCATCTGTCGAGTTAAGTTTAACCTTCAACATTTATTCTTGACTTGACTTTGGCAATATTTATATATATTTTTTTTTTTTTTTTTTTTTTTTTTTTTTAGTTGAAAAGAGGTTTTTGTAAATATGAATTAAAATTAATGAGTTGCTTGTTATTATGTTGGTTAGATCAAAAATAGTTTGTATGTAATAACTTATACATGTAGTGAAAGGAATAAAAAGTGCAATATACCTGCTCTGAATGAATAAATGCAATGAAGAGATTAATTTTAATGTATTTATGCTATATGTTGAATGAATAATTTACATAAAGAACTTAACCTGGAACGTATAGGTATGTGTACTTGAAGATAACATTACCTGTCCTTACCCGATGCTAAAGTCGATACCATAGCATCAGGCGGTTTAAATTCCATCCTTTGACACCACGGAGGTCTGGGGTTCACATCCCAGGTTACGCCCTTAGTTTATATATGATTATTGTTACAATAAACTTGCGCCAACTTAAGAAAACTCTTCTTTGCCAATAAAGAACTTGCTTAAAAAATGTAAGCCTTTGAGCATAACGGTTCCCACCATCAACAAAGATTGTTCCCGAAGGGATTATCCCTGATATGCTGTATAGCTCTAAACAGGCATCATCATTTAAGTATTTATTTATTTATCTATCTATTTATTCTTTATTTGTAAGTCCCCACCTTTAAAAAAAAACCACCTCCCACTTTCCTTGACCCATGTGTTATAAGTAAGTTTTTCCTTTGGGGAATTCCTAATAAATACATACTATAATACTTAAATAATGATCATAATAAATATTACAATATTTAATACCATAATTTTTACAATGTAATAATTATAGATTTTTAATACATTCCATTGATAAAACTTACAATAAATGTTTACATTTATTTATTTAAAATTCAAAATTAATCGAACTTTAAAAATTTAAGTAACATAGAGTTTATTAATTTCGTCTGTTATTTTGCTATGATTACTTCTTGCTATTAATTTTTAATCTTTCATTACTTTCTTTTTCAGTTTTTCCATTTTAGTTTAATTAAGTAGGATGGTAAAGCGAAGCTAAAGCTTCTTTGGAAAACACTTTTGGCCAATATTTTTCTGTTTTTTTTCTACAATCTCAAAATTAATATTTTAGATCTTTAACGCAGATAATATTTTAGATTTTCAAAAATATGAACATTTTTCATTAAACAAAAAATCTTAATTAAGTTTTGTTAACTTTTATTACAGGTATTATTAATTAGTTTTTACTC
>JACMZG010001863.1:37855494-38001701 GCA_018340805.1 Microvelia longipes
TCCCTGAGGGAAACCCTACAAATTTAAAAACCTACCTCTGTTTCCTTTGAGTTGAGAACTAAATTGATGTCTAAAACCACTCTCTCTGAAACTCTCCGTCAATTTATATTTTCTTCTCGTCTTCACTTACTATAAATATTTAGTGCAAAGAAATATAATTTATTGTTTTTTTGTGTGAAATTTTAAAACAACACCTGAGCTGAGTGATAAATTAGATTTCTAAATTATTGCTCTTTCAAAATATTCTGAACTGCGGAGAAAAAATTTGTAAAAAAACAATTATCCCTTCACCAACAATCAACTATATTTCCGATGCTGGCTTTCTACTGATAACGGCCATCATCAGTGCCTACCAACAGCCTATAAATATCAAAACAAAACAGTCAAAAGTTTAAATTTAAAACCAATTTTTGGTTTTTTATGTATTTATTTGTAAAAATTAATTTTATTGTGTTTTCTTTTGTTCTAGGTGAGTAACATACATTTCCTGTATTTTATGATCTTAAAATTGTAAGTTACATCAATTTATACTTTCTAATTTCTTGTCTCCAAGTTATTATTTATATGAGAGTTCCTATTTTTTATTGAAAATTTATGAAAAAATCAGAAATGTGGTGCCATTAGAATGGCGCCAAATTTTGTGAACGTATCATTCATACCGGTGAAAAGTGTCCAGTGTTGTTACATTTATCAATGTAGAATGAGAAGTGAGTTCCTGAGATTAATATCAAAAATTGAAACAAATTTGTTTTACCCAATCTCATCTTAAAGACTCTGATAACATCAAAGTCTTCACGTCAAAAAATGACCGAACCCCTATCATCATCAACTTAGTTATCATCATTAGTAACGTCCTAATCGTGTCAAAGTCATTATCAATGAATATTCATATAAAATTATGCTTAGGATCAAGCTGATAGAATTTATAAGGTGATTCAATTAGAGCGCTCAAATGAATGAAATAATTTTTTTTGGTTATAGTCCGAAATTGACGTCATTGCAGGAATAAATAGTAGGTTTTTAATGTTGTTCGCCCATACCGACTCCTGTAATGACGTCACACGTCGTTCAGAAAAACTCCAGGTTATAACCTCCCAATGCGTTTGATTTGTTTACATCGAATTGAATCACCTTATAAATTTCTAACATTTTGGCTTAGGATATAGTTCGCATGACAGAATTTTTATTTTGATTTTGCCTGACACCCATATCAAAACTTAAAATTACAACAGACTATAGTAGCACAGTATAATCGTGAACACTCATGATTACAATTTTACGCGAGAAATATGTTTTAAGATTTTCAATAATCATGTCGTCGACATGTTAAACTTCTTGGTGGGGCTCTAAAACCTGTTTTATTTTGCGAATTTTTGTTAAAAAAATATTTTTTAATAATAATAATAATTAGGAAAAGTAATAATGAAGACAGCAGTCCGAGTTTTGTTAGATTAATTTATTTCATCAGAGCTTTCGCACAAGCGATGCTTGGCATCCTCAGTGAATCTAATAACAAGTAAACAAAACCATAAACCAATTACAAAATAACAGAAGTGAAAAAACTACATACCAAACAAGGTAAAAACATTTCAAAATAAATGCAAGTTAATAGTAAAATAATCATAGTTCAAACTTACAATAAGTAATATAGTAGCAACACCACATATGTAAAACAACAGTTAAGAGAATCATATCAAAAGTTAATATTAAAAAAGTGAGTAAAACATAAAAACATTACAACAATTAAGAAAAAAAAATGTTTTTTAAAAACAAGAAACAGCTGATATATTATTAGATTCACTGAGGATGCCAAGCATCGCTTGTGCGAAAGCTCTGATGAAATAAATTAATCTAATAAAACTCTAACTGCAGTCTTCATTATTACTTTGACAATAAACCTTAATCATTATTTTTTTTATTTAATAAATTAAATTTTATAATAAATTATTGATCGAAACATTTTGATGCAAATTCATCCAACGGAAATATTTTTAACGTATATATTTAATTAGGTTGTAAGGATAGTTAATTAACTGTTATTTAAATTAAGAAAACTTTTTTAAAAGAAAAGGGTAGAGTAATTTCCTTAAAATTAGCTGGTTTCTGTTAAAAAGAAAATGTTTGAATTAAAAAATGGTGTTTTTATGTGTTATGTATGTCATCAATTAATTCGGAAAGTTAGAAAAGTTTTTTAGTTATAAAAACGATTTTGTGTACTTTAGAAGTTTCCAAATTAGCAAATAAAATTTTTGATTATATTTTTCATGCATATTGTATTTTTAGTTAGTAAATTTGTCTTGTTATTTGATTTATTTAAATTAAAGCTGGATATTTTTAGGGATGGAGAAGGGGTGCAGACTTTAGATGTTATGAGATAAAATAAAAGCAAGTGGGTTAGGTCTTAAGAGTATAAATACAACCTAGGTATTATTAGTTTGTGTACATTTCAAAGGGGAGGTTGTTAACTAAGGATTATCTTTAGTGTAAACAGGACATAGATCCTGCCCCATGCGATGGATGAATTAAAATGGCTAAATCCTCTTATAAACTCAGGAAGCTATAAGATAAACCCTGTATAATGAAAACCTGTCATGCTGGTCTAATCATGGGTTGATATCACAAGATAAACTTAATAAATAAGTAAAATCTAATGTTCTTTCTTAGAACATTTAGAACGCAACTTTATTAGAGGTTTTACATCATGTTTACATTAATAAAGCTAATATTAATATAATTATGCCTACAGTAAAATTTTGCACTTAATCAAACAATGCTAGAACAAGTTCATCCAGTGTATATCATCAGTTATAAATAGACGCGTTAAAAGTCTCTATATAAATAATGTAACGGAACTCGACCGTAAATGTGACTGAACTCGATCATGTATGTGACAGAACTCGACCATAAATGTGACTAAACTCAATCATGTATGTGCCAGAACTTGATCGTGTATGTGACAGAACTCGATCATGTTTGTGACAGAACTCGATCATGTATGTGACAGAACTCGATCATGTATGTGACAGAACTCGACCGTAAATGTGGCTGAACTCGACCGTAAATGTGACTGAACTCGATCTTGTATGTGACAGACCTCGATCATGTATGTGACAGAACTCTACCGTAAATGTGACTGAACTCGATCTTGTATGGTACAGAACTCGACCGTAAATGCGACTGAAGTCGATCATGTATGTGACAGAACTCGATCATGTATGTGACGGAACTCGACCATAAATGTGACGAAACTTGATCATGTATGTGACGGAACTCGACCATAAATGTGACTGAACTCGATCATGTATGTGACGGAACTCGACCATAAATGTGACTGAACTCGATCATTCATGTGACGAAACTCGATCATAAATGTGACTGATCTCGACCATTTATGTGACGAAACTTGATCATGTATGTGACGGAACTCAGCCATCCCTTTTGGCCTAAAATTGCCTCTTAACGAAACTCGACCATAAATGTGACGAAACTTGATCATGTATGTGACGGAACTCGGCCATCCCTTTTGGCCTAAACTTGCCTCTTGACGGAACTATAGACAGTCAATATAGTCAAGTCATTGTGGAGCCTTAGTCAAAACCGAACTCTTTATTTTTCATTTAGGCTTTGTGTATAGGTTGATTTTTTCATGTCTTAGAACATTATTCGTACAGCATCTATTCATTCTTTAAATTAAAAAAATATTAAATTTTTCTTATGGTCCCAATTTATTTTTATTGCAGCTACATAATATTAATCATCAGACCAAATTGGTAATTAATCAGATATGAATCGTTGATAATTTTATAAATTTATGATGTCCGTACTAGTCCGTATTAACTTGGGTAATTAAGTTGCCCTTGAGTCGTGTTTGCGGTCGGATATATAATTATAGCTTTTGTCTTTAGCCATATCTCTACTTGTTTAATTGGCTCAGACAGTTAGTGCCAATTAGTAGCTTGTATTTTATTGACCACAGACATGTTTATGTGATGTTATATTTATAAATTAGCTAATTCCGTACATGTTGTATTTACTTTGTATATTGTTATAATAATATTATTAGTAATTGCCCTATCATTTATATGTTAAGACAAATCCATGTTTTATTGTTCCTCAAAATTTAGACACGGGAAATAAAATAAACATATTTATTTTTTTCGGGCGGCTGTAAATAGGCACGTTACATTATCAAAGAAATAAGAGAATTTGTTTTTTACCGTTTGCAACCGTTTCGTATTTTTTTAATGTCTACGACAATACAAGAGTTCTTTACTGACGCTGTTAAAGTTTTTCAAATGTCCACTAGGTGAGCGCTAGTAGTTTACTGCAATTTATAATATTACCTTCTTCGTTCTTCTTACTTTTTTACTTAACCTCAATTATACCGTAGGTATATGGGAAAAGTATTGAGTTTGCGAAAAAATCCGAAACCGGGATATTATCTGAATTGTAATCTGAAGTGTGAATATGCTGTTTCAGGTGTTTAAAGTCCTACAAAGCGGTTGTTACAAACTTGTCTGTCTATATGTGTGTGTGTGTGTGTGTCTGTTATCACGGTAGGTCCCTAAGTCTTTATGCTAGAGAGGAGAAGCTTAGTAAAAAAATCAGTCTATAGGTGTAATTATGCTATTCGAAAACAACATTTTTTATGGCGTCATTAAACCGCAGTAATAAACAAAAGTACGAAGAATCATAAAACGTGGAAACATGATGCGATCGGATTGAAATTTAGCACGCATGAAGCCATGTATAAGACTAACATATGTGCTAAGTTTCATCTAATCATCTGCATTAATTTACGTTTTATCATATGACTTGTGTTCGTATTTATAAAAATGATAAAAAATCGGAAAATAATCCAATTAAGTTGAATTTGCTATACAAGTGTAAATAACTTTACATAATATATAAAAACACTGCGTTTCGTTTCAATTCAACAAGTATGTCTATGATTTTTGGTGGATCATAAAAGTTTAGCAGCATCGAGCTCGAGTGTGGACGTGGACAGTGCCTGGATGGGTAACCGCTGGGAATAAAACGGATGTGTTTATTATATATTCAAGTCCGAAGACGTTTTGCAGTATGAAGTTAGCTAATTTTATATTCTGAGGACGAGCGAAACGAGTCCCAAGTTGGGAGGATGAGCGTAGCGAATGCAAAGTGTCGGTTTTAACAATATATATCCATAATTATGATAAAACTTCGGTTCCGGATATTTTAGTTGAAAACAATACTTCTTCTATTATCCTATACGGTATTAGGAAAAGTAAAAATGGTTTATTTTTAATCTATGGAAGTTATCCTCTATGTATTAAATCAATACAGTTTGTCAAGCAGGCTTCTCTTTTTCCCTGTTGTATTATAAATGTTTGTCCTGTATTGTTTCAATGTCAGACTAAGAGATAAAATATGTGTTTGGTGGGTTAACCTAGGCACGGGTTGATTTGAAATGTTTCTTTAGCTTGTTTTCACTGTCCTATTTGGAAAATAACAATTTTCAAATTTCCTTTGAAATACGTGTTTCCTTGCTTAAGCTTTGGTTTTTGCTTCGAAACCTAAGCGGTAGCATTTGGACCTAGCAAGTAAAAATGACTTGTTAGGTCATTTTTACTTTTCCTCATTTATAACGAAGGTAAATAGGAAAATTATTGTGTTTGCTAAAAAAATCTGAAACCGGGATGTCACTGAAATTATCTGTTTCAGGTGTTTTCAGACCTCCTGAGTGGTTTTCTCAAAGTTGTCTGTCTGTATGTGTGTGTGTGGGTGCGTGTCTGTTATAATCGTAGCTCCTAGTGTTTTCATGCTACATAGTTGAAAAGTTGTACAAAAATCAGTCTACTGCTCTAGTTGTGCTATTTGGAAAATATTTTTTTATGACGTCATTAAACTGCAATAATAACTCAATCATAAAACGTAGAAAAATGATGCGATCCAATTGCGATTTTGCACGCATGTAGCCATGTATAAGAATAACATGTTAACATTAAGCAAAAAATGGATTGTTAAGCACGAAAACATGCACCCTAATGAAAATTCGCCGGACATGCGGCCTACTGCACAAGATTTTTTTAACATATTCTTGATAATTTTTTCTAACGTTGTCCCTAAATACAATTGAACATCCCTGTGAAAAGAGAAGCATTAGAAACTGCAATCCTTCATCCTCCCTCATAAATATAGCTGACGTAAAAGCGGAATAACAGAATTTTCAAGATTTCATATTGATGCGTAGCAGCCCTATGTCGCCGCAGGGTCTCCGATCTTCCGATTGATTTAGCCTCTGCTTCATTTCGCCAGAAACCATTTTCCCTTTTCAAAGCTTAAAGAAATTGTGAAAGAAATTGACTTTTCTTCTAGTTTGTTCGAAATGCGTTTTCTTCCCTTATTTCTTTTACGAGATTATCTTGGTGAAAACCTCTTGGATCTCCCTTGAGGCTTGTTTCGATTGACTCTGGAGAAAACTCGCCAATTCAACGACCTTTATACAGGTTAAACTGAGTTAAAAAGAGTTGATTTCGATATTATAAAGGTTATTTCTATTTTTATAACTCTAGTCAAGTCTGTCCAATTCAATAATATTTGTATTCATTTTTGATTTATCGTTCTATTTACCAAACCTTTTCCTATATTTTCTGAGATATATTTTACTGTCACAATATTATCAAATTGTATCTATAGCGACACAAAATAAGGTAATTTATTTCTCAATTCCAGATTTGCAAAAATATCTTTCTATAAAAAGCAAAAAGCAATTTAAAAACTAAAAGTTAAATAGCTACAGAATTATACTACTTGTTTTTTTTTGTCGTGCGCCTAAAAACAGTTAAAAGATTAATATTTAAGCCGTCAAAGGTTAAAAATTTAAAAGTCCAATTTTTCAAGATGTCAACAAATATAACTATGAAATTATAATTACAATTCCAGAACTTTTTGATGGAAGGATTTTAAACTTTTTGATGAATCAGCAAATTATGCTAACACGGTCTTAAATGTTATCTTTCGGGTAGCACAACTAGAGCTGAAGTCTGATTTTTGTGCCAAGTTTTAACTAGCTGGCATAAACAAACACAGAGTCATATGTGGCACACACACAAAGACAAACAGGATTATGGAACTCGTGGAACATTTTAAAAGTGCCTGAAACAAGCAATCTTAATGAAACCTCATAATAATTATTTCGTGTTTAATTTCGGTTTCGAATTTTTGAGGGTAAACATTTTGGAACAAAGCTGGCTATTGTTCCAATAAAAATAATAATAATGGAAAAATAATATTTATTCACTGTAGTAATTTGTAAATCATCTAAAGCTACTGCATTAGATTGAGCTAATTCAATAACAACTATGCTTAAGGAATACTTTTATGACTTCTCCGTTATGAAGTCATAAATAATCTTACAGCGTTGTTGGCGGCGTTCTAAAAAGTTATATTATTATGAAATGATCATTTATTATGAATTTTGACTTTATATAGAAGTCATTAGATTCAGTAACAGTATATTATTGTGGTAAGATTGCACTTAGATGCATCTATGAGCGAGTTATTTTCATTTACTGTTACTCCATCTGCTATTACTGCAATACCCGTAGGATATACGCCCCTGTAATAGAGGTACACTGTACCTAAGAAGTCATTAGGACTTAGAGGTTGAAATATAGTCGAATTTTGTATGACCAACTTGGGTCAAATTAAGGCTTAATATATAAATTTAGTCGATTTTACTTTGAGTGATCGAATTGGGTCATTGGTCATTCTTATAATTATCTGAAGGTTGGCCAAAAATTGTAAATAAAAATGAGTGTCATAATATTACCTGCATAATAAGAGTCAGTTTTGTTATCAAAGGAAATTAAACAATTTTCTTTCTACCAAGCACTTTATTTTGTATTGTTTCGTTTATAATATTTGTTAATTCTAGTTAATATTTGTTTATTTTATAGGGTTGTATTTGTTATTTGTTGTGTTTGTTGTATAGTTCATTTCATGTAATATTAACAATGCATAGTTATTGTAATATAGATATGATTCTGGCGCGGAGGTCCGCAAGCCGGGTTAATTTTCTTTAAAATGCGCAAGAAAGCTCACGAATTTTCGTAAGCAAGAAACCTTGCGAATCTAAATTTTTCTTAAGTTTTTGATACATATTTAATAACCTAAGCCTAAGCAATAGCGTCTTGTTATTTAGCAACTTTTTATTTGTTTCGAATTTTCAAATAAATTGGATTGATAAGCAAGAAAGCGCATACTTCTTATATATGTATATATATATATAATATGTATATATATATATATATATATATATATATATATATATATATATATATATATATATATATATATATATATATATATGCATTATGTATGTGTTTGTGTGGTGTGTGTATACATTACATATACGAAACTTTATACATATAAAGTTTCTTTCGTGGTTGGGGACCTATAATAAGGTTTTTGGACACACTCCCGGCCTCTCCCCCAGCCGAGCTATCTCATTAGTTTTTTTTTCAAAGAAAATGAGCTAAAATTTGATGTAACGTTTTAGCAATGCATAGTTATATTTGATCTACTGTTAAATAACGTAATATTGATTGCCGCATTCCAAAATGCAAGAGACCGGTTTACAAATCATTTCGATCCGTGAGAAGACTTTTGAATGACTACAGCGTCCTTGAGGAGAAGATGTTAAACTTGTTCGGGCTATTTTTTCAATGCAATTGACGTATATATCCTAATTGACACTTGCTACTTGTTAAGTTTTACTTTATATCCTATGTAATAAGAGTTTTTACGAGATAAGAATATTCTATACTTAGAGTTTAGGCTGTTCAGATAAAAATAATAAATTACAGTAATTGTGATTGGCTAATAATTTTACGTAACTGTAACTATCGTAACCTGCTACATAATCCAATCTCTGTTTGCTACAAATGGAACTGTCATGCCTGCCGTAACTATCGTAATTCTATTACTATCGTGAATGCTGTATCTATCGAAACCTGCTACATAATCCAAACTCTGTTTGCTACAAATGTAACTGTCATGCCTGCCGTAACTATCGTTACGTTAAGTATCGTAAACCTGTAACTATCGTAATTCTATAAATATCGTGAATGCTGTAACTATCGTAACTTGCTACATAATCCAATCTAATTTTGCTTCAAATGTAACTATCATGCCTGCTGTAACTATCGTAAAGTATCGTAAACCTGTAACTATCTTAATGCTTTAGCTATCGTGAATGCTGTGACTATCGTAACCTGCTACATAATCCAATCTCTGTTTGCTTCAAATGCATCTTATCATTTATATGTTCTTACTTCATGATAAAATTATAAATCTTCAATACAATAGAGGTTACAGTTGAATTAGTACACTTCCTGTCTAATCTAAAGATATCTATAAGTTGTTTTCGATTTAAAGTCATTTCGCTACAGAGACGTTTCTATTAATAAATAACCATTAACGTAGAAAGAAAGTAATTTAGCTCCATAGTAACAAATTAAACTTAAATAATCTACTTGTACTTGATGGTGGCTTCTACCTTTCTTTTGATGGTGGCTTAATTATGGTTGTCTGGTAGTAATTGGTAATTTTAAAGCCTGACTTGATTTGTTACTACTAAGTGAGAAGATAAACTGACAATCAATAATTATTTAGATACCTCTAAGAAATGGGCATAAAATTTGAACTCAGTGATTGATTTTATGGTTATTAGTTATTATAACCTACAGTGACTACTTCCACTTCATTATTAATAATCTGCCTGGCATGATTTACAGCTTCTATGGATATCTTAAAAAATATGTTAGAATATATTTTTAAATATATATTTTATAAAATATAGCTTACAGGGTGAGACACATACATCGTCTTGAATAACTTTGTATCTAAAAGAGCTATAGACAAAAAATTGGTATCCACCCAGACTAAGTCGACTACTTGGAGAACAAATAAGTTATTACATTCTGGGTAATCGTCTCCCTAGTATGGCAATCAGACTGCCAAAGTGTGTTTTTCTACGATAACTTTTAAATTTCAAATTGGAGCATACCATTATATGTTTCAATTTAAAACCTACTGTATTTCCTTAACAATCCAATACCAATATCATTAATTTCCGCTATATCAATATATCGTTTGACATACAAAACTACTTTACCCAATATGAATATCTTAATTTTGGTACCCTGAAGTAGCTATGTTAAAATTAAAAAGGCTATATTTACTGCAAGTTGAAGAAGCAATCGAAGAATCAGCTACCGTCGATACTTGCTGTCAACGGCAAGTATCGACGGTAGCTGATTCTTCGATTACCCTGAAGTACATCACCCCTACTAACTCTGCTTCTAATAGAGCTATCGCCAAAACATTGCTATCTGCCCCCATTAAGTCGACTACCTGGAGTTTAAATAAGCAATATTAGTATTGGATTGTTAAGCAAATAGTGTAGTTTTTAAATTCATTCATATTAAGGTATGCTCCAATTTAAAATTAAAAAGTTATCGTTGAGAACACTTTGGCGATCTGATTGCCATACTAGGAAGACGATTACCAAAAATGTAATTGCTAAACTTCAATCGACTTTGTGGGGGTAGAACCAATTTGGCGCTTTTATTAAAAGCAACATTTGTTTATGTTCACCAAAAATTAATTTTCATCAAAACTAACTAACGAGATTATTCCCTAAATATTTTATTCAAAATCCGACCATCGCCTTCAAAAATCTGCCTTCAAAAAAGCAGGGGTAATAAAATTTGTACAGACAAAGACAAACTGGCACACAGGTGGACACGATTTCTTATGACGATAGAAGCATGAACAAACTTTTATTAAGTCAGTGCGAAAAGTTTAAAGTTGCCTAAATTCAAATGAAGAAAGTGCGGAGCTACAGGTACAGAAATGGAAAAGTTTAAAAAAGTCATCGATGTAGTCTATACATATTATGTATATTTTAAAAGAGAGGGCCCTACAAGAATTTGTACATGATAAATACAATTTTCGTTGACCTTACACATTTATTGAAATATAAATATATACATGAAACAATCTTATTCTAGCTTATATACTTATAATATATGAAGTATAGAAACAAAAGAGATCATTCAAGAATTTAGTTATGATCCTATTTTTAATTAATTAAAAAAAAAAGAATTACTTTCTATACTTTTGTCTATGTTATACTACGCATCTATTGAGTCATTTTGATGATGCTTTTCGAAAAAAGGTCTAAATTTAACTTCTTTTAGAAGTTTGTAATTTTCTTGGTATTTTTAGAGGTAGTATTTTATTTACGGCTACTTGATGTTTCCGGATCCTTTAGGCGGCACTTGACGGCACTCGAGCCCCTTCATGTGAGGACTTCTTTATGGTACCTTGTCGTAAAACACTGACCCATCAAAACCACATTGCTTTTTGAAAACCCTCGCCCAACATTTCACCATGTTTCCTTTAGGCTTTATAAGATTGATAGCTCGACATGAAAACCAGATGTGCTTCCCTGAAGGTATTTGAAAGTTTTAGACCTATTTTGTACTTAAAAACTTTTTTGCTCATTATGCGAAATAGCCATTATTTTTTAAAGAAATGTCTTCTCGCGTAGTTTAAAAGGCTTCTGTTTTCTAAAGTAAAACTGAAGACAACTATTTGGAACCTTCATAAATCTTTGATTTGGTTTAGTAATGGGCCTGTACCTTTTACTCTTAACTTCCAGTTAAAAAAATCTGTTTCTAACCTCTTATGTAGCTATCGAGTACTTAGTTCCTTTAGCCATGTTTTTTACTCAAAAAATTCTTAAAACCAACCTTCCTCTCATAATCTGGCCACCAATACCAATTAGCTGCTTTTGTTTATTAACCTCTGTTTTAGAATCTCCGGTAAAAGCGGTTGTACTCTTCTTAATAACCCTTAAAAAGGGTTTTCAGTTTCATTATGTTGCAGCAAATGTTTGAGCTAATAAACTTTAACTGGGGCTGTGAAATAACTAAGAATTTTGAAAAACGAATATGACGCATAAAGGAATTTTTCTGATCTGGACATGGTCATTCTTACATCGACGTTGTATGAGATAGAGACATGGGAGCAAACTTACCTTCCTATGGTTATAGCAAAAAAGTCACGAAACTCAGGTTGTTTTACAACGATAAATCGAGTTTCTCTTCATCTCTTTTTGCTTATCGTTGCTATCGTGTCTTTCGTGATTTTATTTACCTTTCTTGTGCTTGTCGTGATCTTTATTTATTTACCTTTGTGCTTGGTCGTGTTGTATTTACTTCTTTGGTGCTTGTCGTGATTTTATTTCTTGGTGCTGTTGTCGTGATTTTAATTTACCTTGTTGGTGCTTGTCTGATTTATTACTGGTGTGGTGATTGTGGTGTTGTTTATTTACCTTTGGTGCTTGTCGTGAATTTATTTACTTTGTGCTGTCGTGATTTTATTTACATTTTGGTGCTTGTCGTGGATTTCTTTTAGGTGCTTGTTGTAGATTTTATTTACTTGGGCTGTTGTTGTGTTTTATTTACCTTTGGTGCTTGTCGTGATTTTATTTACCTTTGGTGCTTGCTGAGTCAATTATATTAAAATATTTAAAAAATGTATTACTTTTTACTATCTGTAAAATAATTCTTAAATAAACAAAGCAACAGGAAACATCGGGAGTAACTTTTCCTCTAATTTAGGACCCAGTATTTTGTGATTTGATTTGTGATATTCTCTATTTTTTGTTTGATGTGATTTGGTTATTCGACCAATCGACTTAGTGAGTCATCCTCTTCATTCAAGATCCTTGGGGGAAACAAGCACTAAATGAAACCAGTAAACATTGCAAGTATTAAAATTTCTTATTCATTTTCACTTCTTCGCTTTAAGAATATTACGCATAACGTTTAAAAAAAGCTACCAGTCAAATATGGTTACTAAACAAGTTAAGATTATTCACTGCTAATTGTCTTATGTGTACTAATTTTCAAATTTTGTTTTGCAACTATTTTGCCACTGTAATTATAATTTAGTACTACGTTTACATGTTTAAAATATTAGGATTAGAGTCTAACCGAGATTTTTCCGCGTTTTTATTAATTTTCGAAGATTTTGCTGAGTCATTACTGATGGTTAATGACGGCTTAAAAAATATTTTTCAAATAGCACAACTAGACCTAATGATTAATTTTTGGACCAAGTTGTAACTCTTCTGCTTAAATACGCTGGGAGCGATGATAACAGACACACACAAACATTTTTGTTGTGAAAACCACTTCCGGTAACATCCCGGTTTCGGATTTTCGTATTTCCCTACGCTTTCATGGAGGAAAAGCAAACAGTACTATGTAATAATATTGTAATGAAGCTGATGGGTGCGATCTAACTAGACTGATAATAGTTTTGTTCATATTTATTTAATATCTTGCTGAACTTTATTTTTGTTTTTATATCGTCCCAGCTATTAAATTGAAAGTAAAATTGTTTCTCTTATAACGTCATAAAACCTTAGACAATTAAGGTATCTGTTTTCTATTTTTGTCTTTCCGTTAATTCTATTTAATCATAATCATTGAAAGGTTAGAGTTAACCAAAATAGACTTGTGTTTTGCTAAAGGGGTTGTTTTAAAGTTAATCAACGCCAATAGGTTCATAAACCAAAGAACTGTGTAATCTAATGTCAAGTGGATGGGCAGTTCTATGTCATATCACTGTTATCGTATTCAACCAATCGCATTATTTTTTCGCTTTACTGGCACTGTCATTTATTCTTTATTTGGTTGATTATTTGTTGAGAAAATGCCGTTTTAGTTAAAATTACTGTTAAATGGACCTCACAAGCGCAATTTTCTATTTGAACAATGTAGTCATTTAAAAAATTCGAAAATTTTTTAAGGACCTCTGATGAACACGCTACATTTTTGTTGACATATTTTAAGAGAAACAAGCTCTTGCCTCTTATTACAGTTTCCTTGAAATTAACCACTACCATATACTTACCCTCATTGGTAAAGTTTTTTATCCCCTGTGATGGATGCTCTTAATCCTCCCCCGAGGGTGCTGTCAGCCTTACAGCGCCGGTTTTACGTTACCACCCTCTCCCTTCCTCCGTTAATGGATAATTCCTGTTTTGCAATTTCCTGGGTGATTAACTTTTTTACTGTTAAAGGATGGGGTAACAGTTTGTATCGAGTTAACGGAAATTAATTATGGAGATAAAATGAGAAAAATTGTCATCATTTTGAGCTTAATAGCTGAGTTTACCCGCACTCCCTTTCTGCTCTTATGTGTTCTTTATTTTTCTATAATATTAAGTTACCATATTTTAGCATAATGTATGCAGACTTAATGTATTTGTAATTTTCAAGAACTTTATAAGTTCTCATTGGTTATTCACATATCACTACGTGGTACTAAAATTGAAGGAGACAGAAACACTAGAATATACTGCAATTTCGTTTACATTCTCAAACTTTTTAGTTCCATATTTTTTACTTTTTGCTGATTTTTTTATTAGGAAAAGAAAGAAAACAAAGAAATCCACTTTGAGCAAAATTTAAAAAAATGTCAATGAGTTCGTGGTCATAGAGTATGGCGCGGGAAAAAGATTTTCGTGTTTAGTCAGTCTCCTTTGAAATTGACGATTTCAAGACTTAAAGGTTAAAATTAATTTCAGCTGCATCACTAGATGGGCATCTGTTGTAGTTGACTTGTGAAAATTGGATACGGGGCACATTGGTGCTTTTTCTCTCCTTATCGCATTCGCCAGCTTAGCTTATTCTACACTTTGGACTTCTTTTTTATAAAATATATATTTCGTTTCTCTTTAGATAGCAGTCGATTATTAAAAGTAACGTTTTACCTTTAAATATATTGATTTTGTTATTTACTTTGAAGGGATAACTCTTTTTGCCGTGCAGTCTAGTTCAATGTTCTTTTTGCTTACGAATAGAATTATTAAATTTTCTACTTTCTTTGTATTTTTTACTTATAAGAGGTAAAATATTCTCTTGTTGCTATGGATACGTTATCAAACTTTACTCAAACCCAGTGTGTAAACAAACTGCGGTCTAGGTTGAAGCCTGGTGTGGGTGTTTGTGGACAAAGGGGTCTCGTCCAAAACATTCGAGAGGGTTGTCCTTCCAAGGGTCATAATTCCCTTCTGATCCCAACTCGCTCTATTTTATATCGAAAGAACTTTTCAGTTTTTAGAGGGAAATAACCCGTCTTATGAAAAAAAGTCAAAAAGCGAAAACCGAAATAGATCGTCTTTTTTTGTAAAGGTTTTTTTTTAGTTTTGAGGTCACGTATAACCTTTTCTCTGATAAGAACAAAAACCAAATAGGCCAAAAAACTTACCTAAACAAACAATGCGACAGACCTCATCCTCACCTTTATACCCGAATACTTTTTCATGTCTTTCTTTTAATTTTACTGTTACATGTTTGTTTAAAGAAATAACAGTTTTACAATTTTTAATTATCGAAAACTTTTTTTTTAAATTTTCAATTCAAAGACCTTGCTTTATGAAATGTACGGTACGCTAATAATGCTTAGTAAATAAGTACACTAAGTTTCGTTTCATTATGACAAGTATATCCATGATTTTTGTTGGGTCATAAAAATTAAGCAGCATTGAGCGTGTTCAGTGCTGTATGGGTGACCTCTGAGAATAAAACGGATGCATTTACTATTTTAGGACGAGCGAAGCGAGTCAGAAGACATGTTGCAGTATAAATTTGGCGAATTGTATATTCTGAGGACAAGCGAAGCGAGACCGAAGCAGGGAGGATGAGCGTAGCGAATCCGATGTGATAAGGAAAAGTTCTGACGTACCCCGTACCCGATTTTTTGTACCTATTTTTATAGATTTTATTTATTGCGTGAAATATAGTCTATGAAATGAAGACTATTCTTGAAACACTTTGATTGTATAGCTTCGTGCATGATCGCAACCAAATGATTTAACGGGACATCCTTCAACAAACTATGCGTCGTAGAATTTTCTTCCGTGTGAAACTGCATTTTCTTTTCATCTAACCTGTTATCCGCCCACAAGAATGAAGGAAGTGTCTAGTTATGTCTCCGTAACTAATCACAAAATATTGCCTTTTCCTATCAAGAGGATATTATTTTCCTACCGCACCTGGTATTTACTACTAGTTTGTTTTATTTTTGCTATTTTCTTCTTTCCCTTCTCTTTTATCACGTATTCTGTTGTTATCAATTTGAAAAGGAAGCTTCGAGTCTTAACAAGCATCTTGGTTTTGTCAGTATGAAAGGTAACATTGAAAGATATTTGACACACACGTTTTAGCAAGTAAGCTTTTAGTAAAGTTTTTCCTTGCTGAGTTGTCTCAATTTTCATCTTTATTGAACCGTTCTACTTAACCTTTCATTTGTGGAGTGTTAAGTAAGTATGGTATTACGAGGTGTTTTATTTCTTTTCCTTCCCCTTTACTCGGCGCTTCACAAGGCTAAATTAACTAAATTGGGAATTGCAAATACTACTAACTTGGTCATTAAAAAAATATTTTTTTAAATTTTTTAGGTTTTTTAAAAATTTTAAAAAATTTTTCTTAATTGTGAAATTTTTAGGTTAGTTACTAAAAAAACAAATGATGCTCGAGCATACTATGATGAACACTAAAGATGTACATTAGTGGATACTACATTAGTCGAAATTGCCTTTTAAATCATACTTATTATGGCTAGATTTGAAAGGTATGTCAAATCAAACATTTTGATTCTCAAAGGCATTATAGACTTTGAATAACATTGAAATTGGTCCTAAAAATTTAAAATAAGTTAATTTCAAGACACCCTTTTAGAAATTTAGATCGGGGTTATTTAGATGGCTTTAATGGTGGATTTTGCTACTCTTTTAATCCCTAAAATAAATGTAAAATTATAAAAGGAGCTACATAATATACTTTAGGTTTGATCATCCAATCAAGAGGTTATTATTGCGATGATGAATATTACCTAAGAGGTTGCAAATAAGTGATATAATCATGTTGTAATCATGATTTAATGATTACAAACGCTTAGCAACCTTCTAATATCAAATAGATTTTTATCATCAGAACTTCTAATACGATGTCTCATGCGCTTAACCAACGTTTTGAAGATTATCAAATATATTGGGTCTGTTTCACAAAATATTCTCTACAACAAATTTCTAACTCATAAAACGACATATTAGAGTTAATTAATTAAAATTAAACCAACTAGAGTAGAAAATCGATTAGAGCTTGCTGATGTAATCAGATGTCTATTCTGGTTGGTTCCAATTGACTTATTAAAAAAAAAACATCTCTGAAAATAATTTAGAATAAATCGGGTACGGGGTAGCTCGGCAGTTTTCCTCATCACATCGTATTCGCTACGCTCATCCTCTCTGATTAGGACTGGCTTCGCTCGCCTCAGATAGCAAATCCATCCGTTTCATTCTAAGCGGTCACCCATAAGCACTGACCATGCTCAATGCTGCTTAACTTTTATGATCTAACAAAAATTATAGATATAATTGTATTAAAACGAAACTTGGTGTGCTTATTTAATACGTAAAGAGTATACTTGTACGAAATTTCAACTTAATTAGATCTATTCTTGATTTTTTAAATTTTTTTAAAGAACGCCTACAAGTCATTTGATAAAAATTGAACTAATGCTAATAATAAGATGAAACTTGTACATGGCTACATGCGTGCCAAAATAGACTATAGACAATTTATAAATATGTATAAAATAAAGAAATATTCATATGTAAATATATAAGTAATTAAAAATAAAGTTTTCCATCGATTCCTTTCCTTATACCTAACAGTGCGTTTAGTACTTAAGAGTGCACTACTAAAAGTGTACACACTAAATAGTGCGTTTGGAGCACGCACAAGAAAAAAAAATGTGTGCCAAAACTTAATCAGCATAATGTTTCCACGTTTTTGATGTTTTTGATGATGTTTCGAAATTTTTGATGAGTCTTTATAGCACAACTACACCAGCAGATTGATTTTTCTACAAGTTTTAACTTTCTAGCAGGAAAGACAGTAGATACATTTGTTTTATTCCAGCGGTTACCCATCCAGGCCCTGCCCTTGCTCGATTATTGTGGGTTAATGACGTCATAAAAATATTTCTGTATACCATAACTAGACCTAAAGATTGATTTTATAATGACATATAAACACACACACATGCAGACAGTTACTTTGTGAAAACATTTTAGAAGGTCTTAAAAAATCTGAAACGGATAATTCAAATGACATCGCGGTTTCGGATTTTTTTTGCAAACACAATACTTTTCCTATACAGTATAAACGAAGAAATGCAAAAAAATAACTCGATTTATTTATTTGAATATTATTAAAATTGAAAAATTTTAATAATACTCTAACCATCTTTTGCAAATATTAATCATATTAATTTATAAAGTTCATATGACTACTTCTATAAATATCTCTTCATCTTCTTTTATCTTTTATTCTTTAAAAAACGTTTCTTTTGTTAGAATTGAGTAATGCCACATCTTTATCTTATACATTTTTGTTAAAATATTTGTCTCACCTTTGTCAGTTTTCTAACTTCTTTTGTTTTATTTTTAAATAAATATTGGACGAAAAAACAAAAAAGTTTAAGACAACAATACGTAAAATGTCACACTCATGTGTTAAAATTAAACAGTTACATTCTGAAAACTTCCTTACGTTCTCGACAATTTTTTTGTCAAAACGGATTAAATATAACGTTTAAAAAAGATTTTAAATAATTATCTCTCTGTTGCTTTACCGTTTGTTAAATGTTAAAAGTAAAGAATAAACGAAGTTATCTCAAAGCAAATGAATATGAGATGCTACGTAAATTTATTTAATTTAAAAATCTTTGCTTTAGCCGCAAATTTAATATTTAATTTTGTTTTGAAGAGATAGGGTATTGTATTAAGTTAGAGTTAAGAATATTTTCATTTATGAAAACTTTTGTTGTTTGAGAGTCTTTATTATATTTTGATTCTTGTTTAGGTTTTCATTTTTCCTCGATCTACTTACTAATGCAAAATTGTTGAAGTCTTTTAACTTTTTTTAGGGAATTTTAGAGCATTAAAAGTATTGCTTCAAAATTATTCCAACACAACACATAGAATTATTACCTGAAAAATAATTTATACAATCTAATAAGAAATAAAGTAAAATAAATTACTGCTATATATTAATATATAACTGCTGGTAACTTCTATTGTATCTTCTATAGAATATAAAATTTACGATTTTATGACCAATAGATCTTACCTTACAGTTTGCCTGAATTATTAATTTTATAAAAACAATACTCGCATAAAGTTAAATTTTGTGTATGATGTTGCTCCTCGTAAATTTGGCTATTGATTTTCTCGGATCAACTCTGTTGAAGCAGTACTTGAAATTTATGAATTTGTTGACGTGACAGTGACAAGGATTAGGGTTTGGCCCTGAGAAGGCTATTTTAGAGTTGGATTCTGCAGCTGAAATCCTCTCAGTCCCAAACCATCTAGTATTCACAGCTTTCAACTTTTCCCCAGTTTATAAGCAGAGTTTCCCAACTTGCGTAATCCTTCAACCGTTTCACTTCCTTGTAGTTCTCTAAATATTAACTTATATTGTAACCACATCAAACCATGTATACCTAATATTTTGTCGTATAAAACTTCTTTTAAATAATAATAAATGTGTTCTGAAAATTCGATTAAAATCATAAGGTATTTGTACTTTTTAGATTTAAATCTAACTGGTATTAATTATGCGTTTAGGTTTTCGTCGCTGCACGTTTATTAATAAAAAAGCCAGCTTTCAACCGTTAGCGGTCATCATCAGCTCTTGAAGAGCTATAACTTGTTAATCAGTTGCCAAAACCTGTCCGTCCGGAGTCGATATGACCACTCTAAATGACTAAAAAGTCGAATAAAACCGTGAAAAATTACAGTAAGCCAAAATAACGGTAAAATATTTGAGTAGGATATTGTGTTCAATGTTTTTTTGAGATGTCGAATCGAACAAAATCAGTCTAAAGTCGATACGACCTTTTTAAGTGACACAATGGTGGTAAATCATCGTATAACCTAGAATCCGAACACCTAAACAACATATGTTGAGTAGGGTGTCGTTTTCCATTTTTTTGGGGTGCTGAATCCAATATAACGGAGTCGATAAGACTACACAAGTTATTAAATAATAATACAAGGTTCTTTGCATGATACAATCTTATATTCTCGCATATAATATCCTTAAGTGATATTTTATGATGTTAAATCGCTAAAAACAACAATGTTTGACTCGCTAATGGTTTTATCTACTACCTTTTTTCCCGGCAATGATGATGACCGTTAACGTCTGAAAGCTGGCTATGTAATCATAGAAAAAACATGATTAAATAGCAATTATTTATTTTTGTTGTTTAATCCTTCATGGATTTCGTCATATCCTACAAATTGTCGTTTGTTTTATTACTCATAGAAGCAATTAGTGCCCGGTTATGTAACGAGTTTTTACAATTATTACGATTATCGGGTTTCTAATCGTTTATATAACGAAGCACGACAATGTATTGCTATTGAATAGTTTAAAATTTTGCTTACAGAAGCGAAGCCGTGGTAGGTAATTTATAATTTGACAACAGTGTTGTTGCATACAATATTTTCTCTAATAACGGTTTATGGACACGACCAAAAAAAAATCGAAGAAACTGTTTTGCTCCAAACTTCTTTTGATCTATTGACTAGAAACTAATTTTGAGCAAACAAAAAATTGTTTAAAACCCGTTAAAAACGTTTGAGATTCCGACTTAAAAAAATATAAAATATATCTCCAAATAACTTCTTTTGACCTAAACGAACAATGAGCGAATAATTAATTTTTATTTGGTTGCACCTCCATTGAAGTTTAGGGAAAAAATAATATTTTCTATCGTATAATTACTAAAATAGTGAAATGCCGAAAGCAGTATTACATATCAGTAAACGTGGTGAGTTGTCATGTATTGTTGAGAAAAAGTGTTAATATTGTTTCGTCATAGTGCAGCAACGTACGCATTTAGTTGTGAACTGTTACACCATATTTAATACATCTTTTCAAAGCAAGACTTGTTTTCAATCTTACCAACCGTGTGATACATTGCTCTTATCAGTAACTGTTAAGAGATAACAATGTTTATTAAGTGGATTCATAACATAAAACATTAGATATTCCAGATGGCTTTTTATGACTTCGACAGTGCCATAAAAATACACGTTTCTCGTTTTTATTTTTAAAAAGTTTATTACTATAAATGCACACTTAAGATAATTTTTACTGTGGTGCTGAATTCTTAAAGTAGGATTGAGTTAAATAAAATGTAAAAATCCAATCGTTTTCTAAGGTACCTTTTTTTAAACATTTTTAAACTAGAAGTGACTTTAACAGGCAAGTCAAGCCTATAACTGGCCGCGACGAGGTTAAAATGCTCACGGAGATATCTTTCGCGCCTAAGTTCATCACTTGATGAAAATTCGCTGAATACATAGCAAAATGAATACATGCCATTTATTACAATGGTAAAAATCATTACATAATGCAAAACAACAATCAATCACAAGACACTTCTTTTGAGCAGATCCAAGGCCCGCGAAGCGGCAAGAGACTGGAGGTCCCTGTTTTATTTTATGTATTTTTTATTCTTCTTTCATTTATAATTCTTCTTTCTTCACTCATAATTCTTATATATCTTTCTACTGTAACTACTTTTATTCAAGTTCCATAATAAATCACGATAAAAATTAATCATTTTTGCTGATTTCTAAAGACTAGCTAGCTAAAATATGTATTAGCTTTATTTTACACTTTGAAGATAGGCTCATTTAAGTTTAAATAAATGTAAAAGTTAAATATCTTTTTTAAAAAATTAGTCCAAAAAATATTTTCAATTTAGTGTCAGTTGTGAAAAGTTTTATTTACCAAAAGAGACTTGAGATTGGACCAAGTTTAATCGAGGAGATTTTTCCATTTCAATTTCTGAATAGCTCTTAAGAATTGAAATTAAGAAAGCTTTTTAGGGGTCGGATATTAAACTAAAAATCTCTAAGTTTTATTTAATTTGGAAAATACTTTTTTTTAAAGTCATCTTATATCTTGAATCTTGAAGATATTGCAAGTGCACCAGAGATTTAAAAAAATTAAAACAGGTTTTAGAATATAGAAGACTTTTTTATCTTTCAAGTTTTTCATATTTTTTTTTAATCAGTTAATCATTTTGATCTTATCTTCTTTTCTTTTTCAAACTGAAAATACTTAACTAAATTAAATTTAGGAAATTCAATTAAGACTTTTTTTGTCATCGTCAGTTCTTATTGCCATCAGTTTATTAGGAAAGTGTTGTATTTACCCCTAAAATTTGACATTAATATAACTAGAATAATTTTGTTTTAAATTTTCATTTATTTTGCCATGAAAACAACTAATTTATACCAACCATAATTTTGTATACACTGACTATACACAGTCTATATACTGGAAATACAGTGTGTATACTGTATATTCAGTACACAGTGTGTGTATTGTATACGAGTATACATACAGTGTTTAAGTATACACAGTGTATACAGATGTGTATTCTATAATACGTAAACTGAAGCATATTTGCAATAAAAAAATTCGAGTACCGGGTACCTCGGAATCCCCAGCACATCGGATTCGCTACGCTAATCCTCCCTGTTTTGAAATCTCTTCGCTCGTCTTTAGAATATACAATTTGCCAAATTTATTCTGCTATACTTATTCGGACTAGCTTCGCTCGTCCTCAGGTATAGTAATTACTTTAGTCCTATTTCCAATGTCTTAAAACCGACATTGTTACTACTTACAAACCATTCAGGATGTATAAAACCTGAAACGGATTATTCCAATGAGATCTCGGTTTCGGATATTTGTCAAACACCATACTTTCCCTATATACCTACTGTTCAAATGAAGATAAGTGATAATATCGCTTTGATAAATAATATCGTTTAAAATTATGCTATAAATCGTTGAACATAGCCAAGTTTTATGTCAGCATGTTATTTTGCTAATAGATAAAGGTATCAACGCTTAACTTACCAATATGTTGGTTTAGTTTTAGTTAACAGAAATTACGAACAAACTACTGTGTTGAGTGGGGCAAGTAGATCAAAATCTATGTTAAAAATTATGATTTCTCCTGTATGCTACGATTAGAAGAAATTACAGGAAGTAGCCAACACATCTGTGTGTGAGTTATATTTGTAAAACTCTTAAAACCCTTGCAAAATATTATATTTCGAGTTTTAAATTAAGAAAGTAAAGAAATAGTCGGACTTCATCCGCTGATATAGGAAATGCCATTGAAGATGAAGTAATTATACGTAATAAAACCCGTAAACGAAACGTCCGGTATTAAAAATGGATTTGATCCCTACAACAAAAAAATCAAGAGAATATCGGCAGTCTTTATACAGTAAAGTAATTATGACGTCTCATGTTATTTTACATAAAAACATACTTTAACAGATTTATGGTTAGAAAATACTGTGATTTACTGCGACATCTGCTTTGTTAGGACTAGACAGCTGTTTTGTGATGTCAACTTCAGCTGCGTTGTATGCTTTTTGAAGAAGAAATATTAAAGTGTAAATATATTTGATTACCTCATGATCTGAATTATGATAACAGTATTAATATTGAAACAAAGTTTATATCATTTGATACTACCGAGTTTTGCAAAACATGAATAGTTGAAAGTTTATTTAATGTTATTGCAAACCAATAAAAAAGCCAACATGCATATTCTTGTTTTTAACGAAATAGTAAAAATACGAATATTTACCTGAGGAGTTAGTTGGTTTCAAAGGCGAAACTAAGGGAGGTAATTGCGACGGGAAAATAGCATTTTACTACAAGCAAAATCCATGAGCAAGTTATTTTGCTAATTGATACAGGTATCAACGCTTAACCTACCAATATATTGGTTTAGTTTTAGTTAACAGCAATTACGAACAAACTACTGTGTTGAGTTGGGCAAGAAGACCAAAATCTATGTTAAAAATTATGATTTCTCCTGTATGCTACGATTAGAAGAAATTGCAGGAAGTAGCCAACACATTGCTACTCTTAGTTTGCTCTTGTAGCATGGTGCATACAAGATTTTATCTCCAGACGTTGACGTCTTTTAATTATTATATTCTTTTGTTTGTTATTGACGACTTAACTTAATGTCACATCGCACTCTGTATAGTTAAGTCTAACTCATCAGAGCGCCGATACAGTTAAACTCTCTCTGCTCTTCACTTAAAATTTCTAAAAATAAAAAGTGTAGTACTTATCAAAGATGAGTGGTGTTACTCTTACCTTTATTATGCTTGACATGCAAATCTAGGAATGTAAATATCTAGAATGTAAATAAATAGTATAGCACTTTTGTTTACATTGTCTGCAACATGTTTGCGAAAATCGATTGTATCAAATGATATAAACAGACGACCGTTTGTAGTGACTACATAGCGAATTTCAAAAGAAATACGCTAATCAGATCATTGCGTATCTTTAATAAGATCATGAAAGAGGTAATCAGCTTTTTAATGTTTCAAACTTTTTAAAAAAAAAAAAAAAATATACATATATATATATATATATATATATATATATATATATATATATTATATATATATAATATATATATATAAAACAATACGGTGAATGTCATTAATGCGCTATCCCTAATATATATATATATATAATATATATATATATAATATATATATATATATATATATATATATACTCCAAAATACATATGTATAGGAAATCAAAGCTCACTAAACTTTTGATTTAATTACCATCCAGTTATTTCAATGTATAATTTAACGTTTTCAAATTATAAATCTTCATATTGTTACACAAAATGACATTACAAAAAGAATATAGAGAATAAATCAGTATGAATACTCATTAAATTCTAATCACCGTACAAAATCAAGGAAAAATTCATTAATATTACTTTGTGTCCGATAATTCACATATAATTAGTCTTTGAAATTATTAATTTCATGCAGCAAACTTATTAATTCATTTCAGTATATTATCAACCTGTAATAGATTTCACATTGTTTAATAATAATTTTAATGTAAAATTGTTTTTAACGTTCTCATTAGTTATTGATATATTTTAATCATGAAGTTATTATTTACAATATTTTCAATTCCTTTTTGAATACATTAAAGTAGTTATATTTGTGCGTTATTGTTTATGAACTTGGTTTTGTTTGTTCTTTTGCTTTACTTGTTTTTACTCTTATCAATTTATACCGTCTTTATGTGGGAAGGTAATGTGTTTGCTCTTAAATTCCGAAAGATTTAGGGTTTTTTGAGCATCTTGAAGGTTATAACCTTAGAATAATACTAATATAGAAGGAGCATATGACTGTAAACACAATGTAATTCTACTGATAACACGAAAGCCGGTTGACTGGATGTTTTAAGTAGGACTACTACCCTATCAACAAAACATTATTTTAAATATGTGTCGTTAATATCTATTAATGAAGGAAGATCGTAAAGAACAAATATAATAGCTTAAAATACTTGCTGAGTGTTTAATAAAACCGGTCATAGATGGCAAATGGGTAGCGGAATACAAGAATCTACATTTAGTCGACGAAGACTACTTTTAATATAATTTTAATTAAAAACGTAAAACTACAATTTAAAATGCTTAAAATATTGTAATGCACCGATATTTATATTAGTATTTTATGATTAACCAATCATTAATTAATAGTTGAACATAATAATTCAGCAACCGGAAGTATTGCCAACTTTTTTATAAGAAAATTGTATATTGTTTTGGTGGCAGCAGTACTTAAGACTACCAGTGAACCGCCTTTCGTGTTATCAGTAGTGCTACTTTTATTTATAGTATTATTCTAAGGTTATAACCAAGCTGTATCTGCGTTACCTGTTATCATCGTACCTCTAGATGTTTTTATACCAGGTAAAACGTCGTAAAAAAGTCACTCTATTGGTTTAGTGGTGTTTTCTGGAAAATATTTTTGTCATTGACCGTCATTAAATTTACCATACATTTCAAAAATTCATAAATCTCAAATTATTGTATTGAGTTTAAAATTGGAGTGCGTGTATAGTCCTCCTGTCCAACAAAGTAAAGCAAACATCTGAGTTCCGCGAGAAAAAGGTTCTTTCCGGCATAGAGATATTATTACTAGAGGGGCCGTTTAGTCGAATTTCGTAACATCGAAAAAGTAATCTGACCATCTCCGTCTTTAAATATAATCAAAATAAACATAGCAAAATGACAGTAACTCATATTGTAGAACGTTTAAAATACCCCTCAAAACACATACGAAGTGCGGGAAGCCAAAACCAATTGATTTATTTTAACCTTAACTCACACTTGGAGGAGGTTTCAATGAGGTTACACAGATCCCCAGTTTGATGTTTCATGCATAGGTTATGCCTCCTCTAGTGATATATCTTTATGCTTTCCGGACCCCCTATTCGCGATTCAAAGTCCGTAGCAGCGCCAATACCGTCGCTGATAAGAAATTGATAACGAAAGGGTGATCATTTTTAAATCCTTTTGAGGTGTTTTGGTTTTTCTTCTTTGTGTCGATTATTTTTTTTTTAATAAATTTAATTAATTTAAGGGGTGTATGAACACAGTAGAATCAGTCTTTTATTGAAAAATAGGGTTTTAATAGGTTGTCACGAGTATTTAGATAGAGTGATAAGAAATTTACAATATAAATTAAGAAATATTCATATTCTAAGACGAACAAAGTGAGTCCGAAATTGAGAGGCTGATTATAGCAAATCCGAGAAGAAAAGGAAAAGTTTCAATGGCCTATCGTTTTTTGAGAAAGCGTTAAAGCCAGTTTTCGACTCCTAAGCATTTAATGCACATTTTTAAGATATTTTTCTCTATTTACATTAATGGAGGCCTAAAAATTGTTTTATTGAGCAATAACGCACGATTTATCGCTGTAACCGGTCTTCATGAGTAACCTTATTGCTCTTTTGCGAAAATAAACCTTTCTAGAATAAATATACGTTATATTTATGAACTCGGTAAATAGTATTAAGATTCATTGCTACGAAATTTAACCAAATTTATTGGTTCTCGTTTTTCATTATACATTTTTTACAAGTTTTATCTGTAAAAATTTTACATTATTATCTGCATATTATGAATCGATCCTAGGATAGATGTAAGGAAGAGTGGAACCACTTGTTCAAATTCATGTATCAGGGTCAAGTTGACCATGTTTTAGGGTCACGGTAATGGTATGGAAGGTGTGTAACTATAATAACAATATATAACTATATCAATATATTACAATAACAATATATAACTATAAAATATATTTAACAATGATTCTTTTAATTTAAAGTTTATCCTAAACAATACACGGATTAATATAAGAACCCAAATCTCTCCACATATAATATTTATTGACAGAGCCAGCTTTCAACCTGATTGAAAGCTGGCTCTGTCAATAAGTATTATATGTGGAGGGACTTAGGTGTTTTATTAATATACTCTATACTTAACTTGCGCTTCTTCTTTTTAGCGAATTTCTTTGGAAATTCGCCTAATGGGATAGGCGTCATGGCGGAATTTGGGACCTCGGACCACGACACAAATCCGTTTCAGAGGTCCCTAATGACGAAAAAATAAGTTTCGCGAGACTTTTATATATATAATATATATATATATATATATATATATATATATATATATATATATATATATATATAACATATGTATTCTAGACACTTTCTTGTAAACACTCTATCTTTCGAACGATTAATATTTTTTAACCAAACTTGGTACAAAAATCAACTTTCGGGAGGACACGAACCCTATTGAAAACCAGGTTTATGTGACGTCATTAACCCGGTTTGCTGAGTCAGCGAAATTTTCAAAAAATCGGCAAAATTTAGGGTTAATATTTTTTGCCGCAAAAAAGGTCATTATTTATGTTTTTTGAGACGCTGAATCGAATGAAACCGGTCCGAAGTCGATACGACCACTCTAAGTGACCAAAAAGTCCACAAAACCATTGTAAATTACTAAAAACCAAAATTACGGTCGTTGAAAAATAAATTTCGAGTAGGGTGTCGTTTTCAATGTTTTTTGGGCCTCTGAGTTGAATGCCAGTGGTCCGGAGTAAATACGACCACTCAAACGCTGGGTACCTGGGTTCACATCCTGGAAGGGTCTATAATTTTTTATCGTTTTTTTTTACTTAATATAAGTTTACAACTAGAAAATAATTCTGGCGCGGTGGTCCGCATGTCGGGCGAATTTCCTTTGGATGCGTGTTTCCGTGCTTTTTACACTATGTAAGTTTACAACTACTAAATAAATAATTCCGGCGCGGTGGTCCGCTGTCGGGCGAATTTCATTTAAAATGCGTGTTTCCGTGCTAAAACAACCCATTCTTGCTTAAGGTTCTGGTTCATGCTTTAGAACCTAAGCAGTTACTCAATTGTCAAGCACTGCTCGTAACTCATTTTGTCTGTATTTTCCAAAGGAAATGCGCTAAAACCTTTAAAGATAACTGACTAAGCTTAAAGATAAGTAACTAAGCTTTAAACTAGTGCAAATAATAGTGCGTACTTCTAACTTTAGAGGCATAGTTTTGTACAACCAACTGGATAATTATGCGCATTTTCTTTGGAAAATACAGACAAAATGAGTTACGAGCAGTGCTTGACAATTGAGTAACTGCTTAGGTTCTAAAGCATGAACCAGAACCTTAAGCAAGAAATGGGTTGTTTAGCACGGAAACACGCATTTTAAATGAAATTCGCCCGACAGCGGACCACCGCGCCGGAATTATTTATTTAGTAGTTGTAAACTTACATAGTGTAAAAAGCACGGAAACACGCATCCAAAGGAAATTCGCCCGACATGCGGACCACCGCGCCAGAATTTTCTTATAATACACGGATATTTAGGATTATAAATTTATAAATAAACTAACAGAGGATTTTGTTTCTATAACAACTATTTAGCCTACAGTAAATAAAAATAAAACTACAGTGGCAATTGTTTTGTATAATCACTTAATTACTTATTCCTCTTAAAGGTGATTCGAAAGTTCGAATCAATATCGAAGATAAAAAAATCTTAGAATTTCCATTAAATGCTCAATTTTTATTCTTAATTTTATGGTCATAATGACTTTAATAATAATAATAATAATACCCGTTTAGAGCCTTGCGGCCCATCAGGGATAACTCCTGCGGGAACCACCTCTAGTGGTTGTGGCAACCGTTGGCTTAAAGTGTAATCTAAAGTTGGCGAAAAGATATTTGAACAATAATCTTATATTAACTGAGAGCGTAACCTTGGATGCGAACCCCAGACCTCCGTAGTGTCAAAGGTCAGTTTAAAGTCATAATGACTTTAGTGCTTAAAATATGAGCACGTTCTCAGATTGTGAATGCATCCGTTTCATTCCCAGCGGTCATTCATCCAGTCACTGTCCACGCTCAATACTGCTTAACTTTTATGATCCAACCAAAATCATAGATGTACTTGGTGCATTGAAATGAAACGGAGTGTTCTTATTTATTCTGTAAAGGTATACATTTGTACTAAATTTCAACTTAATTGAATAATTTTCCTTTTTTTAAGAACGTACTCAAGTAATTTGATACAAATTGAACTACTGCTGATAATGAGATAAAATTCGGCCCATATATCATTCTTATACATGGCTATATGCATACTTAATCTCAAAGTGATCGCAAAAATTTTCCGCGTTTTATGATTTTTTCGAAATTTTTGTTGAGTCATTATTTCAGGTTAATGAAGTCTGAAAAAAATATTTTCCCGATAGCACAACTACACCTATTGTCTGATTTTTGTTCAAAGTTTCAACTCTCTATCATAAATACACTAGGAGCCACGATGATAACAGCCACACATTCCGGTTTCAGATTTTTTGGAAACTCAATATACCTAAAAAAATTTGTGAAAGGTTTCCTGAATATTGTAAAATTTAGACAACTTTGTCTTGTAATTTTGGTTTGAACAGAATTAATATATACTTAGTTAAGTCACGACTTTATTATCTTTTTTACTTTTTCTCGTTTATACCGTAGGTATATAGGAAAAGTATTCTGAGGACGAGCGGAGCTAGTCCGAAGTAGGGAGGATAAGCGAAGCGAATATGATGTGATGAGGAAAAGTTTTAGGCATCCCGCACCCGATTTTTATTTTTAGTTTTATTTTTTTTCTTAATCTAACATTTTATTCCTTCAGATTTAACTTTTTAAAAATACAAATAAATCAAATTGAAAAAATAAACCCAAATTACAAAAATAGAAAACTTAACTTACCTAATAAAATTAAAAGTAAATAAAAATAAAATACCTAACTTACCTTATAAATTGCTTAACTATGTGTAAAATATTATATATTAAAAAATTACATGCTTATACTTAAATAAAAGACATAGTACTAAACATGAGTACTTGCACATAGCATAGAACGTAAAAATAAGTTTAAAGTGACAAAAATATTTAGAATCTGCGCTTACCTATTGAAAGTATTTTATATATCTAAATTAATATTAATTTTTGTGAAATATACATGCCCTCGAATTATCTGCACTATTTTAACTCTCCTACTTATATATACTGATACCAATGTTTGTATTCTTTTGTTTGTATGTTTATATTGATTTATTTTTTAAAATACTTTTCTTTATAAATATTATACTTTTAGTAGATCTCTACGTAGAAATTAAAGCCTATAAACCATTATGCAGCAGATCCAACAGTTAGATCAGATAGAAACTGTAGTGGGGATGAGTAACTCAGTTCACTCTGGTAGATACATACTAAACAATAATGGTCTTAACATTTATCACATGAACATTCGCAGTAATCCAATATGCCTAAATATATATATATATTATATATATATATATATATATTATATATATATATTATATATATATATATATATATATATATTATATTTATAAATATATATATATGTATATATATATATTATATATATATATATATATATTATATATTAAACATAAATATATATATATATATATATATGTACGAGCCACTTCGGGTAGCTCGTATTAGGGAGGTGGTTCAATAGATAAATTAAATGAAAATTTCGCTTACCGAAAATGGCGTTCGTGATGCGCTGAGAGGGCCCTCTGCTTCTGATTTCCTGTTCGCACTGCCCGTAAATTGCACACGAGTTCAACGGTATTTTTGGTATCAAAATTTCGGTAAAAATTATAAAAAACTTCATTAAAATAGACGAAAGTAAATGCCGGTGGGCGAGAAGAAAAACATAGTACACAGTCTGCTTGACAAGGGTCACGGAAGCAACTAACTAGAAAACCACGCACCACGCGTGTTCTAGCGGGGAAACTCCGCCCTCTCCAGTATGATTGGCGGGTCCTATAGGAAAAAAGGAAACAGCGCGAAATGTAAACATTGGCGCCAACATAACCGCCCACCTAAATTTTGAAAAATAACTGAAAATTTAAACTTCTGAAAAGAAAAAAGAACTTGAAGAACTATGTACAACTGGAAGAAAGGTTCTATTACTGCGACGGAAGAAGAAGAAGTTTGTTGACCGGCCGAACGTAGGTACTGTTTCCTGACCGAACGGTGACAACACGAACTGTTCCATCTGCACCTGGATGAACCTGTAAAACCCGACCGATAGGCCAAGACAGAGGAGAAGTCTTCATGCTCTGCATGTACACTGCATCGCCTTCAGAGATGTTAGGAGTGGCCTTAGTCCACCGGTGGCGTTGAGATATAGTTGAAAGATACTCGTTTGACCATCGGCGCCAGAAGGTCTGGTAGAGCTGACGCAGTCGGTTCCACCTGGAGTGATATCTGATATTCTCTTCCGTGGGCTCTTCAGGAGCCGCCAGGAGGGGCCGGCCTATTAGAAAATGTCCGGGAGATAAGTAATCTGTGCCATCATGAGGATCAGAAGAGATGGCGCACAGAGGACGACTATTCAACACCGCCTCTATCTTAGAAAGGAAGGTAGACAACTCCTCAAAGGTCAGAGGATTGTCTCCAGTTAGTTTGTATAGCAAATTTTGGTAGATTTCACCACTGCCTCCCACAACCCACCAAAATTTGGAGCGAGAGCAGGGTTGAAAGACCATTTAACACAATGCGATGTGATGTGGTCATAGATTTTTTCATTGTCATTTGTCATAAGTTGATAAAATTCTTGGAGATAGCGGTTGGCTCCAACGAAGTTCCTACCGCAATCTGAAAATACTTCAGTTGGATAACCGCGCCGGGCAACAAATCTATCGAATGCATCTAAAAATGCCTTAGTAGATAGGCTTGAGACAGCTTCGAGGTGAGCAGCTTTCGTTGCCATGCAAACGAAAACACAAATGTATGCCTTGCCTATGGACGAAGAACGGCGAGTGCTCTCTTTGATGGGTAGAGGTCCAGCAAAATCCGTACCGACCTGTGCAAAAGCAGAAGAAACTCGAACCCGACTTGGTGGCAAATCTCCCATTCGAGGCTGAAGAGGGCGATTAGTAAATCGGAAACAATGAAGACAGGATCTGATGCGCTGCCGAAGTAAACCCCTCAAAGAAATGATCCAAAACTCCATTTGGATTAGGGCCTGTACAACGCGAGGACCTGAATGACGAGTAAGAAGATGGTAATAGTCGCATATTAGTTTGGAAAGATGACAATCTTTGGGAAGGAGAAGCGGGTACTTTTGACTATAGCTTAAATTTGAATGGCGTAGTCTTCCGCCCACCCTGATCAGACCCTCCTCATCTAGGAAAGGAGACAGGGGACGAAGAGCCGGCTTTACATTTTTGTTAGTTTTGAGATCCTTTATTAAGTCAGCGAAGTGTACGATCTGCGTAACACGAACAGCTAATGCAGTACCATCTTTAAGTTTTTGGGAGTGAGTCTTAACTCTTGCTTATCCCTCTCTGCGGGAGGGTTGCGACAAGCCTGAATAAAGCGCTGCACCATTGCAAAAATTCTCTTGAGTTGCGTTAATTCAGCGAAATAGGGGATGAGATCATATATTGAGTTAGTCTCAACTTTCGTAGCTAAGACATGCGGTTGACTTTCCTTTAACTCAGGTAGCTGAAGATCGATTCAGGAGAAGTGACGTCAGTAGTCCAGGAAGAGATCTGGTCAAGAAGAAAGGTAGGCCCTTGCCACCACTGGGTATAATTAATGATTTGATCAGGACTGCATCCACGGGATGCCAGATCCGCAGGATTGTTCTCAGACCGAACATGAGACCAAGAACACTGTGCTGTGAGACGAGATATCTCAGATACCCGGTTAGCTACATAAGTCTTAAGTTTATGAGGAGGTGTGCGCAACCACGCAAGCACAATCTTTGAGTCTGTAAACAAACTGAACACCACCATGTTCAGAAGGAAAGGTATGTAGAACTGAGTCCACTAAATTCGAAAGGAGGAGAGCTCCACAAAGCTCTAGGCGAGGGATGCTAACCGTCTTTACGGGAGCAACCCGAGACTTAGCCTGCAACAGGGAGCAAGTAACTCCTGTGCCGCCATCACTGCGTAGATATACTGCCGCTGCATATCCTTTCTCAGAGGCATCACTGAAACCAACAATTAAATGAGAGTGGGAAAAACTTGAAATGTGACGTGGAATTCGGATATTTTCAAGCTCGGGAAATAGCTTAACGTTCTGAAGCCAGAGGTCCTGAAGCTCAGGAGGTAAGGACTGGTCCCAGTCGAGATGTTCATTCCATAATTTTTGTAAAAACTCTTTAGCCCAAAAAACAACAGGGGCAAGAAGTCCTAAAGGATCAAAGATCCGAGCAATATACGAGAGAATGGTTCTTTTGCTGACTTCGCCTTCAAAAGAACGGACACGATATCGAAAGCTGTCTGAGGTCGGGTCCCACATAAGCCCTAGAATTTTAATGACTTGCTCATTATCGGAAAAGGACAAAAAATCTTCAAGATTCTTCAGGAATGCCATCAAGTACTTCAGGAATGTTGCTGGCCCACTTTCTAAGTTCTAGGCCGCTAGTGTAACAACTCACTTAACTCTCTACGAAGTTCATGGCTTCGGATATGGACGAGGCCCCACAAACAAAATTATCGACATACCCACTTTTGAGAAACAGCATTAGAGGCTAAAGGAAAACGGTCACCTCATCCATCACAAGCTGGCGAAGGCAACGTTGGGCTTGATAAGCACTTGGTTTCACCCCATAGGTAATAGTATTGAGTTCATACTCAACGATAGGTGAGCCTGGGTCAGGTCTCCAGAATATATGCTGCAAGTACCTATCTTCAGGGTTAATCCAAAATTGACGATACATCATGCGTATATCAGCGCATAGAGCAACTGGGTGCAAACGAAAAGAAATGAGTATGGCGGGTAGGTCCTGTTGAAGCTTAGGGCCAGCCATGAGCCGCTGGTTAAGCGAGAGACTTAATGAATCAGAGAAAGAGGCGTGAAAAACAACACGCAACTTATTAGTAACCACAGCATGATGTGGAATTATGTAAGAGGAAGGAGTTTGAGCAACAGACATATGTCCCATTTGTAAATACTGTCGTAAAAAAATCATTATATTCAGCCTCAAGCTGAGGAGTTTTAGCTAACCTACCCTCTAGGTTAACGTAGCATCTGTAGACAACATCTCGGTTGTGCCTATAGGGGAGCATCAGGTTTAAAAGGAAGAGAAACCCCATACCTACCTTCAGAATCTCGATAGTGTGTTTTGACAAAGTGGGCTTCACAAAGGATGTCTTCCGGATCGGCCGGAGGGGGCTTAGATACCTCCTCAGTTTCCCAAAATCTTTGAACGAGGGTATCTAATGACGTAAGAAGTGAAGTAACCTGGTTGGGATGTCCATATGACTCCTGGACAGGTCCGAGGATGATCCAACCGAAGGCTGTGTTGACAGCAGCTGGAAAACCTTTCTTGAAGGAATTAGGTTCATCAGAGAGAATTTGAGTGTATAAATCAACTCCAATAAGGAAATCAATTTTGCCTGGAGAATGAAAATCCTTGTCAGCTAGCTGCAAGCCTGAAAATCGAGCAAATACTTCAGGTGATATCAGTTGAAGGTAAGTCACTAACTATCTTATCTAATACTATAGCTTGAGTTGAAAAAACTTTGTTTCTATCATGAGTAGACATCAAGGTACAGTTGACTGTGCCTTGTACCTTGGCCCTAGCGTTTGAAATTCCAGAGACTTGAATAGGACATTTATGACGTTTTAATCCTAAGCGTTGGACTACAGGAGCAGATATGGCTGTTATCTGGGATCCAGGATCTACCACAGCGCGTATGAGTGAGTAAGAGCCACTTATGTCTCTAATAAAGGCTTTTGTAGTCGCTAAAAGAACAGAACAACTGGTTGAGGGCGTTGTAGGCGTGGCCTGACAAGCACCTAAGGTCACTAAAACATCTGAGTCATGATCAGCACGACCCTCAGATTTACTCTGTTGAGATTTATTAGCAGCATTATCTGAACACGGCTGAATAGCAGGAGCTGCCATAGCAGCAGAGTTATCTCTATGAAGCAGAGAATTGTGAAATTTACTCTTGCATAATTTACAAGAATTACTAGAAGCGCAATCAGCAACGTTATGTGAGCCGAAGCATCCAAAACATCTTTTTAGAGTTCTTATGGTTTGATAGCGCTTGTTGATATCATATTTAAGAAAGTCAGGACATCCATAGATAGTATGTGTACTCGCCTGACATACAGCACACTTCCCTTTTGATTTTTGAAGAGAGGGGGAAACAGCATTAGAAGCTGTATTAGTAAGTAATGTACTACGTTTAGTACTTACGGGCTTATCCATTCTATTACCAGATGTTTTCAACTCAGTTGAAGTTAATTCGAGAGTCCTACTTTCATTAGATACATAATCGATCAGCTGTTGATAAGTCGGTATGCTGTTAGCAGACTGGGTGCCTTCAAAACGCTTCCTGGTGCCAGCATCTAAGTTAGAAAGAGATAACTGAAACAAAATAAAATCCATTAAATCAGGAATATCCAATGCTTTCAGAGCATTAACCGCATTAGCATGAACAATCAAATACTTTTGAAGATTTGAGTAAGTGGGAGTGGTTAAAGGAGAAAAATTTCTAATTTCTTGAACATAATGAGAGGCAAGACGTCTTTTGTCTTGATACCTTCGCTTGAGAGCATCATAAGCTAAACTATAGTTAGCATCAGACAACGGAAAATTTGAAATAATGGAGAGAGCAGGCTCTCTTAAGTGAGTTTTCAAATAATGAAACTTTTCAGAGTCCGTTAAGGACAGATTTCCATGAACCATAGAGTTGTACAGTGAATAAAAATTATTCCATTCAGAAATATTACCTGAAAAATATGGTATGTCAATCCTAGGAAGATGATGAGTTAACTTGACTGGTTCAGCAGAGGCTGTTTGCTGAGCAGGAGTACTTTGAACAAGGCTGAGATACTTACCCCTTGCTTCATAGGCCATGTCGTCAAACGCTACTTGAACTTGATTCACTATAACATGACTGGAATCAGTTAATTCATTATTAAGTTCAATTATTTCGTCCTGAACAGTTTCGAATTCATTTTCGATTTCACTAATTCGCTCATAACGAGGCTTAAAAGCCATGATATTGTCGGCAGTTGCCGTCTTAGAGTAATCGTAAGTGGTTTGCAATCTGGCAAACAATTTACTACGTTTCGCTACTTTAATATTTAACGCCTTAATGGTATCGCTGTCCATGATATATGCCAACACGATACTCACAAGAAAAATAAAACAATAAATTAAGGTTACCACCTATAAAATGATAAAAAAATAATTGTTTATCTGGGAAAAATAACTTAAAAAAAATTAAAAATAACTTGTATGCCTTGTGAGGTCTCTAATGAAAGCTGGCGAAACGCTGAACAAGAATATATAACTTTTATGCTAAACAAAAAATCCAGTGAATCAGGAGTAATCGTAGAAAAAATCGTTTTATTTTTTCACATAAACTTCGTTGTGTTTATTTTGTGAAAAGTAGAGTATTTATTCGAAGAAAAACTGTTCAGAAGGTTATCTATCAGAGAAGACGAAGAATATCTGGATATTACAATAGAGCGTGGAAAAATTGTAGTGGGGTATCGAGGTATGTAGGGCTGCCAACCTAAAATATAGAAAATATAAGAAAATCTCCCTACAGCTATCCTTACTACGCAGCTCACAAGAGGGATATTTTCCAGAGTGCGGGAAATTTCCCTACAGAATAAACGAATTTTAAAATAACGAACAAATGAACGAATCATAAATTAATCTTTTAGAAAAATGTTTTTCGGACTGTATATTGAGATATCCGGTTCGAAATGACCAAAACATGTACGAGCCACTTCGGGTAGCTCGTATTAAGGAGGTGGTTCAATAGATAAAATTAAATGAAAATTTCGCTTACCGAAAATGGCGTTCGTGATGCGCTGAGAGGGCCCTCTGCTTCTGATTTCCTGTTCGCACTGCCCGTAAATTGCACACGAGTTCAACGGTATTTTTTGGGTATCAAAATTCGGTAAAAAATTATAAAAAACTTCATTAAAATAGACGAAAGTAAATGCCGGTGGGCGAGAAGAAAAACATAGTACACAGTCTGCTTGACAAGGGTCACGGAAGCAACTAACTAGAAAACCACGCACCACGCGTGTTCTAACGGGGAAACTCCGCCCTCTCCAGTATGATTGGCGGGTCCTATAGGAAAAAAAGGAAACAGCGCGAAAATGTAAACATTGGCGCCAACAATATATATTATATATATATATATATATATATTATATATATATATAATATATATATATAGGCATATTAACAATAACAACAATAGTAACAATATTCTGGGGTTCACGAAAAATCTAATTATGTACATAATTTACTTTTGCTTATTTATAACGTGGGTTAATAGGAAAAGTATTGTGTTTGGAAAAAAATCCGAAACCGGGATGTTACCGGAATTATCCGAGCGAAAACTATCTGAGTAGTTTTGCAAAGTTGTCTGTCTGAAATGTGTGTGTGTGTGTATGTGTCTGTTATCATCGTAGCTCCTAATGTATTTATGCTAGAAAGTTGAAACTTTGTACAAAAATCAGTCTATTAGTGTAGTTGTGCTATTCGGAAAATAATTTGTTTATAATGTTAATAACCCACAAAAAAAAGCGCGGGAAAAAGCCACGTATAAGACTAGCATTTGTGTGAAGTTGCATTTTATTATCAGTTTAATTTTTATCATGTGACTTGGGTACGTTTTTTTAAAAAATTGTGAAAAATCAGAAAATAATCTAATTGAGTTGAAATTCGGTACAAGTGTACACCATTGCGTAATAAATAAGTACACTAAGCTTCGTTTTAATTCGACAAGTATATATATGATTTTTGTTGGGTTATCAATGTTAGGCAGCATTAAGCGTGTTCAGTGCTGTAAAGGTGGAATGAAACAAATGTATTTACTATCTAAGGACAAGCGAAGCGAGTCCGAAAAGGTGTTGCAGTATACATTTGACGAATTGTATATTGTGAGGTCTAGCGAAGCGAGTCCGAAGAAGGAACGATGAGCGTAGCGAATCCGGTGTGGTGAGGAAAAGTTCCGAGGTACCCCGTACCTGATTTTTTTAATTTATAGGTTTATTAATTAAGTTGGAACAAAAATTTTAATGAATCTTTATTAACGACTAATTAAATATTGAACTTTGGTAAGTATCTCTTCACTTCATAATAAAGTATACTAAGTTTCGTACCAATAAGGATAATGTTTGGATCACTTGTGATCTTAAATGTACTGAAATATAAATTAGACGATTTTTACAATCTAAGGAATACGAAGTTGTGAGGATATAGATGAAGCCGATAAAGTAAGAAAAAGTTTCAAGGTACACCATACCTGCTATTTTCTTATCTGTTAAGAAGGATTTTAGTCTACAATGCTTTTGTCTCTTTAAATTTGTAAATGTCCTAGAACCTAGAGTTGTAAACATTTTTAACGACATATATAGCAATAGCTTTAATAATTTTCATTGTATTAATTCCAATATCAAACATGTATTTTACTATTTGAACAATAAACATAATCATCTTGCCACCGTGTTGACCTGTGTCATTACAACAAAATAACAAAACTATAAATAAAGTATACTTATGTTATTTATTTTATCTTATATTATTAATTAATTTGAGGTATTTATTTATATATTATATTATATATAATATATATATATATATATTTATATATATATACTATATATTTATAATATATTATATATATATATTATATATATAGTATATTTATAATGTATGTATGTATGTATGATATGTATGATTTTTCTGATACTCTCAATAAATTTTACTAATTTTATGGTTTAAAATTTTTGTGATCAAAAATAGGTGTTATTTTATTGAACGAGTTTTTATCTTCTTGTGATTGTTATCTTTAAAATTGTATTGTTTATTTAGTTGTGTTTTGGTGTGTGGTTTTTCGTAAAATCCTTGTGTGTTTGAGTTTTTAATTTTTTCAAAATTTTAAAGATTCTAACATTATAGTGTGCATCTTTTTGTGCTTATAATAAACATGCAATAAGTTATCTTCAAACACAGATAGAATTATTATAATAAATCTGCCTAAAATGAGCCAAAAGTAAGTAAAAAAAAAATACAAAATGTTAGAAATACCAATGAGTTAGTTTGTGTGTTGTTTATAATTATTTTTATTTATTAGTTTGTGTATTATTTGATACTCTTATATTTGTTTGTGTTTTATTTTTACAATATACACTTACATTCTTATCTCCTATGTCTCACAAAACTTAGTTAATCAGTAGCATTTATAACGAAACACTATGTGTAAATGTTCATTATTGGTTGCTGATATACTTAATTTATTATCTGGGGAACATCTGTATGCAAAATACTTTGTACACAAAGCATTAAACACTGAATTACGTCTATTGCATGTTCAAATGATTAAATGTCATGCTGTTTTAGATTTGAAATTTATTCATTGACACTTACAAATTAATGTTTACTTAATTGTTTAATGCATGTTTCTAAGAATTACGTACTTGCAACATTTATTGGTGTGCCCACATTATATGGTTTTTGAAGCAGAGACTGACATAATATATATTGAATTGAATGGCCTTTTTATACATAATATAGCTTGTTGCTATAATTTTACCTCTGATGTATTATTGTGACCTTTAGAGTTCGTTTATGTTTTAAAAAGCACATAAATGTAAAAAGATGTTTATACATCATGTCTTGAATTTTAAATTTCGATATTTAAGTTGATACTTTTTTTCAAATTCTAAGGGTGTTTTATTAAAAGTCTTTCAGTGTATTTACAATATTTATTGTTGTCAACTTTTAACCTTTTGAGTAAAGATAAAGTTACTAGGTGGGCTGGATAGGATTGTGAAATTATTAAAAAATGTACATAAACGAGCGCGAAGCGAGTTAAAGGGCGAGATTGAGCGTAATATAATCTGATGGTATGAAGGAAGTTCGGATTTTCACAAGTTTATGTGTTGTACAAAATTGTCTGTATGGTGTGCGTTTTCTGTATGATTATGTGTGTGTTTGTGATCGATCGTTAGCTTACAGATCGTCCATGCTTGTGCATTAAGAGTTGTAATTGACAGTGTTGTTGTACATTACTTCTTTTAGAGGTTTTTTCTCCGGGGGTTGTCTCAAAATTTATGGTGGGGGGGCGGTGGTCAATATACTCAAATTTTAATAATACCTTTGCTGTGGCATCATATTTGCTTCTGCAAAAAATGTTGTATATTGCATAACCCCACAAGTATACCAAGGCAAGCCTGCTTTGTGCTATTGCTAAATAAACAAGACGAATATCTCTGTGGCAAAAATGATTACTGAGCTTTCTTAAAGCATAAATATATGAGGAGACCTTCTTATGCATCATACTTATATGAGGAATCCATGTGTAGCTTGGAGTCAGAGATTAGCCTTGACAGTTCATCAGAACCTATACTGCAATTGTTGTCGAAGTAAAAATTCTCGGTTTTGTTTTAAATAAAACTTATTAGCTTGGAGCCATTTCAGTTGATTTAATCATTCTCTGATGAATTACTATTATTAATGTTCTTAAATCTTTAAATCAGGTTTAGAATCATCTGAGAAAAACACTTAAACCTTGTCAAAGTTGAGGTGGAGCATCTGTCTAAGTTTACTCATTATGTCATCTGATACATTAAAGTTAAGGGCATAAGTAGCACAATAATAATTTACAATGATATTTTCTGATAAGTAACACAATAATAATTTCCAATAACAAAATGGAGGTACGGGGATGAACTTATGAACTTGTACACATGCACTGTACACTTATGATTCATAAGTGTACAGGGTGAAACATTTCAGATAAAATTAGAGAAAAACATTGCTCCGGTAGGGGGAGGGGGTAATATCCCCTTGAAAGAAATTAATATCCTGGTACTTTAATTATTAGAGAACAAATCATACAGTTAATTAGCACCTTTACTTCTTAAATCATGTGGGAGAAAAACACTATTATCCTTATCAAAAGGTCGGTGTGGAGCTTACTATCTATCTATTGACTCATTGAGCGTCCTGGTACGTTACAAAGGTCAAAGGTCCTAAATGGATCGCTGTCCAGTATCGTCTAATATTTCTTCCACATCAGATTCATCTTACCAGCGATGAGTAACACTGGTACTTTTATTCATAAAGGATAAAATAATTATTTAAAATTTCCTCGAAATGCGTATATGCCTATAGTCCTATGTGTAAACCTATTGTATCTATCGTACACCAATTACCATATGTTCATTAATCTGTAACCAATTGGTAATATGAATGTTTAAGATTATATGGATTCTTGTACGTAGCAATTGTGAATGATTACAAGGTGGAATATTTTTTTAAAATTAAATACTCAAAAATTGGAGGAAAACGTAGGCGTAGACTTTGTAAAATAGTCTCTACCTCCTGTCGACTGACTCTTGCGAATTAAAATTTACCATTATAATTTTGGTAAATAATATTACCCAAATATTGTAATTTTGTTACCACGTTTAATAACTTTAAAAAGTTAAAGAAAAGCATACAACACAATTTCTTTGGATTTATTGTAATTTTTAAAATAAGCATTATTCTGGTATGTTCTTATTTAATTTTTGAAAGTTAAAGTAGTAGCTACGAAATTGCCATTTTTGGGCTATATGTTCCAAAATTCTAATGGCAAATTTGAATACATTAGAGTCTATTTGCAAGGAGTAGAGACCACTTTTGAATGTCTAGGATAAAGTAATATATAAACCAAGTAGGGAAACTCCTGTACTGACGCATGTAAAAAAATTCAGACCTGCCCGATCAGCTGATAGCTGGCTCAAAAAATAAAAATAGCTAAAATTAGAATAACTGCCATGCGCCTTTTCGGATTTAGGTATTTTTATTTAATGTTATTGGCAACCCTGATAACATTAGGTGAGTTTGACATGCATTTTATCGTGTTTTCGTACTTTAATGATTTTGTATTAAATTCTGTTAAATAATTGTTATAATAATTTAGTTAAAGGAAAAAGGAAACTATAGTAAAGGTAAACCACATGTTTTTATTAAGATTTTAAAGAAAATGCAGACGACAGTGTATTGCCTTAAAATTGCGATTGCTTTTATTACTTTAAAAAAATAGGTAAAGTTTGTTAAATTGCTAATTACAATTAATATTTGAAGGGGAAAAAACTAATATCATTTGCAAAAATGTACTAAGTTAAGTAGTGCACACGAAAAAAAGTTTTATTAGCCGCTCGTTTGTAGTAATTTAAACAAACCTAGTATTTAAAGATTCGCACTTTTAAACCTCTATTGGATGTGATAAAACGTATTTCTTACACAAATTATTAACATTTTAAACTAAACTGTTCAAATAAATGCAATAAAAACAAAAGTTTTGAGTACCGTAAATAGTTTGTTTACGTTTACTAGGGTAAAACAAAATGGCTGTGGCCATAGGAAAATTTGAACCAACTCCCTGGTGGACAAAATGTGAACTACATGCCAGGTCTGACAGAAATCGCGTTTGTTTCCCTACTTGGTTTATATATTACTTTGGTCAAGGACCATGTTTACGGTTTACTCTTATTTTTAAGGTATTATGTTGGTGCATCTGAAAAATCCCACCAGGTATTACTACAAACCGACTATGAATTGAAACCAGTCGGCGTGTGCTGATGTCTCTCAGTAATGTTTTTTTCGGTTCCAATGAGTTTCGAATGTATTAACCGGAGGAGAAATAAAAGAAAAAGAGAAGGGGGGAAAATTTAAGACTTGTATTGAATTTAACACAGACTTAACTTATACGGAACTAGCTAAAATAGTCAGTGACTACCAACTGATAATACTGATTTCGACGGAACTCGGCATTACGACTGTGCATGGTACAAGTACTTACATTTTCTTTTGTTTTAAACTTCTTGGTCGATCTTTAGTGATCTGTTAAAATATTGCTTCAACTCATTATTACCATTAAAGTAATATTTTTTTACAAGGATTTAAATGCCGACCACCTCATTAGCGTAAATTTCTTAAGAAAATTCGCTAAATGACGAGGAGAAGAGAATTCTTATTTTTTTGTGTAAAAGGCTATGGATTTTATTGGTATGCGAACCAGAAGATATTGGCATGATATTATGTAGATTTATTCTGAATGACAGCGTCCAAAGTAGAGTATTAACTTCTATCTTACTGTCTTACCTACCTTTTCTTTATATTATTAACTTCTCATTTCCATTCCACATTTTTGTAAAGAAAATTGAAAGAGAGAAAAAAGTAAAAGGGAATCTAAAGGAAGAAATAAAATGTTTCTTTTCAGTATTTGGAATTGTCATTTCTTTTCTTTCCTTTAAAGTGTAGCAAGAAAGCATTTGTATCAGTATTTCTGCTTCTTTCTATCCACTGATTATAATAAAACTTGTGTTAGTGGAGGTATTAATGAACCATAGGAGATTAGTTGGGGAATTCCAGGTGTCAATATAGCCTGTACTGAAATGTGAATAATTTATTTGTTAACTCATCTGTCAATACGATGTGGTTGTTATTACGATGTGGTTGTCATTACGATGTGGTTGTTATTACGATGTGGCTGTCATTATGATGTGGTTGTTATTACAATGTGGTTGTCATTACGATGTGGTTGTTATTACGAGGTGGTTGTCATTACGATATGATTGTCATTAAGATGTGGTTGTCATTAAGATGTGGTTGTCATACATTGCTTGTCTTCAGGCCAATCATTTGAAAAAATGATGATAACATACAATGAAATGAACATAATTCTAGTTATGTATGTAGTTATGTATGTCAAAAGAGCAAAAACAGTATTTCTACCTTTTATAATAATAAATAGAAAGGCAAACAAATACAATAAAAATTCTTTTTATTACTTGGAGCCTAAACAATTCTGGACCAATTAAATTAAAGCGGGTCAACGTGAAGTTTTAATTGTTTGCCTTTAGTTGTAAAGAAAATAATTATACTTACAAATCTATAGAAATTGCATTGGAAAGTACGTCATTGTGTTTTATTATTGAAGTAATTGAGTTTTTTAAAATTGATTTACTTATTAAATAATTTAATATCATGGATATACATTTAATGCATTTATAAAAAATGTATGGCGATATAATATGTTATTTTACGAATTAAATAAAAAATGGCTGGAAAACACGTACACCGTGTACTAAGTGAAATCTTCCCGTAGATTACCGGTTTGGAACTACTGATTTCGAGATATCGAATGATTTTGACAAAATTAAAGTTGTACTTATATTAATCAAAATGTCTGCTATGTCTTCATTCTTAGCTATAATCCTCTTAGATTTCTAGAACTCCTATCGTGTTACTTTTATGATCTTAAAATATTTTATCTGTCAAATAGCTTAACATTTTAACATTTTCGTGATTTTAACGCTATATTTAACTCGACGCGATTTAATCCTGACTTTGTCCTAGTAACCTACAGACGTGTAAATATATTATAAAAGAATTTTATATAATATAAATTATAGTTACTTTTAAGTAAACAATAACTCATTTTTAATATATATTATTTTTTTTGTTTGCATAAAATCGTGACGAAGATTATTACCTAGATTGTTACCTTTATTAAAATACTATAAAAAGAATAATTTAATGATAATTATAAAATAACTGTACAGATGTAATAAAGTATTTACACTTTATGGAGTAGAGTTATTCGTTGTCAATTTTTTTTTTAATAATTATCTAGTTTTTATTGCACTAATTACTTTTTGAGGCACTTGTTATCAAAAACTTAGTAAAATCTCCCAAACTAGAAATATCTTTAGTTCTAACCACGTATCATGTAAATAAATGACGTCATTCTCTATTGACTTGTGTTCCAAACTTTCCAGTTAAAAATCATTTATAACTTGAGTTTTATTTTGAAAAAATTCCACGAGGTTTAAAGGCGCGTTTTGAGAACTGCTTTAAGTAAATAATCAAGTTAAGTAAGTTAATAATTAAAAAGTTATTAACTAACTAAGTTAATAATTACAATGTCGTTACAGGGACAAATGTAGGATTTAATTGTGTATTGTGTGGGGCAGAATTAAAAGATTTTTTGTACTTTTCTGAGAACGTTGTACAATTACATGTATATTATCAACATTACATATCATTAAATTTTATACTACATATATAATATCAACATTACATATAAGTAAATGTTATACTACGTATGTAATATCAACATAACATATAATTAAATTTCATACTACATGTATAATGTCAAAATAACATGTAATTAAATTTCAAACTACATATATAATATCACCATAATATATAATTATATTTCATACTACTTATAAAATATAAAAATTACATATAATTAAATGTCATACTACATGTATAATATCAACATTACATTTAATTACATTTTATACTACATGTATAATATCAACATTACATTGTATACAGAACATATAGAATATCAAAATTTCATATAATTACATTTTAGTGCACTTGATTTCCTTTTAAAGATTTTCACAATAAGTTTTTACTTTTATCCTCTTTAAAAAACTTTTATATTATTGAGCCATAAAGTTTGAGAAAAAAGTTTAATAATAAAAGTAAAAATAAAAACTTGAATCTTATTGAGTGGTAAAAAAAATGAAAATATGAAAAAGTCTTATTCAAAGAAAAAAAGTTGGAATTATGTTGGCTGATTTTTATTTTTCTGTTGAACTTGTTTTTCTTTATTTTGAATCAAGGAAAGCTATAAGGAAGTTAAACTTTTCCTTTTGTAATCGAATATCGAAACACTACCGGATAAATGTGGCTCCCTACAATTTATCCAAGGTTCTCACGATTTTGCCAACATGTTATTATGTATTCACAATTCATATTTATTAATTCTATTTCTCTATATTATTTGTTTAGGAGAAAACTTTGTATGTTATATATTTTTAGAGTTTTCATCCTATTTGTATTAAATAAATTGACTTTATGATCCTTATATTTTTTTACCTCTGAACAGTCACAAACACGATTTTCCATACGTTTGAATTATTACTATTATAAATGATCTTTCATATTCTACAAAAAATATTTTTCAGTGTATAAAATCTAAATCTTTAAATCTAACGTTATAATCTGCTATATATTTCACAAATATGATATTTATCTTAGTCTATAAATCTTTTAATTTTTATAATTTACTATACAATTTAATAAATCGGACTCTCTTCGCTTATCTTCAGATAATAAATGCATCCATATCATTCTCAGCGGTCACTCATTCAGCACTGTCCACACTCAATGATTATGATCCAACAAAAATCATAGATATACTTGTCGCATTGAAACGAAACTTAATGTACTTATTTATTAAGTAATAATATACACTTGTACCAAATTTCAACTCAATTAGACCATTTTCCATTTTTTTTTAAAAACGTACCCAAGTCATAATGCTGATAATCAGATGAAACTTGGCGCATTTGTTAGTCTTATGCATAGTCACATGTGTGTAAAATCTCATTCCGATCGCATTATATTTCCGCGTTTTATGATTTTTTGAAATTTTCGCTGAGTTATTATTGCGGGTTAATAATTTCATAAAACATTATTTTCCGAATAGCAAAACTACCGCGGAAGACTGATTTTTGTACTCAAACATACAGACAACACTGCGAAAACCACTCAGGAGGCCTTAAAAACGCCTGAAACGGATGATTCCGGTCACATCCCGGTTTCGGTTTTTTTGCAAACACAATACTTTTCTTATATACCTACAATATAAATGAGGAAAAGTAAAAACTTATTTTCTAATGCTTCAATTATTCTTATCTTACAATAGAATTGGAGAAGGTATTCTAAATTAGTAAAAAATAGGTATACATGCATCTGTGAAATATTTTTTATAACCTTTGAGGAAGGTTAAAATCCGAAGTCAATTATGTACTGGCTCTTAAAGGTTTAAAGTTTTTATGTGTTAGTCTTTGTATAAATATTTACTCAGCTTCTAACGTAGTATTTAACCTATGTTTTCAGGCGTGCTGTGGAGCTTCAGATTCCCTTCTGTGTCCAGTTTATCTGCAAGTACAAGGAAAAGCAGATCTGGAGGCATGCCTCAAACAGCCCAGACCACAACGGCCGTTACACCTGGGCAGCCACACCTGGATACCAATATCTGGCTCCAACGCCTCGAGCTCACGCAGTATCAGGAGATCTTTAAGCAGTTCGATGGAGTCGAGGTAAATACAAATACATGTATAATAAATCAGTTAATTATTTGATACGATGATTTTAGTTTCGAATACAAGAGATTTACGATTTATATTCCAATTGGGGCATTGAAATAGTTATTTACGTACCAAGGGAGAAAACATAGTCATTACGCCCTAGCGTTTACGTTGGTTCCAAAGGCGTTAGCCGTGGGAGCTATGCAATTTAATCCGAGGCGAAGCCGAGGGAGTTAATATAGCGGGGTGTAATGACTCATTTCACCCGTGGTACGTACAAGGTTTTTCCCCTAGAGGGGAGAAAATAAACAGAAAATCAACAAAATAAAGGTAATTTTATTATTAATATATTGAAAAACCTAACATCAATATGTTTGGAAATGAAATATAAATTAAAAATGGCATTTTAATGGCATTAAATTAGATCTTACAATACTTGCTTCATGTGAAAGATCATTTGACGTTCAAACATTATCATCCGAAGAAAACAAATCGTCAAAATCTACAATGTTGAATCGTCTTTCTCAACATTCATTTTGTAAAATAATGAAAAAGATACAATATATTTAACGGTACCCGTTATAATCTACAACTGAATATAATATGGATAAATGAATTCACGAAAAGTAATTGTTTTAATTAAATGATAAAAAAGGTAAACAAATCTAAATTGCAAATAAAAGAGAATATTAAACAGCTGTTATTGCAAAGTCATGGAGGTAAACAGAGTAGCCAACTTAATTTTCGTTAAAATCCAGGCAACACTGATACATTTTAAATAACAACAAAACAAATTACTTTTAAATATGGCGGCTCTGAAAGTCTTCAGTATTTAAGACTATTTCTTTGATCATGTTTATAAATAACGGTTTTTGTATAATAAGCCAAAATAACGTGTAGCTACGTATAAAAAATAATTAATTGAAAGAAAAATTAAAAATCGCTAAATGAATAAGTGTAAATTGATAAAAACAAAGTGCGTTTTGTTGGAATTGAACCATGAGATTTTAATTAATAGCCGAGTGTGATATCAAAGGGCTAAATAAGCCTCCTTTTTAGAATTGGGTGTAATGATGTACTTTTCGCTTAAAAAAATAGGGAGAAAAGTTCACTTTTTCTCCCTTCTGGGGGAAAAAAGAATTTTCTAATCGATCGCTATTTTTATCTTAATATTTTGGACCAACAAAATTTTCCTTTAACAATTTACTTTTCTCACGATAACTTCCAAAGCTATCCGCTGTTATCCAGTTCCTAAATAATTACTTTTATTTAAATTCATAGGTTTGTAAAATTCATTTACTATAGGAATTAATCATCTGCCTCCGTAGCCGGGGTTGAATAGTACTGGACTTCAGCACCGGAGGTCCGGTGTTCACAGCTCCGGCTATGCTCTCAGTTTTTATGAATAGATTTTTTTGTAAAAAGATTTCGCTTACTTTAACTTTACTTTGGGCATAGTAGATGTGACCCAACCGAGGTGGTTCCCGCAGGGCGAATACCCTGAAGGGCCGAAAGGCCTTAAAACGGGGCATTATTATTATTATTTTTATGCAGTTAATAAACTCTTGAGTTTCCTCAGAAGAAAGACCATTTACGGGCTGGCACCAAGTAAATGGTCTTGTTCTTATAAAGCTATTTTTTTATGGTTGACTATGGCTTAGAAATTTTCGGACAATTCTGCATGTATTTAGGATGGCTGCTTTTTGCATGGTTATGAATAGGTTTGGTGGTAAGTTTATTAGTTTTAGACTATTGTGAATTTGTTTTGGTATAACTCCAGTTGACGACATTACTAATGGTACTACATATACTTGATTCATGCTCCAGAGGTCCCTTAGTTCATCTTGCAGTTCCGTGTATTTTCGGATTTTTTCGGTTATGGTCTTTGAAAGGTTGTGGCCATTAGGGACAGCTATATCTATTAAATAAGTGGTCTTTTCATTTTTATCTACTAGTACTATATCTGGTCTATTGTTATAAACGGTTCTATCGGTAATTATAGTTGTATCAAAGTAAATTTTTGATTGATTGTTTTCTAAAAGAGGTAATGGCTTATACTTGTAGTAAGGGCAGACATCCTTTTTTTCTATCAGGTTGTACTGTTTTGCTAGTTCTTGGTGTACAATGTTCGCTATCTGGTTGTGTCTATGCGTATAATCAGTAGGAGCTAGCACAGAACACCCTGAAGTGATGTGTTGTATAGTTTCACTAGCATTTTTACACATTCTGCACTTGTCATTGTCCAGTGACTGATCTTTGATGATGAATTTCCAATAGTTTTTAGTACTGATGACCTAATCTTGAATTGCAATCATGAAACCCTCTGTTTCTGGGAAAAGACTGCCTTGAATTAACCACTGGTTTGACGCCACAATGTCAACACTATCTTGGTTTAAATCATAGGGATGTCTTCCGTGCAGTTCCTTTTGTTTCCATGATTGTAATTTAGCATCGGTCTCGATAGGTTGCAGGAAATCTGAATAATTTTCGTTTGAAAGATTTACTGGAGTGTAGTTGTTATCTGCCTTACACACAGCTAAGTGAAGTGAGGAGGATTCTTGTTTTCTATAGAAAAATGATCTTATATCTAATATCTGTTTTGAGTGTAGAGCGGTAATATCGATTAAGCCTTTTCCTCCTTTATCTCGTGGTAAGGTGATTCGTTCAACAGCCGATTTTGGATGGTGCAGTCTATGTCGGGTGAGGGATGTTCTTATTTTTGTCTGTATAGCATCTAATTCAGTTCTAGTCCATTTAATTATGCCGAAAGAGTTAATTATAATGGGAATAGCGTAAGTATTTATGGCCTTAAATAAATTTTTGGAGGTTAATTTTGTAGAGAGAAGGCTGTTTAAGCGAGGGAATAATTTTTGTGTCAAACTATCTTTTATTTTGCTGTGGTCTATTGTTGATGATTGGTGGAGTCCTAGATATTTGTAAGTGTTGTTAGGGTTGATAGGTTCTATTACACTGTTGTTGTCAAGAATTATTGGCTGAGATATATTTTTTCCTTTTTCTATTTCTATATTTTTGCATTTGTCTAGCCCAAAGCTCATGTGAATGTCAGATGAAAATCCTTCAACAATGTGTATTATTTATATTATTATTATTATTATTATTATTATAGGAATTAATCGGTTTACTAATAAAATAAAACATTATTAGAAATGTTCTGTCTTAATATCAGAATAATAAAATAAGTCTATCTACTGATGTTAATAATTAACTTTCAACCTACTCTAGATCATTATCAGTGCCGGTGAGGCGTTGGAGACTAGGTTTTGAGTCTTTTCCAACCGTTGAATGTTATAAGTCTCATTGTTCTAAGCGTTATAAGTCTCAAGTTATAAGAGAGACTTATTTTATTACTCTGATTATAGGAGTTCATCATATTTAGAGTAATAATAGTTACTTATGCACCAAGGCATAAGTTTTTCCCTGAGTAGTTAGTTGTTTCCTAAGGAGAAAGCCGAGAGAACTAAAGAATTTAACTCCCGAGGGAAGCCGAGGTATATTTGTGTTTAACTCTTGAGGCATACCCGAGGAAGTTATGATTATTAAGTTTAGTAACTTTTCCTCCCTAGGGAGAAAAAAGAGCTTCTTTACTTCCAAAAAACTAGTTAATAAACTTCACATTATACTCAGTCTGGAGATAAAATAAGTTTTTCTAGCATTCATTTTTTGAATTCTGTTAATATGTTAAAAAACATCAAAAGTTTTCACTTTCTTAAACAATCCTTTTTAAGATTTCTTTGCAAAACTTTAATCCAAAATTCACAAATACATTAAAACCTACGATACATTGAAAACAGTCGAAGTATTTATTATCCATTTTAACTCTCTAATTTAATCGAGTACATTTTGACTCCAAATGTTTGTTTTAAAATTAAAAGGTTTTGTTTTGTCAAATCGGTTTTTTTAGAATATCCGATCAATAATACATGTCACTATATACAGGAGCTAATGAAAACAAAACCACAAAAACCGCGTGCTTACAATTTGAGTTTTAATACCCTATATGTATGTTTGTAGTTGTAATTGAAGTAATATTTAACATTTTAACAAATATTTGTAAATTATTAAACAAATTTAATTTGATTAGGACTCTCAGTGTGTTTTTAGTTTTAGACACAATGGTTTTGCTTATTCAGAATTTATAATTTTTAAACTAAACAATTTCAATTAAGCTTTGCGATCCAGGTTTTATAAATATTACCGTCACTTTTATAAAATTTCAGATTGACCCGAGCCAAAAACTGAGGTGTTAAAAAATTACCCCATAAAATAATATTTATCTTCAGTCACTTTTACATGTATTGGGAAAAAGGGGAAATCCAGATTCAAATTGGCTTTATTCCAGTTATTTCAAAGCCAGGGAAATGATGTATTTTTTCAAGTGCTTCGATGCACTTGACATTTCCATGAAAGCATTTACAAGCGTTTTATGTTTTATTTAAATAATTCCCCTTCAAACTTTTCTCCCGATTTATTTCTATGAACACATGTAACATTTATTTACTAGTTCTCCTAACATAGCTTAACTTTTTGAAGTCGTTATAACTAACTTACAGTATAACTGCTCAGTTGATTTGAGTTGCTTTTTATAGCAGTAGTCTTATTTTGAAAAATTTTCATACTTGATTTTTAGGATTAGCGTAGTAATTTAGGAAAAATAGGATACTTACTATTTTAGGATACTTACTTTTTTAAAGTATTAAGGAAAAGTATTGAAAAAAAATCCGAAAACCAGGATGTCACCAGATTTATCCGTTTCAGGTGTTTTTAAGACCTCCTGAGTGGTTTTCACAAAATTGTCTGTCTGTATGTGTGGGTGTCTGTATCAGACACAGCTGTATCATCCTAGTTTCTTGTGTATTTATGTTAGAGTGAAAACTTTGTACCAAAATCAATCTACCGCTATAATTGTGCTATTCGGAAAATATTTTTTATGATGTCATTAACCCGCAATAAGGACTCAACATTAAAATTTCAACAAATTATAAAACACGGAAACATTTTAAAATTTGGCATGCAAGTTTCATCTCATTATCAGCATTAGTTCAATTTTTATCTATTGACATGTGCACGATTTTTAAAAAAATGAAAAGGTCGGAAAACAATCCAATTAATTTGAAATGGGGTACAAGGAAATACCTTTGCGTAATAAATAAGTACACTAAGTTTTGTTTTAATGCGACAAGTATATGTATGATTTTTGTGGGATCATAAAAGTTAAGCAGCTTTGAGCGTGGTCAGTGCTGTATGGGTGATACGGATGCATTTACTATCTGAGGACGAGCGCAGCATGTTTGAAAACATGCTGCGGTATAAATATGGTGAGTTGTATATTCTGAGGAAGAACGAAGCACGTCCAAAGCAGGGAGGATGAGAGTAGCGAATCTGATGTGATGAGAAAAGTGGATGAGCAGGAGCCTAAAAACTCCTGAACTTCCCCCATTATTTCCATTAGTTATGTAAAAATTTATATTTTTTCTTACGTTTCTATGTTTCGATGTATTAACTATTTGAAAATAGTAAATGGGGTTTCCAAGGTATCCCGTTCCTGATTTTTTTCTAAATGCTCAAGTTTCAGTACTCATAATACCGCAATTTAAAAAACTCGGTATAAAAAAATTAAATAATGGTGGTATCTGTTCGTTAGTTTCCATTTATACATGTACGTGTACTTTCCACGTGAACTCTATGCAATTCTAACTGCTGAACCTATTATAACTATACTGAACCTACTATAAATCTTGGTACATAAAATGTCTTTTATTAAATTGTATTTATTTTTCTATGAAAGTTTATTGTAACTTCCTATGAGAAGAAAAACTGATAAAAGTTTGAAAACATCATCAACGTGATGTTTCAAAACGACGGTCATTCTAAAGATTCAAAATTCTAAAACATTTTTTCAAAAATTAACAAAATATTTATTGGACTGTTAAGAATTAAATTCTAGGTTAATAATGAAGACTTCAGTCCTTTAGAGTTTTTAGTTACATAAACATTAATAACAGACGTTTCGCATGGCTTCGCCATGAGAAACGTTTGTTTGAAACGCCATGGGAAACCTAGAATTTTTTCAAAAAGTTAATTTTAATGGTAGTCTGAAGTGTTTAGATTCCAATAAAAGCTTAACAACCACAACAAAGGCTAAAAGATTTTAATTCAGCGGCTCGTGTTTTTAATTATTTCCGAGGAATGAGATTAATAGCTCTGTACTATACTTAGCAGCTTGTTTTAAATTAATTGTATTTATTGCTCTAATAGAAGAATATGTATTACCCGCAGTTTGCTGATCAACAAATATTAGCTTTTTTAAAAAAGATGTAAAAATTACAAGTTGATTCGTCGGCACTTAAATTTACTGTTTTATATTATACTGCTTAAAAAACACATGGCTTTTAGCATTTTTATTATGGTACTTTTTAAGCTTTTATAAAGTTATATATTACGCTTTTCAGGGATATTTTAAAAAGATGTCAAAATAAGTCCTTTAAATAGTATTATAAGAAGTTTTATGGATTTTGTTCGTTATCTGATGGAGTACCTCCCTGGTGCAAAGACGTGTGAGGTAGTAAGTGTGTAGGTGTTTCGTAATATAAAGACATTACAGTTTTATAGCTTACTTGTTATTGAGTAAATATTTTGAATATTGCTTTTGCACGATGGATGATACTACGCTTCCATAACTTGCTTTTGAATTTTCACAAATTAAACAACTTATCTGATTTGATATATATATATTATATATATATTATATATATTATATATATATATATATAATATATATATATATATATATATATATATATATATATATATATATATATACTTTTTATTGACTAAAAGATGCATCAACTAAAAGATCAGGTAGTATTGTGATTCTGTAACTAAGTTAATACTTTATGGAAATAAGTAAAATATCAAATAAAATAAAATATTCATCATCTGATGAATAAATGAATGACTAATTAGTCATAAATGAAGCATAATAATGCGTCCATAACTAACTTTGAAAATTAAAATAAGACACCTTCGGCCTCTTGGCCGCTACGCCAATTATTCTTACTTAATTGGCGTAGTTTCTTACTTTTTCTAGTTATTCTTACTTAATTATTCTTACATTTTAGGAGGGCCAAGACCCCTCCTAAAAAGTTTACCTCCCCTTCCAATAACCCTAATCTCATAAGCTCATTTTTATTTGAAAGTTCGCAAAAATCAAAAGCTTGATAAGGCTTGTAAGTAAAAAACAAGAAGGCTTCGGCCTCGTTTCCGCTTCGCGGCCTCGAAGCTTCGCGGCATCGGCACCTTGCGCCTCTCAGTCACGATTTAAGCGAAGTTTTAAATGAATTAGTGAAAAAACTTGATTCGTTTACATGATGTCAATTAATGACATTGTATTAATTGACATATGTATGTTAATCAATAAAACTACAACTAATATTGATAATAAAATGAAACTTCGTATTTTTGTTAACTATACATAGTTGTATATGTGATTTTAGCCCGATCTAAACACTATATGAAGTTTGTGGTTATTTGAAATGTTTGTGGGATTATTATTGGGGGTAATGACGTCACACATATTTCATAAACAATTAGGGACATCAGCAAGGTTGTTTTTGTACAATGTTTCATTTCGATCCAAGAAAGCGTTCGAAAGTTATCGAGTGCCATAGAAACGTCTAGGACACAAAAATCTCGTACATAAATACTATATATCTTACATATATCTTTTGGTCTACTAGAGGTTTCGAGAAAATGCAAGACCAAAGTTACTGCACTCTAGACGTTGGGTGAATATTTCATTCTGACCTTGAATGTAGTGAGACTTAATTATATATTAATTTAATGTTTTGATCACCATGATATTCTTAGCACGAGGGAAGCGAGTGCAATGTAGTGAGGAAAAGTTTTGAGGAACCATGAACCCGATTTTTTTTTTCGTTTCTCTGCTTTATTTCCCTACCTGTTTACTTCCATTGCATCATTGTTTAAGACCAAAGGACAAAGTTGTCCTAAAGTACATTGCTTTTGTAATATACATTACAGAAGCAAAGTATATTTTATATACCCCTTACATAAATGGCGTAAAAAATAAAGCTCTAACAAAAGAAGAAACTTGTTTGGTTTAACAAATATATTGTTTCCCTGATTATATCCAGTGATAAAATTTTATACTTATTCTTTTTTAGCTTCTTTTTATATGATACATAATCTTAATTTGTTTTAGTTAAGTTTTTCTTCGTCCTCTTTGTATTAAAAGAGAAAGTTTCATAATAAAAGAAGGAGTTATTTTTGTATAATGTAATAATATTGATTATATACGAATGCTTTTAAAGATATTATTTTTTTCTAAAAATATATCATCTTGAAACTAAAGGTCCTACGTTTATATCATATTCTAGATTTTATTGCGCAAACGTTTTTCTTGTTTATTACTTATATTGCTTTTTTATATTTATTGTAATCTTATCTTTCCGTTGAGTTTAATAAAGTAGAAATAGGTTAATTACTGAAGACATACTAAAATTTCTTGCTCAAATTGGGTTAAAGTTGACTTGGAACATTTTATTACTCCAGTATATATCCAGGTTATATTTAAACGTAATGGGTGGGGTTTTAGAGTCTGACCAAAATGTTGAGATGGTTATGTATCCGAATTGTCTCTTTGTAATGTCTGTGTTTCGTGCTCATCTTCGCTTGTCTTGTTTTTTTAGATTTTTGGGGTTTAACTCTATAAAATAGCGAACTGTCATGTTTGTTTACATTATTTTGATTGCAACTGACACAATAAAAAGATAAACTGTCATGCTTATTGACATTATTTTAACTTCAACTTTTAATAAAATGGAAACCTGTCATGTTTGTTTACATGACTTTGAATCTAACTGACTCAATATAATTTGTATCTGTCTTGTTTGTTTACATAATTTTGATCCTAAATCGCTCATTGAATTAAAAACCTGTCATGTTCGTTTACATTAATTTGATTCTAACTGACTCAATAAAATGAAAACCTGTCATGTTTGTTTACATTATTTTGATTCTAACTGACTCAATATAATGGATATCTGTCATGTTTGTTTACATGATTTTATTTTTAACCGACTCAATGTAACATGAATAAGCCTCAAAAAGATGTTTCAGGCCTCTCAATGTATTTAGATATTCTATGACCCCTCTAGTATATATATCTGTGGAGATATCTATCATGTTTGTTTACATTACTTTGATTTTAACTGGCTCAAGAAAATGGAACCCTATCCTCCATTAATTTAGATATTAGACATTGATAATATCTATTCCATTAGGTTCTTTTTTATAACTTATAATATCTAATGTTTGTACTTTTGACGATTTGACATTGTACTTTTATTCGTATTTATGGAAATAAAGATTTTTTATTTTTATTTTTTTAAATTTTATTTTTAGATATTTTATGAAAGGTATTTTTTTACCTAGGTTATATACAGATGGTTATATACAGCATGATAGAGCCATTAAAGTTCAAGTGAAATAAAGATGAAATAAATAAGATAAGTTTAATGACAAGGTTAAAATTGACTTCGTTAAAGAATAGTTCCCATGTTGAAAAAGAATAGTTCCCATGTTGAAAAATTATATCCCATATTTATAATTCTTTATAGTTTTAGGAACTATCAAGAATTTCCTTGCAGATACATTGTAATGAATTTCCTAATGAAAAATGAGATGAAGAGGCTGAGGTTGTAAAGAGAAAGGAGGTTATTAAAATACCTAAATATTGTAAGGTTAGCACTAATTTCCTTAAAAAATAAAATACTAAATAATTTGTCTCAATAGAACAACTTCATAACTTTTATAAAATCACCATCCAATAAAAAGAAAACTTCTTTTAATCGTTTATTGTTTATTTATATTTAAAAACATTTTTACCTTTTTCTTAATTCTTTATTTCAAAATACTAAATGTTATTTTGACGAGACTAACCTTTCAAAAAATTCTTTCTATAATATGGTAGCAGCATTATATAATGCTGCCCTCCTATATTCAACAAACGATTACTAGCTTAAATATTTCGACAGAAGCTATATTATTATTTAAAATTATAATAATAATGTAAAATGAATCGAAAAGATTTTATTAAGTTTAGCTAAGTTTATTACTATATTAAAATTTGTTTTGATATTTTGAGGTGAATGTTTGTTTCTATTTTTATATTTTTAGCGAATTTCCTTTGGGAAAAATTCGCTAATGGGATAGGCGTCATGGCGGAATTCGAACCTCGGACCACGAACAAATCCGTTTCAGAGGTCCCTAATGACGAAAAAAAAATTTTCGCGAGACTTTATATATATATATATATATATATATATATATATATATAATATATATATATATATATATATATATATTATATATATATATATATATATATATATATATATATATATATATATATATATATATTATGTATTTCTAGACACTTTCTTGTAAACACTCTATCTTTCGAACGGATTAATATTTTTTAACCAAACTTGGTACAAAAATCAACCTTCGGGAGGACACGAACCCTATTGAAAACCAGGTTTTTGTGACGTCATTAACCCGGTTTGCTGAGTCAGCAAAATTTTCAAAAAATCAGCAAAATTCAGGATTAATATTTTTTGCCGCGAAAAAGGTCTATATTTATGTTTTTTGAGACGCTGAATCGAATGAAACCGGTCCGAAGTCGATACGACCACTCTAAGTGACCTAAAAATCGAAAAAACCATTGTAAATTACCAAAAACCAAAACTTAGGTCGATAAAAAATAAATTTCGAGTAGGGTGTCGTTTTCTATGTAATTTTGGGCGCTGAATCGAATGAAACCGGCCCGAAGACGATACGACCACTTTAAGTTACCAAAAAGTCGAAAAAAACCACAAAAAATATAGAAAACCAACATTACGGTCGTTGAAAATTAAATTTCGAGTAGGGTGTCGTTTCAATGTTTTTTGGGCCTCTGAGTTGAATGGCAGTGGTCCGGAGTCAATACGACCACTCAAACTCAGGGTACCTGGGTTCACATCCTGGCAGGGTCGATAATTTTTTATCGTTTTTTTTTTTACTAAATATAAGTTTACAACTAGAAAATAATTCTGACGCGGTGGTCCGCATGTCGGGCGAATTTCCTTTGGATGCGAGCTCTCAAACCAGAGTACCTGGGTTCAAATCCTAGTAGGGACAATAATTTTTTATCGTTTTTTTACCTAATATAAGTTTACAACTAAAAAATAATTCTGGCGCGGTGGTCCGCATGTCGGGCGAATTTCCTTTGGATGCGTGTTTCCGTGCTTTTTACATTATATAAGTTTACAACTAGTAAATAAATAATTCCGGCGCGGTGGTCCGCTGTCGGGCGAATTTCATTTAGAATGCGTGTTTCCGTGCTAAACAACCCATTTCTTGCTTATGCAAGAACCATGCCCATTGCGTGGTTCGGTTCATGCTTTAGAACCTAAGCAGTTACTCAATTGTCAAGCACTGCTCGTAACTCATTTTGTCTGTATTTTCCAAAGGAAATGCGCTAAAACCTTTAAAGATAACTGACTAAGCTAAAGATAAGTACTAATCTTTAAACTAGTGCAAATAATAGTGCGTACTTCTAATTTTAGAGGCATAGTTTTGTACAACAACTGGATGATTATGCGCATTTCCTTTGGAAAATACAGACAAAATTAGTTACGAGCAGTGCTTGACAATTGAGTAACTGCTTAGGTTCTAAAGCATGAACCGAACCACGCAATGGGCATGGTTCTTGCATAAGCAAGAAATGGGTTGTTTAGCACGGAAACACGCATTCTAAATGAAATTCGCCCGACAGCGGACCACTGCGCCGGAATTATTTATTTACTAGTTGTAAACTTATATAATGTAAAAAGCACGGAAACACGCATCCAAAGGAAATTCGCCCGACATGCGGACCACCGCGCCAGAATTATTTTTTTATCTCAAAACTGTTATTTTTACGTAAGGCCAGTTAGTTATTAACATAATTATGAAACTTTGAAATTTATCTAGCTACGAAAGAGGACAAGTTGAGACCATATTAAAGTATAATCCATTAGACGATCACGATTTTTTTTTCGGTAAATTTATTTTATGTTATATCATTTTACTTTGCCTCATTTTTATTGTTGAAAAGTATTGTGTTTGCAAAAACAACCGAAACCGGGATGTCATCTAAATTATCTGGTTCAGGTGTTTTTAAGGCCTCCTGAGTGACTTTCACAGGATTGTTTGTCTGTATGTGTTGTTGTGCTTTCTGGAAAATAATTTTCTATGTCGTCATTAACCTGCAATAATAACTCAGCAAACGTTTTAAAAAAATATATGAAACACGGAAAAATATTGCGATCAATTTGTTTCATTTCTTTAACAGTATTTGTTCAATTTTTATCAAATGACTTGTGTACGTCCTTAACAAAATTTTCAACAATCGTAAACCAATACAATTGAGTTCAAATTCAGTTTAATTGTATACCTTTACGTAATTATTAAGTACACTAAGTCTCGTTTCAATACGACAAATGTATCTATGATTTTTATTGGATCATAAAAGTTAAGCAGCATCGAGTGTGGTCAGTGCCTGGATGAGTAAACGCCGGGAATAAAAATATGTAATTACTATCTTATGTCGAGTGAAGTGAGTCCGAAATTTCTTATACCTAATGTAATTGCACATTCCCAAATTTTAGCAAAATCCAACGGCTCGCTACCTTTTTTAGAATGATTTTATCATTACAAACGCGTACTCTAAATAACTATGCTGATCAACCTCTAAGTCTTTATTTTAAGAATTTCAGTATGTATTATTAAATTATTTTTAATAATAACAGAATCAAGATAAATATAAACTAAAACAATCGTAATTTTCTGTTGAAAATCCGCTTGTATGCGAGAAAAAATGTAAAAGCTTAAAAGGGTTTAAAACGAAGCGAAAAATACTACAACTGCTTTTAAAAACAAACACAACATGCAGGCGCGATCAATAAACAATAAAAGCAATAGTTATAAGCCCTCAGTCAATAACCAACGATAAAAATGCTAAAATAAATATTTATCTAGGGTTGAGGGGGAGGGGTTAAAAAGCAAGGTGCGGTTTAAATGCATCGGCTTTATTTTGTTTTAATTTCATTGCAACAGCTGTACGTGTAAGCTGTCAGCTATGTGTGTACAGAGTGAATACTGTGTAAATGTCTGTACATACAGCTATTGTAGACTTTTACAAACCAGACTAAGGAATAAAAATACATCCGTACAATGTAGCATGCGTTGTAAACATAACATTTTATTCTGTTATTACTTTGAGGAAAAAAAGATAACAGTAATTTTTACTTCTCATTTATACCGTAGGTGTATTAAAAAAGTATTGTGTTTGCAAAAAAATCTAAAACCGGGATTTCACCTGAATTATCCGTTTTAAGTTGTTTTTAGAAGCTCATAAGTGGTTTTCACTAAGTTATCAGTTTGTGTGTGTGTGTTTCTCATCATCGTATTTCCCAGTGTATTCATGGTAGAAAGTTGATAAAATCATAACTAAAGTATAATTTTTGTGCCAAATTTAAACACTAGCATAAGCACAGCGAGAGCTATGGTGACACAAACAGACAGACAGCATGATAAAACCCCCTCAAAACGTTATAAAAATGCTTTAAACGGATAATTACATTGAAACCTCGGTTTTGGTTTTTTTAGGACGAACTCAATACTTTCCTTATACCTACGGTAGTAGGTGAGGAAAAGAACAAACTAAAATTCAAGAATATTGTTTTTAGAAGAACATCTTTATTAAAAACCACGAGAGAGTTCAACTTTTAACCTCTGAATATATTGATACATAAAAAGTGGAAGTTTTTTTAAAACTCTTATAAAATAAGTTTGGTTTTCTTGATGGCTAGTGTTTTCAAAATGTTTATTTCCTTAAATCTATTTTAATTTAAAGCATTACTGTAAAAAAGTTTTTAATTCAAAGGTTTCAGCGGTTGCAATGCTTCCAGATGATTGCAATCATCTTATACCCTAAAAAAAGTAATTATTCTTTTTTTATTGAAGACTACTTTTTCTTAAGAACTTAGCAATATAATAAATGTATTGTGAATAACGAAAATTATAATTTATATTATAATATAAATAAATAATTTATATCAATATTTTATTGTTTCAAATAAGGATTTTGAAAAATTTGAGATTATATTCCGCATCCTGAACGCTTTGTTTTAGTTTAGTTAGTTTTATTGGTCGCCATTAGTTTCTTAAAAATTCGTCTAACTTAGTTGTATTTTCAAATGGTCTTTTTCACTAATTTCCATTGTATTTTTTAAAAACCCACTGGAAGCTAAACGATCCGGATTATACAAAAAATGAGGCACTGTTGCTAAAATTCTCATTACGCTTTGAGATCAATTCAAGTAAAAAATCTCCAGATTACATCCTCCACCGGCTTCATTGATTTTTTTCTTTGAAAATCATCAATGAATGGATCTAAAAATAATCTTAAAGGGATTTCTTTGATTATTATTAAATTTTCTTTTATTATATATAAGGAAACTTTTTTATGGAAAAAATATGGGAAGAAAATATCTTTTTATATTTTATCGATAAAGTTTTATTACTTTCTTACGCTTCGCGGTATTCAAATGAGTGGATTAATTGTAAGTGGAAATGTTTCAAAATAACTTACAATTAAAGAAGTTTTAGCTTAAAAGTAGTCCAGGTCGAAATACCCTTATAGTCCAAAAGGACCTGAAAAAATGTGACTCATTTTGTAATACTTCCAACGAATTTTGTTTGCCTATCCAGAGTGGAGTTCTTTATATAATTGCGCATGCTCGAAATTTTATAAAATCGCTCAAATTTCAGTTTTTTAAATAAGTGGTCTCTGTGGGTCGTGTGCAAAACATGAAGACTACTTTTTTAAAAGGTATAAAATTTTCTATAAAATAAGTATTTTATAATCAAAATCGGATGACTACAACCTATGTTATAGCTCTTTCAAAAACACCAAAAAAAAATTGTCAATTTAAGCAATCTCTTTTTTCTAGACTTTCTTTGAAAAAATATTGGCTTTTTGTGCATTTATTTTTTATTTATAACAAATTCCATAACTTAAGTTGTAGTTATCCGATTTTGACAAAAAATGCTCGCTTTATAAGAATTTTATCAGCTTTAAATAATGTTCTCTTGATGTTTGCACACGACCTACGGGAACTACTTATTGCAAGAAAACTGGAATTTGTGCGATTTGATTATATTTTGAGCAAGCGCATTCATATGAAGAGCCTAACTAACCAGACTGAGCCAGACTTTGGATAGCCTAACTAACCTTTTCCTTTATAATTTAAGGAATATTTTCAGAAAAAATTTGGTTTGACGTAGTTTAAAATGAGTCACATTTTTTAGGCCTGGCTCTTGGACTATGATTACTAACTATCTTAGAAAGAAGATAAGTGTTCTGCTATTAAGATATATTAAGTGTTCTTTTAAGATGTATTATACATTTCTTCATCTAACCTTCTATAATGAGGATCCTATTTTTTTTATTTTGGGGTAGGGATCTTTTACGAGTAACTGACAATAATTACGCCACAGACTTTGAACCACTGGCTTAACGTCTGTTTCGAAGAATGCCATATTTAAAGATTTCCAATCTAACAGAGGCCCTAACTAGGATCAAACCAAGACTCTCTAGGTGGCAGGCACTCATACTACACATTGCACTACCGGGAACCCTCTTCCCCCTTATTGCGGACGCGGATAACTTTAGCCAGTGTAATGATATGATTGACATTGTCATAGATGCTGACAGTCGCTGCCATATACACTGATTCTTTACAATATGATTTTGATGCATTTACTGATGTCTATTTATAAGTGGACCACATTTTTATTTAAATTCACAACTGTATTTTTATTCATGTGAACCATCGTGTTTTAGATGTTCCTGTACCACACTGAAGCCGATATCAAGTCATTAGGAGTCAAGAATTCGGCTCACAGAGCACGTATTGTATCCAGCTTGGTGGCGTTGAGAGAAAAATATGAGAAAAGTAAGTCATTCCTTTTATTTAATAAGTTTACATAGGTATGAACACTGGATTACGGCACCGGAGGACCAGGGCAGCCCGGGCTATATTCAACGTTTATATGAATTTGACTTATAAAATTGAATAGCTTAAGCACTGTAGAAATGTCATCGCGCGGAATTTGATACATATATCACTTGAGTTACAGTAGTTTTGAAAGAAATCATGTAAACAAAGAGAGAGTACGTAAACTTGACTTAGAGTAGATTTAAAGTCCCTATGTAAACGTATTGCTTATTAGTCTTTCAAGCATATTATTTTATGACATAATTAATGACTTCATTACGTCATTAACCTTGTGAAAATTTTTGGAGTGGGGAAAATAATGTTTTGTTTAAAAACTTCTGTTTTTGGTTCACCTGAATAAATTCACCTCGATTTTAGCTCAATCGAACTGTCAGTTCAGCCGGAATAGCCAAAATCAAACAAAATACTTTTTAAAACATGCTTACGAGCTAGGTCGTATGAAAAGAGTAGTTGAGAAGGTGTTCATTTTTGAGCACTTCAATCTTGGCGAGGTACTGATACTGAGTGTTTTATATCATGGCATTTTCAAGTTCAATTACAACTGATGTCTGCATTTTTTCGAATCAATGCCTTGTAGGTCTTCTTCTTTTATTAGACCTATAATCTTGTTACCAGAATGGAAAGTTAAATAAATACATCATCTGACCATTTTTATTTTGTTTTGGTTCTTCTTTAATATATTTTTATCAATCTTTTAGTATTTTTTGTTTTCCAAAGGTATGTCATATCTTTTTTTATTATCTTTTTTATATGTGTTCATTATATTTTTTTGTATGTGTTTTCTAAAGTTAGGATATATCTTTCTTATAATCTTATTTATTATTATTATTATTATCTAATCAAACCTTAAGTATGTGTATGTGTTTCTTAAAGGTGTGACATATCTTTCTTGTAATCTTACTTATTATTATTATCTAAACAAAATTACAGTATGTATGTATTTGTTTCTTAAATGTGGGACTTGTCTTTCTTTTAATCTTTATTATTATTATTATTTAATCAATCTTTTAGTGTGTGCATGTTTCCTAAACGTATGACATATGCTTCTTATAATCGTCTTTATTATTATTTAATCAATCATTTAGTGTGTGTATGTGTTTCCTTATAGGTATGACATATATATCTTATAATTCTTTATTATTATTTAGTCAAAATTTAGTGTGTGTATGTGTTTCCTTATAGGAATGACATGTATATCTTATAAATCTTTTTTATTATTTAGTCCACATTTATTGTGTGTATGTGTTTCCTTAAGGTATGACATATATATCTTATAATTCTTTATTATTATTTAATCAATCATTTAGTATGTGTATGTGTTTCCTAAAGGTATGACGTATATATCTTATAATTCTTTATTATTATTTAATCAATCATTTAGTATGTATATGTGTTTCCTAAAGGTATGACATATATATCTTATAATTCTTTATTATTATTTAATCAATCATTTAGTATGTGTATGTGTTTCCTAAAGGTATGACGTATATATCTTATAATTCTTTATTATTATTTAATCAATCATTTAGTATGTATATGTGTTTCCTAAAGGTATGACATATGTTTCTTATAATCGTCTTTATCATCATTTAATCAATCATTTAGTGTGTATGTTGTATGTGTTAATAGGATTACAAGTAACATTACTTTGATTTTAAAATATTAAATCAATAATCCAAAATATATGCAAGTATCTCACTTTTTATTTATTTATTTTCATTATTCTTTTAATTTTTATTATCAGTAGTTATTTGATCCTTAACCGCCTACCTATTATACATTTCTTGAATCAGAGGCCCGGAAAAAATATAGTAATATAATTACGTATAATTCATTCCTATCATTTTAAGTAAACAAAGATAAAAGAAGGAAAAATGTAAAAAATCAGTTTGTTTTAGTCCTGTTCTCACTCTAATTAAGTTAAGTAAGAATACGAAATTTAAATTTAATTAAATTTTCTTATTTTTTTTAAAAAAAACCTTTTATATGCTCTTAATCCGTGTAAATTAGTTTAGCCTTGTTTGCTCAAATAGAAACATATTAAATGCTCTCATTCATGAAAAAAATCCGGTTTTATTCGTGAATGGATTGAATGGACTTGAAGATATTTTATGATATACCCACGCCTGTAAAGACCTTTGTAAAGTTTCGCCCACTTATATTTCAAACTATTTGCAATCCTTTTGTCGTATAAATCACGCGTTGATAATTTAAACACTCTTCATACGTTCATTCATTTTAATTATTTTGAGTTATTATTCTATTTCATTGTTCCAAATTGAAATATGTTACACTATTTATTTCTCAGTTTTATTGGTAAAAGTAGTTTATAATTTGATAATTATAGTTTAATCATGTTTTTTGTCGATTTATTCTCTTCCTACGCTTTTTTGCAAGATCGGATTTCTCTTTTTACCTTCAGGGTGACTTGTTAAATTTTTATAATTTTTATCATTTATGTATTATCTAAATTATAGTATGTACCACTTAATTTTTTTGAGTATACCTAGCAAAATTAATTTTCTGTATACTTTCCTAAATTATAATATTTTTAAAGATTATTTTACATCATTTTTTTGTTAAGTTAATAGCATTTAACATAAAAAACGTAGCAATTAATTATGTTAATTTAAATCAAAATAACATTAATATTTAAATTTTACTGTTATAATTATTAGATTAAATTAACTATAAAATAATTGGCAATGTAAAAGTAAGTAATTATTAAATATAGAAACTAATTGATAATAAAAATAATATAATATATAATATATATATATATATATATATATATATATATATATATAAAGAATATTTTTTAATAATTTTATAGTTTTATACAAACAAAAAGATTTCTTATTATTTTTGTTATTTGTATGACAAGGTCACATGGTGGAGAATGTTATGTTTATTAAAAAACAAATATCTTTATTTATTTAATTAATATACAATGTAAAAGTAAAAATTATACATCTTAATTTAGATTTAATAGTTAATTAACTTAAAATAAAAAAAATTGGTTACACATTTCATCAGGTTATAAACATAGTAGAAAGAGCTCCTACTTTAAATATGGTGCTGTAGGAGTAGTTCCGCTCAGATCTTTATATTAAAATATTTGATAATAAATAAATATTAGATATAAATAGATATACATATATAATTAAAATATTATTATAGGTTAATTTTTAAAATAGAAACGGAGATTGCCTTATGTACTAATTTTGAGTATGTATTTGTATTTAAATAGAGTGTCAGGTGTCGATGAGAAAAGTTTTTATTTCTATTTTAAAAGTTTCTAACGTGATAATTTGTTTGTAAGTATCGTCTAAGTTGTTGTAGAGTTGGTTGCTCTGTAAGTCCTGTGGTTCTGTCCTTTTTTAGTTTTGTAATAAGGTATTTCAAATTTGTTATTTATTTTGGCTCTAGTTTGTCTGTCGTGGGTTATTTGGTTTAGAGTATGTTTTCCTGAATGAATTCTTAAGAGGCAAATGTAGTCTAGTAGTTTGTTAAAGTCAATTATGAATAGTTTTTTAAATAAAGGCTTAGATCGTGTCGTTGTGTGTTTCCATAAATGATTTTGAGAATAGCTTTTTGTTGTATTAGTATTGGTTGTTTCATAGTATTAGATTAGTGTTTATCATTGTTCAAAAATAGTAAAATACATGTTTGATATTGGAATTAATCAATAAAAATTATATTAAAGCTATTGCTATTATACAGGGTGACTTACTCTTAATGGGACAAAATAAAAATCTTGATTCTATGGACCAGGATGAACAAAAAATGTCATGTAAGCATAGGGTTATATTATATATATATGTATATATATATATATATATATATATATATATATATATATATATTATAATATAAATATATATATATATATATATATATATATGTAATATAATATAATATATATATATATATATATATATATATATCTATTATATATATATATATATATATATAATATATATATATACCTCAAAATATATACATGTTTTTAGTCAATATTAGTGAGCCCCACTTCAAAAAAGAATTTCAGTGGAATGTTTAAAGAAACAATAAAGCAGACTCTACTAAATTGAATTTACTACCTAAAAAGATGTAGGTCAACTTTTGAGGAAAACTCGTAAAGAAAAGGCCTCAAGGGTGTGGAAATACAAGAAACAGTAAAACTATATTTTTGAATTTAGAAGAAAGTCTTAAAATACTTTACGACTTGGTCTCAAGTTTAATTTAATTTGATTTTTTCTCTTTTATTTGATTTTCAAAAAATATGTTATAATAAATAATAAAAAAAATTAAAAATAAATTGATCAATTAAATATATTAGATATATAAAATATAAATTACTTATAAGATTCAATTTATTTGTTACTTGACTAAAATAAAATACGACAAGGTAATGATGGCCAAAAAGCTTTGGCTAAGTCCCTTCCCCTTTCTTTTCTCAATATATAAGCCTAATTTAAATTAACTATTAAGTGAGATACCGGCAACTCCAGCAAATATCCTATGGAATTCTTGTTTTCTTGCTAAATTGCTAATTAATGAGTGCTTTTTAAGTGCAAAATTGACAATATGTATAAAAGAGTTGGAGAGTTTGTTTTTCTCAAAGGGGATCCTCAATGATTAACACACACACACACATATTATATATATATATATATATATATATATATATATATATATATATATAATATATATATATATATAATATATATATAATATATATATCCCCCCTGATTTTGTCCCTTCTACAATGCTTTTGTCTCATTTAAATTTGTAAATGTCCTAGAACCTAGAATTGTAAAAATGTTTTAACGATATACAGGGTTGACTTACTCTTTAATGGGACAAAATAAAATCTTGATTCTATGACCAGGATGAACAAAAAATGTCATGTAAGCATAAGGGTCGATTCTCAATAGTTCTCTAAGAAAAATCGATATATCGAATTATTCGATACTTACTATCTAATTCTCTAAAACGATCTGCAACTTGAAAACTACTAAAGCTAAAGAGATGCGGTTTTCACTATTCTCAAGGACATTAAATTCCCTTTAAAATGGTATACTTTATGTCGCAATCATCACAATTAAACTTTAATTTTTTTAACAGATAATTTATTTGCATTTAAAATAAAAAATTTTATTAGTACTAAAAATGTAAAAAAATTTAAATGCCTAAATCTTCGATATTTGTTCACTCATAGTTGAAACCTAAAAATCTTCCACCTAAAAAACATCCTGGACTTACCTCATTGGCTCCCTCGCATTATTTTGCCCCGCTGTCAACTGATTATAACCACGTGTTATACTATAATCTTATGGTATCTTACGCTAGTCTTTAATAATAATAATAATAATGCCCATGTAGAGCCTTGCGGCTCATCAGGGATAACCCCTGCGGAAACAAACGCAGGTGGTAGTAGCAACCGTTACGCTAAAAGTGTATTGTATGGCATAATTTATCTAAACAATAATCTTCTATAAACTGAGAGCGTAACCTGGGATGTGAACCCCAGACCTCCGTGGGTGTCAAAGGTCAGTATAAAGACTAACGCCTTAACGACCTCGGCCATGGAGGCGGCTACCTCTTACCCTTAGTCTTTGGGTAATTTAATAATTCTGTGGTTGCGCGTAGCGAGACGTAATTTTACCTCAAGATTTGAACAATGCAGACACTCTGAGGTCGAGCCAGACAGATGTAACTTTACCTCAAATCGACGAGCCAAGCAAGTCGATAGTCATAACAGATTACACCCTGGACTTTGTATCACTATTTTATTCTATGGTCAAGAGTTGCGAGACAACCTTAGGTTTTATGTTTTTAGTCATGATTGCCCAAAGCTAACCTTTAAGTAGTCATTACAGTAAGCCAATACTTTGCAGTGCATTTTAAAAATAAGTCTATAATGTATTCTAAAAGAAGTTAGATTAGCCTCAAGTTGAACAAGCAATTGAAGAATTAGCTACCGTCGATACTTGCTGTTGATCTGCTAGTATCGACGGTAGCTGGTTCTTCAATTACTCTAAAAGAGTTTTGAAAATAAAATAATGGTGAGCTGGGTCACTGCTGCTGTTATACGCTGTCACTATGCTGTGCCTACTCATTAGTCTTTCATTTTTCCCTTTGAAACTCTTCATTCGTCTTCTGCAAAATAAATGATTCTGGTGCCCAAGAATGCAGTACTTGTGAAAAATATAAGAGACAAATCGTCCAAGAAGCATTATTTATCCTGTGTGATCGATACCTTTGAATTACATTTTGACTGATAAATTTATCTATTTTGATAAAATATTGTTTTCGATTCCCAAGTTTTCTTTAAGCATGTTATCTGACACGTGGTAACAACCAAACCATTAGCCTACTTATTCTTTACATTTTTTGTGCTTTTACCCATCCCTGGAATTTTTGGGAAAAATGATTGGATCATTTTTTTCAGGGCCCTTTCACCCCTTTCTTTAAGAAGTTGCTTATACCTTTATCCTAGAGGGATTGTGTGAAATATTCAACGTAATCAATATACCAAAACCCCTATCTCTAAATTTTCTTGTGCAAACTTAAATATCTACTTCATTATCTTTATATCTGAGTTTCAGACCGTCTTGTACGTTTAATGCTTTTTTATGAAGAACAACAATGTATTTCTGGTTAAATCTAACTCTCCTTCTGTTATATACTCCATGTTCCTATATCCTATTTTATCTCTTTTTTATTAAACTTATTTTTGTAATTTTCTTTACCCATTATTATATAGAACTGGACCCCGTTTCACGAAAGTACAAGTCTTGTTTAAAAAATGTAAATAAACAAGATTAGAAGATTAAATCTTTTATTTATATCTAAATACCTTTATAACAATAATTAAATTACACAAATTATAAATAATAAATAAAATAATATATCTTGACCATTCCTGTCGCATAAGTTTAGGGCTTATGCGCGAAACAACTTGTAATTACAAATTACGAGTGTTACCTAGCATATACTTTTACATTTGTAGCTTTTTTCTAATTCATAAACAACATTTTCTTGTCTACTACAATTATTTATTACATTTTTACCCAATTCCGAACCTAGGTAGACTGAGTTACTACTTCATTTTACTAATATACAACTTACTTTTTACTGTCAACTTTTAATTTATTTGTAATATAGTCCTCAATAGGAGTTGTAAAATGTTGTTCATAAATATTCCTAAACATAATTTAGAAATAATCACATTCAAATTAATGATTCATTCAAATTAATCATTCAAATTAATCATTCATTCAATTTAATCATTCAAATTAATCATTCACATTCAAATTACTCATATGAATAAAATGCTAGTTTTCTTTTTAAAGCTTGATACAGGGTAAAACTGGTAACCTAATTGTATTTTTTGATACAATTGAATAAGAAAATAAAAACCGCTTTTAATTACCAGTCTATACTTGTACAATAGTGAAACAATTTTTTAAATTATTAGTTATTTTGTATCTTTTTACTTGTAGTGTACAAGAATTTTACGGGTAACGGGTCCCAGGTATATTGGCTAGTATTCTTTTCTATTTGTCAGGGATACCTTTTTGCCACGGAGTCCATGAATCACTGCCTGGTCCAGGCTGTGCTTTTGTTGAACCAATAGAAATTTTATTACTATAAAGAGGTCCTATTAGATGCATTTTTGAATATAAAAAATCGAGTACGGTGTATCTGGGGACTTTGTCTCATCACATCGGATTCGCTGCGCTCATCCTCCCTACTTCGAACTCGCTTCGCTCGTCCCCAGCATATACAAGTCGTTAAATTTATAAGTTTACAAGTTCGTCCTCAGATAATAAATAAATTCATTTCGATGTCTTAGAATGAGCATAAATGGAGTCCATCGCAATAGAACGAAAGAATAAAAAAGTCTCTCCACAGTTAACTGTGAAGAGACTTTTTATTCTTCCGTTCTATTTCATTCGTTTCGAGATTTTTGCTGAGTCATTATAGGGGGTTAATGACGCCATAAAATAGTTTCTAGATAGCACAAGACCTATAGATCGATATATGTACAAAGTTTCAACTCGCTAGCATAAATACACTGGGAGCTACGATGATAACACACTCATACTGTCAGACATCTTAAAAAAACCACTTAGGAGGCCTTGAAACCATCTAAAACGGATAATTCAGGTGACATCCCGGTTTCGGATTTTTTCGCAAACACAATACTTATCCTATACGCCTACGGTATAAATAAGGATAAGTAAAAAGTAACTTTACTTAACTTGATTATTGTAATAACCTTAATTAACAGTAAAAATTACTGTCCCCTTAAAATAGAACATATATATAACTGACCATATATAATGGTCAGTTATGGGAGTTATTGTAAATAAATCTTTATTTTTCATCAAATTTTATAAAAATAAAACATTAGAAAAGTGTCATACTTATAAATACTGAATTTTAAAGAGGTTGTGTACATATCTACAGGATTTAGTTTACACTTAAGGATCCCATAATGATAGTTCTTTTAATACTTTGCTAATTAAAAGTTAATTAGAATTATGCGTTTTTAATTTTGTTTCTCTTTTAGTATTAAAATACTCTGTTAGAGAATAAAAAGGGTTTGCTTCAAGGTAATTTTTTATAAATTTCTTTAATTGTTCCACTGGGAGATTCTTTATATTTTCTTTCACATGATTAAACAGTATAATGCCTAATACACTATGCCCCACTTTAGACTTGAATAACCTATGAGGAGAAATCATTAGTATGTTTTTATTTTTTGTATTATAATTATGTGTTTAATTATTTTTATTGAATTTATTTAAATTATTTTTTATGTAGTTTAATGAGCTGTATATAAATAAATTTGTAACCGTAATTATTTTAAATTTTTTAAAGTAATCCTTACAGTGATCATCGTACTTAGCTCCTAAAATTATCCATATAATCTTTTTTGGTATCAACAGAATATCTGTAGTATTTACATGGCCCCATAGTAGTATGCCATAGTTTATTTGACTTTGTACAATTGATATATTATGCCGTAACCATGGTTTCGGCTTACAAACTTATTCTTGTACTATTGTGACACGTACGTACTCGTATACTATCTATGCCGACCCAAACTTCTGTCATGTTAGAACTCACTTTTTGTTCAAATATCATTGAAACAAATTTGAAAACAACTTTAAAACAATCAATGTATTGGAAAATTATTTAATTATTGAGAAAAATAATAGTAATTCATAAATAATTCAGATTATACTTATGTTTCCATAAGTGTTAGTTAAATGTGATTATGGCAATATTTTCTTGGTTGCATTACTGGTTAAGTATAAGCACCCAATACGTTTGCAACGAGGTAAGCAATACCATTAAGTCCCTTCTTGGGTATAAAGTTCAAAGTAGGCTGGAATGTCTTTACCATACTGCTTTTCAAGCATTCCCCTCTGTTGTTGCTCTATTGGACGTGATATGGTTTCACAAAAATCCTTTTTGTGAAGCACAATAGTGTAGAGGTCCTATGTACCCTCAAGTCTTTTGAATTTTCTTTTAAAGACGTCTTACCTTAAAGGGCTCTGACTTCCACGTGCCGGACTTAGTACTGTCCGTTGTCCCCTAAGGTAAGATCAAGGTAGAATCTTTTTGGAATCTTTGATATCTCTTTGGATATTGGTTTTGTTATTTATTCAATCTGGTACTATCCAACACATGACATGACCCAACATTATTTTGGGAATTTTCGTCTTTTAGTCACAAATAATAACACCTATCTCGTAGCACTTATATTCAGTATGTGCACTTATTGGGATGCGCATACGTGTTAATTACAAATAAACCCGACAAAAAGTTACTCTTTGTTTGTTAAGATCTTTTGCTTTTTTAAAAATAAACATTTATTGAAATAAACAAAATTGTTATATGAACCTTTTACTCAAAAAGTCAAATTTGTATTTTAATATTTTTATTGATAATTTTTGCAAATGAATGCGTTTATAAATTAAATAATAACATTTATTGGAAAATTGATATTTAACCTACTTTACTTTTGGTGAAGTACCGTATAAGGTCCAGAGTGAAATATGTTTTATTAAAAAATTTGTAGGAAAAAACTTTTTTTCGAAAAACTATTCTGTTGGCCACCTACTAACGTATGCAAAGAGTAAATATCTTTGGGTCTATTTTTGATATCTGATCTATAAGACTCATCTATCACCCTCTTCTTTATTCAACGGCTAGCAGTGATGATGACCTCTTGTTAGGTTGAAAGCGCTTTGCTAAAAAGAAATTATATTTTTGTGGAGAGACTTCTTCCTCTTTTATTATGCAAAAAGTCATACACGCAAAGGTGGGTGAGGTGTAGTGGTTAAGGTTCGCGACCAATACACAGATAGAATGGAATTTTAAACTTCCGAGTTTATTTAGTCATGGCTTCAATCCCAGCACGGGCCTCTGGGATTTTTATGAGAGGGGAAAAAAATCTGCGTACCACGTCTTTTAAGAAGGGACGTAAAGGCAGTGGTGTCGAGCCTGTGCATTGTCAGGTACTCTTTAAAGACCCCTTACCCTAAATGAAACTGGGTTTTGGCAAAATTAGGGCCCTCTTAGTGGATTCATGATAATACTATAGTTTGTCAACCTTGCAGTTTAAAGTGTATGGAGGTTTGGTTTAACAGTGAGGGCACGTGATATTTCTGGTTTTTATAAGACTATATGAGTCAGTGAAAATATGCATGGTTGCTTGAAAAAGCATGAGAAGAACTATAGAAATTCACGGATTTTCTATGTAGATTAGATGAAATATACCTACACTTGAAATTAAAAGGAGTCTTAGGGAGCTGGCACAAAGGGCCCAACAACGTGGCATACTTGCTTGGTAGTTACCACCATTCCCCCATATTACTGCTGCTACTAACGCATGCAAAACCCCATCCGTGGACAGTAAAAAAAAACCTCCAAGAAAGAAGTAGGTTAATAAACAAGTTTACGATAAAAAGTTAAGTTAATAAAATCTTTTAATTTATTTAAAAGTAAGATTTTTCCAACATCAGTTTGCCCAGTGATCTTGTTTTATACTAATTTTCTTTTTTTCCCTATTCAAAAATATTTGGAAATGAGACGAGATATTCTATCTTAACACGAAAATGTTTTGTACATTGTTAAAATAAGGGTTGCAAGTTCTTAGTCCATTTTATCTTTGTCATGTTCAATAATGTTATATACATTTGTTAACATTGGCTCCCTTTTAACACCTATTTTATTCCTTTATCATTAGTCCTTTCAATTTCCTACTTAAAGAAATATCATACCCCAATAAGTTTAACTTGTCAATAAGTCGAATTGAAATAAGGTAAGCACGAAATAATATTTTTCTAAAATCAAATTAAAAGGTTTTCTGAGGCTTTTAAGCCTCTAATGATGATTTGTTGGGTGTTAGGTTTCACAAATGATGATATTTATTTTGATAGGAAGGGAGTGGTCGAAGATTTGTGGGTAGCCTAGATAAGGTGCTTAAAATGTTTCTTTTTTAAGTCATCAATCAAGTTTTAGTTCATCTATCAACTTGTACTGCTTTAGGGTAAACTGATAGCTGCTTTTTTGCTAATCTTTATCTTGCAATATAGCGTCCAGATTCATTCTGTTGCCGTGTAAAACCAGATGTAATGAGTTTATTGACCCTCTTGTTGTTGCAAAGTCTGCTCTGATTTTCTTCCTTCCGGTTTCGAAAGTGTGAAGTTGTTTCATTTGGTAAAATTTAATTATTAATAGTTAAATAAAATATTTTTTTTTGGTAAGCCATTTATTTTAGTAAATATTTCTTAAAAAAATTTAACGTTATAATGATTCATTCTCAAAAAACACACTGATTGGTCATAAAACACACTGATAAAACTAAGAAATAAAGAAACTAACAATAGTCTATGGAATTTATTTAGACTTTAGGGAGAGAGAAACCACTTGTTAAAACCCTAGTAAATATACCCATTTATTCATGTCTTTTGTTATTAACTCCCTTATGGGTTTTGAACAAGTTTAGCACACCATGTGTTGCCAGAGCAAGTGAAACAAATACCGCCCTGACCAAGATTCTGACTCCGACCGGAACAGGCTGGTCATTGATGTTTTACTTAGAGGATGTTAAAGCTCCGAATGGCTTTTAGAAATACTAAAACCTAAAGGTTTTAGTATTTCTAAAAGGTATATTTCTAAAAGTAAATTCGTTCTATATAATGAATTTACTATGAGCTTTATTAGTGGCACGCAGTCTAGTCTATTGTCATTACAATTTATAGCTTCGAAATTTTTGAGACTGGGTACTTTTCTATTAAGTACCTAGATAGAAGTATGACGTGTTAAGTCAATTTACCATATTACAACAAAATGATCGAGTTGTGGATAAAAGATAGTGAAGAATCCATTGCAAAATATGTATGTCAAAAACAAACTGCCTATGTACGCATGTTTGCAATAATTATATTAACTGCACAAGTCTGGGTCGCCCCCGGGGTCTCGACACAACCGAACTGTACATTGCAGAATCAGTACAAGGAGAGTCACGTGACCCATTTCTGTCCTGTACAAACTCGTCGTTATATCGACGCATGACATGGTTTACCGTTCGTTGTCTCGACATGTGATAGTCTCTACTATACATAACATCGATAGACGGTGGCAAGTTCTCACGTAATCTCGACACCACTATGTCCCAACACTAAATAACGTCGACACTTGTCCTTGGTCTCAATATGCGTTTGTCTCGACACTTGATAATCTCGACACTTTAACTGAATCATATTTCGATGTAACGTCGTGTCGAGACATTCAAGTGTCGATACAACGCTGAATCCTGCCAGGGTGAAAATGTATAAAATAATTATTTCCAGGCCCTACGGGGTGGGTTTAGCCGTTTGTCGATGTTACGAAGTGTTGAGACTATCACATGTCGAAACATCGTTAAACCATGCAGTGTGTCGATATAATGTAGAGTTTGTACAGGACAAAAATTAGTCACGTGACACCCCTGTCCTGATTTTACGTAAGATCGACAACTATAATAGTGTCGAGGCTTTATAGTGTCTGTAACCCCGTAGGGACTGGAAATATTTATTTTTAATATTTTTACCCTAAATCAGGATTTAATCCTAATCAGGATTCTGCGTTGTATCGACACGACGTAACATAGACACATTCATTAGTGACGAGGTTATGAATGTCGATACAACGAAAAATCCTGCCACGAAAAGTGTCGACGTTATTTAGTGTTGAGACATCGTGATGTCGAGACTACGTTATGGCACCCACAAGTCTTATATTTTAAGGCGAACTTTTCGTATCGCAGGTTATAAACAAATAGTAAAAGTAGTATACTTTATTTTGCTTGTTACCTCCTCGTGTCTTCATAATTTTATTAAAAATAATAAAGGTTTGTTTTATTTTATTTTCCCTAAAGTGTTATTATATCCTTGTTACATCAGCAATGGATTTTGTTATTATTCTATTGTGTAGCGACTGTATTTCACTTAACCTTTATGGTTTAACAATAGGAATTACTAAAATTTTATTGGTTTATCTACTCATTTATCTCTTGTGTTTTACACAACTTTATAAAGGGTCATTTCATGTCAAATCAAAACAAAAAAAGTTCGTTTATGGACTCGATGTCACCGATTTTAATATAACTTGGGTGATAGGAAGGCACCATATATTTTTGGCTCATTTGGTGCAGCCATATTGCCGCAGTAGGGTGGTGAATTTCTAAAAAATGCATTTAAACATTCCTTTTTAATTAAAAATAAATAATTTTTATTTTGGTGGCGTTTGAAACCTTAAACTTGGCCCTTTCAAATAGATTCTACCTACTTTTGGATAATTTGTTACAAGTTTTTATTTGGAGCAAATATAAAATAAAAGTGCTAATATTTAAAAAAGACAATTTTAAAAAGTTTTGAAAAAAATCCTAAAAGAGAGCTTAAACCGTTAGTGAAATGTACACAAAGTTTTATTTAGAGACTGCCATGGAATTTGACACAATAGCGCATAATGTGTGTCAAGGTATGCCAAAGTGTAAAAAACTCACTTTTTTGCAATTTCTATCAATGATTATGAGATAAATCTTGACTTTTTTACACTTTGACATACCTTCCAAAATGAAAATTTGTGGACGTTCTACTAACATTAAAGCTCGTTATATGATATCATTTGATACTACCGAGTTTTGCAAAACATGAATGTGACACAATTATAGGAATTACTTTAAAATTTTTAATAATTGTCTTTTCGAGATATTAGCATTTTTATTTTATATTTGCTCGTAATATAAACTTGTTACTAATTATTCAAAATTATATAGAATCTATTTGAAAGGGCCAAGTTTAAGCTTTCAAACGCCACCAAAATATAATTTATAGCCCTCGCCGACTTTGAGATACAGCCATTTTTGTAGTCAAAGAAATGTTAAAAAATCACATTGGAAAATTCACTACTGCGGAAATATGGCTGCACCAAATGAGCCAAAAATCTGGATTTTTCTTTTTTCTATGGTGCCTACCTGTCAGCCAAGTTATATTAAAATCGGAGCTATCACGTGTTTTAACCTGTGTTGATTTGATATGGGATGACCCTACATAATCTTGACATGCTTTTATGTTTCCTTAGCTATAAATGAAGCTTACTTGCTTTATTTACTTAATACTTTATTTAGCAAAGTACTTATCGCTAAAGATGATTAGAACCATTAAGTTACCATTTTCAAACAAAGGTGCGTTTTTTCGACTTGTTATGATTCATTTTGTTAATTCTTGAATTTTAGTTATTTATGAAGTATTACACAAAACCTTCTACTTTCTCATATTTCCGTATATTGACACAACTGAAAAACCATAGGATCGTTTGCTTTCCACTCATGTTTATTTAGCTTTTTTATTCCTACGGTGAATATATGTGCTTTCCATTTCAAAAGAAAAATGCATTTTTTCGTTATAGTAATCCCATGGAAGTTTTTCCAGGGGCTCCTCGAAAGGAAAGGTAGAAAACCCCAAGGGGCATTATTATCCACAATATAAACAGGGTATGGAAATTCCATTTTTAATGCAACATCTGTTTATTATTTTTTGGGGTTCTTTTAAGCTTTTTTCGGTATAAATTATTTAAGTGCTGTAAAAGCACGGCGCTCTTAAATTCGGTTTGACGTCTGCACTGACAAGTTATTCTTGTGGGGAAAATTTTTATTTGTTGTATTTATCTTTTATGACTATAATGGTTTTAATAAATTTTTTGGACATAAGTATAATCTGAGAGACAAATTAAATATTTGGGTATTAATTTGTTGTCAGTCAACCAAAATCGGTGAAGTAAGTAATAAATAAATAAAGAAGTCACTGTAATGGAGCACGCTGCTCTGACGAGTAGAGCTGCTGCTACCAGCAAAGAGCAGGTGGGAAAAGAAACCAGTAGAATGCCTTTTCTATCTAATTTTATGCACGCTTTATACCGACAAAATTGCAAACAAATTACATTGGCAACACTGTATCTCGTCAATAGGAAAAAATCAATTAAGTCTTGACTAGGATTGGTTAGGTTAAAGATTTAATAGTAAGTTTCAGTAAAACTTAAGTGTGTTTTTGACCTACTATGCAAAACTATTAAAAACTAGTACTGCTTACCTAAGTCAAAGACACACTTAAGTCTCACTTAAAACTAATTTTGCATAATTAGCTCAAAACTACTTAAGTTCACTCAAAATTAGTATAAGTAGGTCAATGACAAACTTAATTTTACTAAACATTAGTTTTGCATAGTAGGTCAAAAACACACTTAAGTCTCACTGAAACTTACTATTAAATCTTTAACCTAACCAATCCTAGTCAAGACTAAATTGATTTTTTTTTCTATTGACGAGATACAGTGTTGTCAATGTAATTTGTTTGCACTTTTGTCGGTCGCCTTAAGACTTAAGAAGCAGTATACATTTTTAATTATTGGATTGTATGTCACCTGAAATTATAGTATCCGCAAGAAAAAGTGCAAAACTAATAAATACATTCAATCTAAATTTTAGATTTAGAAATATTTTTTAATTAATTTATTTTTCTATACTACTCTATAGGTTTTTCCAGAGGTGGCCCTAAAAATACAGTTCACTAAAATCTTCCATTTTTTTCATTTTCCTTTCGTATAATTTTTTATTTAAAATTCTTAATGCAGTTTCACTCTGTTCGTATGATTTGTTTATCTTGGAGAATGCCTTAATGTTTAATTAATGAGGTAGCATTATGTTTTCCTGGGTTTTCACTGAGTTGGTAGCTAAGGAAGGAAGCTTTCAAAGTGGCTTCATGAATAACATACGCTTTGTTTCCTTGATGCATTGCAGTGTCTATCATAGGCAACTAAAATCCTTACGAATAGGGTGGAAATTCTTCTTACTTTTCCTTTTTAAAAAAATAATTCAATTCTCCCTTACACTTTTTTTCATTTTCTTTTTCCTACAGCTCGATCTCTTTTTTCCACTTTCAACCCTCACTACCGTTGACTAAATCTAACAAAACCTCCAAGCTTTTAGACTCCCCTCTTTCAGAAAATTCTAACTTTAAATCCTAGGTGATACATTATATATTACTACGTATCCCATGATAAAGTTAGTCGTTTTGTGAGAGGATCAATTCGTAAATCCTTAAAAAATTGATAGTTGTTATCAAAATGCTTTTTTTATAATCTTTTATTGAGCAACACTATATTTTATTTAGGCTTTTTTATTTCTAGACAAAGTGGATAAAAATATGTTTTGATTCTTAAAGTTATTGAAAGTGAATGCAAAGTAGGTTCATTACTAGAGTTTATAATTTTGTTTGATGTTATATACCCTTGAGATTCAATTAACTCACGAGTATCTATATTCTTTAGCCTGCCTCCTTGGCTGTGATAGTACTCGATTTCGGTATCGCACGTCTGGGATTCGTAGACCGGGTATGCTCTCAGTTAATATGAATTGTATAGATGCGTTAAAAACTTACTGAACTTACTGAAAATGACACTCATGAGGTTCTTTGGATGATGGAAATATATCAAGGATTAATCCCAACAAAAACACAAGCGTGTCAAAAACGAGCCAAGTCAAGTAAAAAGTTGTGAGATCATTGAATAAGGCAAGTCGTAGATTCCCAATACTGCTTGTAAATATTTGAGGCCTTTGTGGTTTCACTTTGTGACTTGGCCATTACGCAGCACACAGAAATGCATAAGCTTATTAAATAGGCTGAATATATTTTTATAGTGTATGTCTTACACTCTATACAAGATGTTTAGTACCATACTACTTTAAGCTGCGTGATAGCCAAGTCACAAAGTGAAACTGCCAAGACCTCACATATTTACAAACATTATTGGGAACCTGCGACTTGGCGTATTCAATGATTTCACAACTTTTTACGCTAGACTTGGATTTTTTATTGGGATAAATGTATATTCTTAATATATTTCCGTCATCCAAAGAACCTCATGAGTGTCATTTTCCCCAACAAGCAACAACAATGACCCCACAAACATTTCAAAAAATCACAAATCTTTATATAGTGTTTATATTGGGCTGACATTTTTTACACATATACTATGTATGGTTTAACACATGTACTATGTGTGGTTTACTATGGTTGGTTTGTATGGTTTTATGGTTGTTTACACATGTTACTATGTATACTATGTATGGTTCACAAAAATACGAAGTTTCATTTATTATCAGCATTAGTTCTGATATTATTGATTGACATATATATGTAAAAAAATAATGACGAAACATTGTCATTAATTATAATGTAAACAAACAACTTTTTTTGTCTAAAACATTTTTTAAAAAAATTGCTTATATCGTGGCAGTATGCCGCTTACATAAACTAGTAATATGACAAACTGATAAAGCATAAAAACCATGTGGCCGCGAAGCGAAACCATGGAGGCGCAGGGACCGCGGAGCGGCTCGGCTCCCTGCGCGGACGCCGCGAAACGTGCGTCGGCGGAACGTAATAAGTGGCCGAAGGCCTATTGTTTACTTATTTTTCCTAGCAGTGGAATTGTATTCTATAGTTACGTCCACAATTATTCCTAATGCACATTAATAATACTTTAGTTTACTCAGTATTAATTCTATAAAAACTGTTTTGTTCAGGTGGTCGAAAAGGATCCAAGTCAGCTCTGAGACACAGTGTAGCAGTAGAGTCTACAAGGATAGTCAACGGAGGAGCTAACGAGTAAGTAGATACTCCCGCATTCTAGTGGCTGAAAACTCAACTAATATATTTCTAACATCTACCGGTAGAATGCTCTGTAGTTCGTATCTGCAGCATCCGAGTAATCTCAGCTACTACTTGACTACTAATAACAAAAAATACAGGGTACCTCGTAACTTTTTCTCACCACTTCGGTTTCGTTACGCTCATCCTGACTATTTCGGGCTCGCTTTGCTCGTCTTCAGAATATATTAATCTTCAAACTTATACAGCATATAGTATTTGGATCGCTTCGCTCGTCCTTATAGAGTAAATACAATCGTTTTTTCCCAACGGTCAACCATCCAGGTACTGACCCTGCATTGTGGCTGATTAACTTTTATGATCCAACGAAAACCGTAGATATTCTTGCCGAATTTAAACCAAACTAGGTATACTTATTAATTATACATAACGGGATATATTTGTACCAAACTTCAACTCTATTAGGTTATTTTCCAATTGTTTTAATAACGTATGAAGCTTATGCTAATCAGCATTGAACTAATGTTGATCCTAATTTCAAATAAATCAAATAATTTTTACACTTTTTATGAATTTTCGAAATTGTCGCTGAGTCATTATTGCGGGTTGATGACTTCATAAAAATGCTTTCCAGATACCACAACTACACCTAAAGATTGATTTTTGTACCTAATTTCAAATATTTAGCATCTATACACTTGGAGCTATAACACTCACATAGATACAAAAATACAGACAGAATACTTCGTGAAAACTTAGGAGGTCATAAAACACCTGAAACGGATAATTCAGGTAACATCTCGGTTTTAGATTTTTTTGCAATCACAAAACTTTTTCTTTATACCTACACTATAAATGAGGAAAAGTAAAAAGAATTATTGTCTCCATAATTCACTTTTGTAATTATAGGAAAACAATTTCTTTGGATGTTGGCTAACATGTATAATTTGAAAACTATTTGTTACGTGTTGAGAAGAGCATATTTGAACAATAATTTTTTCACATAGAGTTGATAGATAAAGAAATAAACATTTTGTGTCATTGATATTAATAAAGTTTAAAAGTAAATAAAAGAAGTCGTAGCATATTTTTATGAGAATGATTCATAGGTATTTATTACTTATTTTTATGACAAGCGATGCTATAAAATGTTCCCCTCGCTTTGTCGTTTGATAGCAGGGTTTTATTATAGCGTAATGGCACATTGTTCGAAGGAACTTATTAGGAGAGCTGCATGATTGCTTGGATCAATATTTAGTTTGTTGAAATACAGTTATGGATTTTTTTAGTGAAATTACTGTTTGCTGTTACAGTAAAATTCATAACGAGTGAAAAAGCAATCGTCCAGTTTATAACAGTGGGTCGCTATACCATTCATTAAGTAATGCAAATGAGTTTTTTTCCGAAAATTAACTTTATTAATTATTATTTTTATTGTTATAATAGTTTGTTTTTTGTAGCACTGGAAAATAACTAAGTCGCCTTAATTAAACCTATCATTATTATCTTATTTTGCTATTGCAATTAAATAATATTTATTTTATCTACTTCTTGTATCGAAAATAGCTATCCCAATGTGCTATCAGGCACATGCAGCCTTATAGGCATCATTTTCCTGCTCTACGCGAGGAAATAACAGTGATACCAAAATTAAGTGTTTATACCAAATATACTAAAATTTAGGTATATTTTGTTATATTATCTTGATAGTGATTTAAATCAGTTGTTTAAGGAAGTTATAACAGGTTGTAATAATAAAGGGTATAATAGGTCAGGTAGGTCACATGTTCATTGCCTAACTAGTTTGTAATAGAGTTAGAATTTGAATATATAAATACAATAGCCACATGCATTTATTGGAAACTAATCAACTAGTGGTAGATAAATTTTATACGTAACATGGATTAAAGCATTTTCGCTCTTGGTTTAATTTCCGTGGCTATGCCTCAGGAAACAAAATTAAAGTTAAATTCCTCAGCAAGCTTCGGGAGCTAACTAATTTATCTCCCTCGGCCTGAAGCCCTTAGGATCAAATGCAATTTTCTCTTGCAGAGAAAACTGGATCTTATGCAGGAAAACATTGTTTGATCCCTTGTTGCGTAAATAACTATAACTTTAAAATTAAATGTGACCATTAAAATGGTAAAATTTTAAGTAAACATAAAATTATAAAATAATAGTAGACTACTTTTTTGGCATTGGCTTTTAAAAGTCTTACAGTAATTTTATGTGACTTATTAAATTATATGATGTTATGAAGTAAATTGTCACAGTATATGATGTTATAAAGTAAATTAAGTCACAGTATATGATGTTATGAAGTAAATTAAGTCACAGTATATGGATGTTATGAAGTAAATTAAGTCACAGTATATGATGTTATGAAGTAAATTAAGTCACAGTATATGCTGTTATGAAGTAAATTAATGTATAATTTTTCTCAGTTTTTTTTATCATTATTGTCATTTAAAAGCTAATGTTAAAGAATATCAGCATTAATCTGACAAACATGCTTTTTCAGAAGTAGAAGTTCTGAAAAATGATTTTTATTTGAGATAAAAAATAAAATCTAAATAAACATATGAATATTAGTATTAGTCTCCATTATTATGGGAAATTTATGGTATATTGTCCCATCAAGTGTCTTTATCATAAATAAACATATAAAATAAAAAGGATGCATAATATTCAATATTGGGGCTGAAAAGATAATTTGTAAATGATACGGATTCTCTTTAGCGCAAACTTTTTGTGAAAAAATATATGTAAAAATTCTAATTTTAAAAAAAAGTTTTCCATTTCCTTTCGACAAAAAATTGTGATTGGGTTGCTGGAACCGTTCAGAAATAAAATTAAACTCTTTTTACCTTTCTTTATTTAAAAACGAATTTTTTAACTTTTTTGAATGATTTTAAAGTAAATTTAATTGAATTGAATGCCGATTGAATCTAAGCCGTTAGATTGTAGATACAGTTTACTGATAGTACAAAGTACTGATATTAGTTTTAGCTTAAACTAAAACTAATACCACTTCCGTTTCTTAACACTTTCTTCACATCTCGCCGGCACTGATGATGGTCTGTTAAGTCTGAAAGCTGGCTTTGTCATTAAACTATAACATCAGTAGAGAGACTTGTTTCTTATTTTTCCTTATGAAAGATTGTTCAACTTTAAAAAGTTCTATCTTGTAGGCGTGTGGTTTATTTGGTTCATTAACTTGGTTCAATGGAATCAAATTAAAGAACTAGTTGGCTTGAGACATTTGCCCGGTTTTGATTTGTTGAAGCAATTGTTTCTTTACTATTTATAATGGATTCCATTCTGCTGATATATTGTAGAATTGCGTTAATAAGGTGTAGCGCAGAGGAGTGTGTGATATTAATTAGCAAAAAAGGTCACTCCACAATGTTTATTAATATAGTGAAAGCCGGTTTCATCTGTCATCATTTCAACTGTCATCATTAGTGTCAGAGAAAAGAATATATAGATTGATCATAGGACAGTCATTTGCAGGCCCGTAACCAGCCAAAACTTGTAGGAGGGGCGAATCCAATTTCAGAGGGGGCGATATTTCTCATACCTTTAAGGGATTTCCGCTGTAAACTACTTCATAAGAGAGGCTGATTTTTTTCTATGGCCCCTTCCTGGCCTGGGACTCACCTACGTCTATTTATCCATTAAACCTTATGGAACAACTTACTTTTAATTTGGTGATTACTTTTTTGGTACTCGAACTATCAATAGACTAAAAACGATAAGAGGAAAACCATGACACCGGTACACATCGTAATAAAAGACCCAAAGCATATTAAATTCAGTTAGAATCCTCAGAGTCATCCTTGACTCAGGAACACATTAGGGAACACATTTCCTTAGAAAGCTCGTCGTATTTATTGACATAAGAAGTTATGCACTGATATAACTTCACTATATCAATCTAACACTATATATTAGTCAAGAGCTCCAGTGTTATCCTGTCTATCGATGATGGCGTGAAGCCATTACCTGTCTATGGATATTCATATCCAACTGAAACAACGTTTGCCAAAATGAAGCTGCTGCTGCGCAAGATGGCCGCTAGGGTTTTAGAGTTAAGGCGGGAATCCTAACGCTCGAGGAAAACACGCAGCGAAATCTAGCATATGTTCGATATTTTTCATACCGTTGGATACTTACCAGTGACCTTTTTCTCTTTGAATTTATTATTGTATTTTTATTTTACTGTATTGATGTTCCGCTGTATGTAATGTTAATTGTATTTGATTTTATTACGCATTTTTAACACTTTTTTTAGCCACTTTTAACAATTTAATAAATTAACAACGATAAAGATTTTCAAATATTTTACAATAACTTACGTTTCAAAAAGAGTTCAGCGATATTATTGCAGTAGTAGCAGGATCCAGCGATTTCACACGAAACAGCTTCATTTTGGAATGTGTTGCAAGTACCAACGGTCGCCGATTCTTGAACTACTTGTACAACTTGCAGTAAATGTAAACTCTTTAATTTAGTCCATCCTACTTAAACATTCACATACTTAAGTATAGTATATTATTTCTCATTTAATTACTTATCCTTATCATAATAAATATTCTTTATTGTTTTGTTGGCATTACCGAGCATACAGCCGTATTAATTATTTAATTTTTGAATCGCATTCGTCGTATAGTTGAAGTCAACCGTATCACATACGGCTACATGTGATCACTCTAGTTGCATTTATGTATTTTGTTTGTTTGTATAAAAGACATTGATGCATAGCGGGCGATAAACAAACTAACATCCCTACCTTTATCTCTAACTCATAGTCCCTACCTACCACACGTAGCCGGTATTGAATTAGGCGGCCACCCATCCAAGTACTACCTTTGCCCTTAACTTCCTTATCTGACGAGAACAGATTTCAAATACTGTTATACAATTCTCTTTAGAGAAGACAGGGACTTTTAAATACTTAACAAGTTCTATTTCTAATGTTTACTGTGCCTAAATTAGTATAAAACATCATTCTAGGTGTGCCCCTCGTCAAAGACCTTTCATTCTAACGTAAACTTATTATATATTCTTCCCCAAATTTTGTTAAAAACACACTATATTTTTAATCTCACCCCCTCCCCCTCTAAAGTCCTTACGACGCTTTTGCCTTTTCATATGGCATCTCTGCCTCAATTGCACTATTCAAAACTAATAAACTTCAAAATTCAACATTTCATCGAATATTCATAAGCAATGACGCTTAAAAGTATCGTAAACTTCTTTCTTCTTTTAACAGTAAAAAAGTTACTGCTTACTAAAGTTTTAGATAATAACAAAAAGGTTAAAATTTTATTTTCTTGCTATAAAACAAAGCTTTGATAAATCATCAAAATATTCATTACTTTTATCAATCTTGATTAAGTTTTTATTTCGTTTCGTAACAATTTCCCCCTTTCGCCCTTTAATCTCAACCCTTGCCTTCTGCTTGCTAATTTAATATTATTTTAATCTTAAAATATTGACGATGGTTTTAATGAAAGAGAAGATTGGCATATTTTTTTTTAAAGAACACTATGTAAAATTGTTTAGAACAAATGTCATCCCTTGGCGACTTAGATGCTTCTTGATTTTTAAAACAATTGTAAATCATAAAGAAAGAAAAATTTATATCTTATGAAACTTCATAACAGTTATATACCAGACTGCTAACCATTTTAGTTCGAACGCTTATGAACATTCAATGTCCGTGGATAATGATTACGATCATCAATAAAGATATCCATTTTAGTTATAACACTCAATAACATTCAATGTCTGTGCATAATGATTACGATCTTCAATAAAGTTATTATTTTAGTTATGATTCATGTCTTTAGATAATGATTGCGATTCAATAAAGTTATCCATTTTAGTTATAACGCTTAATAACATTCAATGTCTTTAGATAATGTTGCGATCCTCAATAAAGTTATCCATTTTAGTTATAACGCTTAATAACATTCAATGTCTTTAGATAATGATTGCGATCCTCAATAAAGATATCGATTTTAGTTAGAACGCGTATTAACACTTAATGTCTGTGCATAATGTTGAACTTTGTGTCTGTTTGACTCAATATAATTGTGCGAGAGACAATGTAAAAAATAATTTAAGAAATTATACTTATAATGGAGATATTCATATTGAGTCAACTATTACGAATTTTACAGTTGTAAGTGCAGCGTGTTTAAAACAATCTGTTTGTATTATATTTTCTTTTACCTAGAATTGACTTAGTTGTACTTGTGTATAGTTTACTCACTGGGAAATTTACATGAAAATGATAGCGTGATGGTGAAGTCTTGCATACTGAACTAAGTCGTTGCTAAAAGTTATGTTGGATTAAATCATGAATAAAGCATAAGTAGGCAATACATCACGTGGTATTGCCTTTTCTTTTATGAATTAGTCTGGTTACTTTTTCTCATTTATACCGTAGGTGTATAGGAAAAGAAGTATTGGCATTATTTTAACTACAGAGTAAACAAAATATTCAATGTATTGGCATTTTTTTAACTACAGAGTAAAGAAAATATTCATTGTATTGGCATTATTCTAACTACAGAATAAACAAAATATTCATTGTATTGGTATTATTTTAACTACAGAGAAAACAAAATATTCTTTGTATTGGCATTATTTTAACTACAGAGAAATCAAAATATTCTTTGTATTAGCATTATTTTAACTACTGAGTAAACAAAATATTCATTGTATTGGCATTATTTTAACTACAGAGTAAACAAAATATTCATATTTTTGTTCTTTATTGAACGAACGTAAGTGAGTTCTTACATTTCAGAAGATTGGGACGGCGCGTTTGTTTGTGTGTTTGTGTGTTTGTGTGTTTGTGTGTTTGTTTGTACGTGTCGCGATAACTGCCGTAAAAATTGACCGATTTTGATAAAATTTTGTATACAGGTTAACTAATTATGTGTCAGAGCTGTATAGTTTTTGGTAATATTCCGAAAAAATATTTTCAAAATGGCAGCCAAAATGGCGGACCGGATAAAAAAAAATTTTGAGCGAAAAAATCGTGTTGTATATCGTTTGAAAGCTCTTAAAGAGTAGAAAAAGAAAATATATGTTTCATGGTCAAAATTTAAAAATTTTTTGAAAAATTTAAAAAATGGCGGCTAAAATAATGAAACCCAAAAAATTTAAAATTGAAGGAATAACTCGAGTAATATATCGTTGTAAAGCTCTTGATTAGTAGAACAAAAAATGTTATATACTAAATTCCGAAAAATTCAACATGGCGGCCATAATTTAATATAATAATTAATTTTTACTAATTTTATAAGAATTTACAAGATAAATTTCTATTGTAATATACTTTAGATACTTTTATACAAGTAAAATTAACTATATGTCAGAGCTGTATAGTTTTTGGTAATATTCCGAAAAAAATATTCAAAATGGCGGCCAATATGGCGGACCGGATAAAAAATTTTTGAGCAAAAAATCGTGTTGTATATCGTTTAAAAGCTCTTAAAGAGTAGAAAAAGAAATATATTTTTCATGGTCAACATTTCAATTTTTTTATAAATTTAAAAATGGCGGCTAAAATAAATAACTCAAAAAAATAAAATTTAAAGCGAGCCTTCTTTTACCATTTATTATTATAAATATACTCGAGCCTTTTTTTAATATGCATTAATATTAATATAAGCAATCTAGCGAGCGAAGCGAGCCTTTTTTTAACGTTGTATTATAACAAATATAAGCAATCTAGCGAGCGAAGCGAGCCTTTTTTTTAACGTTGTATTATAACAAATATAAGCAATCTAGCGAGCGAAGCGAGCCTTTTTTACCATGCTTTAATATTAAATATAAGCAATCTAGCGAGCGAAGCGAGCCTTTTTACAATATATTTTATTATAAATATAAGCAAACTAGCGAGCGAAGCGAGCCTATTTTTAACGTAGTAATTATTAAATATAAGCAATCTAGCGAGCGAAGCGAGCCTATTTTTAACGTTGTATTATTACAAATATAAGCAATCTAGCGAGCGAAGCGAGCCTTTTTTACTATGCATTAATATTAAATATAAGCAATCTAGCGAGCGAAGCGAGCCTTCTTTACTATGTATTATATAAATATACGCAATCTAGCGAGCGAAGCGAGCCTTTTTTACAATATATTTTATTATAAATATAAGCAATCTAGCGAGCGAAGCGAGCCTATTTTTAACGTTGTATTATTATAAATATAAGCAATCTAGCGACGAAGCGAGCCTATTTTTAACGTTGTATTATTTAAATATAAGCAATCTAGCGAGCGAAGCGAGCCTTTTTTACTATGCATTAATATTAAATATAAGCAATCTAGCGAGCGAAGCGAGCCTTTTACAATATATTTTATTATAAATATAAGCAATCTAGCGAGCAAAGCGAGCCTATTTTTTAACGTTGTATTATTATAATATAAGTAATCTAGCGAGCGAAGCGAGCCTTTTTTACTATGCATTAATATTTAATATAAGCAATCTAGCGAGCGAAGCGAGCCTTCTTTACTATGTTTATTATAAATATACGCAATCTAGCGAGCGAAGCGAGCCTCTTTTACCTCTATCAATATAAATCTACGCAATCTAGCGAGCGAAGCGAGCCTATTTTAACGTTGTATTATTATAAATATAAGCAATCTAGCGAGCGAGCAGCCTATTTTTACGTTGTATTATTACAAATATAAGCATTAGCGAGCGAACGAGCTTTTTTTACTATGCATAATATTAAATATAAGCAATCTAGCGAGCGAAGCGAGCCTTTTTTACATAATTTTATTATAAATATAAGCAATCTAGCGAGCGAAGCGAGCTATTTTTAACGTTGTATTATTTATAAATATAAGTAAATCTAGCGAGCGAAGCGAGCCTTTTTTACTATGCATTAATATTTAATATAAGCAATCTAGTGAGCGAAGCGAGCCTTCTTTACTATTATTATTATAAATATACGCAATCTAGCGAGCGAAGCGAGCCTCTTTTACCTCTATCAATATAAATCTACGCAATCTAGCGAGCGAAGCGAGCCTTATTTTACAATATATTTTATTATAAATATAAGCAATCTAGCAAGCGAAGCGAGCCTATTTTTAAAGTTGTATTATATAAATCTACGCAATCTAGCGAGCGAAGCGAACCTTTTTTACTATGCATTAAATATAAATCTACGCAATCTAGCGAGCGAAGCGAGCCTTTTTTACAATATATTTTATTATAAATATAAGCAATCTAGCGAGCGAAGCGAGCCTATTTTTAACGTTGTATTATTACAAATATAAGCAATCTAGCGAGCGAAGCGAGCCTTTTTTACAATATATTTTATTATAAATATAAGCAATCTAGCGAGCGAAGCGAGCCTTTTTTTAACTTTGTATTATTATAAATATAAGCAATCTAGCGAGCGAAGCGAGCCTTTTTTACAATGTAAATGTTAAAGATACCTAAACTAGCAAGCGATGCGAGCCTTTTTGAGTTTATACTTTAAAATAGTATAGCATCCGAATGTTTTGATAAACTCATTTCGCTTGTTTTAAATTAATATTTTTTTTATGTATTCTTTGCCGTGAGTTCTTGATGCAACGCATTACTAGTTACTTTTATAACATGCTTACTGTTATATTTGGTCCTTGAAAACACTTTATATATCAAAAATAACAATACAAAGGTTGCTATAGGTTTACCAAGAGGCTGATTAAATTGGCAGGTGCCTCAGGGGAAAACTATGAAAAGGCACATCGTCCTTTATTGAAAATCCCATTTTATTAAAAGTTTTTTTCTCTACATTCTTTTAACTTATAAAAGGGCTCCTTTCAACCTGATCCTTAAACTTGATTTTATTGCTTCATTCTATCAAAATCTTATTTATTCCTTGACATGTATAAGTATTCGTGAATATTTATTGAATTCTTTTATTTTATTGTAAACAAATCATAAAAAAAATAATATTAGTTGTCATAGATTTTTGATATTATTATTAAATAAACAATACATAATTTAATATTTTTTCCATCCGATTTTTTAATAAAAAAAGACTGGATATACAAAATTTCATTTTTTTTAATTCCTTATTAATGCTATTCTTGTTTCCTTATCCCCTGGAAAAGGAGAGGAAACATTTTAATTAGAAAAAAATGACGCCCACTTTATTTATCAAATGCGCATGTTTAATCCCCTAATGATTCCAAAAATCGAAAAAGGTTTGTGTCGATGGATGCATGCCCATTTACGTAATTTTCTTCGGAAATTTGCGAAAAGGAAAATTGGGATGGATTATTTGAAAAATCTAACTAGGCGGCCCTACCTATATGGTGGGCATTTCAAATTCTTCTTGCTTAAAATGATTTGACAAGCAAGTTTGAAATGTTCTGAATCTAACAGATGCACATCTGTGGATTGCACAGTACTCTAAATATTAATCACATCAGTAGATGGCGATAGACCTTGAGATTTTTATCTTAAAAATCTAGAGAGCGATTAAAAAGCGCCCGGTGAATCGGCCTCTGTTTTTGTATATGTAGATAAAAGTTCCGGTTAGGATTCTAGGTTTTTTTTACTCTTCAACTATACTACTATTAATAATTTTTGGAATAAGGAGACATTTTAAAGCGAAACTATGTCTTATCATTCTCACCTCTATCTTAATTATACCTAAGTATTATTTATATTATAAGTTATAAATACTTATAGTCTTTTGCTAAAGTTTCCTTCTTATCTTTAACTGATAACAATTTCTTTACTGTTATTACTTCTTACTTTTTGTTGAAATTCAAAAGTTTGAGTTTTTCCAAGGTTTCTTAAGGGGAAAATAGCGGAATGCTCCCTAAGTAACACCTGCATCTTTCCATCATACCTACGGTGTTGAGTTATTCCAATATTTCGTATTCTAAGCATCCAATAACGCTTCACTTTCCTCTTCTCCCTTTTCATTTTCCCTCGACTTTTCATCACAAAGGTTTCCTCCTATTATTTCCTATTCTGTACCTTTTTATGCAACAATGTTGCACCCCTCCATTTTATTAAGAAATGAACCTTTCTATTAACAAGAAGATGAAAATTTTTATCAACAATTTTCACAGCGCTATATCATTATATTTTACTCGCTTCAAACAACTTCCCCTTTATTTGATGCGAGAATATTCTTATAACTTTCCTCTATACAAATTTTGTTTACTTTAAAAAACGTTTATTTTTAGTGTGTTTATTTATTATTTATGTTGTTTACTTGTATTATTCTATGTTATCTGTATAAATAGAATAATTCTCTTTCTCTACACACACATATATACATACACGCACACACACATACACACACACACATATACACACACACACACACACACACACACACACACATATACATATATTATATATATATATATATATATATATATATATATATATATATATATATATATATATATATATTATATATTGAAGAATCGCTAGATAGCTACTGTCGATACTTGCTGTTGGTATGAATATCCCTGGACCAGTTCGGCATAACTCCATCATCAGCAGGCAGGGCAATACTCGAGCTCTCTACTAATAAAGTTTCTGTATACCTCGCGACTTAATTCTTACACCGAACCTTTTTTAATTAACATTAATAAAAACAATATTAATAAAACCAATCAATACCACCTCATTGATCCAAAGGCAGGAAAATATAATTTCTATCTAAATGAATCTTTACTCAAATTTTTTCTTTTTATTAACTTAATTATTTATTAATTATTATTTATTTATTTTAATTATTTATTTTTATTAACTTATTATTTAACTTTTTATTATTTTGTTGAAAATTATGAGTTTCAAATTCTTTATTTTTTATTTAGTGTGGAATGTCGATGTGGTCCAAGTGTGTTCACATACCAGTCGTAAATGGAGAGACATTGTGGATCTCGAGACCCCACTGGTGGAGTGAAAGAGCGCCGGACTGACACGTCTTCGTTTATAGTAAGCGGATAGTAGCACCCTACAGGAGTTCAAAGCTTTTACTTCTCCACTTTCTCTGTTTGATATTACTAGTTAAACAAAGAGGGAGATGGATCCAGATGTAGTGAGCTCCTAACTATTTCTATATTCCTAATACACAATAACGATGAATCGGGTATCGGGACCACTTTTTTCCCAAATATCCCATCTCATCCGTTGACATCATCCCCGTGATAAGATTTGAAAATCGTCTCCCATTGTGCGCTGTTATTACAATCATTTTTCTGTTCTTTTAGCGACTAGAATGACTTTTTTTCATTACTTGATTTTTACTAAAAATGAAAACAGCGAGAAATGCCAAGTCACATGACGTTCTGTATGAATGCTTTCTCCGTGTTTATATTATCTGGTTTAAATGCAATACAGTAACATCTTGCAGGTTTAATCTAACTAGAAAATATCAGTGGTTTTCCGACAATTTAAGAATTAGAATTCAAAATTTAATTTAATTTAATTAAATTAAGTTTTGATTAATTTTAATTTAATTTTTATTACTCTAATTTAAGAATAATGTAAAAGATTTTCCTTTCTATTACCGTACTTATGATCTTAAGTACGGTTATAATAAAGCTATCCTTTTGTTTGTTGTTAAATTTTATTAATTGCTTTATTTATTTACTTCTTAATTTGTATTTATAATTAATGTAACCTATTTTGGTAGTGAAACATGGTACCTTACCTATTCTAGTAATGTGCGCAATATACCTGGTAGTTGAAGCATAAAGATGACCCAAATGGGATCGAAATAATTAGTTAAAAATATATTCAATATATAATACTGAAGTCCCTCTTTTAGTTGCAGCTAAGTAAGAGAATTTGTGTAAGAATGTTTGTGCTTTTCCTCATTTATATCGTAGTTATAGGAAAATTATTGTGTTAGTAAAAAAATTCAAAACCGGGATGTCACCGAATTATCCATTACAGGTGTTTTTAAGGCCTCCTAAGTGTCTGTCTGTGTGTGTGTGTGTTCTCATCGTTGCTCCCAGTGTATTTATATTAGAGAGTTGAAACTTTGTACGAAAATCGGTCTAATTGAGTAGTGAAAAATTTCGAAAAATTATAAAACAAAAAAAATGTTGCGATCGGATTAAGATTTCGCACGCATGTAGGCATGTATAATTCTGTGTATAACATGTGTGTCAAGTTTCCTCTCATTATCAGCATTAGTTCAAGTTTTATGAAATCACTCGTGTACGTTTTTGAAAAAATTCTTAAAAAATCGTAATATGGTCTCATCGAGTTAAAATTTGGTACATATATATATATATATATATATATATATATATATATATATATATATATATATATATATATATATATATATATATATATATATATATATATATATATATAATATATATATATATATATATATATATATATATTGAGTCCCTCTCTGTCAGACGAAGAACATAGTTCGAAACGTTACTAATTTTATGTAAGTATTTTCTTAGTGTTTTCTATCGTAAATTCTGTATATATAGTGTATATAATATATATATATATATAATATATATATATATATATATATATATATATATATATATATATATATATTATATATATATATATATATATATATATATGTATATATATATATATATATATATATATATATATATATATATATATATATATATATATATATATATATTATTTATATGATAATTGTTTGATCTTAAAAATAAGCAGTATCGAGCGATATCAGTGACTAGATGGGTGAACACTGGGAATAAAGCTAATTTAATTACTATGTAAGGACGAGCGAAGCGAGTACGAAGACGTGTGGCTGTACAAATTAGCCTAATATCATATTCTGAGGACGATCCTTATTCCAATGTGATAAGGAAAAGTTCCGAGGTACCCTGAACCCGATTTTTTTCTATTATTATGGAAAGCTAAATGCAAATGTCTGTTCTCGGTTTGTTTTTACGTTTAGATTGCTAACAATAATGTTTTATTGTTTACTCATTGATGGTAATTAAAAATAAGGTTCACTAAATATATTTTAGGGGGAAAATGCTTCTACAAAAAATACGAACCTTGACCCAAAACGCTAAATCTTTGTTTTCATTTATAATTTGTATTACTTTTTTGACTTGGATCAACAAGTTCGTTACTTTATTTTTACTTTATACTTAATAAATAAATAAATGGTTTATTTACACTATTAAAAAAAATTGTTGAGCAGAATAATATAATAAGAAGTGTAAGATAGGATGGACTCTAAGTGATCTTACTTCTTCCGTCCATCCTTAAATATGGGAGAAATTCAATAAATATAAATTGACAAAATATGTTTTTTATAAAATAAAAATGAGTGTGAGAAGAGAATTAGAATAATACACATGCATGGGTGTATGTATATTGAGCATTTATTGTTATGATCAAGATAATTTACTCATAAATTGTAATTTAGTTATAATGAAACGAAAGCATAAAATAATAATAATCTAATAAAATAATAATAATGATTACCTAGAGACCTTATGACGTTACACAAATCTATTTATGAAACGCAAATTACGTTTTTGCACTTAGTGATCTGTTATTTTACAGAATGTAGAATTACAATTTTGACACTCGAGAGATTGAATAGACTGTTCTCTTCACAAATATAATAGATTATCTAGAATTAAAAGAGTGATAGAGTAATGGAAATAGAAAATAGAGTATATTTCATCTAGATCCAACATAGATTGAGCTACTGATTTGAAAGCTCTCGGCATCCTGTATTCCGTTTTCATTTATTCCAATTAAATATTTTGTATTTCTGCCGTCACTCAATATACTTTTTTTCAAGTTTTGTTCGAGATAAAAAAAAACCTCTTCTCCTCTGTTTAGTGACTTTGATATTTTTGAGCGATCCTTTTTTTGTAGATTTTTAATCTGAAGAGATGGACTCAGTCTGTGACAGTACAAAGTATTCTACCTGACAGTTTCAATTTAGCTATTGCTTTGCTTTCAGAGTATTTTTTGTAGCTCTGTCCATCTGTTTGAAGAAAAAAATCATAATTTAAAATTCTTTTACAAGTCGGACAACAGAAGCAGGGTTCGAAAGAGACAAGTATTGATGAGCTTTTAATTAAAGAGAAAATTGATTTGACACTATTAAGCAGTGGCCTCGCAGTCCCTATGAGGATCCAGTCTTACTTGGAGATCATTTATAAAAGGACCATTTACCTGGTCTTTTTATGATGACAATGTCTTAAGCAATTTTCTTCAAATATTTGCAAAAAGCTTTTAAATTAATAAAATATTTTTTTGTATTTTGTTTCCCTATTTACTACAATCTAAAGATGACTTAAATCATAGATATCTTGATAATATTTTTGATGTAATTTACAGTACATTTGAGTCTGGTAAAGGAAGTACTGCCACAAAAGAAAAAAAACCCTCTATAAAAAATGAGAATTGAGAAAAGTGATTTCAAAATTGTTAAATCCAGCAATTCAAACAAAACATTTTTTCGGGTGACTGTAAAGTAGACACTTCACATCTTCAAAAAAGTAATTGAAATGCGTTTTTTACCATCAGCGACAGATTCGTAGTTTTTTATTGACAGTAAAAGAGTTTTTTTACTGTCGCTGGCAGTAGTGGAGTTTTTTAATGACCACTATGTGGGCGGGAGTATTTTACTGCAAGGTTATAATATTACCTTCTTTGTTCTTCTTACTTTTTTTTGTTTATCAAATAAACAATTGAACTTTATTGTTAACGAAGTTTTGTTATTTTCGGAAAGTGAGTTATTATTAATTATTTATTATCAAGTGTTGAATTATTATGGATTGTTAAAAACATTGAACATATGCCACGACAATAAAAACTTTTGGCTACGAAGCGGTCGAAAGATTTTTCAATCGATTATACAGGCGATTATTCTGTTTTTCTTCTAAATAGTTGTTTACTATTACTGCGCCTGAAGAAATAGCATATGCTACACGACTGGGAATAGCTTCTTTTTACCTCGCCTCTTTTTACTGACTCGCTTCGCTCGACAGTAAATATAGTTGCCGCGGTAAAAAAAAGTCCTTCTTCACAATCTCGCATCAAAATATACCATTTTTTATTCAAAATTGTGGTATTTTACCAGAAACGTTGTCATTGATGATTTAAGGGTAGAATATGACTTAAGTTTGGATAAGAATTATTCCCATGTATCAAAGGTAAGCCTTACCTCAATCTCAAGTATTAACTTTTAATGCTACATACTTAATATATATATCATCCTCATAAGCGTCATTTCAAATGAAAATTTGCTGAAAATAAAAATACTAAACCAGTTTGATTCACGGTAATGTGTTATATTGTAATGTGTTCAATTAGAAAAGGTTGGACGTTATAGAGAATATATGGATGTGAAAACGACATTGAGCATTATTGAAAATATTAATTGACTATTTTTTTTTTAATTATTTGACAATTTTATTAATTTTTAAAACTTTACCTCAACCACGATGAGGAGTCAAAGTGTGAATAATTTTAACCAGAGAAGGTGTGGTTAAAGATTAAAAATTGATTTTAATGGATTGTGGTTGACACTCCCTTCTTTGTGGAGCTAATTCATTGCAGCCAGACGTTGCACTCCAGGATATGCTTTGTTTGCATATTGGTATTTTCCCCTGCTTTTTTTGTTCGGTATTATATTGGTGATTTTTCATTAAAATGGAAAAATAGGGAACGGCGTATATCGATTGTCTACGCTAATCCGAACCACTTCGGACTTACATCGTATTGGAATGAAACTTAGTTTACTTCTTATATCATATAAACAGAAACATTTATGTCATACACTTATAAAAATTGAATTCTCTTGTTCAAGCCCTACATTCCGGAGCCATTTCTTCCAATCCTCCACAACGCCTTCGACGACAGTGGCCGCGTGACCTTCTGTTATTAATATCAATATTAATTTTAATGCAAAAACGCAAAACATTTCAGGTGATTCCTCCTATCAAGCCTGCCAAGTCACTTTAACCAGCATGAGCACTATGTCAAATGCATTTATTGTAGACAATAATCAATAAAGTTTAAAAAAAGAAAAAAATATTTTTTATATTTTTATTTTTATTATATTTATTATATTATTTTTTATATTTATAGAGTTGTTATTTTATTTTATTCTATATATTTTTATAGTTGTTATTATATTTATTGAGTTGACGGTTTTGTTGGTAGAATAACTAGACCTAAAAAATTGATTTTTGTACCATGTTATAGCTCGCTAGCATAAACACACTGGGAGCTACGATGTAAGGGAAGTTCACATACACTAAACTGCAAATAAGCGTCATGTTCCCAACTATAATATATTCTCTTACTAATAGTTAAAACAAAACAGTATAAAATAAAAATGAAATTTAAATATTGTGTTTCGTTGGAGATTGAGTTGGATTGTGATTTGTCTTAATGTCTTGGTGCCTTAGCTAGCGACTACAAAACCACATACCCATTTCTGTACCTATTTAATACAGTGATATGGGTCAAAACAATATAAAAATGTTATATATTGCCTAATTTTCGCCTGTTTGGTCAAAAGTGCCTTATTTATAAGGACTGTCTAATGTAATTGTCATTTAATTGTTCAGTGGAATCTAGTGTTTAAGCGGAGCTTAGTCAATCTTCGCTCGTCGCCTAGTTTAGGAGCAATAGAAAAAAAAATTGTAAGAGCACCCTAAAATTGGCTTTTTCGTTTATTTTCGACCATTTCTAAAGGCCTTAAGTGTCCTATCTAAAACGACTATGTATTGTTATTGGTATCAAATTGTTCATGACGGTCTTATCTTTAAGCAGAACACAGTTAATATATGCTTTGTTACATAGATGCTTGAAAAATGTGGCAAAAACGGAAAAAAGCTCTAAAAACGGTATTTTTCGCTCTATTTCGTTCATTTATGCTACTTTTTAGGTATAACGAATAGAAGAAAACGTGTCTGTTTGGTACACCGGCCCATTTCCCCCGTTTAATTTTGTTGCCTGCGTCTTTGATCTTTATTATTTTTGAACTTTATTAAGACATTCTTATTCCACCTTTCGGCAGATCATGTAACAGTGCGATTTTTCGACTTCATGTTACTTGAATGAAAAATTATTAAATAATATTCTACTACACTATTGTGGATATATATATATATATAATATATATATATATATATATTATATATATATATATATATATTTATATAGATGTTGTTGTACTTCTATATACGACATAAGTATTAAATATTTACACACATTATGATACAGGTATAGGTATATAATGTAAATAGATATAGGTGTGTGATAAATTTGTCCTTAGATCAGAGACTGATAATTATTGTGTTTAGATTGTCTTTTGTTTTATAAATATTAGTGTAGAAAATATTTTTGCTAACTTTCCCTTACCCCTTATAAATACCTATTTTGGTATTTTTCTTGAAAACTGTGCAAACTTTTCTTTGTATCTTATAGAATATTTTTTACCTCGTTGAATCTATAATGAGCTTTCCCTGGATTTCCGGGTTTATTTTGGGCAAAGATAAGGGGAAAATCTGGCCCGACAAGTTAAACCTAAACTAAGTTATTAACTTGGGAAAAACAACCATGTAAAACCTGATAAAATAACGGTTTTAAATAAACATTGCCCATTATAACAATAGAGCAACTTTATTAAACTGAAATAGCTTTAAGTTCTGCATACTTTAACAAAGGGTAGCCCGACCCGACGTACATGCTCATTACGTTTATGAACATTTTCATGTTCCTCCTGTGCCTTGTTGCTATTATAAAATGAAATCTAGTTTTAGTCAAAAACATGAGTTCGTATTGCTTTTTAGTATTTTATTATTAATGCAAATTTTCTAGTATGTTTTTAAGATTCCAGCTTATTCATTAATAATTAATGAATAATTAAAAATAATAGTTTATTAGCTTTGTACTTATTTGTGAAAGCTTTCAAGTTAGAATCTAAGCTCACGCCCTTCCCATTATGGACAACAAACATTGTAAATAAGCACAATGTTTGGTTGAACAAAATTGGAATGCAGTGCTGTTAAAGAATTATTTTTGTCAGAATATCATAAATAAGTTATTTTCCTCCCTTTCAGGCCAACAAAAGAAAGTTGTGAAAAGTTGACTTAAAATTCGTCACGCTAGCTTAAAGTATTAATTCTTATTTGCCTCTTTACATCTTATGCACAAGTGGGGAGATATAAAAGAGAATAAATCCCAAAAGCTCTAAAGGAATTAACCCGAGGCAACCGAGCTGTTTTCTTGTTTTTCCGGGGGTCGTTTTGAGGAAAACAATGTACAAATTAGAGTTTGGAACCCTTGAAAATCCTTAATATTAAAACTCTCGGGAAATAGGTATTTTAACTCTCGACCAATTTTCTTGAAGAACCTCGCATGTTTTGGGAAAAAAGGAGGGTGAGTCGGTCACCCCTAATTTTTTTCTGAATCACCATGAAGTACGTCATCCCACCCTAAACATTTCGAACCCCTAACCACGGACAACGTTCTCCCTAGGAACTTTAAAGCACGTCATTCCTTATCGATCCTGCGTTTCGAAGTACAGTAATCTATTTCGTTGCATGTGTTGTTTTTCAATTCTCTTCTCCTTTGCCACCCTCAACTACGAAAATAATTTTCTCTGACATCAACAGTTGCTATGTGAAGTTCCTTTGTGAACTTATTTTAAAACTTGAAGTTCTAATTGAATATTTGTATTTGCTTGAGTTTAACTTATTTATTTCATTCAATTTTCTTTTTGTGTAATTGGTTTTCTTTTTAAATTCCGCGTCTGATCAATTTGTCAATAAATTAATCTTTGTGAGTGTTACGAAACCCTTACTATTCAATATTTAAAAATATTTAAAAATGAATGCTAGAGGTTCATAATCAGAGTAGTAAAATAAGTCTCTCCACTGATGTTAATATGTACTTAAAATAAAGCATAACTGGCTAAAGGTCATCATCAGTGTCTAAGAACAAATCATTAAAGAGAAATTAAAATAAGGATCTGTAGGTGGTATAATTTTGTAATAAGAACTTATTGTAGTATTTTGGTTCTATGTAAGGATATGTAGGTGGTATAATTTTATAATAAGAACTTATTGTAGTATTTTGGTACTATGTAAGGATATAAAGGTGGTATAATTTTATAATAAGAACTTATTGTGGAATTGGTACTATGTAAGGATATGTAGGTGGTACAATAGGTGATATACAATAAAAACCTATTGTGGTAAAGGCTCTTTTATTCCTACCTAAATCTTTGAGTTGCCATCTGCTATTTACAAAGTAACCGTAAATGCATAGTGAGTATTTAAGTTTTTTTAAAATTTCATGTTTCTGCTTCAATTTAATTTGGGCTTAAAAATGTGAGATTTTACGTTTGATGAAATTTTAGTGAGCACTAGCTCAACTCTGTAAGGCTTCTTGCCATTTCTTGGTGGTGAAAATTATTACGAATTAAGTTAGTTTATTGTTTTAAAATTTTTAATTTTTAGGTCGCAGATAGTTAATCAGTTGTGCCAGCTGGCACAACTTAAAATTTTGTTTAGCATTAAGAGTTATATATATAAATATATGCTTAATTTAATTAATAATTAGTAAAGAGGCACATTGTACTAACTTCCTTAGATGAATAGTCCTCTATTCTTTGTCCTGCCAGGAAGTGTAAGTTTATTTAAGTAAGGTTATAAATAAACTCGTTCGATTTCGGCACCGGAGGTCGGGTTCGCAGCCCGGGCTATGCTCTAAGATTTTATGAATAGGATTTGTATTAAAAAGATTTCGCCAACTTTAATTAATTCTTAGAGTGTAGTAGATGCAACCCACCTGAGGTGGTTCCCGCAGGGTGCCATCAGGCCTTTCGGCCTGATGGGCCGAAAGGCCCTAAAACGGGCATTTTATTTTATTTTATTTTTTTTTTATTAATAAACTCATAATTTTTTCATGCATTTATATATTCTAACTCTCTTATATATGTTGTAAAAAGCTAAGAATGACACTTGCCAGATAAGTAAAACAAAACAGCCCATAATTATTAACTATTACATAGACTCTCTTTACTATGGGGCAGACTCTATTAACTATAAGGCAGAATAAAAAAAGGTACTATACTGCCAATTTTGTATGCTAAGCATATAGCAGTAGGTATGTTTTGGTTAATTCTTGATTAATTTTTGTTTAACCATTGTGTTATCAGTATTTTTATTTAGATTTTCTCAAAATATCTATTTTTATTAACATTTTTTCTTCGAATTGTTTTTATTTGGGTTTTCATACACCTTTTGTTGTTTTGTTTTTATTTCTCCTGCTTGAATGAATGTTTTTCAAAGCATTTACTGAAAAAATAAATATGTTGGATTCCGGCATACTTTGTGTTTTTATAGGCAACACGATTACTTGCGTGAAACAAAAATATGTTTGGTCAAAAAATATTGTTTATTTTTCTCTTTTTTATCACATACTTTTTCATTTTTTAATTTCTCCCTAAAAGAGAAAATTCATTGAAATAAATAATAAAAAATAAATATAAAAATTTAACATTTTACGTAAAAAATGTTAAGCAAGCTGACGTTTAAAATATCTTTTTTGTCGTTTTTGAGCATAAATTGGTAATTAAAATGTATTTCTTTTAATCGCCTACTTTCGTTCAGGTATGTAAAGAAGTATTTTTTCCAACATAAAAATACGTAAATAAGCTTCTTTCAAGTTTTGAAAATGTTCCATAGAGTTATGTTGTAGAAAAAAATAATTTGTTGTATTAAAGAGACATCTGTACTCTTTGGACAATATGGTTAAGGGATAAGTCCACACACACGCACACATACATACATACATACATATACATACATATAATATATATATATATATATATATATATTATATATATATATATATATATATATATATTATGATAGAGGGGCCTTATTGGTTGAACTTTGAAACATCGAAACAGTAACCTTAACACCTTTAACTATTAATATAGTCAAATAAACAGAACAAAATTACAGCAACTTATATAATAAAACACGCAAAACACAAATTAAAAGACCAACAATTGATTTAAATAAAAGAGGAGGAAGTCTCTCCACAAAAATATATTTTTCTATAGCAAAGCGCTTTCAACCTAACAAGAGGTCATCATCAGTGCTAGCCGTTGAATAAAGAAGAGGGTAATAGATGAGTCTTACAGATCAGATATCAAAGATGTAGAGCGATAGTCTATCTTTGATATCTGATCTGTAAGATCATCTATTACCCTTACCCTCTTCTTTATTCAACGGCTAGCACTAATGATGACCTGTTGTTAGGTTGAAAGCGCTTTGCTATAGAAAAATATATTTTTGTGGAGGGACTTCCTCCTCTTTTATTAAGATGAACTCCATTAACGCTCACCTTAGTTCAACAATTGATTTATTATAACCTTAACTCACTCTTGAAGGAGGTTTCAATAAGATTACACAGAGCTCCTGAGATCCCAAATATGATGTTTCAGGACTCTCAATGTATGGAGATTGGCTATGCCCTCTCTAGTAATAAATATATGTATCACGGAGATCTAGGGTTCTAATCGTAAGTTGTTCTTTCAGTATATGTGGCATGACAAAAGAATTTCGACTCCATAAATTTATATTTGAGCATCATGTTTACCTCTTAATTACGATTGTTCTCCTGGTGTGCGGAAGGAATCGGTAATGCGTAAGGAAACTTTATCTATTATAGTCTCTACTAGATTCTTGGATCAAGTCAAGGACTACTATACACACGTATTATTTGACTAGTAATTTTACTGTGCGCCAACTTTATTTGGTTTGGCCAAGTTTTGCTTTGGGTTTACAAAGCTATGCCTTGCTAGCTTTTGCAGGGACTTAAATTTATTATTTTTTTTAAATTCAAATTCAATAGTCTGAAACACTACTAGATACAAACGATGAAGAAATAACTTCAAAATCTTGACGGTTGTATTAAAATTTACATTTTTCTCATTTTTGAATGTAAATAGTGTGTCACACTTGATAGGTCTTTATTAAAGAGAATAAAATATCTTTTTTGCATTGTTTTTATATTTCTTTTAAATGCTTTTTTTCTCTGTTTGCTCGATATTTTTTTAAAAAGGTATATCATTGTACCTTTATGCTTTTTATCTTTTGTAAAACATTGCACTTCATTTTTACATAAAAATAAAGCCTGGGTTTTGTTGAGGAAAAAAGAAGAGGGATTCATTTACGAAATAAAAATACGGAGGTCCTGTTAGGTGTGCTTGTAATATCGTTCACCTTATATATAGCGTTCCTACCCGATATCCATTTCCTACTTCCGACCAGTCTATAAATTTCCGTATAGGGTGTAAGAGAGAAGGAGAGAAAAAAATCGCCTTAGTAGTAGTTAGAAATCAAAATATAACACAGAGAAGCGGGCCAATGTTTGTACCCTGGTAGACTCCGTTTGTATGGCGCATGCGTATAATCTCAATCAATACCTCCCGCCTTTAGCTTCGAGACTCCCGAAGTCTTCAGTATGTTTCGAACTTGAGTGCGGGAAAGTTAGTGCATAGAGTTTTCGAATAGCCACTCCCACATCGTCGTGCTGGTGCTCAACCACCCCAAACTCTCCCCCTCTCTTATCTACTACTATATAATAGGTAATTATTTTTTTCAACCCCTATACACCCCCTACTTCATTAACTTTCTAATTCAATTAAAAAAAATCTCAAAAAATAAAATAAACTCAAAAGTATTCACCCCTTTCAAATTTAAAATTCTTACCACACCCCTTATCACAATAGGGTGTGTTTACTCCATTCATATTTAATTTTTTGTTTATAGAAAATAAAATATTTATTTTATCTTTCTCATCCTTCAAACAAGCATATTGTATTTTTTACAATATCTATGTTAAGATCTAAATATGCAGTTAAACTGTACTTTGGTGTAAAAATACAATAACAGTGGCTAATTTTTTTATCAGTTTTAACTTATAATAATATTAAACTTTTTCCTGAGCAATTAATAATTTTTTTATTGTTAGTTCTTTTAAGTAATCAAAATGTATACTTGAATTAACGAATAAATGAGTTTTTATTTTTTCATCTTTCTTATCACTTAGTTAGGTATTTCATTAATTGTTAAATTTATTATTTGCCTGTTCTACACTTAACATTCTTTTGTCATACTAATGTTTTATTCGTACAATAATTTACATTTATTTTAAATTTAATTTTTACCCAAGTATACATTATTCTTTATTTATATTTATTTTCATTTTTTTGTTCAAATTTTTATTGATATTATTATTTTTTTAATTCTTAGCTGTATCTTTCAGTTACATTATATCTTTGACTAACAAAATATTAAACTTCTTAACTGTTGTTTATCAAAGAGTAATGAATTGTGTTGCACTCGTAACTAAATCCATCATAATAGTATTTATATTTATTAATGAATGGATGTCTGTTGTTAATCAATTAATAGTATTTTTAATCTCTGCGCATTCTTACTTCTTGGTGTATTTTATTTTGACTCATATAAAAATCAGTTATTGAATTATTCTCTTTATCTTATATTGAACAGAAAGTCTCATTGTTCATATTTATCACGTGTGTGTATTCACTGTGCTTGAACACAAAGTCTCATTATCCAAATTCTTCACGTGTGTGTATACTCTGAGCTTGAACACAAAGTCTTATAATTCAAATTTATTACGTGTTTATTTATACAGTGCTTGAACACAATGTCTTATATTTCAAATTCATCACGTGTGTGTATACGCAGTGCTTGAACACTAAGTCTTATAATTCAAATTCATCACGTGTTTATTTACACAGTGCTTGAACACAAAGTATTATAATTAAAAGTCATCACGCGTGTATTTACACAGTGCTTGAACACAAAATATTATAATTAAAATTCATCATGCTGTGTCAGCTATCATTATAATATAGAAGCAGGTTCAAAAAATAAAGAGTCATGGCAGAGCGTATATAACATAATTTCTTTATACCTCCAAGTATCAAGTAGGGCCTTTGGAATACAGATTATGGTTCTTTTGAAATCTGCCTGGCAAGATTATCAATCGAGAAGTATTTTTGCTTGTAGATTTAAGAAATTTAAATATGAACACATATTATAGATTGTTTTGAATTATCAAACATCCCATAGGTAATTTTATACCAATGTCACTGATTTTGTTTTTAAGTTATCGCTTGGCATTCATGAGTTATACCCCAATGCAAGAATACTTGGAAGTTGAAACTGGAAGATTGGTTCTCGTTGTCCTATGGACCCACCATGAATATGGACCTACTATGGTTATGGACTATGGACCTACCATGGTTATAGACCAATGCTAACTTATGTTTGAGAAAGAAGTGCATCCAAGTTTCTTGGTTATGATATAATTTTTAAAACAGTTAAAAGCGAGAGGAAATTCTAATTAAATTTATAAAATCATCTTAGAAAGACACAATTTCTAATTGCCACACTTGTTCGAAGTTATCGGCAAGTCGACTTAGTAGGGATAGTTATGACATATGACGATTGCTTTCAAATTTAAAATTCTTACCACACCCCTTATCACAATAGATATAAGACAAAATCTAAACATGTAATTAAAAAATGTAAACTATGCTGATTTAAGGCGAAACTCATTGCATTTGCATAGCTTTATGCTTGCTAAATTTCAAATTAAATGCATTTGCATAGCTTTATGCTTGCTAAATTTCAAATTGAATGCATTTGCATAGGTTTATGCTTGCTAAATTTCAAATTGAATGCATTTGCATAGTTTATGCTTGCTAAATTTCAAATTGAATGCATTTGCATAGGTTAATGCTTGCTAAATTTCAAATTGAATGCATTTGCATAGCTTTATGCTTGCTAACTTTCAAATATATTGCGTTTGCATAGGGTTATGCTTGCTAAATTTCTAATTGATTTGAGCAATATTCTGCATTTTATGAATTTTTAATTTTTTCTGTTAACGTCGTTCGTTGTATAAAAATTAATTATTGATCTTTATGCAATACTATAGCATAAGCGAATATAAGCAAAAGCAACTGCATAAGCAAATAGGGGGATACGATGATACCAGACACACGACTAAAATCCGCTTATAGGAGGTCCTATCAGACTTTAAATTTTATATTTATTTGAAAAATATACAAATTGAAGTCAGAAAAAATTGCTTGGCAGTTTGACTTATCAAAACGGCGGAAAACTGTTAATAATAATAATAATAATAATAATAATAATAATAATAATAATACAGTGATTTATAAGCGATTACCAATTGCTTTTTAGATCATTATCTGAGACTTGTAACTGTAGCGTTTCTTTCTTGATATATATTTATGAATAATAGTTCCATATTATTTTTATTACATGTTATTTTGTCCTGTAATTCTTATTGCACTGTTGCGTGTTCCATGCACTTTTATTAAACTAAAATGCTATATTCAAATCAAATTCAATAAATTTGATTTTAACTTTTCCTCATTTATACCATAGGTATATAGAAAAAGTATTGTGTTTGCAAAAAAACCGTAACCGGGATGAGGCCGGCAATATTCGTTTCAGATGTTTTAAAAGCCTCCTGACTGGTTTTCTCAAAGTTGTCTGTCTGTATGTGTGTGTCTGTTATCATCGTAGCTTTTAGTGTATTTATGCTAGATAATTGAAACTTTGTAGAAAAATCAATCTACCGCTGTAGTTGTGCTATTCAGAAAATATTTTTGTATGACTTCATTAACCTGCAATAATGAATCTGCGAAAATTTTGAAAAATCATAAATCACTGAAAAATTATGCGATCGGATTGAGATTTGGCACGTATGTGATTATGTCTAAGACTAAAATATGTGCCAAGGTTCATCTCATTATCAGCTTTTGATCAATTTTATAAAATGACTCGAGTACGTTTTAAAAAAAATTAAAGAATGGTCCAATCGAGTTGAAATTTAGTACACGTGTATGTGTAAACCTTTTTACAATTTAAAGAAGTACACAAAGTTTCGTTTTAATTCGACGAGTATATCTATGATTTTTGTTGGAAAATAAAAGTTAAGTAGCATTGAGCGTGGTCAGTGCTGTATGGGTGACCGCTGAGAATGAAGCGGATGTATTTACTATCTGAGGACGAGCGAAGCGAGTCCGAACCAGGGGATGAGCTTAGCGAATCCGATGTGATGAGGAAAAGTACCGAGGTACCTCATTTTTTCTTTTGCCATTTTTACAACTTTCCTTAAATTACAAACGGCAATTATAAAAATGTCAAGACTTTGTCTTAAGACCTTATTATATTATTTTTAAAGTTTCAAACTTTATTCTTTGTTCTGATTTGAAAAACTCTCTTAACTTTACTAGACATTCTTATAAAGATAGAAAAATGTTTCCATCTAAGAATTTCCAGAGTTATCCAATTTTCTTCCGCGTTTATAAATCAGAATAAAGTTTTTTGTAACTGACAGTTCATTCCATTGGAAAGTTTCTGTCACTTTTTTTCTTATATTTTTGCGTGATTAGTATTTTTCGTTTTTAGAAACCATGCTATTTATATTTTTTATTTTTTACTTTTCCTCATTTATATACTCTAGGATAAAGGAATCATAAGTATTTTGATTGCACTCAAAATCCGAATCCAAATTTTCACCTGAATTATCTATTTTATGCGTTTTAAGACCTGTTGCATGTTCCAGTGAGTTATTCTAGAGAGTTAAAACTTAGTACGTATCAATTCTCAATATCAATTCGTAGTTCTAGTTGTGTAACCGGAAAATTATTTTCCCATGACCTCAGTACCTTCATTATTGACACGTGTCATTATCTGCATCAGATCAATTTTTATCGGATTGACATCATTAAACATCGGAAAATCATTCAATTGAGTTAAATTCGGCACGATTGTACACCCCTTTTTATAATAAAAAAGTATGATACAAGTTTTGTTGTGATACACTCGTTTTGGGTGTATCACTTTATAATGCAAAGTTGTACATGTATGCAAAGTTTCATTTTTATACAGTTAGTAGATCCATATGTTTTGCCGGATTCTATTTCTTAAGCTACATCGAGCGCGGTCAGTAGGTGGATGAGTAACTGCTGGGGTAAAACTGATCTTTCATGTGTTAGAACGAGCAAATAATCCGCAGTAGTGAGGATGTGCTAAGCAAATCATATAAGACGAAAAAAAGTTCCGAAATACGCCGTACCCGATATTTAGCGAATTATTGGAAGAAAAAATGAGCTTATGAGGTTAGGGTCATGGAGGGGGTAGGGGTGGGGTGAATTTTTTAGAAGGGGGTATGGGATTTTTGTTCCTAGACGTTTATATGGGGCATGATACCTCTCGAACGATTTCTCGGATTAAACTGAAACTTGGACATTAAAAATAACCTTAACTTGGACATTGACAAACTTAATAATGTCCCAAATCCTATTGTTTATGAAATATGTGTGACTTAATAACCCACAATGATGACCCCCTGAACACTTTAAAAAATCACAAATCATCATAAAGTCCATGATCATAAATTTTATACACGTGTAGTACTATTTATGGTTAGAAAAATATGAAGTTAGATTTTATTTTTTTTTAGTTATGGTTTTATTGATTGACTTATGACATAATGTAAAGAAATCACGTTTTGACTAATATATTTAAAAATTCGCTTATATTGTGGCAGTATGTCAATCATATTAGCTAGTAATATGACAAATTGATATAAGACAATGACCACATGGTCGTTGTGGCCCTTTATGGCCACATGCCCGAGAAGGGCCACCTGGGAGGTGTGAGGGCCGCGTATCGGTCGAGGCGCAAAGTGCCGAGGCCGCGGAGGGCCAAGAGGCGGAAGGCCTCTAGATTTTAGATTCTAATGGACCATTAGCTTTCGGAGGTTTAGCTATAAATATTTAGCTTAAATATAGATTAACATGTACTAAAGCTAATATCCCAAAGATAAATAAGCTAACTATTTTGACAATTTCTATTAAATGAAGTGGCACTAAACCGTTGTTTTTATCTTAAGGTTATCTATTATCTACTCACATTTGTTAGTTTGCTTCAGTCTAAGTCTGATACCCTCACCATCAGCAGTAATGATACTAGGAGTAGAGCTAGTGAAGTTTTGGAGAATTTTCATTAATGATATAAGTGAAATCTGATATATTCAGCTTTCAGACAGATTAGAATTCGTATACAGACAACAAATGGAATTAAAAATACTTTTGCTCTAAATTTTATAATCTTATTTGCGCTCTAATAAAGAAAAACTTTTCATCTTCTTCTAGAAAAAGTTAAAAAATTTCATTAAAAACTTTTTGTATTTGATAATTATATTTTAACAATTATTGTTTGTTGACTTAAAGTATTAAGGAATTCTAATTGAGTTCATTAATGGATCTTAAAAGTTTATTTAACGTTTCAATTATTCTTACTAAGTAAATCTTCTGAATATATTTACGAACGACAATTCGCTAAATGCAATACACTTAAGTAAAATTGAATAGTATAAATATCTCAATTAAATTCTCTATATGATTCTATTATAGTGACGTATTTTAATATTAATAGTTGACCTCGTAAACATACATTGCATAATTTTTCAAAAAGATCGTAATCAAAAGGGGCTTTCTCTTTAAAATGCTAATCCTTTATTTTGTCAACAAACAAAGAACTCTTCCTTTGTCCCATTTTTATGCATTCTACACTGAATGAAGCCTGCGGAATAAATTGAAGTCTTAAAATCATTCTAAATAATCTTCTTATAATAGAAGAATCTTTCTTATTTGCAAAGTTACCCATATCTTGAAAGGGCTTTATCCTAACTTGATGAAAGGGCTTTTTAACTATTATAGGGGCTAGGAATGAATCGCCAATTTGTTTATGTTTAGTTATCCTGACTCAAAAACATAATTTCAAGTAAAATCAATATTAATAATATAGATAATTGAAGAGCGATACTCATTAAAGGCTCTTGCGAAAGGAAGGAAATTTTAATTAATTTATAAGGATTTGATTAATTGTATTTTACTCTTTTATTGATATATTTATTTATTAATATATAAAATTATTATTTAATGAAAATACTCATAATTAAGGAGACATTTTAATAAAATCGTAAAAGCGGCTTTCCCATGCTAAAAACTATTTCGATTACCTTTACGTTTCAAGCTCATTGCAGATGTTAACAACTTAACATCTTTTGAGTTTATTTATTAATTAGGTTTAGATTTGTTCATGAGTTTAATCTGTAGCAGATTTTAATCTGTACTTTTTGAATATAAGTACATTAATGGTTTTATCACACGGCCATTATTTGGATCATTAGTCTAGAAATTAATGTGAGATCAAATTAAAATGAACTTCTGGGGCTTAGCAAAAAAACAAAAGCGACTTAAGTTGATTTTCATGTCTTTGTAATACATGAATTCATATTTTTCTTATTTCAGTAAAAAATAAACAAATTGAACATATATTAGCTATCACTGCGTTTATGCCCAATCTTCTCTTTAGGAGAGTAAATTATTTTTGTAGAATTTTTAGGTAATTTTAAAAGAAAATTCTTGATTCATAATCATTTTTAATTAAAAAAGATCAAAGTATTTTTTTTATTAATGTAATTACTGCTGTTATTAATTTTTGTGTTCCCAAGAAATGTTTATTTTTTATTATTAAGTTTAAAGTCTTGATAAGATTGTGATCATTGGAGGAAATTAAAATATATTTTTAATTAAATTATATTCTCTACTATTTTACTAGTGTTTAATCTTTATTATAGACTAGTAATTACTTTAATGCCTACTTTCAATGACTTTAAGGAAAGCTAGATTATAGATTTCTTTGATACTATGCTATTAAAACTAATGGGCACTATACATATAGCAAAAACCAATATCAATATGCAATATGCATGTATCAATATGAAATACTGTACTTCAATTTGCATATAGGGTTATGCAGTAGCATAGTGCAATTTGAGACTATGTAACTAAAAGCTAAGCTAAGTTTATGTATTTATTGAGGGGCTCGATTAGCTCAGACTATTCTATACATATTAAGGTAGTAGGTATGGAGATAAAGATTTTATTTTTCTTTATTTATACTGTAGGTATATAGGAGGAGTATAGTTTGCGAAAAATTCGATACCGGGATGTCACCTGAATTATCCGTTTCAGGCATTTAAAAAATAGTTAAATTTTTATCATATATGACTTGTGTACGCCTTTAATAAATTATAAAAAATAAAAAAAACAATCTATTTGAGTTGAAATTTAGTACAAATGTATCCCTTTTATTAATAAATAAGTACTTTAAGTTTCGTTTTGGTATGACAAGAACAGCCATGCTTTTTATTGGATCATGAATGTTAAGCATAATCGACCGTGTTAGGTACCAGACTGGGTGACCGCTGGGAATACAAATATGTATTTACTGTTTGTGGACGAGTGAAGCGAGTCTGAATACGTGTTGCAGTACTCATTCAACGGCTTGTATATGCTAAGGACGAGTGAAGCGAGTCCGAATACGTGTTGCAGTACTCATTCAACGGCTTGTATATGCTAAGGACGAGTGAAGCGAGTCCATAGCGGGGAGGATGATTGTAGCGAATCCGATGTGATAAGGAAAAGTTCCGAGATACCCTGTACCAGGTGTGTATTATTTTTTTTAAACTTTTAAATTAAAAGTTTAATAAACTGCGACTTTGTCGTTTCGTTTTGTTGCGGCACTTGAGTATGTTCACCAAAAGAAACTTGAAGTGCTTCCAGATTATATTTTAACAGTCTACTTAACTTATGAATCTTGATACCTCATTATTTATGTGACGGTTGCTTTAGTTTTAATTACACTAGTGGTAAACTAAATTAGTACATATGAGCAGTCCATAAGAACATTAGTAATATAACATTACTTAAATATGTTTTCAAGGAAATTATAAAGTTAATTGAAAACATTCCCTACTCATACGTATGTATTTGTGATAGCTAATTTTAATTTTGAAGTTGAAAACATTTTCCAAAAAATCACGCTTATGAGGTATAATGTTTTTTTAATATTTAAGTTTCCTATTTAAAAACTTTTGAGGCTGTGCTATCTGTACCTTTTTTGTGTTCCCTGAATTGCTTCGTCACTATTTTATCGTAGATATTTGAAATTTCGTACACCTGCTCAGCAAATTATGCTAATCATCTAGGGATCATCAGCATATCTAAATTTCGATTTACATTTTCGATTTCATGATTAGATACTTGCTTTTCCCTTATTAATAAAATCTAACGATAGGTTTCAGTGTAGGGCATGTCAAATTTGATGCAATTCTCATAAAAACTGTGGTCCTAGTTTAGGGAACAATATAAAAAAAATATTTACGCGGTAAATATTAATCTGTGTGACGTGACAAGCTTTTTAAGCAAATATGAAGTAAAAACATGATAAGATAACGGACTTGAAGATAAATTAATAAATTATAACGGAGTTAAATATTTAATATGAGACATCATCATGAGCGTTTTGGTGGAGTTCATTATCACTAATAAGAAAACTAAGTCTCTTCACAATAACATTTATTAATAACAAAGCCGCTTTCAACCTTAAGAGGTCATCTGTGACTTAAATAATATCAAACAAAATATGTTGAGTCGAGTATCATTGTCAAAGACACAATCAGAACTCAAGACTCAATCTTAATTGAGAATAAATATTTAGTGTATTGCGTTGAGATGATTTTCCTCGCGGTAGCAGTACAACCTTTAATGAATTTTAGAAAAAAAGGTTCATTATTATTAATTGCATAGAACTTGTAAAGGATTAAGTTTACTTAATGTCAAAGACATTTGTATGTCTTTAAAATCTGTCTGAAGAGTTCTTAAAGCGTTGCATTTATTCAAGAAGGGTCCCAACTCCTAAGTACTTCCAAAGGTGCCACTTAAAGTTTTCTTCTGAGCCCTTACAACTACTGATGAGAGTGCAAGTAATAACATCTTTTTAGGAAGTGCCTTAGAGTTGAACACGTCGTAAAATCACCCTCATCTTGAAGGGCGAGGCTGCGTTTCAGAAATTTGATACGTCTGGATTTTAGGGTCAGTTTTTCTTCTTTTTATTACTTTTACTTTTCTTGTTGATGTTGTCTGTGGTTTTATGTTTCTTTTTGTTGTCATTTAACTCATTCCTGTACTTTACAACTTGAAAGCAACTTAAAGAAGAAAGTTCTAGGTATTGTTTTGAGTACCTATTAAACATTTGGATTGTTGTTAAACTCTGCCCGTCTATCTATTCTTTGTAAATTCTGCAGTTGCCAAAAGATGTTATTTTTGTCTTTTTATAATTTTATATTTTTTATTTAAGTCGTTTGTCTTTTAATATTTATTGAGTAATTTTAAGTTTTTTCTGGTGGAAATGCACTTAGGTCTATTGAGCCGTAATTTTGAGTTTAGTATAAATCATATTTGGACAATTTTGAGGGAAAAATTTCCCTGAGCTAATAAAAAAAATTAAGGCGGATTAAAAAGTGCAAATTTTTTCTGACAGATCTGTTGTATAAAATATTTGTATATAGGTTTATTTGTTCTTGAGTTTCAACCAATTATCATATCTTTATTTCCTTTGTAAGTTCTGGCACTTTTACAGATTATAGGTGACCCCTTTTGGTGTCACCTTTATAGCTGACTCTTATTGATGTCACCTATTCTGGTTCAGGCGTCATATAGCTAATGCAAACCTTAGATGTCATTTAACTTTAATTATTTATTTATATTATAATGTCATTTATGAATAATGAAAGGAGACATATAATCCATAAAAAGTACCTTAGTTCTATGTAGAGTCGCATTTGCAAATATTGCAAACACCATACTTTTCCTATATACCTACGGTATAGTGATAGTAATTAGGGATAGGTGATAGACCAACTGACGAGGAGGCCACGTTGTTGGGTCCTTTTTGCTGACTCCCTGGGATAGAAGATAGTGATCTACCTTATGAGTCCTTGCGCAGGCATTTTACGTCTAATCCGCAGAAAAACCGTGACTTTTTACTCTAAGTTCTCTAGCTTCAACTAGAAACAACACGTGCCCCGCTGCCAGACCAAGCTTTCCTGTTCTCGAAACCATAAGGCAGAAACTTATATATTTAATATAAACTACTATTGAGGAGCCTAAGTTTGGCCTCAACCCAGGTTTATTTAGGGTTAGGGATCTTTTACGAATACCTGACATCGCACAGGCTCGGAACCTCCGACTTAAGGACCCTTTTGAAGAACGGCACGTGATTTCCATCCCTTTTTGACAATTCTAGAGACCCCGACCAGGATCAAACCCTGACTGTCTGGGTAGCAGGCGCGCGTGCTACCATTAAACCATCGAGACCCATGGTATAAATAAGATAAAGTAAAACGTTACCAAAATTTGACAAACAAATCTTAGGGGAACAGAAAAATCAATATTTATTGCTCAATATAATACATATATACTATTGGACATACTCAGGATTAAAACTCATTATAAGATATATATACTACTCGACATAATCAGGATTAAAACTCAATATAAGACATATATACTATTAGACATACACAGGATTAAAACTCAATATAAGACATATATACTATTAGACATACACAGGATTAAAACTCAATATAAGATATACATACTATTAGACATACACAGGATTAAAACTCAATATAAGATATACATATATACTATTGGACATACTCAGGATTAAAACTCATTATAAGATATATATACTATTAGACATACACAGGATTAAAACTCAATATAAGACATATATACTATTAGACATACACAGGATTAAAACTCAATATAAGACATATATACTATTAGACATACACAGGATTAAAACTCAATATAAGATATATATACTATTAGACATACACAGGATTAAAACTCAAATAAGATATACATATATACTATTAGACATACACAGATTAAAACTCAATAAGATATATATATTAGACATACACAGGATTAACTCAATATAAGATTATACATATATACTATTGGACATACTTAGGATTAAAACTTTATAAGATATATATACTATTAGACATACACAGGATTAAAACTCAATATACATATATACTATTAGACATACACAGGGATATACTAAGACATACACAGGATTAAAATCAATATAAGATTATACATATATACTATTAGACATACACAGGATTAAAACTCAATATAAGATATATATACTACTGGACATACTCAGGATTAAAACTCATATAAGATATATATACTATCGACATATCAGGATTAAAACTCAATAATAAGACATATATATCTATTAGACATACTCAGGATTAAAACTCAATATAAGACAAAATAACATTTATTTCTATTCTAGAACGTACTCTAAGATATCGTCAAACTTAGTAAGTCTCAAAAGTATTACGAAAATTATAATAATTATCACACCGTTTCATCACAAGGCAGGATTCTTTCCTGAAATATTTCGGTTCCTTGTAGTTATAATCGATAGTCATCTTTTTAATTTTTCCATATACTATAGCTCTACTACTATCATACAATGGAGGCTCATTTACATAGAGAATTTCTTGTTATAAAATATATTTATGTATATAATTATATTAAGTTTCTTGTTTTAACCCTATTAGCATATTTTTAATATAAGTTTGTACAATGATGTCGCTTGTCACATTATTCACGTATTCTGTTAATATAGATCAATTAAAGTAATAATTACTGTCTATAATTTATAATTATCGTTTATTTTTATTGCTTAGTAATTTATTGGTGTGACGTGTAATTAATATTTTCTTTTAACCATCTCCTTGCTTTAAGCTCACCTCTGCTAATTTCATTCTAACATAGTTTCACTGTGTTATGTTTGTTAAAGGCCGGAAAAGTGGTTAAAACAAAGTACATTCGCTAAAGCAATTAATTGTAAACACATCGCGTACAATTGTTATTCCGACTATTGCCGAGTTTCGACCTTTAAGTATTATAACTTAAACCAAATGACAGGTTAATCAATCAAAATAATCTAAACGAACTTGCCAATCCGATGAAAATTCTAGATACACAATATATCTATCTCGTTGGCAAATTTCCATGTAAAAATAAATACTAAAATAACAGCTGGACTTTAAGAGACCATAGCAAGGCGAAAAAATTCGCCTTATACATGGCAAAATGCCATATTTTAACAACAAATAATAAATACAATAACAATGTAAGATCACTTTAAGTGACCAAAAGTTGAAAAACTGTAAATAACTGGAAAATGATGGCCAGAGAATAAAATCTTTCGAGTGGGGTGTTGATTTAAATGTTTTTGGGACACTGAATAAAAACCGCTTTGAAATTGATCCGATCACCTCCAAAAAGGTGTCCAAAAAGTCAAAAATTGTTGTAAATTACCGGAAATATTTATTCTTCATAGTCGGTAATTATGAAAATTTTGAGTGGGTGTCGTTTTGAATGGTTTTGAGGGCTCTGAAGTGAATAGAAACGGTCTAGAGTTGACTCGAGAACTTAAAGAACTCCAAGCTTGGGTACCTATAGGTTCGAAGTGAATGGGTCACTTATTATTGGTGGCTGCTAAGCGAGCCGTATGATGAAAATTTGCTAAACGCAATGACATATTAATAAATTGCAATACTATGGAATTAAAAAATAATAATAATAAAACAACTATCAATGTACCAAATAATTCTTGTGAACGGGTCGAAAGCCCTTGTTAATTTTATTTCTTGTTCAACTTCTTGTTTAATTAGTAAAATTGTGATGGTATAATGTGGCATTTAAACGTACATAGAATTCCAAAACTATTACAATGACAGTAATCGTGCGTGTCTTGTTTTACAAACAATACACGCCAGAGTGACATCGGTTTCATGCATCAACAGCTCAAACATTACACTATTAATATTGCTATCACATTTCAAAAACGACCAAGAAGTTTCTACATTCCTTAATAAGTCCTTACTTAATAATTTATGAAAAAAATATGATAACTTATTAAACAGATTTTTTACTTTTCCTTATTTTTAAGATAAGTTTAAAGGAAAAGTATTCAGTTTGCAAAAAATCCGAAACCAGGATTTCGGCTGAAGTATCTGGTTTAGGTGTTTTTAAGAACTCCTGAGTGGTTTTTACAAATTCGTCTGCGTGTAGGTGTGTTTGTGAATGTGTCTGTTATCATCGTGTCTCCCAGTGTATTTATGCTAGAGAGAGGTAAAACTTACAAAAATCGATCTTTAAGCAGCATAGAGCAAGGTTAGTGTTTGTATTGGTAACCGCTGGCAATAAAAAAATGTCTTTACTGTCTGAGGACTAGCAAAGCAAGTCCGAAGTCGTGCTTCAGTACATTTGATGATTTTTATATACTGAGGTCGTCCTAAGCGAGTCCAAAGTTAAGAAGATGAGTGTAGCGAATGCGATGTAGTGATGAAAATGTTCTTAGGTACCCCGTACCCGAACTTTTTTTCAACAATTTATTAGGGAATTTTCATCATGAAAATTACGCTTATGTGGTTGTTCGGATGACGGAAGTTGTTTTTATTGTTGAACATTTATTACCGAATTCACTGTTTTAATGTATTATTTTTATAAATTCAGATGTGTCTTGTGTATCAATATATATGCATGTTATATATTTTTTAACATTCAGACATTTATGAAGACAATTAAGTACTTATAATTGTTGATGGATCGACATAATGTGATGGTCCTCTCTGTTTCGTTACATTTAACTCATTATGGCACCGACAGACCCCAATACTCACTCTACACTTTACTTAAATTTTGAATAAAATGTGAAGTATTCGCACCAGAGGAGAGCGGTGCTCTCATGCCGCTATAGTGCTTTGCTAGCAAAACATGTATCATGTTTTTCAAAATATGAATAGTTGACACATTACAATTGTTCAAGAGGCATTTAGGAAATGTAACAAGCAAACTGCTATGCTGCATCTAGATTCTGTTCCAGAATTCGACATTCTTCATCATTGATGTCTCGATATAATGTCTCGTCCCATCAGGGTGGCGACAGGTCACTTATTAAATTCCCATTTATCTCTCGTACAACTATATTGTGTCAACTATTAATGTTTAACAAAACTCGGTAGTATCTAATGATAAAACATTTTGAAGGTAGTATTTATTAAGTGGCACATGATGTCGGGTGGTATGCCAAATTTTCAAGTACTGTTATATTTTTATACAAAAAGTTTTTATTTGGATTGTTCCTGTCTCGTATCTTTGTTTCCTGAAGGGGTTGGTGTCCGGTGTGGAGAGGCCACTTCTAGGGGCGTGTTAGAGTTATACTCCAATGATTCTGACAGCTTGAATTACTTGGATGTGATTTATTCCGTGCGGACCTAATAGCTCTGAAGCTCTGGTTTATACTATCTGAAAACAGCTATGAGTTGACTAACCTTCACAGATACAGTACTGTGTTCTAGCTATTGATTCTATAATGGTTTTTCAAAATGTTTTTAGAGTATACTGAAAAATTAAATCTTTCCTTAAACAAATCTTTTATAGAATTCTGAAAATTGGAATCAGTTAGAATGAATGTTAAGTTTATGTCTCATTTAAAGAGAATGAATTATACGATTTTTAAGAATTCGAAATGAAACATGAAGCTTCCAAAAGAACATTAAAGACCATTATAATGGTCAAAGAATTTCCCCTATAAATATTTAAAAACAATTTTAATAACATTTAAAAATTCTTTTAAATCATAGTCTCGTGAGATTTAAAATAATTTTTAGATTATTGTTTTAGTTTTTAGTAATCTTTTATTGTTTTAGTAATCTTTTAGAAAATATATTTTAAAATATAATTTTAGATATTGGTTTTTAAAAAAAATTGTAGTGTCATACTTTCAAATATTATAGCTACTAACCCAAGTCTTATCGTTAGTTGTTTTGACGGAAACTTTCTGGTATTCATTGAGCATGATTATGATAAAATAATACAAATACTAACTACTACTATTAAAAAAATAAAGCTATGTTTTACATCATGATGGCCGCCGGAATCCTAACGCTTTAGCAAAACACGCTGTGGCATCAAGTTTATTTTCGATATGCTTAGTCCATACTACTGCACAAGGTAATGTTAACACTGGTTTTTTTGTACAAACCATCTTTCTTGAAATAACCGTTTTTTACTTTTCCTCATTTATACCGTAAGTAGAAATGGGAAAAAATGTTATGTTGTGTTAGTAAAAAAATCCGAAACCGGGATTTCAAGTGAATTATCCGTTTTAGGTGTCTTATATATGTGCTGATAAGATCATTATCAGCATTAGTTCAATTTTTATTGAATGCCTTGAATAATTTTTTTTTTAAAAATCGAAAATAATTTCAATTGAGTTAATATTTTCTGATTTTCTTTCGTTTCAATATAGCAAGTATATCTTTGGTATTTGTTGGATTATAAAAGTTAAGCAGCATTGAGCGAGGTCAGTGCCTGGATGGGTGACCGCTGTGAATAAAACGAATGTTTTAACTGATGATAAGTTTGTGAGGATAAGTGTAGCGAATCCGATGTGTTGCGGAAAAGTTACGAAGTACCCCGTTCCCGATTGTTTTAATGGACCTTCCTGGTTTGTAATCATAAGGTTTAATACCGTTTTAGTTTTAGTGACGAACTAAATTTAATTAAATTAAATTTATGTTCATTAATAAAATTTAAATTAAATAAATTTAATTAAAACGAATAAAACTAATGAAGTCATTAATTATGACTTTATAACCTCAAATAACAATAACCTCTGTTCCAAAAAGAGGTTAGCAAGATTCTTGCAGCGCTACTAGGATGCAGCGGTTTTAAGAGAATCATTTTAATTTTGGAAAATGTTATACGTTAAACACTTACTTCGTCTACACGATGTATTGTTGAACACCAGGTTGAATCCTCAACACCGATTTTACTCCGTATTGACGGGGGTACAACCCGGTCTTGAATACAAATATGGGCACCGATAATTTGTTGGTTGAATCCCGGTAATGTGTCGTGTAAACACTTATCGGGGTTGAACCCGGTGTCCAAAGTCAGATTATTTTAATAATTATTATTGCTTTAAATTTCTTTGGTTATTTATGGATATGGATTTTATTATGAATTTATTTACCTTTTCCTTATTATATTACATCAAATAAAATATGATTATTTAATTTAATTAAATAAAATATTGATTTAGCAGTAATATGCTGTCGAAACTTTATTGGTAAAATAAATGTATTCTTTAGCTCAAATTTAAGTCGGGGTTCGTTGTAATAAACGCTGCTTATGATATTGGTTCTTCGCCTTCTCATAAGAGCAGTTTATTTTCTTTTTCTGTTTTTCCTGTCCACATATGCCTCTTTTAATAAAAACACTAATTTTTAGATTAAAGCAGTTGCAGTTATAATTATAAATGACAGACACAAAATGAGGAAAGAATAATTCATGTTTTTAAATATATTCAAAATACTAAGTAGAATACAAAACAGAAACGAATAATAACAAATCATGTTGAACAAGATTCTAGGGATTCTATGGGAAGGATATTTCAAAATGTGATATTTAGAGATTTCACCCAGGTTTAGTGTAATTCTTTTGGCATTTTCAAATAAACCACGCGGGTTTATCTATTGCGGGTTGTTTTTGAGGAAATGTTTTCATTTCATTTTAATTTTTTCTAGTTCTACGATTTTTATTAAAAGTTAATGAATATTTACTTTATAGTGTCAAATATAAATAAATAATATTATTTATACTGAATTACAAATAATATAAAACAATTTGACATCAATTTATAGTATAAACTAGGATGGACTTCAAAAAAAATCAGTTTTTTTCCGCCCATCTTGCAATAAAAAAGTAATAGAAAAAAAATTATGGTCATATTTTATAAATTAAAATTATATATATTATAATTATATCATATTAGAAATATAAATTATTTCTTATTTTATTTTGAATTTAAATACTTATTTCTAAATTTTAATAAATGTTTTTATTTTTGATTAATCCACAAATGCTGTCCGCATCGTTGTACACAATTTTTTAAGAAACTTTTGGCTCATTTTGTTTAAATTTTGTTATTTTTTGCGTTGCTAAAACTTTTAAGATTTTATACTTATTTTCTTTTTGCGTTTTTATTTACTCAAATTCTATCTCTAATCAACATGCCAAGGGCAAAATAGTCTAAAGCTATCAGCAGAGGCATTACTGCCACCAGGCTAAAAAGAATTGCTTGCCATGTTAGACATAAAGGTTTTAGCTCTTAGCGGGTTCGCCGAGATGATTCTTTATTATTGAAGAATAATCTCATAGGTTTCGCCTCTTGTTAAAAATCATGAAAGCAGCAGGGAATCCTTGCCTCATGGTCGTCAAGAACAAGCACTGTAAAGGTTCAAAATTGTAAGGGTTAAGACCATGTGTTCCATATGGCACAGACATCACTGCCATATTTCTATAGATATCTAGTAGAGCATCCTTAAATATGATTAAACAAAATGATCTTGTTCTAAAAAATATGTTGGTCTTCCAGGACATTGACCTTTCGGTTTATAAAATCGCACAGCATTATTGTCAATTCTGCATCTGCTGAACCCAGGCATGAACACTCAGATGATCCTCCTTATGCAAAAACTTCATTTTTATTTTAAGTTATACATTTTAAAAATATTTTAAATTTTTTTTAAGTAAATGGATTTGATAAACGTTTTTATCAACCAGTGATTCCCTTACTAGATCTAAAATAACATCCAAAGGAATTTTTTGGGGGCTATTTGTTTGGCGAATTTTCTCGCTCCGACTTACTTAAAGTTAGCCTTCCTATTTCAAACTCATGCCCAACATGAGTGGAGGATATACGAGTATACTCTAAATCGCACGACCTGTAGAAGAGATGGTCAAAGACATTTTAGCTGTACAGTGACCTAAACCTATAAAGGAAATGGCGAAAGGCAAGAGAATAACGATTACAAAGCAAAAAAATTCCATCATCAGCTTAGGAGAACATGTCATAGTCTCAAGATCGCTAGCGCACCAGACTTTAACTGTTGTTGAAAGCGAAAAATTTTAAAATCAAATCAAATCAAAAAATAACTTTATTGCCATAATACAAAATAGAACACAAATAAACAATGAAACTATAAAATTGAGAATAATTTAATAATTTAAAAATATGTATTCAAATTTAAAATAAATCATTTATATTTTATACTATAAAATAAATATTTAATAAAAACCGTAGAATTTGTGAAAAATTGAAATGGATACATTTTCTCAAAATCAACCGTAAATAAATTAAACCCGCATGATTTCTTTGAAAATGCAAAAATAACAAACGTAACTTGGGTTAAATACCTAAATATCACATTTTAAAAAAGCCTTCCCATAGAATCCTTAGAATCTTGTTCATGTTGATTTTGAAGAATGGCCAACCTACGCCAATAAATCTTCTCTAAGAAAATATCGATCTTTATTTAGATTTAAGTTATTATTTAGAATTATTTTATTAATAAACATCTTTAATTATTTTATTGATAAACATCTTTATTAGTTCTATTTTATATTATATACTCTGCTATGATTACTGTTCCGTTTTGTTTGTATTTTTATGACAATTTTTGGTTTATTTATTTGGTTTTATTTATTAACTATCATTCTACTTTACTAAAATGTGATTTACAAATGTCTGCCAATACTAATGAAATAATAAAAGTATATAATTATGTTTAAGAACAGGCTACATTTAAATAAAAACGGAATAAAACTTAGAGATACAATATGATAAACCACTGAGCAGAGGTTATAACTTTTAATTGCAGTATACGTGTTAAATCCCGAGTTGAACCCCTATCGTGTAGACGTTTGCGTGGTTCAACCTCAAAAAAAGTGTTTAACCCAATGTTCAACACATCGTGTAGACAAGGTAACTATATTATAGTTTAACTTGCAATCAATAAATATCTTTTGGGAGGTCCCATAACAAATATTCCGCTAAAGCAGTGTATTCATTCCCGCAGATGCGAAATTCCTTTGGGAATATTATGAAGTTAGCCTAGGTTTTCATTATAAAAAACCAAGGAAACTAAATAATTTTAGTTTAATGGTTTTGATAATTTTAAAACATAGTTTCAAAATTGACTTTTCATTTAATTCTTTTTATTGACTTTGCTGGTAAATTTATTTCGAAATTAAATTCATGCTAAACCCGTTATTAAACACACTTCATAAAGGATAAATTGCTGCGCTTACGCGTTAAATACGTGAAATATAAAAAAATAAATTGAAATACATGAGTTAAGGTTATATTTTCGAATATTCAGGATTTCTTCAAGGCATTACATATATGTTATGAAGAAAAAAACTGAAAGACATATTTTGCGAGGAGATAAAGGATTTGTGGGATGATACAGGATTGGGTTGGAGTTACAGTAGGAGCTGAAGTAAGCATGACATGTTATTACTTGTTCTCTGAAAACATTTTTGTCTTTTCCCTTATTTTTAGTTTAATCTTGCTTCTGTGAGAATCTTTAACCTTAGCGGAAAAACTTAAAATAATTAAGAATACGTAAAAATAATTACATAAACAATAAGTAAAAGTCTCATAGAATCCATTTCTGGTTTGAATGATCTACAGGGTGTTTGGAGATGTATGTAAATGATATAAAAAATGAATGGGGTGATTCTATGCTCCAAGGGCTACAAAAAACATGGTATTGACCAGGGGTCAATTCTCAACCGTTCTCCCACAAGGTCAAATTTCGTCATTTTTTAGGGTTGCGTATGTTGGTTTGAAAATCATGCTTTAACTCCCATAATAAAAATAATACAAATAAGTCATGAACATCGTTGGAAAGTCAAGAAAATTTCCTGAAGAAAAAGTATACATTTCATAAAACAGTTTAATTGTTTATGAAAAACTAAAATGAGTTGAATTTTTCTGAAAATTTAAAAAAAAATAAAAAAAATTTTAGCTCAGTAACTGTTTTAAAAACAAAGAATAACTTTATCGGACCTTGGGAAAAACTTCTTTGTGTAACACAGTTTTGATCAATACCAATTTTATTAGCCATGTATAGGACAAAACGATTAGTAATCGAAGTTAAAAAGTGTTTTTAATTAATTTTTATCGTTACCAAACAAGCATAATAAACAAACCTGGGTTTTTGCTTTGTTTACATTTTCCGCCTTTTGATAAAAAAAGAAAACATCGTTGATTATTATTACCAATAATACCTATTTCTACCAATAAGTTTTATGTAATAACGTTAGATAGAATAATTTAAGTCTCCCATAAGTTGTGATTTCTATTGTACCAATACAATTTTTTAAAAAAATGTTTTGCATTTTATAAATAAAAAGGCGGAAAATGTAATAAAATCCTGGACTAACCTCAATGGCTCTCTCGCATTATTTTCCCATACTCAACTAATTTTAACCGTGTGACGTATTATAAATCTAGAGCTAAATCTGACATAAGCCACCTCCCTTCAACCATAACCTTGTATGCTTTTTTTTCATTTGGAAATTCGCTGAAAAACCGCTTTCACGATTGCTTTAATATTCACTCTTTCATTTGATGTTTTAGTATTAAAATTATATAGTTTAAAAAAATAAAAAAATATTTATTGGGCCTTGTGTAGATAATAGATAAGGTTATTACGGATAATTTAGAACTAATTGCCGCTTGCCCGCATCCTTTCTCCTGGGCCAATCAAATGATCCTCAGTCAATTACAGGCGATATAGAAATGCATCGTCTGTCAAATACATTACTTCCTTGAGCAATTATATGGTTTATCTTCATCTTACATTTACTATTTAATTCCTTATTTTTCTTGATTCGTTTTTTAAGTATCGAAGTATATTTTTATTAATAATTGTTGAAGATAATTTAATACTAATTATTGCCTTAAAATTATTGGTATTATAATAGTAGTTCGATGTGTTCTTAGATTATCTTATCGAAAAATGTTGCGGAGGGAGGACTTCCGAATATTATATATATATATATATATATATATATTTTTTTTTTTTTTTTTTTTATACTGTGTGTGTAGTTTATAGGGTTTACCTTTTCCGACATCTTTATGATCATCATTATACAATCCCTGCCAGTCAGCACAATCTGAAAAAGCCACAACTACAAACCGAGCGAACCGAGAAAAAGGTCCTGTTATTTCTTTTGTTTAATCTTTAGTCTATCCTTTAGTTTCAATGATGGTTTAGTTTAGTTTGTTAGATTTTTATCCTGAGACATCAAATATAATTTCATTTACGGACTTCTATTTCTAGTCAAATTTACTACCATTGACTCAAAGTAAAATTTACTCGCTTTATTAGACTTATACTCAGAAAACTAAGCTTTGTATCCCTATCTTATCTGTAATAACAACATAGGGAATATCGCTATACATTTTTCATGGGTCAATAGCCATTCGGGAATTACTGGTAACAAAGAAGCTGACAAACTCGCTAAAATAGCTGCTCAAATTACTAATTTAAGTCTGATGTATATTAAGGTTCCAGTATCCAAAGTCGAATATATATGTAGGCAAAGACCCATATCAGAATGGTAACTCGAATGGGAGAGATCAGACAACTGTAGACTAGCGAAAGAATATTTCCCAATGCGAACAGCAGATTAAAGCATGGGCCATGGAAAGAAAGCTATAAGGTTACCATGGTTATAACAGGACATGGTAAATTAAAAAGTTACCTTAAAAGGTTAACCTTATGGAATCAGTAATTTGTAATTGTGACCAGACAAGCCAGCAGACCATGTCCTGATTTCATGCCCTTACCAAGATAGCAAGAGATACCCCTTATCAACTCCTGGATAACGAAAGGAAATTCATGGCCTCCCCCAAACAATAGGCATATATTTTTTAATGATACATTTCGGATCATATTCTCTAAATTTATCAATTCAATTGATTTTGAAAAATTGATTAATTCTTAAGACATAATTTCTCAATATTGTTTTTGTTTATATCCTGGTTTATAAAACTTTCGGCAAATTGGTTAGAATGTAAGCAAAAAGAAGAAGAAAAGAAAAAAAAAATAAATCAAATGTACCAAGAAAAAAAATTAATTATAACATAAAATTAAGAAGATTGAAAATGCATGTAGTGTTTGGACAAACGGAGCATGCAGAAAACAGTAATTTTTTCAACAAAAAAATTGATTTTTGTTACAGAAATAAATAATTTAAAAAATCTCTATCTTATGATTGCTGAAAAGAAACGTCTACTGGAAGGAGCTTTTAATTTTCATCATCCAATTATTTCATTCTGTAATATCTTTTACATTTTACTAACAAAGCATATAACAGTCGTTCAAGAATTCAGTTAAAAGTTAATCTGATTTTCAAGCAATATTCCCTTCCTAAGTCTCATATTTAATTATTTCCACATTTCCCTCAATAAATAGAATTTTTCTCTAAGCCTTAATGTCTAATCCAGATTGCCTTACCTGATTTTCTCCTTCATTTCATTTTCTTCACGATATACTTTAACTACTTATATTCCCTGACATTACATTATGATAAAGTATATACTTAAAGTTAAAATGATTACATTGTTAATGCTATTATATTAGTTAGCTTTTATTATTACAGTAATGTAGTAGGGTTCTAACCGTATTACCAACAATTCTATTAAATATCTCATATCCTTAGTCTATCTTTTTCATTTTTTACTCAAATTATATCTATAATGATCATTATTTTAGATTTATTTATAATTACACACCATTGCTTATAAATTCTCAGTGTAAAAAATTTATGAATAAAATCTTTCTTTTATTTTTATTTTCTTTCATAGTTATTTTGTTTTGTTTATACAAAGATGATAATTCGTTTTCATTATTTTTCACCCTTAAACCGGAAAAACACATTTTTTCTGGGATTTAAACAAAGTACATTTTAAAATTAGCATGATCTGAGCTTTATATGAGCCTAGAATTGCTGTGCTGAGTTAATGTGACAATGATGACTATAGTTTTATCTATTCTGTAAAAAAAATTATCCGCGCCAGAATTATATCATCATTGTGCTTCTTGTCATATTCCTTTTTGGATTCAATCTTTTCCGAATATTTTCTAAATTAATTGCATTATTCTTTTTGTACATAGTATTTTTTATGATACAAAATACTTACAATTTCAAAAGACAGGCTAGCTCTGAGTTTTTTGGATTTTCAACGAAATACGTTTAAACAGGATAAATTAGATTAGCATGAACTGAGCCTTGTAGCAATGCTTAAAATGTGCGGAACTTTGCAGAAGTATGTGCAAGCATAGATTTTTAAAACCTTTTTAGAAGCCACATTTTCTTTGAAAAATCCAGGAAAATTTACAAACGAATTGAAATAATACTTTCCGACTAATTAAGTATGAACCGAAAACTTGAGTAAGAACTGGATTGTTAAGGTTATTAAACTGAATTGTCGTGGACCTGCAAGTCCAGTCCAGAATTATTTTTACTATTTTTCATTCATACCGTTTGTATTTAGGAAAAGTATTGTGTTTGCAAAAAGAAATCCGAAACCGGGATGTCACTTAAACTATCCGTTTTAGGAGTTTTTAAGGCCTCCTAAGTGGCCTACAAAGTTGTCTGACTGTATGTGTGTGTGTGTGTGTCAGTTATCATCGTAGCTCCTAGTGTATATATGCTAGAGAGTTGAAACTTTGTACAAAAATCAGTCTATAAGCCTATTGATATTTTGCAATCCGAATTTTTTTTATGGCGTCATTAACCCGAAATAACGAATCAGCAAATATTTTGAAAATCTTAAAACTCGGAAAAATGTTGAGATCAATTTGAGATTTGGCACGCATGCAGCCAAGTATATGATCAACATATGTGCCAAGTTTCATCTCATTATCAGCATTAGTTCAATTTTTTTGGAATGACTTGTATTTTTTAAATTGTAAAAAATCAGGAAATAGTCGAAATGAGTTAAAATTTGGTACAAGTATACTCCTTTATGTAAAAAGAAGTTTTGTTTCAATACGGCAAGCATATCTATGATTTTTATTGGATCATACAAGTTAAGAAGTATCGAGAGTGGTCAATGCACCGCTCTATAGTACCGCTGGGAATAAAGCTAATTTAATTACTATCTGAGGACGAGCGAAGCGAGTCCAAAGACGCGTTGCTGTATAAATAAGGCTAATAGTATGTTTTGAGACGAGCGAAGCGAGTCCAAAGTTAGGGATCATGAGCGTAGCGAATCCGTTGTGATGACGAAAAGTTCCGAGGTACTCCGTAACCGATTTTTTTACTTAAGTTTATTTAAATTCATGTATTAATCTCAAGTACTTCTTTTAACGTAGTAACACGCATTAACTATTATAGGTTATAGTAAATGATTTTACTATGTCATTAGTGGCATATCTACACTTTTTAAATCATCATCTGTGTGAACTTAAGTAAAATAATAGAAACAAACTTATAAAGAAGGAAATTACTTTTCCCCTCCTAAATTAAATTATTCCTGGGAAAGCATGGTGGAAAGCCAACCAATTACCTGGATCCTTTCCCCTTTCTATCATTCCAATTTCCTCCATTCACTGAGAAACTTGTATATTAGACAGACATCACTAACAAGCTTAGTTGTGAATATATTACATCTTAATTCTTAATTTTGATTTATTTCCTTTAAATCTTTCAAAATCCTTCAACAACTTGCTCTAATTGAATTTCCTTCATCCAAGGAGTTTGTATATACTCATTGTTTAAACTGAACAGCCTATAAATTAACTTTATGTTATTATTATTAAATGTTGTTTTAGTTTATGTTTTCTAGTTCTTAGTTCCTCGAGTTTATTGTTTGACTGCTTTGTTAAACAATGAAGATTGTTAAAGATTAAAGGAAGATTAGGAAATCCTTAATTTAATATAAATTAGGTGAAAAACTAAAATTTCCAGCACTAGTTGTTAGCATTAAAGTTACTTTTTGTTTGGGTACTATGGATTTTTCTTTAAAAAGGTAATTGTGAACAATTATTTATTATTTCTCTGTACATTATATTTCTTTTTGTTTCAATGAGGTTTATGGGTTAGTTGTGCTTAATATCTTTGTGGGCTCTCTTAACTTAAGATATTAGTGTCATTACATCCGAATGGCTAATCAAATATTTTTTTTAGCTAAAATAAAATTAAAAAGTTATTTGTTTACTTAGATCCTGTACACATGAGGCTAAATCTTCTTCTTTTTCATAATAATATGCTGGACAATATACTATGCAGTATTTTTCTCTCAAGAATATGTTAAAAATATTATTTACACCTCTTTCTATTTCTTGTTCAAAGTATTATCTTCAGATCAAAGAGTTATTAGTCTAGGTTCAAGTCTAGACTCTATATTGTGCTTTATGATGCAAACATTATCTATTATTACTTTTATGCATTGCAATACATTAAGTCTTTTTTTTGTAAATTATTCTAATATTTATATCTTTGTTTCAACAGTCTTTTGTTTTCTTACGACTTTTCGTTCTTTTCTAATGTGTTTTTATCACGCTATCTGTACATATATTTTAGTTTCTTTTAGTATATCGTTGTTTTTAACTTCTATGTTTAATGTAACTTTCTAACCTATTATTAAAGTGTAATATACGGTGACATTTACGTTAGTTTTTCTGTGTATGTGATATTTGATATTATATATATATATATATATATATATATATTATATATATATATATTATATATATATATATTATATAATTCATTATATAAATAATTATTATATAATTATATAATAGTATAATTTTATTTTGAATTTTAGAAGTTCAGGCTAGACAAACGATAAGCTACAATCGTTGCATTTTGATATTCACCTTATTGATTTTTATTATATATTTTTGCAACGGTTACCATCATAAGATTGTTATTGACAGCATTAAATCAATGAGATGGTTGAGAAACAACCTTTTGTTACTTCGTTACTACATCAGGATAAGTTTAAATACTACTAACAGGATGAAGTGAATTTACTCTGATTTGAGGATTATATTGATCATTTTATTATCAGATTCTATTTTATCTTGCAATGTCAATCTTGCAATTCAATTCTTCTATTATCTTTGCAATATATATCTTCATCAATCATCAATATCTCTGCAATCCAAGTCTATATTCTTCCTTTCACTGTGTGGATCATTAAACTATCTGCAATTATTCATTTTATATGTTGATCATTAACTATTGCAATTATTTATTTATATATGTTGATCATTAAACTATTGCAATTATTCATTATATATGTGATTATTAAACTATCTGCAATTATTTATTTATATATGTTGATCATTAAAATATCTATAATTATTCATTTATAAATGTCGATCATTAAACTATCTGAAATTATTCATTTATACATGTTGATCATTAAATCACTGGAGCCCATTATTTCTTGTACCTTGTGAATAATTTGTATATGTCTGCGTATATTCTTTCTCGTAATGTGTAGACCATTTGAATATAGAAAATTATCATTTCGTTGTGGAGAGCATTTCATTATCGGAGTCTTTTCATTCTTGTGCTGTGTAGATAATTTTTATAAAGAAAATTATAATTTCGATATGAAGATCATTTGATAATCGGGGTCTACTCTTTCTTGTACCGCGTGGATACAAGAAAGAGAAAATGAAATTACAAAAGAAGAAAAACATTATCTCGAATAATGTTTGGCTAATTTTAGTATCAACAACTATTAATTTCAGTATATAGATCATTTGATTACAGGAGTTTGTTCTTTCTTGTACTGTGTGGATCATTTTAGTGTCGAAGTGTATTCTTTCTCTTATAATGCATGGATTATTTTAATATCGGAAATTATTCTTCTCGATTATCGGGGTTCACTCCTTAGCTTACTATAGCTACCTACTATAGCTTACCAAACCATACCAAGGTGCAATATGAAGTAGTTTGTAAAATTGTGTTTTTTATTTTATATTTTATATTGTTAAACTCAGATAATGACTAATTTTTAGTCGAAAGCTTAGTTAATAATTATATATTAAAAAATATAGTACTTTTGTGAAATTAATCTATTTTTATTGATTATTTTAATGACGAAGTCCATTCTTTGTCGTATATAGTATGGATTATTTTTATATCGGACATTATTAATTTTTCTCTTTATACTGTGTGCATTTTAAAATCAGTGTCTATTCACTCTTGTGCTGTGTGGAGGTTTTTATCATTGGAGGCTCTAACTAGTGTAAAAATAATGCTTTGAGAATAATTGTTATATTAGAATAAGTAGACTTACTTCATTCAGGGATTAAGTATCCTAAAGAATCTTTTAGAAGTATTCTTATAGAATACGAAGTACTAACAACTACTATTATTTAAAATTATTTCAAAATAATTCAAGCGGATAACAACTTAAATTGATTTTGTTTGATACTAAAAACAATACCATGCAAAATATTTTTCCTTAAACCTGTACAGAGTTAATAAACATAATTTTAATCTTAACCATCTATAATTTATGGTCATATTATGTAAAAATACATCTTTATTTTCTTCATGCATTTCAATAAATTTCAATTCAAACACAACTAAAAGAATTAGTTGTCATACATATTAAAATAATATTCAATCTTGTATTATTAAAGGCTTAAAGGATCCTCCGCTGTGAAAACCCTCAGCTTTATGGACCGGTTTTTACAAAACCAGTACATAGATATACATGAGGCTGTGGAATGCTTTCTGTATTAATAACACATAGCTCTTTTTGTCCCTCTTTTTTGTAGCCAATTTTGATAGCGGGATTTTTAAATTGTTGAAGGTCATCTTAATGTTTCTTTTAACTCATAGAAGTAGAAACTCTAGTTGGATTATTTTTTTTCTGTTTTAGCGAATTTTCTTCACAAAACGACGTTTATGAGGTTGTTGTTTACTGCTGTTTATTGGGATCATATTGCGATTAGCTTTCTCATTAAAAACATATGTGTCTTTACAAAGTTATATATATATATATATATATATATATATATATAATATATATATATTATATATATATTATATATTCTTGATTAGGGATTAACCGTTTTCAGAAAAATCACCTCTCTCTTCTCTTCTCTTCATTACAGCAACCTCATGGGCTCATTTTTTTAAATTTGCTAAAAAAGTTATATAAACATATCTCTTCAACTAGGAGTGGTACTAATACATATTAGATTGGTGACATCTATGATTGGCTCTTTTTCTTTAACTTAAAAGCGGTATTTATATTTCTGCTTCTAGCTTCCTACATTGCCGTTTACGACTAATAGCCCCTTTCATTGCCCCTTGAGTCTTATCGGCCAGTTTTAATCCTATCGCTCACGTTTTGTACCACTGGTTTATATGGTTCTAATACTAAAGCTGAAGGGTTATGCTATACCTTTACTTACTATGCGAAATTACTCGATCGCGATAAATACCTTAGACTGCAAACTTCATTACTTTCTACCTTGTTACTTCTTATCCTATTTCACGGATGAGAAAGTTTTAAGATTGTCTTTATAACTCAGTCTTACTTTATCTTAAACTTAAGATCTTTATTGCTTCTTAAAAGTATAATTTATCGTCAAAGTTATTTTAAATGATTTGTCAGCTAAAGCAGTAAAAGGGATTTGAATATTTCAATTCTGCTGTAATAAAATATGTGTTGTATCTTTCCTCAAGCGTTCATTTGTATTGTATACCACATACCGGCAAATTGTGACTTTGGATTACCTAAAATGTCAAATAAAAAACGAACGTAATTGTCTCTTTGAAATTGTGGTACTAAGGAACTTTCCTAATTGGGATGAAGCGTATCGTATCTTTCCAATCTCAAATATAATCGTCAACCCTTATCGCAACTCCCTTGGACACTTATAACACTACTATATCCTTCTAACGTTAGGTTATAAACATGGGCTAAATTTTAGTTCTTTGTAATATTGTAGTAGTCATTTGTACACCTTTAATTTTTAACACATTTAGGCCCGTATTCGAAGACATTTTCCTTACCTAAAATTAATATTTTTCTTGAAGAGCCCTTAAGGAAAATGTTAGGTTTACAGTTTAGGTAAGGAAAATGTTAGGTCTCCTTAAGGAAGCCGTAAGGGGTCCTTAAGGAAAATGTTTGGTTTAGGTAAGGAAAATGTCTTTGAATACGGGTCTTAATGTTAATTCTAAAAAAAATCGGGTACACTGTCGACTAGCTTCGCTCATCCTCAGAATATCCAAGTTAAATTTATACTGTAACACGTTTTCAGACTCGCTTCGCTCGTCCTTACGAGCAATAAATACATCCGTAATTAAATTAGCAAATACATCTGTTTTAATTCCAGCGGTCACCCATCCAGTCATGAACACGCTCAAAGCTGCTTAACTTTTATAATCCAATAAACATCATGGATATGTTTTCGTATTGAAACGAAACTTGGTGCACATATTTCTTGCGTAAAGGTATACTCTTGTACCAAATTTTCAACTTAATTAGATTATTTTCCGATTTTTTGCAATTTTTTTAAAAACGTACACAATACATTTGATAAAATTGAACTAATGCTGATAATGAGAGGAAACTTGGCACATATGTTAGTCTTACGTAGCTATATGCATGCCATAGCTACATGCCAGAGGTTATCACACAAGTTTACACTTTTAAAATATAAATTACCTTAATACTACCTTCTACCTTTAACTTAATACATTAAGGTTAACGGTTGCCAGTATCACCTGCTGTTGTTTCCGCAGGGACTTTCCTTATAGGCCCCAAGGCTCCAAACGGTCAACAGTATTGTATTTATTAATGTTTACTCGAGAAGTAAAGCATACTCGTTACTAATTATTACTGTAAAAGAAAAATTAAAAGAAAACATTAAAACAATACGTGGCTTAGCGGCTCAGGGCTGCTTCGCAGCATCATGATTATTTTCTTTTATCAATTTGTCATATGACTAATTTATTAAAGTGGTATACTGCCACGATATAAGAGAATTCCCAAATGTATAAGGCAAATAACGTAATTTGCTTAAATATTGTTATATATGTCAATCGATAAAATCAGTATTAATGCTAATAGTAAAACTTACCTGATATGTAAAGTATGCGTATTAATTTACAACTTCATCAGACAATCTTTTAAGATTTTTTATTTTTTTTTAAATCTATACTGATTCATTATTGTGGGCTAATGATGTCATCCACATTTATCAAAAATTGATTTCAGGACATTAAAAATGTTTACTTTTGTTTTATCCAAATTCTAGAAAGTCATTGTGCGCCACAAAATTGAAACGTCTAGAAACAAAATCTCTTACATCGTACATACATTATATATATATATATATTATATATATATATATATATATATATATATATATATATATATATATATATATTATATATATATAATATATATCTAATCATTGATACTACCGAGTATGGCAAAACATGAATAGTTGACACAATATAATTCTGTGAGAAACACCTAGGAAATGTAACAAGCAAAATGCAATGCTACATCTGGGAACTGTTCCATCATTTGACATTCGTGAAGGATAATTCCACATAATGTGAAGGATTTATGAGAGACGAGCGGTGTTCTCTGACCGCTATTATGCTTGGCAAGCAAAACATGTATCTATGATACTAACCAGTGGGTAGTATATCTACATCTATGATATTGATACTACCCAGTTTTGCGAAACTAGTTGACACAATATAATTGTGCGATAGAAACCCAGGAAATATAATAGCTAAATGGAATGCTATATGCTACCCTCTTCTTCTATATGAACCTAAATTCATAAGCTAAATGCCATTCCTTACGCAGAGATACTTTTATTATTACCATGTCATCTCTTTTCACAAATATTGATTTTCTACCCGTCTTTTGTCATAGCTAATGCTGTATTATGTTTTATATTGATGCTAACTTATTGTTATATTTGTCTGTTATAGGTAAGTACCTGATCAAATCTGATAACACCGTTTACATTTAAGGTATTTAAGGTAATAAAAAGTTTGTTTGATTATGTGATGTTGTGCCAATTTAATGCGTTAAAAATTTATGTGATATATAATTTTATAAACTTATGTGATATATGATTTTATAAACTTATGTGATATATAATTTTATAAACTTATGTGATATAAACTCATTTATAGTGTAATTATGAGGATAGAAAACTACTGGCGGTACCAAGATCTAGGAACCCTCTGCTATAAGTATTTTGAGTGCTCGTATCGACGCTTTTATGTTACTCATATTCCCCCAGAAAGTAAATTGAAAAAACGACACCTCACTCGAAATTTGTCGTTTATCGTCTGTATTTAAGGTTTTCCGGTTATTTACCACGGTGTTTCCGACTTTTAAGTTACGTAAGGGGTCGTCTAACTCCGAATCTAGTTTTGCCGATTTTTTAAATCATTGCTGACAGCAAGGCACGTTAATGACGTCACAGAAACCTAGTTTTCAATAGGTTTCAATATTAATCCGTTCTGAAGATAGCGTGTTTACAAGATTTGTCTTGAAATACACACATACACAAAATAAACACACACCATATAAATATAAAATATATATATATATATATATATATATATATATATATATATATATATATATATAATATATATATGTTATATATGACATTTTCTGTCATTATTCTAAATTATTGTCAATTTTATAAGTTGGTTTTAAAAAAATTTTGCATTTAGTTTTATTTTGGATTCACCTGAAGATGTTGAGCTTCGCTCAATGAAACGTTGTGAAAATTATTAAATAAATTAATACTATATAGGACTGCAGTCTTCAACAAATTTAAATTATATATATCAAACCAGTCCGAAAAAATACTCTTTCATAATATTTTTAATCAAACTTGTTACAATAAACCCTATTGAATCCCCGGTTATATATATTATATATATATAATATATATATATATATATATATATATATAATATATATATATATATAATATTATAGTTAGGGACATCTTAAACTGATATCTGACTTAATTGCCGCCAAGTCATCCTTTCCATAGAGTTTTTTGATTTAGAGCAGAGTAATATAAAGTTGTGGTGAAGAATGGAGAAATCAACTTAAATTAAATAGCAAAAATTAATTAAGATTATATTTTATTCGTTTATAGAACATTTATATTTTAGGCGATTGTGCAAAATTTTAAAAAAAAAGTAAAAGAAATAAAGAATCTGAAGACAAAAAGAATGAAATGGTAGAAACAAGAGAGTAATCTGAGGTGGGGGAGGTTTAGGTAACCCGCTGCCAGAAGCTGGGGAGAGGGTTGTTATGATAAATGATCGCCCTTATGGGAGGGAATGAACACCCCTTAGGGCCTTGTTTAGGGACTAAAGAGTTTTTGACAACTTTTATTATAACCCGAGATATGAGGCTTCTTGTTTTAAACTTTCTTGTTTTGAATTCATGTTTTGACGACGTAAGTTTACAAAGCATAAAAATAAAGTTAAATATAAACGGAATGAAATAAGTTAAGTATATTAGTAAGTATGCCTTGTTAAATCCTTTATTATAGTGTAAATTATAAATTTATCTAAAACTACTTTTAAATTTACTTTCCTCTTAAATTTAAAGCTTTGAATTCGTTTGCTGTTTATAACATAACAGGCACCTACACACACCAATGCAGACAGACAAATTGGTAAAAACTAATCAGTGGTCTTAAAAACACCTTAAACATTATTCAGGTGAAATCCTGTGTTAAATTTTACAGTAAACACAATTTTCCTATATTCCTACGATAATAATGAGGAAAAAAAAATCAAAATCAATATTCTTTGTTACACTAAAGTGGTCTTAAATAAGTAGATCTTATAGTTCGATTTACATCTCTATACTCTCTAAATTGACATTTTTAAAATGAGCATAAATTGGTTTTATTGTAATGAAACGAAAGAATAAAATGATTAGAATGACTAAGAGCGTGAATGGAGTTCATTACAAATAATAAAAACTACAATGTCTCTCCACAAAACAAAACTTTATTGGCGAAGGGTCTTCAACCTACAAAGAGGCCATCATCATCAAGTAGTCTGACTCTGATATCAAGTAAAAAAACATAGACTCGTTCTTCTTTCTTTTTAACATCTCAACGGTTTTGCACTGATTATGGCCTCTTCTTAGGTTGAAAACGCTTTGCCAATAAAGTTTTGTTTTGTGGAGAGACTTCATAGTTTTCATTATTTCAAAGAACAAAAATCTCTTCAAAGTTTAAGATGTTTGTATACAATCAACAACTTAGCGCTCTGCTTTATTATAACTAAACATCTTAATCTGGAGAAAGATTTTATTTATTTGTTGCATTCTAAATTTACATTTATGTACGTACCGATTTTATGGAGCTCCTCTCTCGGTATATTTGAACCGGCCACAGTTAACATTTAAAACTCTAAAGAGGAACTTTCTTTACTTGAAATTTTAGCAAGTTCACCGACTTGAGCTACTTTAACTTTTTTCTGCCTTAGTAACTTTTAAGTAAGTAGAATTTATATTGGCAAAGTAAACTTTCAGATACTTTTAACTTCTACAACGACTGAATAACTTAAAAAAATCGTTCAGTTTTCTGTATTCCTTTCTTTTTAGCGAATTTTCAAAGAAATAATGAGCTTTGAGGTTGGAGTTTTGGAAGGGATATTGTACCAACTTGGGCTAGACTACCCGATTGAGCCTGCTCCCAAACCGGTACGGGACAACTTGGACTGTATACTACAAATGGATCTCTATATAATTGGCAATACCTTGTATATCGTAGTCGGTGATTCCGCCGAGACCTAGGTCCGGGTTGCTGGAGACGATTCCTCTATCTGAATCGAGGCCATAATACTTGATTTTCTTTAAATTAAAACATCGCAAAACGAGCATGAAAAAGGCCGAGAAACAGGTGTGTGTGAACCGGCCACTTCTTCTTCATCTTCTTCTTACAAGGGTTAAATGCAGTGTTGCCAACAAAGAAGAACCATTAATAATAGATTTACAACTCGGGGGGCAACTACTAATACCCTACTAAACATACCGCCCACCTAGGAATGTAGTTCCTAAGCAAGCATCCCAGGACAATCAGTCTTTTGAGGTTAGATCAATACAAACAACATTACACTATTAACCGGGAATCAAAAAATACATGATCTTAAATTATAGAAAAATTTAAAATAAAAAAAAAAACACAAAAAAAACAAAAAATGTCGCAAACACAAAAAAAACATAAGTTAGGGGTGCGACTCCCCAATCCGCCCACCATTAGCAATTGGAGGGTAGAGGGCACAATTTCACTACTGGGCGTATAAATACGCCTGTAGCTGTTTTTACCTCAGCAACCCTAACAACTGAATCCTTACCCGAAATACTCGTTGAATGCGGCCGATGGCCCATTTGCCAGGGCTGAGATGTCCGTCCTTGATGATGATCATTTGCCCAACAGAAAGATTTTGGGTATTCTTGTTCCAACGGTGTCTCTGCTGAAGGGTGCTGAGATAGTTAACTGACCATTGTTTCCAGAATGATTTGATAATGTGACTCAACATTAACCAGCGGTCCCTTAAATTTCGAGGGGCTTCCGAATCAACTGGTTCAATAAGTATTCGAGGAGGTCCAGACATCAGGAAACAACCTGGTGTCAGTGGCTGACAATCATTGGTGTCCGAACTCATAGGACACAATGATCTTGAATTTAAAGTAGCTTCAATTTGTACAGAACAGTATAAAAATTCTTCGTATGTAAGTATTTGTTGGCCTATCACCCTGGATAGTAACCCTTTAACAGATTTGATGCCGGCTTCCCAGATACCACCCATATGTGGACTGGCACTAGGAAGAGTCTTCCAAGCAATACTCTGGAAGCCATCAGGCCTCCGACTTCGTTATCAAACCTTTGAGAGTTGGTTAACTCTTCCCACTCTTTAATTTTGGTTTTGGCCCCCATAAAATTGGTACCCCGGTCACTCCATATTTCCCTTATCTCTCCACGTCGAGCCATAAATCGTTTAAGAGCCGCAATAAATGCATCTGTTGTTAGTTCACTTGCTAACTCAAGGTGCAACGCCTTTGTAGAAAAACACACAAAAAGGCATATGTATGCCTTAAAAGTACGAGCATTGCGAAGTTTCCCTAGTTTAATTAGGAAAGGCCCTCCATAGTCAACACCACAAATGAGAAAAGGTTTGATGTTGGACACCAAACGAGATGCTGGTAAGTCAGCCATAGGCGGCTGAATAGTGACAGGCTTTGACCGATAGCAGACAACACACTTTGACAATCTATGCCGGATAACCTCCCGACCACTAATTATCCAAAATTGTCGTTGAATAATGCAGTGTAAATTTAAGGGACCTGGGTGAAGAAATTTCCGATGATAATATTCAATTACCATATCCGTAAAGTGATGACGTTTTGGTAACAAAAGTGGATGCTTCTGGTCAAAGGATAAGGATGAGTTAACCAATCTGCCTCCCACCCGCAAGAGGCCCTTTTCATCTAAAATGGATTGAGTTTCCTGAGCCGTGTGATACGTTGAGTATTCTTGATTTCTGTTATATCTGAATAAAATTCCGAATGCTGAACCCATTTACACACATGTGCAGGGCTTCAGTCAGGTCAACATTCATAAGGAATTCCTGACGCTTACTCTTGGGATGAAGTAGATTGTGTGCAAACCGGCAAATCCATGCCACAGCTCGCCATAACTGAGAGAGCAATGAAAACCTTGCAAACAATTCCTCAGGAAATTCAAGTTTTTCTATTATATTGACATTTAACACAACCGCTTTCGCCTCCATGTCGAGAGTCTTATCTTCCGCTTGCTGCTGAATAACCGGCCAGCAGTCAGAATTACTAGCAAGCCACTCCGGGCCTGACAACCACATTTGATGATTAACTAAATCCTTAGGCGATAACCCCCTAGATGCACAGTCCGCCGGATTAGACTCAGATGGTACATATCGTACATCTCCTGGGGCGATTCGCCCTTGTATAGCACTCACTCTGTTGGCCACGAAAGTATGCCATCTAGTGGGGCAAGACTGGACCCAATGAACAACCACCATGGAATCCGTCCAGGCAGTGACTGAAGAAAATAGTACAGTGAGGCTCAAGTAAATCTTTCACTCTCTGTAGGAGTCTTGATAACAACTCCAACCCACACAGCTCCAACCGCGGTAATGTAGTTATTTGCACCGGGGCTACTTTAGATTTAGCCATAACTAAATTAACTCTTACGCCATCATGATGATTAGTCCGCACATACACCACACCAGCATATCCCTGCATCGAACTGTCGCTGAATCCATGCAACTGCACCTCGGTTGCACCATCTAGCTGTAAGGAGCGGGGTAGTTTGATCTCTTCCAGCATGGCCAGTTCCCGATGGAAGGTTTCCCACTGTTCAACAATAGTAGGGGGTGGGACATCATCCCAATCCAAACCAGATTGCCATAGTTTTCTGATAAGGCATTTACCGACAAAAACAACCGGACAGATTAACCCTAAAGGGTCATATAATTTAGCTACCTCGGACAATATCACACGTTTACTTACAACATTATTGCAACACGAGGTCTTAAAGGTGAAACTATCCATGGCTGGATTCCACACCAAGCCGAGGATTTTGGTAGCTACATTTTCCTCTTCACTAAAGGAAAAACAATCTGTACTTAGAGCGCGATGCTCGATCGGTATGGACTGCAGAGCTTCAGTACAATTACTCATCCATTTCCGAAGCTCGAAACCTCCTTTGCCTGCAAGGATGATCAGATCTCTCATAAGCAAGACTGCTTCAGAGACTGTTTTAACCGAAACAACCACATCATCCATGTATGTGGATTTTAATAACGCTTCCGACGCTGACGGATGGTTGTTTTGTTCCTGGGTAGCCAAATGTCGAACCGATTTTATGGCTAAGTAAGGCGAACTTGATACCCCATAAGTCACCGTTGTGAGGCAATATTCTGAGACCGGGTCTTCCACACTGAACCGCCACAGAATTCTCTGATAGTTTTGGTGTTCTTCTGCAACATTGATATTCCTATACATCTGACGTATGTCACACACTAACACCACCTCATGCAACCGAAGTCCAATTAATATATTAACAATATCCGCTTGTAGTTTGGGGCCCTTGTACAGTATTTGATTAAGGGAAGGACCGCCCACCGTTTCCATGGAGGCATCAAACACTACCCTAAACTTATGGGTGTCTACATTTAGACTACGAAAAATGCAATGATGGGAATGTAATAAACCACATCTTTAATGCTTGGAACAGATACCTTACGCATATGCCCTTGTTCCAGATAATCCGCCATAAACTCATTATAGAGCACACGCATTTTGGGATTTTTTGACAAACGCCTCTCTAAATGTTGCAGTCTCTTACCAGCCGCTAATCGACTATCTCCTAATACCGAAGGTGATTCCCGAAATGGGAGTTGTACACAAAATTTCCGTTACCTAACCGCTTGACGGTAGATTCATAATGGATTTCACAAGCCTGATCCTCTTTACTCAATAAAGGCTTAACCGAGACTTCCTCTATTCCCAGAATTTCTTCAAAGAAGAATTAATGTCTTCAGAAACTGATAAACAAAAGGCCTGCACTCTTTTAGGCTGCTTACCTACCTTTCCCAATAAGCAGTATCCCCATATGGACTTCACTGCTACTGGAGAACCGACTGGACCAATAATTGATGGGCCCACCATGACATGACCGTACCATTCCGCACCTAGTAACACATCAACCTCACTCGGAGTGCAGTAATCCGGATCTGCCAAGTTTAAATTCTCAATGTGTTCCCAAACACCTGGGTGACATGGCATAGATGGGCTCTTCGTAATCCGATTAATAACAAGCGCCTCTGTTTTCACTTGAAGAGTCTCTACGGGTTTAAATATACACCTTGTTTTGCCTTTTGCTTCTCCTAAGGTGGTGCTCGCTAGCCCATACACAGACACATCTGTTTTGGTCACTGACAGGTTTAGACGTTTAACACACGATGCTGTGATAAAGGTGCCCTCACTACATGAATCCAAAAGTACCTTAACCGGTTGATACTTACCTGAACCATCCTGAATATGGGCTCGCACAGTTGCTAGAAGTACCACTCCTACCTCCGCATTACACTTATTTTGCACTGCTGCCACAAATGCATTTCTTTCAGTTGCTGTGTCCCCCTCCCCCTTGTCTGCCTTTGCCGCTGGTGTGGTGCCTGCTGCAGGTGGAGTTTGAGATCCTTCCTCATTATTAGACTCCTTCTTCCTTCCGTTATGAAGTAAAACATGATGCGGCCGTGAACAAATTGAGCATCCTGTTTCTGGGGACACTGAGGAGATATATGGTCCGCCCTCAAACATTTCCAGCACAGCTTACATCTGATTACAACTTGAATCCGATCCGATACGGATTTTTTCTTGAAAGCATAACACCGATCAACACTATGGGGTCCTGAACGACAACATGGACATTTAGTTTCATAAGTATTTAACATAAAATTAGCTGACCCTTTGCTATTATGTCCAGATTTACCAGTATTAGCACCTTTAATATTGGTGGGGGAACTCGGATTAGTTGAACCTATCTTTACCGCTTCTAACACCTTTGAAGAGTCATGCAAAAAATCAAGAAATTCCTTCAATGTGGGTGCAGGGCTTGATATTACTAATCTCTCCCACTCCTCACGTAATGAACTGCACAAGCGTTTAGTCAACATGAATAATAACGGCACTGCCCATTGTTCTACATTGTGACCTAGAGCAGTAAGCGCACCAGTGACTTCTGCTATCTCTACACTGAACTCCCTAACTTTAGTAGCCTCCCGAACAATCTTACTAGAGTTAAACAGCACTTCCAAATACGAATTAGTTTGAGTATGGGTGTTGTCATACACAGATTTCAAATTATCCCAACAAATGGCATAATTGGCACCAGTTAATGGCAATGAACTAACACGAGATAGCGCCTCGCCTTTTAGTGCTGATCTCAAATAGACATGACGTTGCACATCTGTTAAAGACTGATTGTTATGAACAGCCGCCATAAAGAAATCCGAAAAGCAAGGCCAGTCTTTAGCTTTACCGTCAAATTCAATTAATTGTAACTTAGGTAGCTGGATATTTAAGGAATTATTATTACCTGCATTAACACTCAGATTCAACAATGTATTGTTAGCATTTTCCGGACCAGTCACATCTAACACTGCTTTGATGTTAAAATAATGTGCGTCAAACTTGGCAGCGGTTTCCTCCAACTGCTCTTCCTCCTCCACCCGTGGATACTACTTAGCATTATAAGAATTAATTTTCTGTATAGCTTCGTGAAAACCCTCAAAGATGCTTTCAATTTTTTCAGTCATAGCCTTCAGCAAGGCTAAACCTTTCTTATCGTTCCGATCCGATTCCACCTTTGTCGCCGTTTCGTTCATCTTTTCCATTTTCTGCACATATATTTTAACTTGAAATCTTAGATCATCTATGACCCCCATGATGAAAGTAAACTTAGCAAAAATACCGAAAAAATTAAGATCACTTAAAATCAAAGAACGCCGAACTTAAAATCAAACTCCGGAGATTCAAAAACACAAACTAATAATAAACTTCTAAATAACTTTGCCAGAGATAACTGTAAATAAAACAATTTACTTTAACTAAATAAAGATTATCAAAAAACAAATAAAAATGAAACCCTTTAACAAATTAACTGAAATCCAGTTAATTTGGACTAACTTCTTACAAATTTACATAAGTTTAAAATAACCTAACAAATCCTTTTGAAAATTGTTGCATTTAATTACAATAATTCTTAATTTATTAATTAAAACAATAATTAAATTCTCCTAAATAAGTCGTTACAATCAACAAACAATCATAACTCCGAAAAAGAAAACAATAAACTTCAAAAATATACAGAATAAAAAACTTATATGGCCGAATCTTCTTGTTCACTCTACAACCTTATAGGTCTCTGGACCCGCTCCATTCTATGTAGAAACTCCATGACCCGGGAAATATGAAAT
>JACMZG010001863.1:38002701-38176919 GCA_018340805.1 Microvelia longipes
AACTTTTTTCTGCCTTAGTAACTTTTAAGTAAGTAGAATTTATATTGGCAAAGTAAACTTTCAGATACTTTTAACTTCTACAACGACTGAATAACTTAAAAAAATCGTTCAGTTTTCTGTATTCCTTTCTTTTTAGCGAATTTCAAAGAAATAATGAGCTTTGAGGTGGAGTTTTGAAGGAATTGTACCAACTTGGCTAGACTACCCGATTGAGCCTGCTCCCAAACCGGTACGGGACAACTTGGACTGTATACTACAAATGGATCTCTATATAATTGGCAATACCTTGTATATCGTAGTCGGTGATTCCGCCGAGACCTAGGTCCGGGTTGCTGGAGACGATTCCTCTATCTGAATCGAAGCCATAATACTTGATTTTCTTTAAATTAAAACATCGCAAAACGAGCACGAAAAAGCCGAGAAACAGGTGTGTGAGAACCGGCTACTTCTTCTTCATCTTCTTCTTACAAGGGTTAAATGCAGTGTTGCCAACAAAGAAGAACCATTAATAATAGATTTACAACTCGGGGGGCAACTACTAATACCCTACTAAACATACCGCCCACCTAGGAATGTAGTTCCTAAGCAAGCATCCCAGGACAATCAGTCTTTTGAGGTTATCAATACAAAACAACATTACACTATTAACCGGGAATCAAAAAATACATGATCTTAAATTATAGAAAAATTTAAAATAAAAAAAAAAAAACACAAAAAAAAAAAAATGTCGCAAACACAAAAAAAACATAAGTTAGGGTGCGACTCCCCAATCCGCCCACCATTAGCAATTGGAGGGTAGAGGGCACAATTTCACTACTGGGCGTATAAATACGCCTGTAGCTGTTTTTACCTCAGCAACTCTAACAACTGAATCCTTACCCGGAAATACTCGTTGAATGCGGCCGATGGCCCATTTGCCAGGGCTGAGATGTCCGTCCTTGATGATGATCATTTGCCCAACAGAAAGATGTTGGGTAGTCTTGTTCCAACGGTGTCTCTGCTGAAGGGTGCTGAGATAGTTAACTGACCATTGTTTCCAGAATGATTTGATAATGTGACTCAACATTAACCAGCGGTCCCTTAAATTTCTAGGGGCTTCCGAATCAACTGGTTCAATAAGTATTCGAGGAGGTCCAGACATCAGGAAACAACCTGGTGTCAGTGGCTGACAATCATTGGTGTCCGAACTCATAGGACACAATGGTCTTGAATTTAAAGTAGCTTCAATTTGTACCAGAACAGTATAAAATTCTTCGTATGTAAGTATTTGTTGGCCTATCACCCTGGATAGTAGCCCTTTAACAGATTTGATGCCGGCTTCCCAGATACCACCCATATGTGGACTGGCACTAGGAAGAGTCTTCCAAGCAATACCTCTGGAAGCCATCAGGCCTCCGACTTCGTTATCAAACCTTTGAGAGTTGGTTAACTCTTCCCACTCTTTAATTTTGGTTTTGGCCCCCATAAAATTGGTACCCCGGTCACTCCATATTTCCCTTATCTCTCCACGTCGAGCCATAAATCGTTTAAGAGCCGCAATAAATGCATCTGTTGTTAGTTCACTTGCTAACTCAAGGTGCAACGCCTTTGTAGAAAAACACAAAAAGGCATATGTATGCCTTAAAAGTACGAGCATTGCGAAGTTTCCCTAGTTTAATTAGGAAAGGCCCTCCATAGTCAACACACAAATGAGAAAAGTTTGATGTTGGACACCAAACGAGATGCTGGTAAGTCAGCCATAGGCGGCTGAATAGTGACAGGCTTTGACCGATAGCAGACAACACACTTTGACAATCTATGCCGGATAACCTCCCGACCACTAATTATCCAAAATTGTCGTTGAATAATGCAGTGTAAATTTAAGGGACCTGGGTGAAGAAATTTCCGATGATAATATTCAATTACCATATCCGTAAAGTGATGACGTTTTGGTAACAAAAGTGGATGCTTCTGGTCAAAGGATAAGGATGAGTTAACCAATCTGCCTCCCACCCTCAAGAGGCCCTTATCATCTAAAAATGGATTGAGTTTCCTGAGCCGTGTGATACGTTGAGTATTCTTGATTTCTGTTATATCTGAATAAAATTCCGAATGCTGAACCCATTTTACACACATGTGCAGGGCTTCAGTCAGGTCAACATTCATAAGGAATTCCTCCTGACGCTTACTCTTGGGATGAAGATTGTGTGCAAACCGGCAAATCCATGCCAGCTCGCCATAACTGAGAGAGCAATGAAAACCTTGCAAACAATTCCTCAGGAAATTCAAGTTTTTCTATTTATATTGACATTTAACACAACCGCTTTCGCCTCCATGTCGAGAGTCTTATCTTCCGCTTGCTGCTGAATAACCGGCCAGCAGTCAGAATTACTAGCAAGCCACTCCGGGCCTGACAACCACATTTGATGATTAACTAAATCCTTAGGCGATAACCCCCTAGATGCACAGTCCGCCGGATTAGACTCAGATGGTACATATCGTACATCTCCTGGGGCGATTCGCCCTTGTATAGCACTCACTCTGTTGGCCACGAAAGTATGCCATCTAGTGGGGCAAGACTGGACCCAATGAACAACCACCATGGAATCCGTCCAGGCAGTGACTGAAGAAATAGTACAGTGAGGCTCAAGTAAATCTTTCACTCTCTGTAGGAGTCTTGATAACAACTCCAACCCACACAGCTCCAACCGCGGTAATGTAGTTATTTGCACCGGGGCTACTTTAGATTTAGCCATAACTAAATTAACTCTTATGCCATCATGATGATTAGTCCGCACATACACCACACCAGCATATCCCTGCATCGAACTGTCGCTGAATCCATGCAACTGCACCTCGGTTGCACCATCTAGCTGTAAGGAGCGGGGTAGTTTGATCTCTTCCAGCATGGCCAGTTCCCGATGGAAGGTTTCCCACTGTTCAACAATAGTAGGGGGTGGGACATCATCCCAATCCAAACCAGATTGCCATAGTTTTCTGATAAGGCATTTACCGACAAAAACAACCGGACAGATTAACCCTAAAGGGTCATATAATTTAGCTACCTCGGACAATATCACACGTTTACTTACAACATTATTGCAACACGAGGTCTTAAAGGTGAAACTATCCATGGCTGGATTCCACACCAAGCCGAGGATTTTGGTAGCTACATTTTCCTCTTCACTAAAGGAAAAACAATCTGTACTTAGAGCGCGATGCTCGATCGGTATGGACTGCAGAGCTTCAGTACAATTACTCATCCATTTCCGAAGCTCGAAACCTCCTTTGCCTGCAAGGATGATCAGATCTCTCATAAGCAAGACTGCTTCGAGACTGTTTTAACCGAAACAACCACATCATCCATGTATGTGGATTTTAATAACGCTTCCGATGCTGACGGATGTTGTTTGTTCCTGGTAGCCAAATGTCGAACCGATTTTATGGCTAAGTAAGGCGAACTTGATACCCCATAAGTCACCGTTGTGAGGCAATATTCTGAGACCGGGTCTTCCACACTGAACCGCCACAGAATTCTCTGATAGTTTTGGTGTTCTTCTGCAACATGATATTCCTATACATCTGACGTATGTCACACACTAACACCACCTCATGCAACCGAAGTCCAATTAATATATTAACAAATATCCGCTTGTAGTTTGGGGCCCTTGTACAGTATTTGATTAAGGGAAGGACCGCCCACCGTTTCCATGGAGGCATCAAACACTACCCTAAACTTATGGGTGTCTACATTTAGACTACGAAAAATGCAATGATGGGGAATGTAATAAACCACATCTTTAATGCTTGGAACAGATACCTTACGCATATGCCCTTGTTCCAGATAATCCGCCATAAACTCATTATAGAGCACACGCATTTTGGGATTTTTGACAAACGCCTCTCTAAATGTTGCAGTCTCTTACCAGCCGCTAATCGACTATCTCCTAATACCGAAGGTGATTCCCGAAATGGGAGTTGTACACAAAATTTTCCGTTACCTAACCGCTTGACGGTAGATTCATAATGGATTTCACAAGCCTGATCCTCTTTACTCAATAAAGGCTTAACCGAGACTTCCTCTATTTCCCAGAATTTCTTCAAAGAAGAATTAATGTCTTCAGAAACTGATAAACAAAAGGCCTGCACTCTTTTAGGCTGCTTACCTACCTTTCCCAATAAGCAGTATCCCCATATGGACTTCACTGCTACTGGAGAACCGACTGGACCAATAATTGATGGCCCACCATGACATGACCGTACCATTCCGCACCTAGTAACACATCAACCTCACTCGGAGTGCAGTAATCCGGATCTGCCAAGTTTAAATTCTCAATGTGTTCCCAAACACCTGGGTGACATGGCATAGATGGGCTCTTCGTAATCCGATTAATAACAAGCGCCTCTGTTTTCACTTGAAGAGTCTCTACGGGTTTAAATATACACTTGTTTTGCCTTTTGCTTCTCCTAAGGTGGTGCTCGCTAGCCCATACACAGACACATCTGTTTTGGTCACTGACAGGTTTAGACGTTTAACACACGATGCTGTGATAAAGGTGCCCTCACTACATGAATCCAAAAGTACCTTAACCGGTTGATACTTACCTGAACCATCCTGAATATGGGCTCGCACAGTTGCTAGAAGTACCACTCCTACCTCCGCATTACACTTATTTTGCACTGCTGCCACAAATGCATTTCTTTCAGTTGCTGTGTCCCCCTCCCCTTGTCTGCCTTTGCCGCTGGTGTGTGCCTGCTGCAGGTGGAGTTTGAGATCCTTCCTCATTATTAGACTCCTTCTTCCTTCCGTATGAAGTAAAACATGATGCGGCCGTGAACAAATTGAGCATCCTGTTTTCTGGGGACACTGAGGAGATATATGGTCCGCCCTCAAACATTTCCAGCACAGCTTACATCTGATTACAACTTGAATCCGATCCGATACGGATTTTTTCTTGAAAGCATAACACCGATCAACACTATGGGGTCCTGAACGACAACATGGACATTTAGTTTCATAAGTATTTAACATAAAATTAGCTGACCCTTTACTATTATGTCCAGATTTACCAGTATTAGCACCTTTAATATTGGTGGGGGAACTCGGATTAGTTGAACCTATCTTTACCGCTTCTAACACCTTTGAAGAGTCATGCAAAAAATCAAGAAATTCCTTCAATGTGGGTGCAGGGCTTGATATTACTAATCTCTCCCACTCCTCACGTAATGAACTGCACAAGCGTTTAGTCAACATGAATAATAACGGCACTGCCCATTGTTCTACATTGTGACCTAGAGCAGTAAGCGCACCAGTGACTTCTGCTATCTCTACACTGAACTCCCTAACTTTAGTAGCCTCCCGAACAATCTTACTAGAGTTAAACAGCACTTCCAAATACGAATTAGTTTGAGTATGGGTGTTGTCATACACAGATTTCAAATTATCCCAACAAATGGCATAATTGGCACCAGTTAATGGCAATGAACTAACACGAGATAGCGCCTCGCCTTTTAGTGCTGATCTCAAATAGACATGACGTTGCACATCTGTTAAAGACTGATTGTTATGAACAGCCGCCATAAAGAAATCCGAAAAGCAAGGCCAGTCTTTAGCTTTACCGTCAAATTCAATTAATTGTAACTTAGGTAGCTGAATATTAAAGAATTATTATTACCTGCATTAACACTCAGATTCAACAATGTATTGTTAGCATTTTCCGGACCAGTCACATCTAACACCGCTTTGATGTTAAAATAATGTGCGTCAAACTTGGCAGCGGTTTCCTCCAACTGCTCTTCCTCCTCCACCCGTGGATACTACTTAGCATTATAAGAATTAATTTTCTGTATAGCTTCGTGAAAACCCTCAAAGATGCTTTCAATTTTTTCAGTCATAGCCTTCAGCAAGGCTAAACCTTTCTTATCGTTCCGATCCGATTCCACCTTTGTCGCCGTTTCGTTCATTTTTCCATTTTCTGCACATATATTTTAACTTGAAATCTTAGATCATCTATGACCCCCATGATGAAAGTAAACTTAGCAAAAAATACCGAAAAAATTAAGATCACTTAAAATCAAAGAACGCCGAACTTAAAATCACACTCCGGAGATTCAAAAACACAAACTAATAATAAACTTCTAAATAACTTTGCCAGAGATAACTGTAAATAAAACAATTTACTTTAACTAAATAAAGATTATCAATAAACAAATAAAATGAAACCCTTTAACAAATTAACTGAAATCCAGTTAATTTGGACTAACTTCTTACAAATTTACATAAGTTTAAAATAACCTAACAAATCCTTTTGAAAATTGTTGCATTAATTACAATAATTCTTAATTTATTAATTAAAACAATAATTAAATTCTCCTAAATAAGTCGTTACAATCAACAAACAATCATAACTCCGAAAAAGAAAACAATAAACTTCAACAATATACAGACTCAAAAACTTAATATGGCCGAATCTTCTTGTTCACTCTACAACCTTATAGGTCTCTGGACCCGCTCCATTCTATGTAGAACTCCATGACCCGGGAAAATATGAAATTTATTACGTAAAATACTACGAAATATTGTATAATACACTACTTAAGTACAAAATAATATCAAAACCTTTATAAAGAATGACAAAATGAATAGAAAAGTACAAAAAAATATACAAAACCGATACAATAAATAATAATCCTACCGAACACTTCCGAAATGTTTCCCGCCTTCCGAACTTATTTCTTTGTAATTAGTTACGTAAAACCACATATTTTACAAATAATTATTAAATATATAGTTTACACCATATAACATACAAGAATGACCTCAAAAGACTGATTACAAGGTATTTTAAAACAAGAAAAGATGCCGACGTTTTGGAGACAGGTTACAAGGACAGCCGGCACTTTTCACCACTGCCAAATTAATTTTCACCGATAATTTCCGAGATAAACAATCCGAAACGAGCCAATACCATCCGGCTCGAAGGACCATAAAAATGTACCAACTTGGGCTAGACTACCCGATTGAGCCTGCTCCCAAACCGGTACGGGACAACTTGGACTGTATACTACAAATGGATCTCTATATAATTGGCAATACCTTGTATATCGTAGTCGGTGATTCCGCCGAGACCTAGGTCCGGGTTGCTGGAGACGATTCCTCTATCTGAATCGAAGCCATAATACTTGATTTTCTTTAAATTAAAACATCGCAAAACGAGCACGAAAAGGCCGAGAAACAGGTGTGTGTGAACCGGCCACTTCTTCTTCATCTTCTTCTTACAAGGGTTAAATGCAGTGTTGCCAACAAAGAAGAACCATTATAATAGATTACAACTCGGGGGCAACTACTAATACCCTACTAAACAGATATATAATATATATATATATATATATATATATATATATATATATATATAATATATATATATATAAATAAATATAAATAAAAACTTGTACAAAAATCAAACTTGTTAACGTCCCTAATACTATTGTTTATGAAATATGTGTGACGTCATTAACCCACAATAATGATAGGGTTTGATCGAGCTGAAATTTTTACACATGTACTTATATTTATTGTTAACAAAAATACTAAGATTTATTTTTATTATCAGAATTGACATATATAACTTAATGAAATCAAATAACGTTTTTTGACTAATACATTTGAAAATAAACATATATCGTGGCACTTATATAAACTAGGAATTATGCCTACTAAACTAGTAATTGGCCGGGAAGCGTTGTCATTGAAGTGACACTTGTTTTCTTGATTGCGATACACTTTGAGTTAAATTTACTTATTTCTTCTTACCTATCATTTCTTTAAACTAATTAAAGTAATATTTCATGTATTTATTTTTAACTTAAGTTTTATTAAAACAAGTTTGACAGCATAATAAGTAAATTATAAAAAGCTATATATATAATATATATATATATAATATATAATATATATATATATAATATATATTATAATATATATAATAATATATATATATATAATATATATAAATATAATAATTATGAAATAATCTTTTAAATCTGCAGTTTTTTTTTAATTTCTCGAATCTATATTGCATATTTGATTAAATTTTTTAGTTTCTTTTTTTTCTTCTAACTTCTTTTGACCTCAAACTGATTTTGAGTCAAAAACATTATTTAGCTTAAAAATCCGTTAAACTCCTTATTATATAGTATCTATATTCTTACTCTGTAATTATCTATAGATTAAACTAATAAAATATAGATTATAGTTGAAAGAGGATGTATTCGAATTATGAAGAATTGAAATTCATAAGAAAGGATAAGAATGGGGTGCTTCCGTTTAAATGTACTTTTAATTTATCGTTTAAATCTAACTTTTTTTCAATTACATTTTTGTTCGCATGCATACATAGTTCTTGTTTCTTAGGTAGAATACCATCATATTTGATTCATGAGTTAGTTTGAACCTAGAGGAAAAATAAAATCATTGAAGATGTATAATAACCTTAAATGATAATAATTTTAAAAATCATTTCATCTAAAAAAAGAAATATTTTTTAAGAAAAGAATGATTTGAATAACGAAGCCTCTAATGTCAACAAATTAAAGAAATATTCACAAAGAATGAATATTATGTTGCCCCAAGAAAAATGTGAGAGCCCTCTATGTAAACGATTTACAAATAACGATTTCTTCAAATGAAGGACTTGAAGAAGGGCTAGTTGAGAGACGTGGTTTATTGTACAGTGCTCCTTGTCGCTTCTAGTAATTATTGTTACCATTTCGCAAACGAAACCGTTTTCTTTTTAATATAAATTTATATTTTTTACGTATAAAATTTAAAGGAGATATAGTTTAAAATTTTGCAATATTGAACTAATTTCTCTTTATGTATCGATTTCCCAATACCTTTCCAATAGTTATAACAATTAAACTCAGTGATCTCTTCGAAGGAAGCGCCATCTTTATGAACTCCACAACCATTGACACTTTTAGCTCGGAGTAATTACAATAGTCCCTACTTTTAGCCTCTGGTAAAACATAAAACTTAACACAAGAAACTAAATAATATAAAATTTCTTGATCTGTTTACAACAAACCATTTCTACACGTGAGTTGCATCTTTGACAATAGAAGCTGAGACAGACATTACTGGTAAGACTTGATAACAGCTTGTATAGAGTTTAGTAAAGGAACAAGACAGATAGGCATAGTTAGAATTCTATCCACTGCCAGGGAAATCCTCTCCCCCATTTCAATTATCTACCTATTCTTTATTTTTCTGTTTTTTTTGTTGCTTTTTTTACTTGTTTCTTTTTTAATATAATATACATTAGTATTGTCGCTTTTCTCATCGCTTTTTATTTAGTTTCGTCTTCATTCTGTCATTTTGGGTTTACTCTAAAAGGATCGTTAACCGGTTTTTCGTTTTTACTTTTCCTCATTTATACCGTAGGTATATGGGAAAAGTATTATGTTTGCGAAAAATCCTAAACCTGGATGAAACCGGAATTATCCGTTTCAGGCGTTTTTAAGGACTACTGAGAAGTTTCTGCAAAATTCTCTGTCTGTCTGTGTGTGTGTGTCATCATCGTAGCGCCCCGTATATTACATATTCGCATGTGACTATGTATAATCGTTATTAACTTACCAAAGAGAGAAAAGTAAGTTTTTGCTCCCCGAGCAGTCAAGTTCCTAAGGCCAAAGCTGAAAGGACCATATTGCCGAAGCATTTATTTAGTTGGTTCCCTAGACTTGCCGGGGAACCGAGGTAACTCACAAAGCGAAGCCGAGGAAGTTAATTACTGCTCGGGAGCATCTACCTGTTTCTCCCGTCGTAAGTTAAAGATTTTATCTCCAGGTAATAGCTGTATAATAACAATCAGCGATGCTACCTTTTGATTTATTGGCATAGAGATATTATTACTAGAGAGGCTCTATAGGTTATATTTTGAAACATTGAAAAAGTAACCTGACCACCTTTGCTTATAAATATAATCAAATAATCAGTACAAAATTACAATAACTTATATAGGAGAATGGTAATAATACAAATCAAAACACGAACAATGTGCGGGAAGCCAGAATCAATTTATTTATTATAACCTTAACTAACTCTTGAAGGAGGTTAGAGCCCCTGAGAGCCCCAAAAAGATGTTTCAACGAATTACTTATTCTTTTATTTGTTTATTTTTTTTTCTTCTTATTTCCTCTTGCTCTTAATTGCTTGATTATTTTTTGTTTTTTTTTTCTTCTTATTTCCCCTTGCTCTTAATTGCTTGATTATTTTTTGTATAATCTTAACATTGTTCACTTAATTTTAAAAATGTATATACTGTAGATAATTTTATAATCGGAAACGACAGGCGTTGTATTAGATTTAGGAAACATCGCGTGTTTCAGCCTAATAAAGGGTTAAACCCTGGTATTTTGATCTGGGAAATAAAAGTAGAATACTTGATGTTGAAAAACCATTTAGTTTTTCCCTTTTATCTTAGATGTATATTTTTTTCAATAAATAACTCAATTTTCTTCTTAAATATTTAATATTAATATCCTTTATTTTTTTTTACTTTTATTAATTAAAATATTAAAATTAATTAAATATTTCTACGACATCTATGTTTCTTAGAGCAAAAATTAAGTAATGTATACTTCATTATTTGGTTTTTATTGGTAGTCATTTATATTTATTTTTTTATTGTTTTTTTTTATTAAATATGTTGGTTTTCAATTAATTACCCGTGTTTGAATACTTTATCCGATGGATTAACTTCACCCTTGAAAATTCCCCTTTCGACAAAAAGCACCTGATCAATAGAAAATGTTTAGGCAGTAGTTTTGCCCTTATGCCATATACCTCTAATATAGAATATAACCATTTAAAGTATAATAGTAAAATGGTCAAAAATTTAGCAACATATTTGGTAAATTTTAAAAATATTTAACAATTATAAGCTTTTTTTTACTTTTCCTCATTTATACCTTGGGAAAAAGGAAAAGTATTGTGTTTACACAAAATCCGAAACCGGAATTTCACTTGAATCATCTGTTTCCGGTGTTTTTCACAAATTATCTGTGTGTTGTGTGTGTGTGTGTTTGTTTTCATCGTACCTCCCAGTGTTTTTGTGTTAAAGAGTTTAAACTTGGTACAAAAATAAATCTTTAAGTCTCGTTGTGGTATACGGAAAATGTGTTTTTATGACTTCATTCACCAGCAATATTGACGCAGCAAAAATGTCGAAAATTTATAAAATCCATTGATTTGATATTATCACGTAAGTAGTTGTATATGAAACCTATAAATGTACTAAGTTTCATTTCATTATTAACATTTGTTCCATATTTATAAATGTCTTGTATAAGTTGTATAAAAAAAATGTCTATAATCTTCTAATAATCCAGTTGAGTAATTAGAAAAATAGTGTTGGTTAGGAAAATAGTGTTGAGGAACCAATAATCAGACCAACCGATCATTGTAGCTTTTTATTTAATATTGCTAAAAATGGTAAAGCTATGCTAAAATGCTACTAGTATTATGCTAAAAAATGCATTGTAGTATTTTGTATGTAATCATTTTGTATTTATTTATTTCTTATGACTAAGCATTTATACCATAAATATATATTAACAAAAAATTGTTTTAATTCTTTTAGTGAATTTTCTTTAGAAAATTATGCCTTTAAGGTTGTTTCTATTATGAAAATGGTGTGGAGGAAAGTGGGGGGTGGGTCGACTTCGCTTTACCTCCTAATTAATATATTTAATATAAATTTTTAATTTTAATTTTATCCAAGTATCATATATTATGGCAATCTTTAAAATAAATAATAAAATAAATAAACGTTTATTTAAAAAAAAAATTAACTTAATGCAAACTTACAAAATATACTTTTTGTAAAAGGGATGGACTCTAATGATAACATAGTTCTTCCGTCCATCCTTTGATACATAAAAATTAGCATAATTTTTGAATATTATCTAATAACAGAAAAAGAGAGGTTTAAATCATATCTTAATTGCTTAATAAGAAGTCCCATTTAAAAAAGTAAGTATGTTGTATTCTTATTTGGTTTAATAAAAGAATTTAGTTGTAACAATAGTCAACAGAGTTCGCTACAAACTAAGTTTATAACAAAACAAATTAACAAACACAACTCACTCTTAATTTTTATACAATATGAAATTAAACAAAAAAAGATTAAATCAACAAAAATAAATAAATTAATATATTATCTTCCAATATTATACTTTTTTAAAAAAAAAAAAAAAATTAGAAGGTTTAAAAAAACTGTTGTAAAACTGAAAAATAAAATATCAATATTCAACAAAATATAAACTTGAAAATGTCAACAATGACCAGTAATAAAAAGATTTAAAGATACTCATGACCTACCTATTAAAACATTCTTTTTTTAAAAAAGGAAATAATTAAACAATAAGCAACTACAATCATACCATGGTACATACACACAATAAGTTAAAAAATAATTATTTCAACAAAAAAACATTTAGGAAATAAAAATTTTGATAAAAAAAAAGAAATAAAAAATAATTTTAGTTAAAATCAGTCTCATAAAGTTATGATTACACATTAATAATAGTTTAAATTTCCTAATCCTCTGTCTGTAATAAAACAATAATACTGATGCTCCTAGTAAAAGGAAAAAAAATCTGCAATCGCACTAATGCAAAATTTTAAGTAGAACTTAATACTAAAGCAACTAAAAAGTAATGGTTATAATGGTAAAGCAACTAAAAGTAAATGGTTAAAAAGTAATGGTTAAAGCAACTAAAGTAAATGGTTATAAAAATTATTTGTTATATGATAACAAATAATACCAAAACAACAATATTTATACGATGTGGTGGCGAAGTGGTTTGATTGGCAGACGAGCGGTTTGAGTCCATTTTTTTATAAAAAAAAATATGATGTCTTTTAAAATAATTTGCCTTTTAAATTAATTTTAAGAGGTCATGAAAATTTAACTAAAAATGTTTAACAAGTCTAAAATTAGTCAACATTTTTTCGTTTGTGTTATTCTCTGCAAATTATGTTTTCCATGACAAATATTTGCAAAAGAGATTGCTAAGATAAAAAATGTTTTTGTTGGTCTTTTTTTTTGTGAAGAGGTTTTTTTTTTTATTGTAACGTGGACAATGGATAGAAAGGAATTTCCTTTCTGGAGAGAAAGGAAAGGCCTCAAAGAGGGCATAACATCGGGTTATCCTTAATCTCTTAAAAGGCTTTTGATAGCTTGGCCAGTTCCAGGAGGTCCAAACCCTGACACTCCAGGTATTTTCTGTCTATTATGCCTTCCTAACTGGCATTCCATCATACCTCCAAGTATAGCAAATCTTTCTATCCAGATTCATAACCTTCTCTCTCTCTCTCATGTCGTTAAAATGACCACAAATAATTTTTAGCGATTTTTGAACAAAATCTTGATTTTATTATCGCTTTTAAATCTGAACAAGGAGAAGCTCGTTAAAAAACTTTAAACTCGAACGTAAACTTAAACTTTAAAATCGTAAACTTTAAACTTTGAAACATGATATTAGTAAGCTTAGTTCCATTTTCGGTAGCCTTTTTTATTGATAAAAATAAATTATTTCTTTTGTGCCATTCAAAAGTAAACCAAAATTGAAGTTGAATTCTGGATGGAATAATAGTTTTCTATGATTGAGATATTAAGTAATAATCAATAGTAGGATTATGGATGAGAGGGGATATGGAAGAGGAGAAATTTCCTCGGAAATGTAATTTTAGCTAAAGTGACAATGGGAGGGGGTTGGTTTTAAGCCTAAGTAAAGAAGAGGAGTGATTCTAAGCTATAGGTCGAATAAGGAAGGAGATGGAAGTGATTTAAAGTCAGTATGGGAAAGAAAGGGTATTCGAAGCCTAAGTAGAAATAGAGGTTGGTTTTAAGCCAAAGAGGGGGTGATTCTTAGCCTAAATGTAGTAGAGTGGGACAATTCTTTGCCTAAGTATGATGGGCAATGTTCAACCTAAAGGTAAACGCCCTTTCCTTCCTTGTGCCAGCTATGAAAGGATCAATCAGTTCAAGTTAAAATCCTCCCCATATTTTTCCTTCCTCTGCCGCACCCTCAGTCAAGGCATCCTCTAGGGCATAATATCCTCTCTTGAATTCTCTTTCAGCAGCTAAGGAAGTCCCAAACTCTCACTTCACTACAAGAGTTCTTCTACCTTTCAAAACTTCATTTCTTTGTGCTCTATACTTACCACTTTATGATAAGATAATAAGTTTTCCTATATTATCAGAATAATAATACATATTATTTTGAAAAAGTGTTTGTCTGCTCACACGGCAGGAAAATAAAATGTAAACTAATATTAGGACAGGTATTTTCATCTTCCAGATTTATTATTTAAAACAGTTTAGTCAGGAATGACAGATACTTTATGAGCCTAGTGAGTTATAGGCAGGGCTAAATAAAATGAAATACTTTGAAACTTCACTAGGTGAAAAAGAAACTCCACTCCACACGTCGTATGCATTTAATAAACAAAGGTTTAAAACATTTTTAAGATCGATTTTTGTACCAGGTTTTGTTCTGACATGAAATTGCGTTCCGTAGAAGAAAATCTCGTACTTACATGAATACACACATATATATCGTTAGCTTATATTTCCTTAGAAAATTCTAAAAAATGTTGCAGTTATTTGCACTTCATATGTTGGCCTAACAAATTATTTTTACTTTTCCTTATAGTATTGTCATTGCCAAAAAATTCTAAACCGGGATGTCAACTGAATTATCCGTTCCAGGTGTTTTTAGGACCTTCTTAGTGGTTTTCACTAAGTTATTTGTCTGTGTGTTTGTTATCATCGTATCTCATCGTATCTCTATGCATTTATGCTAGAGAGTTGAAACTCGTACATATAAACATGGTACATCTTCAGGTCCAGTTGTGCTATCCAGAAATTTTTTTATGACTTCGTTAACCGGTAATAGTCGGACTAAGCAACAATTTTGATGTCTCATAAAACGCGAAAAAATGTTTCGATCAATTTGATATTTCGCTCGTTTTTAGTCGTATAAAATTCATTCATTATCATTCTTCTCATTATCAGCATTATTTTAATGCATTTTATTAAATTCTTATTTACGTTTATAAAAAAATTTCAAAAATCTAAGAATAATTCAATTTAAAAAAAAATCTTATTACTTAAAGGGGTAAGTAAAGATAATATGAATAATAATAAATGTTCTATTGTTTGTCGTTAAAACATTCAAAATATAAAGTCATTTTTAATTTGAACTTGAAATAGGGAAAGCTAAAAATACACAATCATGCCATGGCTGAAAGAACAATGAAAAACCACAACGCTTGGTTATAAATGATACATTTTATGTAACAAAGGTTATTTTTAAACTAAGCACTTATTTCCTTTATAATGCCCCATGGGGGTGTTATTGAAACCTCTCTGAAATAAGACTGATAAATAATTCTTGAATTAAATTCTGAGCCAATTGTATAATGAAATTCAATAGCAGACAATTGTCTCTAAAACCTTTGTTTTTTTCAATGCTTGGATATGTTTGAATAAAAATTTTAAAAAAATGCTATAATTTTATTTCTAATTGCGTAACAAATTGACTAAGTTCGTATGGAAACTTAAAAGTTTTATGATACATTTTCTTTTCTGGCTCCATCAGTACCTTCGGGCTAAAGGTGTTTCGATGTGATGCCCTTTGTTTTTAGAATTCGAAGTGCTTATTTTATCGAATTTCCAAATTTATGTGGGTTTGTGGTGATATGGGGGAGGTGGTTTTTCAGGAAGGAAGGGTATATTGTGTATGAATAAATGAACAAAAATTTTGTTCCTAGACCTCTATGCATGGGCGTAGACAGGCCCCCCCCCCCTAGCCGAGCAGTGTTGTTGCAAAAATTATATAACAACTATGATTCAGGCAAGGTATAGCATTTTTTGAAATAACTTTATAAATTAATTTAATTTTTAATTTTATAAAAATAATTAATGAATTTTATTTATAATAATTTAAAGCTTAAAGGTAACATGTTTTATTAGTTCGACATATTAACTCTGTGGTGATATTATTAGTAAAATAAAAACTAAAATGTCCGCCATATTTAGTTGCAATATTGATGTTTCCAAAATTTTAAAAATTAACTAAACCTTGAATCGAGTTATCAGATCAAGCTGAAGATAAACACGTGGATGAGTTACATTTTATTATCAGCAACATAGTCCTGCTTGACCAAACCATACTCAAGCAGGACCAAGGTTTGATTGTTTTACATAAACAAATTACATTTGGAAAGTAACTGATATCGTGGCTTACTTGACTTACAAAACTACATTAACATATTATTCTGCTATTGGACAATAACCATGTGGCCGCGAAGCAGCTCAAGCGCTGACGCCTTGTTGCGGTCAAAAGGCAAAAGGCTCATTTTTCATAAAAAAAATGCCGAGTATTGTTAAATATTTCTAAGGTTTGCTGACTTTACAATGGGCTATTTTACCTTCCATTTATTTCCTCGATTTAAAAAGAAAACGCAAAGTTTGGCTGCCAGGAGAAAATATCTAAACTTTTATCATTAGATTTCCACACCATCTACCCGAGGGAATTACTTTGGAAGTTAGGAAAATGAATTGCTCCCTGCTCTATCATGTGTTCCTGACAGCTGATAAGAGTTTCTTATCTCTGGGAAACATTTCCTACCTTTTTACTCTTGTTTCACTGTTTTTGATCTAAATTTCTCTTTCGAGTCTATTTAGTCTGTTATAAGCATTGATCTGATTGTATAATAGATATATAAGTACATAGAAGTGGCAGTGATACAACATTTTAAAAGTTTAAGGTTATGAAGCCGGATTGTTTGTGGAAAATTGACAACGACATTAACCCATGTTATGACGTCAACTAAATTTAAACATTTTGAAACTGTAAATAGCGTTAAAACAAAGTTTTTGTTTGTTTACCGATTTATTTAACCACACAGAATTAGGACCAGATTTCGTCAGATTTTGGACCAGTTTCATACTTAATGGTCGGCTAAGCGGCTAAAATCCCTTGTGATATTTCTTTGAATACTTCTATTTCCTTTTTTCTCGATGAAATACGTTTTTATAACCTTTTGACTAATCGTATAAATTGGTTGCTTTTTAAATTTCTTTCTTCAATATTTTTTATGTTGTATATGGATGCAAATATCATGAAAATATTATGCAGATTCCTACAATCTGAGAGTGTATTAGAACTCTTTCATTAAAAAAGCTGTTCTGGAATGTGCGTCGTAATGTCTAGAATCGCTTGCTATTCATAATTTTTATCAAAGGCTCTTCTATTCATTCTAAGTAAGTACATGAATCTTATGTTTAACCTCAAACACGCTCAAGGTTAGTATAATGATCTCTATCCATATGCTTTCTGCCAATTTTTATCAGAAAATGACGATTATTTTACCGGTTTACCAAATAGAAACTAATAAAAAAAAATATTAAAGTATATGATTAAGAACCGCAGTGGAATTGTCTACAATAATAACATCACCAATATCGTCTTTCCATTCATTTTAAACTTTATCAAGGAGAGTCGGTTTTTGGCAATAATGTCATCTCACCACGGCTCTGTTGATGGCATTATTGCCGAAAGGCGACTCTGCTTGATAAATTCTAGGTTGATTAATAAAGACTTCATCAGCTCTTTAAAATTGTTCTATTTATGTAATTAATCATTAATAACCGACGTTTTGCATGGCAAAGCCAGGCATTTTCAGTGATAAACAATAAAAAAAAAAAACAACAGAACAAACAACCATCACCAAAAAACTAATAAACCTTACCAAAACCAAAAAAAAGTTAAAAAACAGTTAAAGTAAAAATTAAAAACACAATAACCAGTTAAAAAACATATGATTTTGAATGAGCACCAGTGGAGTTGTTCATAATGAAAGGAACGAAGAAAAGAGTCTCTCCACAAAACTATAAATTTATTCAAAGCGCTATCAACCTACATGAGGGCATCATCACTGCCTGTACAAATAAGTAAAAGTAATAAAAAGTTAAAAACAGTTATAAATGTATAAAAATCAAGTCACAAAACAGTAAAGACAAATTTTTATTTTATTGCCCTTACTGTTTTGTGACTTGATTTTTATACATGTATAACTGTTACCTTTTATTATTGTTACTTATTTGTACAGGCACTGATGATTGCCTTATTTAGGTTGAAAGCGCTTTGAATAAATTTATAGTTTTGTGGAGAGACTCTTTTCTTCGTTCCTTTCATCAAGTTAAAAAACAACAAAACAAAAGGTTAGAAGTGTGATTAAAGTAAAAACGTTAATTACAAATGAACCAAATCAGAATAAACAGACAAATTCATTAATCAACTTAGAAGTTAATTCTTAACAGTCCAATAACAATTTTGTTAGTTATGTCTGCTTGAAAAAAAAAATGCTTGAAAATGAAATATTTTGCCCAACCCAAATGCTTCGAACATTATACATCTATGTCACTCATTAGATCTACTCTTCTTAGAACAATGGTGTTTCATACGATCTCATAATGAGAAATTTGAAACAATCATAATTGATATCTTTATTAGTCTCAGTCTGACTCCGTCACATGTAAACTCTTTGAAAGGAATGGCAGTAATGTTTAGTTTTAATGCAGTCAGCACAGACATGGAATTCTCAGTAATTCAACATCATCTTGATTCTTTATCAATTGTTTTTGATAAAATAGAGATATCATTTGCGTAATTAATTATTTCTATTCTATGTGATAGTGAAAAATATTTATGATGTGTTACATAAAAATACTATTTATAAATATGATAATAAAAAAATCGGGTACGGGGTACCTCGAAACTTTCCCTCCTCACATCGGATTCGCTACCCTCATCCTCCCTACTTCAGACTCGCTTCGCTCGACCTCAGAATATACAATTCGCCAAATTTATACTGCAGCATGTCTTCGGACCTGCTTCGCTCGTCCTCTGATTGTAAATCCATCCTTTTCATTCTCAGCGGTCATCAATACAGCAATGACCACGCCCAATGCTGCTTAACTTTTGTTCAAGACACTCGTTGTACTTATTTATTACTTAATGTTATACAGTACTAAGTTTTCAACTCAATTAATTGGACTATTCACCAATTTAAAAAAAACGTACACAAGTAATTTAATAAAATTTAAACTAATGCTGTTAATTAGATAAAACTTGGCACATGTGTTAGTCTTATACCTGACTACATGCGTGCCATATCTCAATTATATCGTATCATTTTTCCGCGTTTTATGATTTTTCAAATTTTTTGGTGGGTCATTATTGCATGTTAATGACGTCATAAAATAATATTTTCGAATAGCACAACTACATCGATAGACTGATATTTATACAAAGTTTCAACTCTTTAGCAAATACACTAGGAGCTACGATGATAAAAGACACACACACATACACATAACTTTGTGAAAACCACTCAGGAGGCCTTAAAAACACATGAAACGGATAATGTCGGTGACATCTCGGTTTCGATTTGTTTTGCAAACGCAACACTTTTCCTATATAACTAGTCATTTATATACCTACGGTATAAATAAGGAAAAGAACCATTTCTGTCGTTACTGGTTTCATTATTTCTGCTCGCTTCTAGACGAGTTCATAAATCTTCATTTCTGAACTACACATTAATGATAACACCAAAGTTATCATTATTGTTATGTTATAGTATTTTTAATATAAACTAGTTAGATAATAATAGTATGCCTCAGATATCATCAAAGTATTAATTGTAGCAACGTTTTAGGAAAAGTTAGGTGCTTGTTTAGCGTGCTGCAGGCAGATAAACTAGCAGCCGAGATTGACCCAAAACATCCATTTTGCAAGGTTATTATTAATCTTGTTATTGTCAATCTTATCCAAAACTATTAGCGAATTTTCATATGAGAATTACGCTTATGAGATTGTTTTTAATACCTATATAGCTACTAGCCTTTTTTACTTTTCCTCATTTATACCGTAGGTATATAGGAAAAGTATTGTTTACCAGAAACATCCAGAACGTCACCGGAATTATCCGTTTTAGGTGTTTTAAAACCTCTCGAGTGGTTTTTACAAAGTTTTCTGTGTGTGTGTGTGTACGTTATCTTCCTAGCTCCTAGTTTCTTTTTAATAGGTACAACAAGTATATCCATGATTTTTGTTGGATCATAAATGTTAAGCAACATTGAGTGTTGTCAGTGCTGTATGGGTGACCGCTGAAAATGAAACTTACTATCTATTTACTTATTATCTAAGGACGAGCGAAGCGAGTCCAAAGAGGTATTGCCGTTTAAATTTTGCAAATCGTATAATCTGTGGACGAGCGAAGCGAGTCTAAAGTAGAGAGGAGAATCCGAGGTAGCGTGAAAAAGATCTGAGGCATCTCGTAACCGATTTTTTTATTCATTCAAGTCTTAAGTTTGAATAAATAAAAAACTCTGTTTATATCACAAGGTCAATAGCTAAACTTAATGAAATAAAAACATAATAAGATACCGAAATCGATTATCCAAGGGCATTTTAAGAATGTATACTAATGAAATAAAAATGATGCTCTTCACGTCATGGTTCATAGGGGGTGGGGGGGGGGGCTAATAAATAAGCTATTTTCTTACTAAGAGGGTTTTATTTTCAGGCGATGATGATTCTTTATTTTGTTAAGCATCTAATGTTCTTAAGTAATGAGTCACAGAATCACATTACAGAATGTTCTGGATACAGAATTCTTCTTGATGCTTCCGTTTATTACTTTGATCATTCATCATCCACGGACTGTGACCAAGGTCGGACCTGCTTCTCCTACACTGTCGGGTCATTCTCTCCCCTAGAGAATACTATTGTCTTTTTCTTCTGTTCTGTTCCTATTTTACTCCTCCAAATCTGCTTACTTCCTTTTCATCGTCGTTTTCTTTTGTTATTTTTGTAAATCAGATTTTTTTTCATCACTTTCAATTTCAGTAGTGAATTAAGACTACTCTAAATTCTATTCTTTCTCAACACAGTAGTACCGAAACTAATTCGAAATGAAAATGTGGAATTCATCTTGGAAATCCTAGTGGCGCCTTGCCAGCCATTCCATCTTTACGATTCTTGTCTAATCCACTCTACGACTAGCAATCAACTGCGAGATCCATTATATCCTGATACCCAGCTCACAATATACTTCAGTTTTTACTGCACATTATACTGATATGTTTACTTGGAAACAAGAAAACTTATTACTTTTCCTTATTTATACTGTAGGTATATAGGAAAATTGCAGTGGTAAATTAGGGTTACCGGAGAAGATTAACTGCTAAAATCTGACGTAAATTGTAATTCTTCTGTTATATTGTTGATAGAGGTTGGCATAATCAACCTCAATAATACTATTTTCAAATATGCGGATGACTTGTAATCAAACACAAGCTTCAGTTTATTTTCAAAACCAGTGTCCTTGTTTATTTACTAAGATTAATAAATTATACGGATCGTCTGTGTAATTTTCCTCTTAGCCCCTGTCAATGTTTAGCCCCCTCACCTCATCGCGTCCATATCTCATAATAAGAGAGGAACAATCCAGGGCATGACACTGGACCTATTGGGCCAATTATTACTTTGTTAACTCGTGGGGTTTGGCAGGGGGTTCAACCCCCTTGGGGATTGAACCCCAAGTGTTCACACGGTATTTTTCACCGTCTTAATCTGATATCTATCTGATATCATATCTATCTGGGGTTCAATCCCCAAGTGGCTTGAACTCGGGGTTGATCACCCTGCCTAAACCCGCGTGTAAACGAAGTATATGTTATTCATAACCTGATGACTCTTTGTTTAACTCATCAGAGCAGTTGTTGTTATTACTTAACAAATACGTAAAATTTATTTGTAGGTATCTTTACGCTCGGTAAAATAGCAATATCACCATACATTTCGGAAACGGAATGTTCGGAAACTAAATACAATATCAACATTTCGAGAACTTACTGGAAATGAAATACTCCCCGATCCTCTAAGCTATTATAAATAAAAATTTTGTTTAAACTGGGAAGCAGAGGAGAACTTTTTTTTTTACTATGGCAATGAATGGAATTATGGACTTATTATGGAATTATTTGATCTTATCAGAATCTGATTGTGGCCGGTAATAATTTCAAGAAACAATAAATTACTTAATCTGAGGCCTATCTGATATCATATCTATCTGAAGTTACACATCTTGCCTAAATCTTTCCTCCTTTTTTCCTCCATCTTTTTTCCTTCAAAATAATACCATTTAATATTTTTAACAGTTTTCCATCTAGATTAATAGATATTTTCATTTGATAAAAGTTTGGGGGTCCTTTCAGCGGATTTGGTTAGATAAGTTTGGGAATGAATAATTCAAAAGTTTCTAACTTCCTGCTTGATATTATCTCCTTGGTCTTCCCCCTCTACTCCTCAGCCCCCTGCACTGCAAACATTTCTCACATCAAAGCAAATGTTGCAGCAATGAAAGATACTAAGGTCCCTGTTAGATCTCCTTAGTGTTGTGGTATTATAAACAACCTCAATTCTTCTTTTTCACTGGTTTTCATTATTTGGTATTAGTTTTCTTTTCGTTTCATTTAGGTTTTCTTTTAAAGTTTTTTTTTCTTATTTGTTATACTCTGTAAAATTTATTCTATAGTCTTTTATATTGACATTCTTTTATCTGTAGTTTATCTTTGATGGTTTTTATTTTCAGTTACGTTTATGCTCTAGCCTCTCCTGTATACATTGTTATTGTTTGTTACTATAAGCTAGACTCTCTATATAATCAGAGTAGAGACAACTAGAAACTCTAAAGTTATTGGTCGTTCTTGGTAAAAATTTCCTACGATACTAAGTTACGAAGACAATATTACGACTGCAAAGTTAGCTTTAGCAAATGGGGAGTGCTTTCATCAACGTTCTTAATATTTTTTAATTCCAATAAAACTAATTATTATTGAAGCACGATAATGAACATGGTTAATATTTAATACACTTGTGTTTAAAAAAATATATATGTTTAATTATCAAACCACAATACATAAAAAAGAAAAACTGACCGGTTTCGACTATTAATAAGTCATCTTCGATAAAGAAGTTACGAATTTTTGAACCAAGTCAACAATATACACAAGTTAAAAATAGATTCCTCTATTATCATAAATTCTACCTCTTTCGTCCTTTTTGGCTAAAGATATATATAATATAAATATATATATATATATATATATATTATATATATATATATATAATATATATAATTATAATAATATATATATACATGTTTCCTCATATAAATAAAAAATATTGTTCTATTGTCTTTACTCTTACTAGTATAAGTATAATTATACTTTTATCATTTGATACTACCGAGTTTTGCAAAACATGAATATTTGATACACAGTTGAATAGTCTCGCTGAATTATATTGTGTTTAGTTCTACTATTTACTGTTTTATTATAAGTTCTACTGTGCGTGTTTAGGGAACTATCATATCATTTTTCCTTGAGTTTTCATTCATTACATTGACATTAACAATATTTTGTCTAAACAGTTTACCTATTACCATTAAAGAGACATTACCTTCTGTGTATTACAGACTTTTTACATTTTGATTTAGATTAAGAATGGATTATCACCTTAAATATTTGTTGAATGACATGACATAGCTTGTTTAATGATAAAAGTAATTTGTGATAATCCTTGTTCTTCTAGAGATATTTGCCTTCGATCATCAATGCGACTGCAGCACGCTGTTGATTTCCAAAGATGTGTCCGCAATTACATGTTGGGTTTACCATGTAATGATAAATAATGATATATAATATTCTCATCAAAATTAAGCTACATAAATTACATACTTCTAACATTTTTTAAAATGTTAATAGAACGCTTATAATTATTTATCAGGAAGTCAAAATGGAAGATATTCAAAGCAATACTGAAAGAAAATCAAAATTCTACTTTAAATTATAAAATCGGGTACGGGGTACCCGGGAACTTTTCTTCATATATGAAGAAAAGTAAAATCCTATGTTATAACATAGGATTCGCTACGCTCATCATCCCTGCTTTGGACTCGCTTCGATCGTCCTCAGAATGTATAATTTGCCAAATTTATACTGCCACATGTATTTGGACTCGCTTCACTCGTTCTCATAAAGTAAATGCATTTTATTTTTAGCGGTCACCCATACAGCACTAACCACGCTTATTGCTGCTTAATTTTTATGATTAAACATTTATGATAAATCATAAATGCTTCATTAAACTTTATCATTAATTTTTATGATGGAGTTTCAACTCTCCAGCATTAATATATTGGGCGCTATGATGATAACAGACACACGCACCCACACACATACAGACAGACGACTTTGTAAAACCCACTAAGGAGGCCTTTAAAACACCTGAAACGGATAATTCCGGTTTCATTCTGGTTTCAAGTTTTTTTGCAAACACAATACTTTTCCTATAGACCTATGGTATAAAGGAGGAAAAGTAAAAATGTTATAAGTACTTTTATTAAATACTTTATTAATTTCTCAAAGCCTAAAAAAGTTATAACAATCTAGAGACCAAATGCCAACAGTTAAACCTCCCAAAATGAAAAAATTGAAATAAAATAAATAATATAACCATTAAACCTTGGACCCACGTGTCCGATCAATCTGTTTGAGGTTTTCTGTGATTCGCCTCAATTTTAAAGGCAAATGATTTCCAGGTTGATTCATCAAGTGTTAAAGGCTAGTATACTGTAGTATAAAACACGGTTATTATCAGTCGAGAGCGTGGGACATTAATGCGAGATAGCCAATGAGGGTAGTCCTGGATGTTAAACGACGCCCACAATTTCATATCAGGCCAACCTCATTGATTCCTTAACACTATTTTCCCTCTCTGTCAACTGATTATAACTGTATGATATACTATAACGCTTTAACTCCCTCGACCACAGAGACGGTTTACCTAGTTATACATTATTGAATAATATCAAACCCTTTTAAGTTCGAAAGTCAAAACGGAATTTTACCAATCTCAATTTTCTCAACCTCATTTCAGTTTTCTTTGACAGTCATTTCAATCTCATTCAAGCTAATCTTTTATTCTTCGCTAAATCTATTCAAGCATGAAGTGTCCTTTCTTACTTCGTTTTTATTCTCTCTTATAATCATCCGCTGGAACGACCAATGGTTTACGATGAAAAACTCAGCAGCAAATAATATCTTTTGTTTTTCTGCAGTTAATATAACCTAGTTTTATTATACCTATCTATTTGTTAATTAACTTGTATTGCCATTTACGAGGCAGTGTCGCTTTAACATGTAAATGTCTATAATACATATGTTGTTTTCAATATCAAAGGATTTTTAAGGCTATTCACAAGCCTATATGTTGTGTTACACATGTATTGGGAGGTTATGATTTATACGGTATGATATTACTCTATATCCTGAGTCTTGCAAGAACTGTATTATGTATTAACCCTAACCTATACCAAAATGTAATTTATTGTGATATAGAAAGCAATTTCTATATCACCATATACATGTAATACATTTATTTTATATTAAATTTTAGTATTATCTTTTAACGAACTTAGGTGGACTTGGGTAGGGAGGTTTGAGAGGACTAAGCCCTATATACTATATAGACTATAATATCATGATAGCCCCTCCATCAAATTTTATTTAATAAGCCAACTTTTTCTCTTTCAAGATAGAAAAATAAACCTTACCGGAGGCACTCTATATTTTTTTTGCAAAATCCACTTTTCTTTGAATTTTCTATTAAAAGATAATCTAGGCCATTTCGAGGACATTTTCACCTCCTGTGAAAATGAGTGTTGAGTGTCTTTGCAGGAAACTTATGAATGACACTTATAATTTATTTTAACTATACGATGACAAAACTGGCCTTAAGATATAAATGTGACGGTGTACGAGTTATGAAGGTTCGAAGTTAAGCTATTTCAACTTTACAAACTCATATCTCAACTCATTATTTTAAGGCTCTTTGTGTCTCTTCTACAAATCGGAATAAACAGCATAAGTAAGCTAACTTACTGCTAACCGGCAAGGTTTCGGGCTCCTTCTACAAAAAAACATTATAAACAGCCTGTCATTAATATTAACATACTTTCATCCGAGTTTAATGTCTTTGAAGATCATTAGAAATAGTAGCGTTAGAGAAGTTGAACATATTATGTTAAATAAAAAGGCTCTCCATTGAATTACTCTAATAACCAAGAAAGTAGACTTTCGACCATATAAAGGTTATCATCAATGCCTAACTAACAAGTATTTTTTTATTTGTTTTTTAGTCACTAATAATGATCTTTATTGAGTAAGTGAATAAAAACCTCAGCGTCATTTTCGATCAAAAAACCTCTAAAAACAGTTTTCTATCGGTGATTTAGTTAACAATGAATTATTTTATTTAATCCGACGAAATCTATTAGACCAAGAGCCCAGGGGTGTTGTTAATAAAAAGTGAATGGCTGGAACGGTCTCAATTTTTCGTAAATACCTTCCTGAACAAGGATCTGAAATTCTGCCGACTCGTATCGGATGGGTGTCCCAGGCAGAACGCACTTTACATGTCAAATTTACCACCGAAGTTAATAAAAAGTGTTATGGCTGGAAACGGGTTTAATATTTCGTAAATATCTTCCTGAACAAGGATCTGCAATTCTGCCAACTCGTATCGGATGGCGTCCCAGGCAGAACGCACTTTACAGATCAAATTTACCACCCAAGTTAACAAACAGTGTAATGGCTGGAACCGGTCTCAATTTTTCGTAAATACCTTCCTGAACAAGGATCTGCAATTCTGCCGACTCGTTTCAGATGGGTGTCCCAGGCAGAACCTTTGACCCCTAAAGTGCGTTCTGCCTGGGACACCATTCCGATACTAGTCGGCAGAATTGCAGATCCTTGTTCTGGAAGGTATTTACGAAAAATTGAGACCGGTTACAGCCATCACACTTTTTATTAACAAAAACCCCTGGGCTCTTGGACTATATAGGTAAAAAGTCAAAGAAAAGGAAAAATAAATTAATAAATGTAATTTCCCATTCACCAAGACTAGCTGTTATGTTATAAAAGTTATCCTTACTCCTCTGTTTACTAACTATGCTGCAAACATGTTGCATGTCCAATATATGTCATAAGGAAAAGTACCTTACTAGCTCAAGCTTGTTAATTGCCATGTCACAAAATTAAACCATCAAGATATCGTCCGATCCCAAGCATTATTGAAAACACAAAACTAAGTTTCTAGATTTCACAAATTTGCCCGTACACTAAACCTATTTTTTCATAGGCTCTAAGGATTCATTCGTTTAAAGAATTATATTACTTGTTTTAATTTTCTCTAAATGTTTTTACTATTATAACTAATTCACGTGAACACATGTGGTTATTTATTTTAAACTTTTTTACGTCTTTAAATTATCATGTGACACAAAGATCCTTTAACCCGCAAGAAAAAAATCTAAGAGTTTCAAGAAATAAAAAATACCCTGAAAAAAACAGTTTAAACCTTATTTACTTGATACACAACTCTTTCGTTACAAATCGCTTCTTTTTCAGTCCAAAGCCTGATGGAAGCTCTTTAAGAGTATTAGTTGGGTTTCTGCTAAGAGCACAAATGACATTCCCTTAACCCCTTATAAGATTGACTTTCTTACGTAAGCTTTAAGTAAGCTTACGTACTGAAAAAGAAAGAAATTTTATTCTTCTCTGTTATAGCATAAAACAACTTAACCTTTTTAAAAGAGGTTAGATAGAAAGGGAAGATTTACTTCGTTTTTGCTGCCATTGGTCTACGATATATTGGTCTACTATTACGATGTATGCATTGGCTGATCGATGTATAATAGTGTGACTGCTATAGTTGCATGAACCCCTTATCAACCCTTATCAACTCTGGGTTCTCATTTCCCAATTTGACCAAAGATGGATTGAGGTCCCACCCATCCAAAAATTAACCATGTACCTTCTGCTTTAGACAAGGTTTTACCGCACGTCCAATGGGCTTAAGGCAAGGCAAGATATTGTGAGTCGTAGAATTGACAAATGAATTAAGCATGAATACTTTTAATGTATATGGTTAACATTTACTAGCATAGCGCGAGGCGTTGTACCAAACTCATGACTTCGCTTAGTACATTGGCGTGTACGGAAGAGGTGAAAAGAAGCCGTCTCGAATGTTGCAGATAATTACTATGACCTCAAAAAAGCCCTAACATATGGTAAGGTAATAATAAAATGCATTTTAGGTCTCGGCCTGTCTCGCCTGGTACTTTCCGATACAATTCCATATTCCACAATATCCATTCCTTTCCATTTTTCGAGAGGAATAAAACCCCTTAATTATTATCGTCATAATATAATACGTCATGGACTTCCTATAACCCAACATTAAAAGAATAGTTTCTCTGCTCTAGAATCAGATTTTTCTCTGCAAGTATGTTCAGTTTTACCCTTTTAATTTACGTTAAAATACGTATTTTTTAAAACTAATATACTAATACTATTATAATAATATTTAAATGTCTTGTAATATTTCACCGGTTTGTAACACAGACATGTTTTCTGTTTCAGGTCCGACCTGTTAGTTGCCAACAGTGTTACACAGAGCAAAAGTCTATGCAACATAAGAATGGTGAGTTACACTTGTTCGATGTTTTGCATTCCTTTCCCTAATTGCTTCCATGTTGGGAAAATAATATTTTTAGGCTAGTGGGATAAATTTGATTATTTCCTAAAGGCTGGTTAGTGGTACATTTTTTGTATTCCCCAAGTTGCTCCGTTACTGTTTATCGTAGAGACTTGACATTGACCTTGATTTGACAGCAAATTATGCTGTTGTGCTTAGTGTTTGTGATTTTTGACAGCTTGCTTATAAACTGCTTATACTCTTAAAGAGGTAATATTTATTTTTAGAGGGCTCGTCGTGCTAATTGAGACTAAAAGTTTTTCACTGATATAACTTTATTATTTGAGAGCTCGAATGTTGCTTCACCTACTGATGTTGGTGTTTAGCCGAAACCGGTCCGGGGATATTTATATCCAACAGCAAGTATCGACGGTAGTTGATTCGTCAATTACTTATTAATCTTCATAACAAAATGACGATGCTAGACATTCAATTTGTCTTATATTCAATGTGGTGTGGTAATGATAAAAATTATACCCGTGATTTAGGGAATGGTGTAGAATTTTAGGGGGATGAAAAATTCTGACGCAGAATTTTCGCTGGTGATTTTTCAAGTGCGTGCTTTCTTGCTCAACAATCAATTTCTTGGATAAGTTTCTGGTTTATGCATTTATAACCTAAACAGTACATGACTACTTGTTTCCCAGTTTTTAGGTTTTTTCAAAGGGAATGCGCAACTATATTCCTTAGTTTGTACAAAATTTTGAACATCATTCCATAATCATGCACTGTTCAGCATTTGTCGCAATCATTTAAAGCCCCGTTATGCTATTTTAAAGATTTTGTAGCGCATTTTCTTCTACTAAAGCTATGTATAGTCCCAAGGTTAATAGGAAAACAATTAATTCTATCACACGCGGGGTTTGACTGGGTGTTCTACCCTATCTGTTTACACGGTATTTATCACCGTGAAAACTGAGTTTTAGGGTTGAACCCCGTGTTCAATTCCGTTCACATGGCAACTCCCGGGGGGGGGGGGGGTTGAACTCCCTATGAGGTTGGACGCGAGGTTGAATCCCTTGCCAAACCCCGCGTCTGAACAAAGTAATTATGAAGTGACGGTAGCAAACGTAGTGATTTTTTTTTTTAAAAATCAATACCAATTATAATGTAAATACAAAGAAACGAGTAGACTCGTCTCTTATATTTAACTTATTATTTGTTTTTTTTTATTATTTTCATTTATATATTTTATCCTAAAATATTAAATGTTTAATTATTACGTTGTATTATATTGATGTATAAAAAAATTGTATTAGAAAAAAATTAATAATGCTGCATTATGTGTGAGGGAGTTTTTCCTCTCAGTGGCAGAATATCCTCAAGACCTTTATCCAGGGTCTTATTCCAGAATAATCTTGGATAACCCTTATCATTCTTCCGCAATGATTAAAAAAAATCATATTTCTACGTTGTTTTTACTTCATATTTTTATCCTTCTACATCTTCTATGCTCAGTAAGACATAACATATTTACTAATAAATACAGCATAAAATTAATTTTATAATTGGTTATATTATTAATATAAATAGACTCTTATTGTTTAGTTGAGTAAATTTTTCCATATAATATTACATTTTTATCATGATTTTCATAAAATATATTTTCCATTTAATAAATGAATAGCTTGTATTTAATCTAATAAATCTATTAATAGTGCTATAAAACACTGTGGGCGCAAATTACTTTGAGAGTACGTTAGCACTTTCCTTTTTAATTAAATTTATAAATATCCAAGACAAGTAAATATTTTTGAAGCTGAGTAACGTAAAATGTAGCTTTTTTTACTCTGAAATACGATAAATTTACTCGTTTACCCCCCTGCTGATGAAAATATTTTATGTGTTTTTTTTATAAACATTACACTTTTTGAGTTTTTTTAGTGAATAATTTAAGAATACTTCTTGTGCTACACTTTTATTTATTATGGAATTTACTTCAGAAAATGACACTTATGAGGTTGGAGATGGGGAAGTAGAAGAATCGATCCCGTTTTGCCTTCTGTTACCCAAAAATATGTGTTTTAGAAATTGTAATGCTTGTATGTAAGAGTTTTTTTCTTTTGCTTATTGCGCGTGATAACACTTGAATTTTTTCCCGAATCGAAACGATTTTGATAAAACCTTCGAGGAGACGGAATAGGTTGTTTTATGAAAATTAAAATTATTTAATTAAAATAAGAATATTAGAAATGGAACAAATATAGCGTGATTAAATTAATTTTCTACTTTAATATTAACCTTTAGTAAGTAAATGATTATTATATTTATATTCACGAGGTATAGGTCAAAAATAATTCATAAAATTATTAAATTTGTTGAACTTTCGATAAAATTTTACCTTCTCCAAAGCTTAACATTATAATTAAACAATAATGAAGTTACATGGTTGTTTACAGATATAATTAGTAATAAAATTTGTACTTTTATTAATTATTTTGGATATATTCCTTCTAATGTATAAATTATTATTATAATATTATTAGTATTAGTCTCCATTCTATAACTTATTATTATCTATTAAATAACAATAAATTATTATTTATTAAATTGATGTGTAATTTTAGAGGGTTATCTTTATCTTAACAGATCTCCACATGTATATTGCACTAGTCCTAAAAACAAACCCCATTCCTCTAATTTGAAACGACTAACTACTTAAACAAGCTGTTAATTATATGACTAAAATCTATAACGCCCTTGAACTTTAATCTCATAAGGGAAATAAAACTTGTCCAACACTCACTACTTCCCCTACCATTCCTTGTTCGCCCCACTCTACCTTCCGTCCTGATTGTAGTGTTCCCTCTCTCTTCCTTAGCCCCCTCTTTACTTCTTTCCATCCCCACTAACACCTGTAGTCTGACTCCAGCGACACATTAACTAAGGCACGCACATTTTTTTACAAATAGAAAATTCATTACTTTTTTTTATTATTCATAAATTAGCGAATACATTTCCTAATATAAAACCCAACACGCTATGTCATGATGGCAAATAATTAGATTATCCCATTTTTCCTCATTATAGTAAAATATGTTTTATTTTACTATTTTACTTTAATTATTATTTGTATTTTACTTTATATACCAACTTTGCTTATGAGGTATTTTTTTATTGATCTCTTAATTTTTAATATGTATTTAAAATGTTAAATAAAAAAAACTCTTCCTTGTATTAGCTGATAAAGTTATATTATTTATAAATATAAAGTTAAAATTTCAAGTTAATATATTTGCTAAATTTCTTTTTTGCGTTGTTAAATATCTTCGAAATATTGACCTAAAATATTCAATTAATTATATTTTTTATCTTATTAATTAAATCTGATTTTTTAATTTTATTGATTAGTTTTTTTTTTCTTTTTATCTCTTCAGTATTATTTTTTTATTGTTTTAATATAAAAGAGAATAGTGGATTTTATATTATATCATCTAATACCTCAAGGCTTCTGGTGGCATATTGGATTATAAAAAATAGTAGGTTTGCTAACATATTCTTAAATAAAAACTTAATATATTTAGAATTTTGAGATTTTTTACTGTTTTGGGTAAAATAAATGTAAACAATTTTTAAATGAGTTTAATAGTTTAAATATTGTAAAGTCATTACTAATAAAAAAAAATATAAACCTAATTTTCTATCTTAAAGAGGCAGCATAAGGAGCACAACTAAGTAGCCCTCTTCCTTGGTAGTTATTACCTTTCATTATCACTGATAATTTATGCAGGACAATGCTTTATAGTTTTTGTTCATCTAGTGTCAAATCCATTTTCTAACTTTATTTCGCTAATTTTGACATTTATAAAATGCTTTTGGTCCTAAAATACAATAAAACTTTGTGAAACGTTAAGAATATTAGCAACATGAACGTTCTCTCTAAAATTTATTTGATACGGCCCCCGAGGCTAAAAGGGGAAGTGTTTGACTGATGCACAACTTTAAGGGGGCGGCAGAAGACGTGATTTTGAATATTTAACGGGGATTAAATGAAAGTAAACCCCTATGGGACCCTATCAGGTTATACCATAATTCATGTTATGGTAACAGACTATTACACATTCATATATTATGTATTTGCCAATATGCTTACTAGCTCTTCACGAAATGTGATTGTTTATTCATTTTTGAATTTCTTTAGGATTATTATACATCTCGAAATCTGCTAAATGATTTACATGAATCTATGGCATCAGCAATATGAGCTACAATTTTATATTCTATGCAAAGTTAAATTCTAACAAGATTTGCTATGATTAGATAATTATTATTTTCATTTAGGGTATGTTCGCGAGTACTGATCAATCAGACGGGTCTGACCAGAGGACCGTTTTTACGATGTTGTTCCCGGTTAGTAGGCGGAGTTACTCTGTGGGCGTATATAAAAAATCAAGGTGACATTGCTGATCAAAGTGATTGAAAAAAAGATGATTAAGTTGTGTCAGGTTTACCAATTTTTTTGTCAGTTTTATACATACTGTTGTTTGTTTTGGCTTCCTTTTTCGCCGAATTAAAAGAAACGTTTTTATTTTAACTTTACTATACGTTGTTGTTTGTTATAGTACGACACACGGCTAAAATAAGATGACAGCGTGGAAAATTAGTGTTGAGGAACCAATAAGGTTGGCCTGATTTGAAATTGAGGGCGTGGTTTGGCATCCAGGACTAACCTCATTGCCTCCCTTGCATTATATTCCCGCGCTGTCAACTGATTTTAGCCGTGTGACGTACTATACTTTCAATTGAGTCATCAAATTTAGCAATAATGAAATAAAATAAAGCTATAAGTTGTAGACCTATTGCTCAAGTAGGATTAATAAACATCAACACAAGACAGATTTGAGAAGTAATGACGAGCATATCAAAGAGTAAACTAAGGCAAGCACTTTGATAAAAGGTTATACTGGAAAACTTAAGGTTACCTATCACTGATCTCAAGAAGAGGTCAAAAAGAGTTTGCCAACTTAACTCTAATCACTTAGGAGGCCGCCATGACACTGACCAATTCAGATGTAACATTCGCGAACACACCCTTAGAAATTTTTATTTTGCTGACTCATCGTGAACATCTATTTTGTTCTGTATCTCCTTACAGACTTACAGTTGTTTTATACTGGCAGTGTCTTTTCTAGTATTAGCCGTTCATTTGCTGAGAAACTGGATTTGAAAATGGAGCCTCATCGAGGCAAAGTTTATGGTTTTGGAGCAGTTCCAGTTCCTGGATTTGTAGGTAGAACTCGATGTTCTCTTTCTCCTACTGATGCTAGTTGCCCACCTCTGGAAACTTCTTTACTTGTGGTGGATACTATTACTTTTGATTTACCTCGTTTTTCTTCTGATAAATCTATGTGGCAATCATTCCTTCATTATGATCTTGCTGATTCTGAATTCTGGGTCGTACGACCAATTGATTTACTTCTCGGATGTGACGTATTAGCCGATGTTCTGACTGGTCAATTAGTTAGTGTCATTCCTGGTATGCCTAAGTTATTAGGTACTATTTTTGGTTATAGCGTTATGGGTGGTGTTAAGAATATCAACACGGCTACCTCTTTGTGTAGTTTAACTGCTACAGTGCGTTCTGGTTTAGAGCCTCCGTTTCACGTGGATTCTTCTTTTACTGAGTACAAAACTACTGCCTTGGATTTAAATGATACCTCTACTGATAGCTTTTCACTTGCTTTAGTTGCTCGTAGTCAGAAGGCAGATGAACCTACTATTGTTGATTGGTTCACTAATTTTTCTCAATTTCGTAGACTTAAGCGTTCCATGGCATATGTTAAGCGTTTTATCAATCATTGCCGTAAAAGGTATACTAAATTTGACAATATTACCTATAATACTATCAAAATTTCTAAAACTAAAAGCATAACAATTCCTGCGTTGATTCTTAGTGAGATAGAACAAAGCAGAGACAACTATTGTTAAACTAGTTCAAAGCAATCATTATTATGACGATAAACTCTTTTCATCAGATTCTCCTATGCCTAAAGAGCTGCGTAATTTACATCCGTTTTGCGACGAGGCGGGTGTTTTGTTGGTAGGCGGTCGCCTCAAGCATTCTAACTTACTATACCATACAAAAGCATCCTGTGATCATCCCTGGAAAATGCCACGTTGCACGTCTCATTGTTGAACACGAGCACAAGACTCTGTGTCATAGCGGTGCTAACACTTTGCTAGCTACCTTAAGAAGCAGGTACTGGATTGCTGGAGCTAGAAATTTAGTTCGTCGTGTTGCACGTCAGTGTGTTTCCTGTAGAAAACATGATGCTTCTCCTGTACAGCCTCCTATGGGTGATTTGCCTGCAGTTCGTTGTAAAGAAGGTCGAGCCTTTTGTCATACTGTCTTCGAGCGTCCACCAAACAAATTCATTCCTCTTTTTTCAGATGCTGGAGATTCCTCACTTCAAGATGGGATAACTAAAATTCCTTGACATGAATTTTGGTAGGCGGAAATGTTAAGGCTCCTTACTTTCCCCTCCCTCCTCTCCTTATTATTATTAGTTATGCATGTTTTTACTTTTCTATTGTTATTTATTTGATTTTCTGCACTTGGTTTTTTTGCTTAGCTTTAATTTTGAACTTGCTTACCTGCTTGCTTTATTTATTATAATTTAGATTTAAGTACGTTTTTTACATTGTGTTATCACGGCACTCTTATTTTCTCCTTATCTACATAGCGTCACATCACTTCACAACTTCAATCTTACTTTAACTACAGAAATGAAATTTACAGAAAACTACAGAATGATTATTTATTTTTATTGGAAATAGCCAAATTAATGCTGCAGTCACGACCATGTTTTTGTTTTTATGTTTAATTCTTCCTGATCTTCAGTGTGCTTCTTTGCTGATATTCTTCTTCATGACAACAAATGCGTGATGCGTTAGACCGAAACGCTGTTACCGCACCTCTGCTTCATTCTCATTGGTCAATTTAAATAGTTAAGAAAAAACGAACTTCTAAATTTTAGTGGGAATTTAGCTGTATTAAAGAAACAAGTACGATCGTACATTTTTAGTTAAAATTATAGTTTTAAATCAGTTCTTTGTGTAGTTTTGTGCTAAAGTTGGTTAACCAATTATATTTGGACTTATATAGCTTTGGGTAAGATTAGATATACCTCTTTTTCTGTGCTTTGATTGCCTACTGGCTGAGACCACTTGGCTGACCGGTAGCTGTGATCAGCTTGGATCTCTTCAGACTGCTTTTTTTAATCTTTCATCATTTTCTTCAATCTGTTTGCTGTAGTCACTGGATTATGATTAATTCTTATAAGCTTTATTTATTTAATGTATGTTAATGATCTAAATTACTGGATATCTCAACAGGCATAGCCTAATCTTTAAATCTTCTTTATTTTTCATACACTGTGCTTTTATTATTTTTAAATCTGTTTTATTAAGCCTAATTTTGTTTTATTATTCATATAGGTCCCTGGGATCCCTGTGGGAAATATTTTGTAGAATTAAGATCAGCTCTGATACTATAAGTACTTACCTAGACTTAAGATGTGGCTTTGAGATGTTTGCTTTCTGTACTTTTATCATTTCTATATCTCTGCAATGCAAGGTAACGCTTTATTGTAATTAGCTTTCATGATTCTATACTTACACTTGAAGTAGTAATTAATTGTAATAGTAGTTTAACCAAACTTAGTGCATGAACTTATTTTACCTATTCATCAAATATTATTTATTTATTCCTCTTAATTTGCATGTTATATTATATTAATTTGTATTTATTTATTCATTATAATTTATTTGAGGAGTTAAGTAGACCCTCTTAACTCCACCTTTCATTATTCTTATTATTCCGTTTCATACCCTACCTTTTTTCAGTCTCCTACTTTGGCAGGAGTGGTCCTTCGATATTTAGCTTATAGTTTTGGTTTGCAGTTAGATAGGATGTCACTATAAGGGCCTTACACCCCTAGTGCACCTACACCTAAACTTATTTCAAAATAATTGTTGAAGAAGTCTAAGATAAGTTGTTTGTTTAAGTTGTTTGTTTCTAACCACTAGAGTAAAACTTAAAACGATATGTAAAACAAGGAGAGATACAATGAAGGGACAAAATAATATTCCACATCAAACGGAAAGGGAATAACAATAACATTAAATCACATCTCACCACCCATTCAACATTGAAACATCTATACTTGGATATTGAAAGTATACCTGTTTGAAATACCTATAATACACAAAATGAAGACATTGCTATGCCCTGGCATTGTCTATATCTTGCAACCCCCGTTTTAAAAGCACCAGAACTTAGTCAACTTCGTTACAAGGAAAACTTCCATTTTCTTCATAGCTTGTAGTAAAAGTTGGAACAACTCCTTTAGCGTCATTATCCTTCCTCCTTTTATGAAACAATAGACATTTTTTTATAAAAAAAAAATGTACGTTATGCATATTTTTTTGTGGCAAAAAAGTTGAGAAACTGTCCTCGTTATTTTTAACTTTACCATTTTCAGCTTTATTTTCTCCACATTTTTACTTTTATGAGAAGGCTCTTTTTCTTGATAACTTTCATGCTAAGTTAAGTTACATTTTTTATGAAGCGATTCTCGTAAAATACAGACTGAATTTTTTTAGCAGTTATTGTTGTTATCCTCTTTTATTGATTTGTTAAGTAAAAAACTTTTATAATTGAATTTGTTTTTGAGCCAGAACAGCTTTAAAAAAAGTCATTACATATCCTGTTTTCTGACCCTGGAAACTTTTTTATTTTAATTTACTAAAAAATTAAGTTTTTAATTGTTTTTTTTTTTAATCTGCTTAAACTTTTATACAATGTATTCTAAAGCAATCAATGATCGCTTTATTTATATAATATTAATTTCTGTTTAGCGAAGAATATTTTCTATTTTACGAAACTTATTCTCTTTATACAAAAAGCTACTTGGAAAGTAGCTAGTCTTTCGTTTGGGACCTTTAAAGGCCCAAGTATAAAGGATGGGGGCCTTAAAGGACCTAAATGTAGGTAAAAATTGAGAATATTTTTAAGCATTTTAAAAACATCTGTCTCTAGGAGCTTTTTATTGGGCTAAATTGGGCTCCTGTGACTCTTGTGTTATGAATATATCAAATATTAAATATGTTATCATTTTTTTTTTAATTTTCGTAATTTTCGTTTGTTTATGTTTATTTTTGGCTGAGAGGCCCACGGAGAGCTGCCGCCCTCACCCTTAGTGGCCAGTCCGCCCCTAGCCCTGGCTGAAACTAACTTCATAACATAGTGCTTACACTTCATAATAAAGCTTCCACTAACTTTATAATATAGCTTACACATAATGTAGCTTAGTACTACATATTGCAGCACAGTTAGATATTATGTTAAATTACTTTTTACATTTCTCACCTAAATAGAAAGTAGCAGATAGAAATTTAGCAGATTTTCTAATTCCTGAAAGTAACTTCGAGATGAATTTTCTTCTAAATCAACTTCTCTCCTGAGTAAATATCCAAATATTTCTATATTTCGATCTGTGGGTTTAAAATTCATATGAATCCATATGCTAGTTCATTTATTTTTCACTGGTTTTTCCAAGCAGTTTGTTTCTAGCTATGTCACTTGTACCCGTCAGATGCACAAATAAAGGAAGTAAGGATTTGAGGGGAAAGTGGGAAAGGTCTGGAAATCCTTAACAAATCTAGTTTTTGGTTTGAATTATTGACAAAGATTATTCCCTTATTTTAGGGGAGAGCCCTTCGTAGGGACGTTTCAGGGACACGGAGGGAGACTGTTAAAGGGAAATATGCCATTGTAAAATGACAATACGGTAAAAACTTCTTCCTTCATTTGATAGGATGTCGTAAATTTAAAAATAAATGGCAGGAAACTTGGTATATGTAAAATAGATATGAAGTGGCCTTCGGCTTCTTGGTCGCTTCGTGGCGTTAGCACTGAGAGCCGCTTCGCAGCCCCCGGGTCTCCCTTTGGCCTCTTTGTGGCCATATGGTTGTTGTCCTATAGAAGTTTGTCATATTACTGGTTGTCTGGTTTATATAAGTGGCATACTGCCACGATATAAGCGAATTTTCGAATGTAGTAGTCACAAAATGTGGGTTGTTTACATTATGTTTTATATTTCAAGTAATAAAACAGGAACTAATGCTGATAATAAAATGTAACTTCGTATTTTTGTTAACTATACATAGTAGTACATACTATGTAGAAAATTTCAGCCTGATTTAAACACTTAATGAAAATTTGTGATTTTTAAAATGATTATGGGGTCATTATAGTAGGTTTATGACGTATAAACAATAGGGTTCTAGACATTAACCTGGTTGATTTTTGTATCAAGTTTCATTTCGATCCGAGATTTTTCAAGAACTTTAAATTAAGTTTTGGGACGCAATGTTGAAATTAGTATCTGATGATTCTTAGCATAGAAAAGTGATGGAAAAATTGGTATCATATTTTTTTTATCACAATGTTTTTGGCAATGTGCTATTGACTATCTTAAATAAAGGTAATCTCTACCGCATACTGTATCTATTTAACTAGATTTTGTTTAAATTCATTTAATGTATTCATAATTTTATTGTTAATCAGGTCATTTTTATTCAGAATTCATTTTCACTCTTTGTGGAATATTAAATTGATTTTACCCTCTCAGGAAGAAAGATAAGATTAAAATCAGCTTCCCTGACGAATCCATTATCTTTTCAATTTTTCCAAGTTTGGGGTGGTAAAAGTTTGTAGGAATTTTTTATAGGTGAAAAAACTTGCTTTAATGAATTCCAACCCTAGATCACGAATTTTCATACCTTAATTGTTGTTATTAAAATTTGAATAATTCAAGTTTTAAAAATATTTTAAATAAAAGTAAATTAATTGGTAACGAATGATTTTATAGGACGAACCCTAGTTCCTTAATTAAAGGCAATACGACTCTAAGTTAATATATTCATGTTAAAAATTGAAGAGCTTTTGCCCAACGAGTAAAGTTAAAGAACGTTTATGGTATGTTCTTAACTAAATTTGGGATGTAGGTTCATTTTATTGTTTCTCTAACCATTCTAGTTTTTTTTAAATTTCATAGTTAAGCATGTTTGTAAGAAGGCAGGCATACGATCCGTCTTTTCCTACCATATAGATGGATAAAGTGGAATATTTTTAAAAAGCCCTTGATAGGCATTGCGAAACATTTTGCTCAACTTAACCAAAAAATTTAATAAGACAAGTGCATAACAACCCGAGTAGGATTAGTTGTAACCTATTTGCTGTAGTGTACATTTAAGCGTAACCTCTTTAATCGTTACCTTGTTCTTTAAGATTTCGCCTCTCTGCCAGGTGGAGCAGTGTTTCTATACATATAAATACACACGAAATATTATTTTGATTGCCGTGGTGAAACCGCCTTTATAATAACAATATGTTACTTGCATAAAAATATTAGCTTTTGTCGGTCTCATCAGGTAAACGTGTTTGAACCGGCAAGCGCTCCCTTGCTGAGCAAAACAATAAGTTTTTGGATACTTACTAGACTCTAGACGATAAAATGAAACATGCTCATAAAACCTTTTACTTACGTTATGTTTGTGGGTGTAGTTAGTAATTATTGGCTATCTCGAAGAAATTTTAACTTGTTTTAACGACATTTAAAGGGCAAAACTAACCTTTACTCAAACTTAACTTTGTAACCTTTACTTGGAGTTTTAATTCAAATCAACCTTCGCTACTTAAACTATGCAAAGTATAGTTTTAGTAACCGCCTCCATGATCGAGGATATTAAGTCTTTAGTAAACCAATCTTTGACACTACAGAGGTCTATAGAGTTTGCATCCCAGACAATATATATGTCATAATGTCTTTATATAAGATAATTGTGGAAATAAAACTTACGCCAAGTTTAGATAACTCTTCTTTAGATGGCGCTCGGAGATATTTAAAACACAGTTCATTGAAGGAGGTTTGTTTTGTGTTTTGCTGCAGTAAAACGATTTTCCCTAAAGCCGCGGAAAGAATATTTTTTTTGTAACTAAAAAAAATACAATGCTACCTAATGTTGAAGTGGTTCCCGCATGGCTATAAACGGTCATTTATTGTTAATTTTACAGGTTGATTCTATTATCCACTATAATCATATAGATATATTACTAGAGGGAGCATACCCTAGTGCCCTATACCGAGAGAGGTTTGAAACATCTATTTTGGGGTTTTAGGGGCTCTGTATGACCATAGTGAATCCTCCTCTAAGGGTGTGTTAAGGTTTTAATGAATCAACTGTTGCCGGCTTTAAACACATTGTTTGATTATAAAAGTCACTGTAATTTTAAACAGTTTATTTGAAAATATTATTAAGTCGAAGGAGTTCAGGTTACTTTTTCGATGTTAAAAATTTCGACTGATGAGGCTTCTCTAGTAATAATATCTTCACGACAGTATTAAAAATAATAATCATTATTTAATATGTCTACTTTAAAGATTAATTTAAAGCCTTTATTCCATAACCATAGAGGATAAAATATCTAGCGTAGTACTCTAGAATAGAACGTATCCCATTATGCTAGACTTACAATTGTTAAATCCTTTATGCTTAGTTACAACTAAATCTAACGTATGTTACTAATTACGTATCCATGTGACAGTGTGAGAGGGAAACGTTAAGCTAATGATATAAGCCCTGAGTATTAGAACCATTAGTGATCTCTATAGCTCTGTATTAGCCTGTATTGTGTTGTGAATTTTAGGATTAAAACTACCGTTTTTGATTTAAAAAAGATTTTTCATTAATTACCTAATTAGTTTAAGTTTTAGCCTTTTATGACGCTCTAATTGTTGTCACATGTTTTAGCAAAATTTCTTTAGATAAATGCTGATGGGATGGTATTATATCTAATTATATTATTTAGCCGGTTGAATTGGCTAAATTTTTGCCACAGCTATGTTCTCTTACACAAGTTAAGTTATAATATGAATTATTATTCTTATCAAATATTTTTAAACTTTTCTCTATCTGTTTCTCTCGTGATAAGAGGAGTTTTTATCGTGTTTTTCACATTTTATTTTGATCAGCTAACGTTTCCATTTTATACTAATTTAAACAAACCAATTTATTTATAATATTGGAGTTAATAACCAGAAGTTTGGTTTTGTACCTTTTTCACTCTCTTGGTAAAAATACATTGGCATTTGCGATGATAACAGACACAAACACATACACTAAGTCACTGAACACTAACACTAACTCACTAAACACATGCACTAACCCACTAAACACATGCATTAACTCACTGAACAATAACACTAACTCACTAAACACATGCACTAATTCACTGAACACTAACCCACTAAACACATGCATTAACTCACTGAACACTAACACTAACCCACTAAACACATGCACTAACTCACGGAACACTAACAATAACCCACTAAACACATGCACTAACTCACTGAACACTTGCACTAACTCAAATATATGAGCTCGTTAGATTACTATAAGTATATATCCAAAATGGGCTAGCTTTTCTCGGAAAATTGCTAAAATATACAATTAGGATCATTAAACAGGGCTAACTTCGTTTGCTAAATTGATATAAACTGCGTAGGCTTCCGCGGTTATTGTCATGAAGATTTAGGTCTTCCGGTGGTGACCGCGTCAATGTAGATGAAGAATCCGACGTTTCGCTTCCACTGTGGGAGGCATCTTCAGGGATGTAGGACATCATAGATTGAAACACAATGCTCTACAAAACTGAACTGTTTTGTAGAGCATTGTGTTTCTATCCATGATGTCCTACATCCCTGAAGATGCCTCCCACAGTGGAAGCGAAACGTCGGATTCTTCATCTACATTGACGCGGTCACCACCGGAAGACCTAAATCTTCATAGATTGATATAAATATATTCGTGGATATATAAAAAGAGGCTCGCCTCGCTTGCTAGATTTCTTTAAGTGTATATGGAAATATATGCAATGAGGCTCGGTTCGCTTGCAGAATTTCTGAAATATAATTTTAGGTACATTAAAAAGGGCTTGATTTGCTTTCTAGATTGCTGTAGATATGTGTTAATGGCAAAAAATAGGCTTGCTTAAATAAATAGATAAATAAATTCTTTATTTCCACTTAAAAATACAAAAGAATTGTACAAAAAAATACAAATCTTACAAAAAAATACAAGCACAAAAAAATTTAAAAACAACGCAGTATTGACACAGATTTACTCGCAAAATGGCTAAAATATATTTTATATACCTTGACAAAGGCTCGCTCTTTTCGCTAGTTTGCTAAAAATATATGCGTGAATGTCGAAAAAGAGGCTCTTAATATTGCTAAAGTATATTAGAATATTCGTTAAAAGGAGCATGCTTCGCTCGCTAGATTGTTGACATTGAAAATTATATTTAGTAATAGAGGTTTGCTTTGCTTGCTAGGTTGATAAATCCCTTATTTAATATGTTTAAAGGAACTTGTTTCGCTCGCTAAAAGACTAAATTAATTAAAATATCGATTTAAGCACAATAAATAAAGTATTAGATAATTTTTGTCAATGCATTAATGTTTAGTTTTGCAAATCCCCACTCCTGTGGTTTGCTGGACTTCAAAGTGTGCTGTAAACTAAACCCGCAGCACATTATTGATTTGACCCCCCTAGAAAAAATCCTGCGGGCGCCCATGATCTTATGTGATGTTTTTAAATGCGACTGTACAACTATAGTAAACCATATTTGCATACGGTATACCGGTATATATGTTATAAGACTGCTATTATAGATCTATCTTATAGACACCATATTCATATTATTCTATTTATTCACACATATGGTAAACACATGCTTTCACATGATATCATTAATTTTCTTATTTGAGTCTCATAAGGGCAGAACAGTCTGTCTGATATATAGTATTCTTTAAAATGATTAATGGGTTCCATCACAGCTATTAACAGTGTTTCTTCAACATAACTAGGACCGAATATTAGTACCTACCTTACCTAATGATACCAACTAAAGGTTGCAAACATTAATCACTACTAATTGAAGAACTAATTAAAATCCTCATTTAATAAGATTAAAAAGAACTTTGATTAATTTCTGCTGAGTTAGCTAGCAGGAATAATTCTGACTTTAGATCAAAATAAATGTTTGCTGAATTTTCGTTTTCCTAGATATTTATTCGATAGTAGGCTCACTGAATTATTTTATTGAATCTGTTGACTCTATGGTATTATTTATCAATTTATAATTTATGAAATCAATTTATAATTTATGAAATCAATTTATAATTTATTATTTATAAAATTGATAAAAAAGGACCACCAATCATCTCGATAGAGCATATTGACTATGAGTTTTATGTTTTTTTTTTTTCAATTTATCATTTGATACTACTGAGTTTTGCAATACGTGAATTCTTACACAATATAACTGTGCGAGAGACACCTAGGAAATGTAACAAGCAAAAAGCAATGCTACATCTGGGAACTATTCCATCATTCGACATTCGTCATCATTGATGGCTCGACATAATGTCATGTCCCACTCTGTTTCGTTACGTCTAAATCATCAGGGCGCCAACAGAGCCTGAACTCACTCTGACCTAAAATTGGCGAAACAGAGTGGGACATGACATTATGTCAAGCCATCAATGATGACGATTGTCGAATGATGGAACTGTTCCCAGATGTAGCATTGCTTTTTACTTGTTACATTTCCTAGGTGTCTCTCGCACAGTTATATTGTGTCAACTATTTATGTATTGCAAAACAAGGTATTATCAAATGTTATACCTAATAAAATTGTGAACTCCTAAAAATAAAAGTAATGATAAATATCGCCTTGGTGACACTCATCTTGCACCATTAAGCCCTGTTTAAATTAAAATACTGTTTAGCAATTAACAGTATACTTTTTTAATTTTCTGTTAACTATTTTTTGTGAATAACTAGGGTAACTTTAGCATTAAAATGAACAACCTTTTCATTTCATCTCTACACAAGTTCAAGTATAAAATGGGCAACTCTATTCAGAAGTGATTCAAACAATAAAGAGAATAATTTGGGATGATGTCCTATTCAATTTAGAAGTGTTTACTAAACGAGATAGCGTTTAACAAGATCTAAGTGGGTCTTTATTAGTTGTCGGTTCTTTTCATACCCGTAGTGTTTTTTCAAGGTCCTACTGTAGAATCGTGTTTAAAAGAAGGGACCGCATGTTTAACCTTTATTAAAGCCCTGGGTGTATTTTCTCATTATTAAGTTGAGTTTTTTTTTTAATAAAGAAGGGCTAAACCTGCTGAATACATAAACAGTTTTTCTGTCCTATTTATTAACGTATCGAAGAGTTTGATCATTATTTATTAACATTAAACAGTAACATTAAGAAAATACAATTATTTCTTAAATTGCATCATCCAAAATTAAATGATGAAATAGTAAGCTCCAAGTATAATATTAACAGGTCTATCTTTCAATCGTTACTTTTGCGCTTCTTTAATTTTGTGAGTTCTCACCTTGATCTTTGTTTGCTCGAGTAAATCCCATGTCACTCTGAAATTTTCTTGTGCCTTTATTTCTTCTCCTTATACCGTTGTTTTTCTTGTCTCACTGAGAATTTCTATATCAAATCATAATACGCTCTTGTTACTCCTGATACATAATCTTTTTATTTTTCCTCCTGTAGTTATAATATTTGCTATGTCATACTTGTTTCAGGCTGGAGGGGGGGAGGAGAGGCAGGGTACATTAAGAAAAGCATTAGAGTGTGAACTGAGTTTGGATCCTCGAGATTTGCGTTCACACGCCTGGTATCACGGTCCCATTCCAAGGCAGCGAGCCGAGGAAATCCTTGTCAATGCTGGAGATTTTCTTGTTAGAGATTGTGTATCACAGCCAGGGGATTATGTCCTTACCTGCAGAGGCCCAACTGTACCTCTTCACTTTGTCATTAACAAGGTAGGATTAACTTTTTATAATAAGTAAGGCTAAGTCCACTTGATTCTGATTTTCTACTTTGAGAGAAATTATATTGGCATGTTATTGTCAGCGACGTTTCATATCATTGAAGCGTAATTAATAATTAAATCCAAAGTCTTGAACATAACGTCTTGGCTTGACTTTCTAGTTGGCCGATGGTTTGATTTTCCGCCTATTAATTCATTTGAATTTCTATTGAGTGAGGAAATAAGATGATAATTGCTGTAAAATTGAGATTTCCCAAAATATTTTAAAAATGTTTACAGATTAACTGTATCTCAGATCAAAGATAATCTCACAGTTTGTCAAATTAGACCTCAAAATGAGGACAATTATTTATTACCTCTTAGTTTTTTTTATCTATGCCTTTTAAATTTTGTAGACTCGTTTAGAATTAACTAAAAGCATAGAGATATATACTAGAGGGGGCATAGCATATCTAAATCCATTGAGAGGCCTGAAACATCGTTTTTGGCATAGAAATATATTACTTGAGAGGCCCTATTGGTTGAATTTTGAAACATCAAAAAAGTAACCTGACCACATTCGATTATCATTATCATCAAATAAACAGAACAAAAAAACAGTAAATTATATAGTAGAATGTTTAAAATACAAATCACAACACAAACAATCTGTGGGAAGCCCAAAACAATTGATTAATTATAACCTCAACTCCCTCTTGGAGGAGGTTTCAATGAGGTTACACAGAGCCCCTGAGAGCCCCATTAAAAATGTTTCAGGCCTCTCAATGTATTAAGATAGGCTATGCTCCCTCTAGTATATATCTCTATGGTTTTTGGGGCTCTGTGTAACCTCATTGAAACCTCCTTCAAGAGTGAGTTAAGGTTATAACAAATCAAATGTTTTTGGCTTGCCGCACATTGTTTGTATTTTTAAGGTTCTTCTATATAAGTTACTATACTTTTTTACTGCTTATTTGATTATATTTTTAGCGAAGGTGGTCTGGTTACTTTTTCGATGATTCAAAATTCATCCAATAGGGCCTCTCTAGTAATAATATCTCTATGACTAAAAGGACTTCTATTCTTTATACAGTTGTCCTCTGTTTTTTTCTCTTCCAAAAACTAATGTAGAATTAGCCGTTAACCAATCATAACTAATTAGCTGTTGCAGCAAATGTTATTATTGATTCTATCATAAGGTATGTAGATGTAGATATTAGTATTTGTAATAATCAGGTGTCTGTTCTTAATGTTTAGGTGGTGACCCAAAGGGACACTGTATACCAGAGGATTCAATATCAGTTTGAAGACGAACCTTTCGATACAGTGCCAGACCTTATTACTTACTATGTTGGAAATGGGAAGCCAGTCTCAACGGCTTCACAAGCCAGAATTAAGTCACCATGCAATCGCTCTTACCCCCTCTCGTTCTATGCTACGAAGTATGGAGCCGGTGGAGTTCAAACCCCAACAGGAATGGGACATCCTCCACGACTACCTGTCAAAAAACAAAGGAGTCTTTCAGTTGCTCCTGGTGATGATAGGAGTTGTTCTGCTGACGGAGTCATAACACCGGCCAGGAGTGGAGCTGTAGCTGGTAAATTTTCTACTCATTCTCTTCCTAGAGGTCAACCAAGACATCGTGGTATGACTCGAGGTACTAGTGACTCAGCTCTTAGCCCTACTCTTGAAAGAAGGCTTCCTCATGATCCACCTCCCAAACCCTCTCTAGTCAGGTATCTTGATTTCTGATTTAGTTTCTTTAATACTTTATTTTAAAGATTTCACTTTTATTAGACCACTCTTGAAAGCTAGTAATAGTAGTAATATGGAGGGAGTGGTAGTAACTACCACAAGTAGGCCACGTTGTTGGGCCCTCTTTGCCTGCTCCCTAAGATAGTGTTCTACTCCTTTTAATTTCAAGTTGTTAGGACTTCATGTAGATAACTTGCAGAAATAAGCATCCAAGCATGTGACCTAGAGGATGAGCAAATTAAGAGTAAAATGCTGGTCTAATATATGAGTTTGTTATAATAAATAAATGAATTAAGAGAGATACAAGGTAAATAATGAATAAGGTTACTATAACTAAGTAAATAAGTAAGAAATTAAGTATTAAGTACGTGCTTTAAGTTTAAGAACTAAGTGGCTTAGGATAAATGAGTTAATATATGAAATCTTGTTCAAATTAAGGCAAATGGTAGTAAATACAAAGATACTTATGAAATAGACAAGAAAGGAATGATTAAGCCCAAAGCACAGGCAAGAACTTACGAACTTAACTAAGTAATGACAAAGGTTAACTGACATGCAAAGCGGGCATAAATACTATTAAAGCTAATTAATTTAAATGAATGAAACACACAAGCAAACGTACTAACAAATAAATCATAAATATGGTAACAATAGTATAAATAAGCATAAAACTAAGTCCGTACTTCGTCTGAACAATGGCGTCACTCTAGGGCGATAGTTACTCAATTAATCAATAAATAATAACTTAAATAAGAATTAACTACGTATACTGATAAAGAATTATGAGCAGCTTCTGCGAATAATAATAATTTTAACTTTAGAAGTTGGATATAGCTACTTCTTTCGGACGAAGTACGACAATAAATAAAGTCTGATTCTACTTAAGTATATAAGGTTAGTAAAGCTGAAGATGATGAGGTAAATGAAGTAAAATCCGAATTAAATGTAAATTGAGGTTGGTAAGCGTATAATAACGGCAGCAAGCGGAACATTCAGCATGCATCAGCGATCAGCAAGAGAGTTGTAAAATAATAAATGAAAGTCCATAAGAAGTAGAAAATCTGGAAACTAAATGAATCACAGAACTATAAACTAATGAAAAAGTGCACTTAAGTATGAAAACTTAACAATTAATTAAAATTATTAATTAATTAATTAATGAACCAAAGCTTTGACTTACCGGTCCTTTTGCTACTCTACTATTGCTTGAAGAACAAACATTATGATGGAAACGCTGTATCAAATTAGTATTTTGATGGGGTTTGCTGCATTGTGATGGAAAACGGACGAAAGAGCAGTGAGTCCGAAACGCTGTTTCGAATTTCATTGAATTCGTTAGATTACTTACTGATAAGGCTTCTTGTTTACATGTGATATCGTTCCTGTAGTTTTCTGCTTTAATTAAATAATTATTTATATTCAGGTGCATAAATGGCTGTAAATATGTTGGTTAAATCCATAGGAAATTGGTGTGAAGGTGCCGAAACTTACAAACTAAGTGTTAGTGATAAAATCTTAAATCCCTAAGTTGTTACCTGAACTAGCCTAGCTAAAGGGCTAATTAAAACTAAATTTAAAATTTAAACACGTAAGTAAATTAACAATAAATGGGTTAATAAATAGGTAAATAAGTGGGAAATAAGAGATAGAATACATGTACAAAATATAGATAAATCATCCTGTGTCGGAAAACAAGTGTAGGTATATTTCATCTAATCTAGACAGAAGAGCCTTGGATTTCTATGGTTCCTCTCAATGCTTTTTTCAAGCAATCATACATATTTTCACTTATAGTCTAGTGAAAACAAGGAACGACCCGTGCCCTCGCTGTTAAACCAAACCTCCATATTATTTAAACTACAAGGTAGACACACTATAGTATTATAATAAATCTACTATGAGGGTCCTAAATTTTGCCTATAACTAGTATTTAGGGTAAGGGATCTTAACGGAGTACCTGACAACGCACAGGCTCGAGACCACCTCCCTTCTGAAGGATGTGGTACGCAGAATTTTTATTCCTCATAAAAATTCCAGAGGCCCGTGCTGGGATTGAACCCATGACTAAATAAACTCGGAAGTTAAAACTCCATTCATTCTGTGTATGGTCGCGTACCTTAACCACTACACCACGGGTGACTCCACTCTTAAATGCTAGTTATGTTATTACTCGAAATTCCTGAAATTTTAAATTTAAATGGATCTAAGTGTGAAGCCTAACAGAAAGTAGCAATTAATGCTTGAATACTTTCACCTCCTTCTGAATTTTATCCAAAATAATCAAGAGAAGATGGGGGGGGGGATAAACAACATTTAGAATAGTTTGGGTTAAGGCTTTATATTTATAATATGTAACAAACTGCTTAAACACTTTCTCGTTAACAAATTACTTCTCTTTCTACCCTTTAACCATTGTTTAATCAAATTTTTTATTAAATTATTTTAGCTGTAATGTCACAATTATTTATTCAGGTCCATGTCAAAGGACAGCAGTAGTATTTTACTTGAAACATTCATTGATGATGACTTCTCTTCATCGAGTCATTACCAGAGTCGAGTACAAACCACTGGGAGTGACTCAGGAAATGGATCGGGCGATTCAGCTCAAAGTTCAGCTGCAGGCGATGACAACGCTGTACCTTGCACTATTCTAACTCAACGTGCTCCAGGAGTAATACTAAAACCTGCTCCCATTCTCAGACATTCAGCAGATTCAGGTTATGATTCAGCTATGGATGAGCCACCTCCCCCTAGCATAGAAATTCCATCTAGGTTAGTGCACTGTATTTTTTTTTTTATTTACTGTACAGTAATGTTTTTAGCAAATTTGATTTTCCATCAGTAATTTTTTTTATGATATGGGCATGCCACCTATATCATTGAGATGTCTGATTTTTACCATACTGGTAGGAGTCAGATAGTGTAACAGAAATCCATTTTTTGTTTCACACTTATGTCTCTGTTGGAATATGGAAAAAGTATTATGCTCATCTAAAAAATTCAAAACGGAAATATATTGTGCTAGAATATTAAGGTGAATTTACTAACAATATATTTTCTTTTCCAGATTTAATGTAGAAGAGTTTGCCAGCTTACTTCTTCCAATGACTGAAAACAAACCATTAGATGAAACCATCCTTCGAGATATAAAAATTAGACTGTTGGAAACGGGTCCAAGAATTCTTGCCAACCATTTGACCAAGGTTGACGTTGAATACACTCTTACAGCTGATCCAATCGCCTTTTGTGATGAAGAGCTTGGTATTACTGTAGCTTCAGGTCTTGAATTAATTTCCCTTCCATTTGGATCACAATTGAGGAGAGATCTAATAGAAAGGTAAAGCTCTACCATCCTTTAAATGAAATGTATTCCTGATCTTAAAGTAACCAATCACATTTGGTATGAGTTGTATATATTCTATGTATTCAAAAGACAATATTTGTTTAACTGAGGTTGAGTTGATATTTTAGATTTAAACTTTAAAAGAAACCCTCCAATATTTCATCTAAATAATGAATCAAAAACTCACTTTATTGATAGTATGGATTATTGATCCTCTGAAAGTCCTAAGATCAAGATTTCCCATTGATTTCTTCTCAAAAATTAAACTTCTTAATGTGACAAATTTTTTCTCTAAAATAGTCACTATTGCCAAAAACATCTTATCATATTATAAGGAAGGAAACCCTTATGAATTTATGTCAGGGATTCTTAATATTGTTTCCTTTTAGTTTTATCGTATTTAATAAAAATTTACTTTGATTTGTTTTAGGACGGAATGTCTGAAAATGTTAGTTGCTGTGACAATACTTACCTGTAATTTAGAAACAGAGAGAGCAGAAATATTAAACAAATGGATACAAATAGCAGTTGAAACTAAAACGGCTTTAGGAAACCTGTATGGCTTTAGTTCTATTATTATGGCTCTCTGCATGCCACAGGTTTGTATATTGCGCCATTGATTTTTTTCTAAATTGTTAATATCAATATTTCTCAGAAGGCTAATGTGCTCCAACTTGTTTTAATTGTTTGAAATAGTTTTTATAGATATTATTATTATTATTTCATTCTGCTACGATTTGAAGTATTGATTACATTAAACTGATTTAGAGAAAAATAATGTTAGCAACTACATTATAAGGAAGCTAATAAAAATGATCCAAAACTTCAAACCTTAAAAAGTCGAAAGAATATGAAAAACTTTACATTACGGGAGTTATATCTTATTGTGAAAGAAAAATATGTCAATAACACAGTAAACCGTTACTACATATTTAGCCACAACTACATGTAATAACATGTGTAGTTATTTAATGACAATAGTCATAACAATTACTATACACGTAATAACATGTGTAGTTATGCTATGACAATAGTCTTAACAATTACTATACATGTAATAACAGACATATACATATTTTGTTACTTGTTATCAATGTACAATTATTTCTCATAAATATTTAAAGTTATTTATTTACTTTTAATTATTTATTATTGATTGAGCAATAAGTTCAATGAATAAGTAATAATTAAATGTTAATTTATTGCCTTCTGTCGATAATTAATTTTAATTTGTTATCAGTTATTTTTTTACTGTGACATTTTATAATTTTTTGGTTGCTCATTAATATCTGAGTTAAAATAAATGTATGAGTTTAATCTACCAGATTTAAAAATCTTTAACATTTCACTCTGTTTATATTTTTTTATTATTAATAATTCATTGTTACTTTTTTTTACAGATTTCTAGGTTATCCTTAACATGGCATACCTTAAGACAAAAATTTACCGAAAGTGCTTTTAATTTTGAATCAAAATTACGATCAGTATTAAAATATATGAATGAATGTAAGAATCCCCAAGCACCAAATACCTGTATACCTCATTTACTTCCTTATCTTATTCTCATGGAGAAGCCTCAGCAACAAATTTTAGGTACGTTTTTTTAGGTATAGGAATTTTGCAGAGAAAAATTAGAATTTGGGATCAAAGAGGAGGTTAAAGTGGTGGGGGGGGGGTTAACAGTTTTGACAGCAGATTTTAATCAAAACAGGTTTATATTTTCTGATGATCTTATCTGATTTAACTTCAAACAAGCCTTTAATAACTTTAATCAAGACCCAAAAGCTTATAAAATCTACTAAATATTGAACTAAGTTTATGTAAAAAAACAAGCTACCATGCGGCCTAATGATATCTTGTGTGATATATTATTAGACAAAACTGTTTTAGTTTTTATATAATTAAAATGGCCGTAATTTTTATATGTTATGTTGGATACATAACATGTGTAGTTATGTTATGACAATAGTCATAACAATTACTATACATGATATGTTACTTATTATCAATGTACAATTATTTCTCTTAAATATTTAAACTTATTTATTTACGTTTAATTATTTATCGAGCTTGCCTATTTGTCTATGTTAGTTTGTTCTCACATAGGAATTTGATAGCTGTTTGATATGTGTTATTTTTACGAGGAAAGTGCAAATACATACATCAGGAAGTGCTAAAATGTGAAATGTCGGCATATAAATAGATGCTTTATTATTATTTCTATTATTAAATGTTAATCGTGATCCTTTTTATTTTATTATATAAAATCAAATATTTTTTCATTTAACATCATAGCAAACTGCTAACCAATAAGATTTTTTCTAATATTGATTAATAAAAAAATAAATGTTAAAATTAAATTGATGTTATCACTATCATTACATTGTTTTATAAATTTCAGTTTTTGGTTGCTTAATTTTGATTGCTTTGCGGACACTATAAAATGACGCTACAAACCCCCAGGGGTCCACAGACCACATTTTGTGTATCCCTGTCTTAAGTTAATCAGAGTAAAGAAAGTTGTAGACAAGTTCTACCTGAGCATTACAATATGTTGTTTACTTGTGAGTCATAGTTGAGTTTGTAGGGATAATCAGCCAGTTCAAATTAGCAGTGCTTATTATAAAAGAATATATAATACTTTATAGGGGGATTTATGTGGTTTCTTTTTCTGTCTTATTTCATTTCTGTTTAAATCAGAGAATTATGTTTCTGATTATACTAGAGTTTTAGTTTTTTTTCTCAAATTAAAATTCTTTTCTATCCTTTTACCAATTATTTTGTATTTGGTTTTATTTTTAGAATGTGGAGATAGATCACTGCATAATGTAGAGGCATCTTCTTTTTCAAGTTGGGATTCATCACCGCCAAATTTTGGTTTATCTACATTATATGGTCACCTCCAAGCAGCACGAGATTTTTCTTCTGGTGTACAAGCTTTTAGGAGGCAAGCACAAATCGTTTTAGCAGATTCTAAGACTGATGACCTGTTGCTGGATATATTTAGAACAGAGTTACATCTTAAGGTTGGTTTAATTAATTTCAGTGCAAAACTTGTCATAATTTGATTTCTATGATGTGAAATATAAGAAATCATTATTAATTTCTATTTAAAAATTCTCCTTGACATGTTGAGTCCAGATCACAAAGCCTTAGGTGGCTCTATTTCTAACAAAGAAGAAAAGTATTTCAGGGCCCACGAGTGCACACTTTCTTGTACCTTAAGGCATGTCCTAAATTCATTGGAATAAATTTAGTGCAAAAATTTGAAAAAAAGTATTTATTTCCTTATTTTTGTTTGTCTTATGTTGTGAGAAATGTACAGAATATAATGTGGTTATTATTTTTGTTGACTTACTTCTGTTTTATACTTTTTGGACTTTTATAGTTAAAAATTATACTATTTATTGTTTTATTGCCATGACCTAGACCTTGGCAAATCTCTTATTAATATTCAAACAATTTCTAATAGCACAGTAAGAATTAAAAAAATATGAGCTAATAATGTTTAATTAAGCTGTACAACAAAAGTTAAGAATGAAATATAATGTTTTTGTCCAACTTTTATTCGAGGCTTTATAAATGTCTTAATGTTTCAGGTACTGTGGGGTAGTAGAGGTGCAGGAGTAGAATCAACAGAAAGACATGAAAAACTTTATAAAATATTAACTGTGTTGTCAGAGAAGGTTGAACCTTCAACTCCTACTCATCATCACCATGCACCAGAATCTGCTTTCAGTTCTTCTACTTATAATAGGATTATTGGTACTTCAGTCTAAAGGTTAGTTTTGATATTTATTTATTTATTTATTACTATAGTACGACACACGGCTAAAATCAATTGACAGCGCGCCAAAAATCTCTGAGGGAAAGAATTCTATTGGTTCAGACTGACCCCGGTCTTTCCCCCTCCACCTCATGCCAACCTAGGTATAAAAAAATACCTTTTTCGTAAATAAAATCATAAAAAGGCAACACTGGTTGTAAATGTTTGTAACCTCGCGTCGCTTTTATTGTGCTCATTGATCTGCGTTTGATTTCGTTTCGTTTCATTCCAATCTGTTCAATTCATCCAATTCTTGCGGAGTTGTAATAATGATCTGAGTGCCTATATTTGACGCTTGGACATTGACGTATTCTTCAAGCATTTCTTGCTATTTGAGTACAGCGCAGGTTCTGTGCTCTGTCAACCAAAAGACAGCATTTTTTTTTTAAATGCCATGTCTTTCAATAGATGACAGTCTTGACTTTTTTAAGTCTTGAATGCATATTGTGTCATATTATTTTTATAATATGAAACAATACGCATTCAATTATACAAACTTGACACAAAAAAGCAGTTTGTTTTGGAAAAAAATAATTATAGCTGACAATTTATTTAAATCGTCAAACTTTTATCGAAGAACTATTATGATCCATTGCATTACGTAATTAACAACTTTAACTCCACTTAATTCATACTTCCCGAACAAATTTAAAGCAACACTTAGTTGGAAATTTATAAGATACAACAATATTTCTTCTTAAAAAGTAAATAACTAATTTCTAAAAATAAAAAATACGATATCAAATAAAAACAAATAATAAAATTCAAAACATAACCTGACTTTCAGTGTTGCCAGAGTAGGGAATTTTTTTGTTACGTAAAAGAAGGGATTTTTTTATTACAAAAAGAGGGTTGAAAGCATTGAGATTTTTGCGGGCTGTCAATTGATTTTAGTCGTGTGTCGTATTATAATACAAATGAATTGATCAATCTGTACATAAGAATCAAAGTCATAAGGGTTTAGGGTGTGTACTAATTTTGAGTTACAGTGTTTGTGACAAGTTTAAAATGTTAGGAGCCAACCTTAAAAATAAAGAACTTAAAGAACTTAAAAATAATTAAACTGCGGTGTATATGAGCTAGACTGCAGTAAATGATACTAGATAGGTTATTATTATTGATGATATAGAGTTTTATCATTATTTAAATGGTCAAGATGAGTTTGATGATTCATTACTTAGATATAAGAAAAATAATATACCTGATATTAGGTATAATTTTAAATTATATATTATAAGTTTAAATAATACTACATTTTATACTCTATACGTTTAGATGAGTAAATTGGATAGCATCAGGTTAAATGTCTGGATAAAATTTGTTATACATTGGTTTACAATTGTTATACATTTTTATTTGTTAATACATTTTTTTTGCTTAATACAAGTTTAATACATTTTGCATGGTTTGTTCATTGTCTCTTAGAATTGCTGCCTACTAAACTTATTTTTGAAGTTGTGAAAATAATAATTGCAAGCCCTGTCTATCTCTCTCCTGTTATCAGTTATTTGTCTACAACTTATATTTTAAAGAATTCTCTCATAAAATTAATAATTTTTGTACAACAAGTAAATTATGTCTAAAAATAGTATTAGGCTGCATCAAACTTGTTACACACAAGTAAAAAAAGTTGTAAAACACAAGTTTTTAAGTTGTAAAATTGCACAATTATAGATGGGGAGAGGAGAGGGGTGTGAGAGTTGAGAGAAAACGGATTTGTGTGTCTAGGGACATTAAAAGGTACATTATTTAGAAAAGTGTCCTCTTATGAGACCCATCTACATTATCCTGCAGACATCCTAGCCTAGCTCTCAAGACTTTTTCTGCCAAATTATTTTTTTAAATTTTTTGTTATATCTTCTGAAATATATTTTTTTCTTTTCGATATTTTACAGTGAGTTACACTATGTGTAAAAGCTTTGAAATAAAGGACAAATACTCTTTAAAATTTAATATTCAATTTCAATATTTTATAACTTTTTCACCTTTAATGATTAAATATCTTATTTCAGGTGTCTTATAGGAATGAACATTTATTGTAAGAAATTGGTGCTTTTCTCCCCCTATATTTTGCATCACATCCTCAAATATTCTATCTGCAAAAAACATCTTCCAAAGTCATCAGAATTTCGAGCTTCTATCCTATTAATTTTATAACAAAAGTGTATAATCGTTTTTATTAAAAAATTATATTTATTTCATTTTTTTTATTATTTCAACAACAAAATCCTTTTTTGTAAAAGAATAAATTAAAAAGAGAAATAAATATTTAACTAAGTTGTACCTTTATCTTAATTTTTTTGTGATATGTAGTGTTTATATGCAATGTAAAGTGTAAATATGGTGTTAATAAATCTGTACATTTTAGTTTATGTAAGATAGTTCTTTTTATTTAAATAATTTTATTTTAATATTATTATTTCCTTTAATTATTAAATAGTAATTTCAATAACAAATTAACAGAACTGATTTTCGTGCAATTATGTGTTGTAGTGTTGTGAAGTTTTAATTCACATTTTATTTAAGTTCATTACAAAATATTTTAGTTTTGATTTTTATAATTAATTTGTTTACAATTGGCCAATTTTGTTACCAATTATTTTATTACTAGCAGAAAGATCTGTTGCAGCATTCCGATACAATGGGTTCCAAAAAAAGTTGACGAAAAGTAGAATATTCAGCTTTGTTTAGTGTCATAAAGAATCTTCCGTCTGTTTATTTTGTTTTGTTTGTTTAAACACATGATACCCCATCTTATTAACTCATTTTCTCTTTAAATTCACCAAAATGAAAAGATATTGGTTGATGAATGTTTTCAAATTGTTTTCAAATTATAATTTTCACAGAAGAAATTAATTTCATTAATATATATAATTGTGAAAATTATCTTAAAAATTAAAGCTAGTAAAAGTAATATTTGTCAATGGAATCACTGATTAATATGCATCTGAGGCATCATAGGCCACGTTGAGGCCCCTGCCTCACACCCCCTGTGGTTAAAATGCCATTACCTCTGACTAAGTAGTATTCACTGGAAGGCAAAATGTGGTGAGTGAAAAATATCCCCCTCCGAGATTGCCCCCCCCTCCCACAAGATCATGCTGTCTATGGAACTGATGTGATAAAAGTTATAAGAACTTAGGTTATCGTTAGCCCCCTGAATTCTGCTAACAGACCCATAAGTTTGGATGCTGTACTAAGACACCAACATTACATCCTGCTAGCTAGCAGCTAACTTTGAAAAAATATAGTTAATGTTTATTGAACTCTATCATTATAAAAAAGTCCTGAATGTATCTGCTTCTAAGTTACTTGTTTTAGCCATGATGGATTTCTTGTATCAGCTATGATTGCATGCTCAAACATGCATTTAGTTTTAATCACTAGTACATTTTGTTAGCCAATATTTAAAACAATTGTAATGAAAAGTACTTATAAAATATTTAAATGCAACAATTGAAATACTAGTTAAAAAATATGAGAATAATGTAAATACTACAATCTAAGTGACATTTATGGTATCTTAAATAATGATTTTCTGTTTGGTATTTATATTTTTTCTGTTAATTTATGTATTCTTTTTAATCAAAATAAATTATCAAATGGGTATTAATTATTAATCTAGTAATATTGTAATATTTACTTCAACTGCCAAAATTGTCAACTACATTTAATACATATTCTGAAAAAATGAGTAAACATGATTAATATCTTTAATAGTATAATGCACTGCCTTTATAAATGGGATTAAACAAAACATTTGATTCCACTGTGCTCAATTCTACTGTTTTATCAAATTAGCAATTGAAAGAAATTGTGACAAATTTGTGTTCTTTCATAATTTTTATAAAATGTTTTAGATTCACTCCAAGGGTGGAATTTTAAAATATTTCTTGAGTTTAAGTGAATACACTTGTTTTATTGATTTAAATAAGTCATACTTAAACTTAAGATATGTTCTGGAGAAACAGTGCTGTCCTAAATTGTACTTTTATTATGAAGTGGTTGGTTGACAGGCCTCAAAATTTTACTAAAGAATTTTATATTTTATGCTTCAAAATTGAAAACTTTGATAATAAAAATGCAACTAATTTATTTAAAAAATTAATCATCATTTAAGGCCTTTATGCTAAGTCAATGCAATATAGAATTTATTTTACTTAATCGGTGCAAATCACTGCTTGTATTATATGTGGTAATCAATATTGTAATGCGTAACTTCATTTTTAATGTAAGATTTTAAAATTATGATAAAAACATGAAAATTATTTAGTCATTTCGAAGAGGGGCAGGATAGGAGAAGAGGAAGTATACTCACACTCTAAACACAGGGACAAACAAAACACTATCAAGCAGAACTTTTTGCACCTCATTAATTTCTTATCACTTTGTATATGTAAACACGTGCAAATTATTTAATGTTTGTATTATTCTTTATAAAAGTGAATAAAATTTAACATTTCTGGTCAGTAAAATAAAAATCCATAACTTCGCTCATTTCCTCATGTGATAATGTTGCCATGAGGATATGAACATAAATATATATTGCTAAAGGGGCCCTATTGGTTGAATTTTGAAACATTGAAAAAATAACCTGATCTTCTTCGACTATCAATATAAAAATTAATAAGACAAAATTACAGTGACTTTTATAGTAGATCATTGAAAGTAACTGACTCAATAATAATAATTCATAACACAAACAATTTGCAGGATAACATCTGATTTATTATAACCTTAACTCACTCTTAGAATAGGTTTCAATGAGATTACACAGAGGCTCTGTGTAACCTGAGAGCCCCAAAATGATGTTTCATGACTCTTAATGTATTGAAATAGGTTATGCCCCCTCTAGTATATATCTCTATGGATATAAATACAAAGTTAATTATTTGGAATTCATAATCTTTTTTTGTTTAAAAATTAATCAAATTGCGATAATATAGAAAAGCAAATCAGAAAAATCAAATTTATATAAAACAGCTGTGAAAATACCTTCTAAAATTAAACAAAATATAGGGGGTCCCCTTTTATGTACACAGGATCCCTATAGAGTGTCTTGACTGCCTCTTCTCCTGCCTTCCCCCTCTCAAAATGGCTTTAACATTAATTTATATGATCTCGCCAAATTTAATTTTAGAAGAAATAGGTCTGCTTTAGAATGTCCCTTTAGGACATAGTTTTAGGAGCATTCTAGACAATATGTTTTGTTTTAAAATGCCCAATCTATGGCCCAGTCTGGTAATGAATAATAATCTGAAGGTAAAAAGGTGAAACATCATTTGCCTTCTTTCTTTTCAAATTACAAAGCTTTGAATTTCAAGCTACTTTGAATAAGGTTGGCTTATGATGATCCTAAAACCTTAGAAAAAATATGTTTAAAAAGCAATATGCATTAATGTACTCTTTCTCAAATCCTAGTTGGAATTTTCATTATCAAGTTAAAGCTTGAAGAATTTATAAATAAATTATAACATTGAATTTATCCCTGAAATCAGCTTAATCAGGTAAAATACTATAAAACATATAAAATAAAATCAGCATTCATCTGAAGACCAAAAGCAAGATTCAGTCCTCCATACTTTCATTGCAAATAATTTCAAGATTAATTAAATTTGTCGAAATTATAAATTATAATTTGTAAAAGAGACTTTTAAGTATCCAGTTGTAATTAGATTATTACTAAACCCCAAATGTAATTAATTAACTGACTGAATTAAATTTGTATACATTGAATATTAAAATTTGTATAATATATCCAATAAGTAATAAAATGCCATAAAAAAGTGATGATTATTGAAGATCAAGAGTAATGTAGGGAGTTTAAGGAAAGGTGGTGCTATTTATAGAACCAAACCCTGCCTTATACTGTGGGTACCAATAGTACTGTTAGTACCATTAGTACTGTGTCATAGTACTATGAGTATCACAGTACTATGAGTACCCTCATTACTTAGAGTATTGCAGTACTGTAAGTACTATGAGTACCCTGATTACATAGAGTATCGTAGTACTGTAAGCACTATGAGTACTCTGATTATTTAGAGTATCGTAGTACTGTAAGAACTGAGTACCCTGATTACTTAGAGTATTGTAGTACTGTAAGTACTATGAGTACCCTGATTACATAGAGTATCGTTAGTACTGTAAGACTATGAGTACTCTGATTATTTAGAGTATCATAGTACTGTAAGAACTGAGTACCCTGATTACTTAGAGTATCGTAGTACTGTAAGTACTATGAGTACTCTAATCACTCTGAGTACTCTTCTCATATAATTTAGCTTTTTAATTGGATCTATAAGTTTAAACAGTATTTATTTTGGTATGAATCAAAATTAACCTAATGTACATTATTTAAAGTTAATAACATAATTTATTACATAAATTTAATAGTTTTAAAAACTAACACAAGTTACTTAGTTTGGGTTCAACCGGAAATAAAGTCAACCCAATAAAATGTTGACTTTAATCACACTGCTTTTCCTTGTGTATGGTTTTTTAAATTTATTATGAAATTTAATTTATTATTTGTGCAAAATTATTTATAGAAGAGCTTAATTGATCATTTTTAGCTCCGCCCACCTCGTATAATAATAGATCATGATAAACAATATAAAGGTAATGGAATCATATAGATGTTGTTGTAACGGTACGCTATATTGCTTCCACTCTTTTTTACCCTGAAACTGTATGATTGTAACAAATAATTTTTGTATTTAAATTTCTTATTGACAGCAAAATTCCCTTTCATTTGATCTATAGTATAATAATATATTGAGTGAATCTTAATTTATTCTAACTTTGACTAGTTTGTGTTTGTGATCTTGTCGTAATATCTCTCCTTGCATTGCTCAAATCATGCCATATTATTTTAAGGCATAAATATGGGTTATTAAATCAACCATGAAAAGTATTGAAATTTTTATATGGTGATCCATTATTAATAAATCATTTATTAATAAATCATTTATTAATAAATAATTTATTAATAAACTGTTTATTAATAATTTTATTAGTTAAAAAGAATTAATTTTTGTTTGCTTTAAACTACTCTCCCAAAAAAATAAATCACAATTTTTTTTTTTATTTCATGGTGCAAGAAACATAATTTTAAAAAATAAATTTTAAAATTTACTTATTTTTTTAGTAAATTGTTACATTAAATGTGTTAGGTTTTAATTGTGACACAACATTAAATTAAAATTGAACTTTTTCCATGTTGTTTCATAAAAATTTTAAATAAAAAAACTAGGATGGTATTTGAATTTAAGAAACCAATTCAGTGTTGCTTTTATCTCTTATTGACCATTTAGCAAGTAAAATGTATTTAATAGACCAATACAATGTTTTTTAAAAAAACATAGTAGAAATAAAGTCGTTCTTTTCCTAATAGTAATTATGGAATTCCACAAAAAAAGACGTTTCTCTCTTAAGAAATGTGTTTTTTTTATTTACATGTACAAATTTTTCTTTATATGTATTATTATCCAAACCCTCATCCATAATTATAATTAATTTATTTATTCTGTTGGCCTAACAATTGACTAAAATAAATAAAATAGTCGTGTATTTATGTGTATTTTTTAATAAAAAAATCTCCCAGAATTAAATAATCCATACCAGTAAGAATAATTGGTGAGAATAATTGAATCATTTTTATAATTTTTTTTAGTTAATTTTCTTATATTATTTTACTTTTTCTTTGACAAAAGTGTTTATTTTAATTTTGTATTATACTTTTTATACAAAAATGTATGTTTTTAATTAAGATATTTATTATAATATTTATTAACCAATAAAATAAATAAGTAGATGTTTATAAAGTGTTAAAACAATAAAATGTTTAGACTTGTATTTTTTGTTCTAAAAATTAACTTATTTCTATAATTTGATTTCCAGTCTTAATTAATTTAAAAAAATATGTTTAGTGTTTTCTTGTATTAGAATAGATATATTTATGAGTTGAAAAAATATATAATTATTAAAATGATATATATGTATGTAGATGAGTGCTTGAATGGATCATTAGATTAGAAAATGGTAATATTTTAAATAAAATAATGATAAAATTTATTTGATTTATGGAATGTAGTGTGTATTTAAAAGTTTATGATTATTTTGATTTAAAAAAATGAGTTTAGGTTTGTTTAATTAATTTAATTTTTTTATTGAAAAACTGCTAGATGGCTAAACCTTACATCATAGTATCTACTTGACGAGGAACCAATAAGGTTGGTCTAATATGAAATTGTGGGCGTTGTTTAACTTCCAGGATTAACTTTATTGGCTCCCTTGCTTTATTTTTCACGCTTTCAACTGATTAAACCATGTGTTTTATTATATTAGAGGTAAATAAGTAATTAGATTGCAGATTTTTAGTAATGCTGCCCATATTAATTGTAGGATTCTTTAATTTAGACTCAATAAGGCAAACATAAACCTTTTCAATGATGTACGTCATCAAACTATATTTTACTCTCTTCCAGAGCGAATATATATGTACATGATTATGCTCTGGAAGAGAGCGAAATATAGTTTGATGAAGTAGATTATTTTTGCCTCATTGTGTCGAAATTACAGAATCCTAGTAATTAGATTGTGTTTTATCTTTTTCTTTCTAAAAACTTGTTCTAAAGTTTTTTTTATCTAAGGTTATTTATACCTTAGAATCTAGTTTTCATCCTGCATGATATCAGTCTTTTCTGAACTTATTTAGATCTTTTATAATAATATTCTAGTCAATGAACCAGTTTTTTGCAAAGTTTAAAATTGTTAAAATTTTATTTTGGGAATCTGTTTGGACATGTTTGGGGATACCCGCCCCCAAAAAAGTCCCTTAATTTTGCACAGCTGTGGTTGTAGTAGACCAAAACCTGTCCCGTTTTTTCGTGTTTTCATTAATATCCTGGTAGGATTACAAAGTATCGAAAATGTATTCAAATAAAGTTTGAAGCTTAGTAAATTGTCTAAAAATTAGTTTCTATTGGTTTACTCTTTATTTCAAACCATGACAATCCAATTGCTCTAAACAATACAATGGTTTTCCCATGGGAAAACCATTGTATTTAATAAATCATTTGACACGTTTGTGAGTTTTTAGGACAAAGTCTCATTAATAACAATTAATATTAATAGTCATTATATAACATTATAATGTTAATATAACATTATATTAATATTATAATATAATGTTAATATTAATATTATAATATGATTAATATTAATATTAATATTATAATAATATTATAATATTATAATATTGTTAATATTATAATATAATACATTAATATTATAATGTTAATATAACATTATATTAACATTAAGAAAACATGTAAAACGGGCACATTTTGGTCCATTACAATTGCAGTTGTAATAGAAAGTTGGGGACTCTTTTTGGGGTTTTAAAAATATTAATTATTCAAAACTTTGCAAAAAAGCCCCATTGTTGACTGGACTGACTATAAACACATTTTTTAGAAAATCATTAAAGAGCACACTTTTTTCTTTGACTTAGGTTCAAAATAACTTAGACTGCCGAAAAATGTAAATATAAATTAACTTATATTGCCGAGAAATGTTGACACTGGAAAAATAATGCTTGAGAGCCAATGAGGTTAGTCTTGGATATTAAACCACTTCCATAATTTCATGTCACTCTGACCTCATTGGTTCTTCAACTGATTATAACCGTGTGTAATACTATAGTTACTTGTTAAACATTGGTTTCGTTATCTTGACCAGTGACTTTATACAAAGTATGACTTTAAAAGTATTTATTATAGTTTGTACAGAACTTTATAAAGTGAAGTTATTTTTGTTAAATTTGGCGAACAAATAAAAAAGAACTGTTATGTATGGATACACTAACCTGAATTTTGAATTCAAATTGAGAAAAATAAAATCACTTATGCTCCAACATTACAAAAACAGTAAGGGACCAAATAATCCAAAATTTAAGACTTTTTATTACCAAGTCAATTTTAAGCCTAATTTCTTTTTATTTAAAATTTTAATTTTTTGTTGAAATTATTACAAGTTTTCTTTAAAATGATCAATTCAAGTCCTCAATTTTTAATTATTGCTAGTCGTATAATTTTAATAAAAAAATAACCATTTTATGTCCCCTTTCCCTACATATCATCCTTGCTATACATGTTTTAATGTAAACTTAATTATTATTTCATCTATTATCTGATTAAAAGTATAAAATAGTTTGCTATGGTGCTATACCATTTTAATAAAATAAATGTGTAAATTAATTCATTTTTATTATTATGTATTTATATTTATTTCATTTGGAAACTTATAATAAGAAAGAATAACCCAAAAAAACAATGATAAATATGTACATCGTGAATAATTGAGTAAACAATACGTAATAATTGATACCTTTAATAAAAGAAAATATTTGCCTAAAGATGTTGTTTATTTTGTCTCCTTATATTTGGTTTTACGTACTCTAGAATTGTACTAAGTTGTGATAAATTACTTTTTTAATGTTACTGGTGTTGCCTTGCAGACTGATAGAAACTTGTCAAGCTTGTTTACACTATATTAACTAGACTATGCAGTGGCGGAGCCACCTCATAGAGCACCCATCTGCCAACAAAGTACGACCATCCAGTAAAAAGGCGAGAGGGTCTTACTTTTGTTTCAATTTTTCAATGATATTTTGGGTGACCAGCTCCAGTAGTACATCAAAGATAGAAGAAAAGGAAAGTTTAAAATCTTCTCGTATAGTGTTATATTATTTGTGGACTACAAAGTCTTTGTGACTATAATTAACAAAATTATAATTGCAATACTCACAATTATAATTCTATTCAAAGCAAGTGTTAACAATTTGCTCTGATTTTTTAAACTTCTTGTTACATTTTAAGAGCAAAAAGGTGCTATAGAAAAAGCAAGATAAAAAAGGGGTTTTTTGTCTGTGATGTGTGCATAACTGATATAGAACAAAACTTTTTAGAGCCATGTTTCAGTTTTGAGAATTTTTATTTGGCAGTACTTGGTAAAAAATTTGAACTCTTTGTCACATATCTGTTTGTCTGGTGTCCAAATTGCAAATGATAATAAAAAAAATTTTAGCCTAAAAAATTTAGCTATCTTAATGAGAGTGAAACAGTAATGCATGCCAGGCCTTTGACTTACATGACAAACACCAAATAGTTTCCTGATCAGCCAACAAAGTACGACCATCCAGTTTAAATTGGAGGTTGCGTCAACCCAACTAAGATTGTCCAACTAAGAAAAACGTTCAGAACCGAATATCTTGGGCAGTTGGTCCACCATAATAGATGGTGACCAAGTACTACTGTTAAGGTTGGAAAACTGTATTTTATTGGTAGAGAAGAAAAAAAATTTGGAGGTGTGTCCACGTAGTCAAGCTGAAGACTCAACAAGGGAAGATCCCTCCATTCAGCATTTATATCCTTTAGAATGATCAAGGAACGACACTTCTTGGGCGGGGAGTGTTGTGATAAGCTAGTTATATTTTTATAAAATAAATCTAGTCTTTGTTCAAAGTGACTATATCAGTCAATAAAACTGTATCAACATTTCCTTTGAAAATCCAGAAAAAAATAGTATCAAGTACTAATCCTACTGTTCTGGGCAAAATGAACTCATAAGAGGTGTAACTGCTTCAGAACGTCCAATAAAAAAAAAATTGCCTTTTCTCTGGCTATCAAGAATAAACCAAATACAAGCAGGACTTGTCAAGCAAGGAAGCAAGAATATCATAGACTTGTATATATGACTTCTATATTGCCCCAGACTTATAGTGTGATAGGACATTCGGCTGAGTTGCACAAAGAGAAACAAAAAAGTGTATGGGAAAGTATATACTGTGATGTATTTTTTTTCACTTCTTAAATTTTTTTTTAGTTTTAGTTTTGACGTTGTTAGACATTTTTTGATAAATTTGCAACAACGATAAGGATTATTATTATTATTATACTTTTAAGACTGGGTTGTGACCCCATAGCTCAAAATTCTCATCTTCCTAAGCAAACACTAATTTTACTTTTTTAGATCCCTGGACTGATATTATTGTTAAACAGATTAAGATAATTTTCAAAAATTTAATGTTTACGTTATAAATGTTTGTCTAATGCATTTTTTAATTAAATGTTCAGCTTTTAAATAAGTATTTTGTAATTCAAAAGTGACATCAAAAACAAAATACTTTATAAATTCACTTTAAATACTTTTTTAAATGCATGTATTTTAATAAAGTTTAGCCTTGCTTGTGCAATGTAAAACCAGTAGCTGTATTGCATAAAACCATCAACTGTTGATATAAAAAAAAACTTAAAAGAAAACTTGCTTGAAATTATAAATGATGATGGTCGAAGTTTAAGGTGCATCATTTCAGTTTTTAGTAGAACTAATATCTCAGTCATCAGCGAATCTGATAAACTTTGGAAGTTTAAGTTGGCTAGACTAAAGCTATGTACATAAAAGCAATGTTGGTAACAGCTCTGCTAAATGAAAAAGAGTGTCTGTCATACCTTTTTTTATAATTCCCATATCATAGTTACCATAACTTATACTTAACTTGTCCATTTAGGAATCCATGTAGGAAACATTTAAAAAAATGACTCTGAAGTTTTTACAAAGGAAATTATAATATTTATCTTAAATAGTACAAAAATTAAAATTAACATATTTACACATGTACAGTTCTTTTTAAAGGGAATGATTCGATTAGTTTACAAGGGAGAGAAACACATTGTATTTTTTAAAGAATTTTAACTGTGACTGCTGAAAAAGGAGACATCATTACACTATTTTAATTTCTGTGGAATAGATTCGTAATTGTTAACTATAGTGGAATAGAATTAACAAGTTTACTTATGTATTATGGACTTTAGACATGACTGGAAATGTCAAAAGAAGAAAAGTTTGGCTGCTAGGGCTACTTTTAGTGACTGTTGTAATCGTAGAGGAGATTGTGCCTAATGTCATGCTGCCTGTCATTGATAAAGGTTACATTGTTTGACAGAAATTCTTAAAAAACAATAACAGAAACATGAAATTTTTATTTTTCAGAGATAAAGACTATAGTAAGAGACTGTCGACTCAATGGTGGGGAAAATTTGGATTCCGGACGACGCTAGCGCTGCGGCGGACCTACCTTTCAATTGAGTGGGCGTGTCTTGATTTCCCGCTTTATGCCCACAGTCAGTTTGAAATTTAATTTTTATACTTTGTATAGTTATACTTCTAACTAACCCTACCACTTTAATCTTACACAGAACACTTGTGATTATTTTAAGTTTTTCATTTAAATAATTTATTAATTTAATTGATTCAATCAGGTAATAATGAAATAGTGGCTAAAGTTTTACACGTACTAAAAGATAGATTTTGGCATTTAATGTAGCCTGTATTTTAATTACATCGGCGAGATGCGCACATGTGATTAAATGTAATTACCTGATAAAATCGACTAAATCAATAAATTAATTAAATGAAATACTTATCTTCCATCATTAGCGTTCTCTGGAAGTTTTAAAAAGGTTTCTATTTACTTTTAGTTTCTGAATTTTGGAAATACAGAGCATGCAACGGCGAACCGTTTTTGTGAAAAATACATACAGAAAACAATCAATTTTATAATAATAATAAATGTAGCTGTCATAACCAGAGACTATAGATACTTAAACAGTAAGACTGTCGACTCAATGGTAGGAAAATTTGGATTCCGGTCGACACTAGCGCGGCGGGGGACCTACCTTTCAATTGAATGGACGTGCCTTGATTTCCCGCTTTTTGCCCACTGTCAGTTTGAAATTTAATTTTTATACTTTGTATAGTTATACTTCTAACTAACCCTACCACCTTAATCTTACACAGAACACTTCTGATTATTTTTAAGTTTTTCATTCAAGTAATTTATTAATTTAATTGATTCAATCAGGTAATAATGAAATAGTGGCTAAAGTTTACACGTACTAGAAGATATTTTGGCATTTAATGCAGCCTGTATTTTAATTACATCGGCAAGATGCGCACATGTGATGAAATGTAATTACCTGATAAAATCGACTAAATCAATAAATGAATTAAATGAAATTTACTTATCTGCCATCAGTAGCGTTCTCTGAAAGTTTAAAAAGGTTTCTACTTAGTTTTAGTTCCTGAATTTTGAAATACAGAACATGCAACGGCGAACCGTTTTTTTGAAAAATACATACAGAAAACAATAATTTTATAATAATAATAAAGGTAGCTGTCATAACCAAGAATTGCCATGGTATTCATAAATTTAAATATAAAAATATAATCAGTCATTTTTGGAAAGCTATTGGGGTTAGTTCATGAGTTATCCGCACCGGTCCGCCGCAGCGCTATTTTTAGTAGCTTGCGATAATCGAATCCAAACTTTTCCTCATTTAAGTTAACCCCCCCTGGTCATAACCAAGAATTGTCATGGTATTCATGAATTTAAATATAAAAATATAATCAGTCATCTTTGGAAAGCTATTGGGGTTAGTTCATAAGTTGTCCGCACCGGTCCGCCGCAGCGCTATTTTTAGTAGCTTGCGATAATGGAATCCAAACTTTTCCTCATTTAAGTTAACCCCCCCTGGATAAAACAGCGTGAAGGGTTTATTTACACAATATTACAACATTTGACAATCTTCTGTCAGTTACAGTCATTGTTAAAATAACAAGAAATCTCAATTATTTTTAAAATTAAATTTTTTGGGAACTCGCACTAGTATTTTAGGGAAGTCAATTCACATGTTATTAAAAAAAAATGAATATAGTGGTTACCCAAGTATTATTTGGCTTGATGAAAAAGTAAAATTCATAAATCCCTTTTAAATACAGATTGATGGTGACAATGGGAATACTGTAGAAACATTATCGGTAGTCACACTAGTGCTATCTCTTATTAATTTATGCAAACAGTTAAGCTTGTGTTCACTTAAATGTGCCATTAAAAAACAGCAAAGAAAAATAAATGGAAAAGTAAACAGAACAGGAATGGTATCTTGGTATCATTATTTCAGTTATTATTGTCAAGACTAGGGGTCCAGCTTCAGCAATTTGGTTGTTCCACAGCAGCGCTGGTTCCCCAAGGTAGCGGAGAAAACAGTTATATAATTGGTTTGACTCGTGTATTTTTGTTGTGACAGAAAAACGAGTATTCAATGTTTACTTGATTATTAAGATATTTGTTATGGCAATTTGATGAAAAAATATCATTTAGTTTTTCCTTTTGATGATTCCTTTTTAGACTCATTTTAATTTTACTTTTTAAATTTAATGAGGCATAAGTACATACTTTTCCTATTTGTGTTACATAAATTCATAAAATACATTTTTACATACATACTCTGTAGTGTGACATTTTTTCCTTTCACACATTATGATCAAGACTATTTATATTGTGTAGCCCTCTTATAATCTACAAGAATAAGTTACTATACCTTTATTTTTTTTCTTTTAATTGAACCTTTCATGATTATGCTCTTATAAAAAAATGCTCCCATTTTCCAAAGCCACAGTGGAAGGCAGTTCTTCACAAAATAAAATGTGTTTTTGAATTCATTCAGAATCCATCAATATAAATAATTATTAACTTAGTTTTGTCTCATAACAAATTGAAATTATTTGCAAATCAAGATTCATTTTGTAATAGTAACTGTTAAGTACAGAAATATTAAATACATCCATATTTGATGTAATAAATAAAACTCAATTCAAAAATAACTTTATTTTGCACATATTTTTAGTGCCACAAAGTAATAAATAAATAAAACTCAAAAGGGATTATTTGTAAAATTACTAATTTATGAGAATATTGATAAAATTGTATCCAAAAGAGTCATAAACTTAAAATTTTGAAGGATTTATAATTGAATCCAATATTAAAAAAATGCTTGCAATAAATAAAAGCTTTTGTCCATTTAGCTAATTGTCACAAATTCAATATTATTTAATATTTGAATTACAATTTTAGTTAGTCTTTAGTCTTCAAGTTAAAACAGTAAAGACACAGTTGCTAGATGAAAGAAGATATGGTCAAATATGTTGCTATATAAATAATTTTTTAACAAAAGAAAGGTTACATATATGACTATAACATTGTTACATATATTAGGAAAAATATTAAATAAATATTATGGAAAAAACCCCTTTTTAATGCATTATTTTTTGTACTTAACCCTTGAAGTATCTGACTTTCATTCTACTTTTATGGTTACTAATAATTACTAAAATGTTTTATAATGTTGATAAGAAAAATTGATTTTTCCATTTACTCTCATAATCATTAAAATCTTGATTTGCAAAATACATTTCAAATAATATAATGGCAAAGAGATAGTTTGTTTTTAATCAAGTCTATAGTTTTCATAGAAGAGCATCTACTGCGTGTATGACACCATTTGTTGCTGGAATGTTTCTTGAGATAACATGAGCATTGTTAGCTTTCACTCGTCCTAGAAAAAATAAGATAATAATTGTACAATAAATTTATTATTATAATATTAGTATTTTTAAATATTAAAAAAACAAAGCAATATAAATATAAACTATTGCAAATGTTTATATTTTCCTTTAAGTTTTGTTTACTTTTTTAATTTCTTGGTGAGGTTAAAAAAGATTAGATTAAAATATGTGATTGGTTCTAAATATATAAACTTCTCTATTTAACACAAAATTATTTAAGATATAATTTTATATAAAATTCTTAACATGATGTTTAATAAAAAAAATTACACTAGAATGAAAAAAAATATATTGTCAACTACAATAGTATAAAAAAATTATAACTGACTGGTTTTGACTTTACATCATCATCAGAGCTGTTTACAGACTCTGATAATGACAGAGCTATGAGTTTACAGAGCTCTAATGATGATGTAAAGTCAAAACCGGTCAGTTAGGATTTTTTCATACTATTGTGGTTGACAATATATTAATTGTTTTTAATTCTAGGGTTTTTTTAATTAAACATCATGGTATGTCTATACCACAAAATCTCAGATTTAAAAATCTTAACATTGTGGGCTTCTGGTTCGCAGAGAGAGGGATAAATAATTAGTTCTTTACTCCTTTAGTTACTATCAATTTATAAACTCAGCAAGAAAAGAAAGAGAAAGTAGGAGGAATTAAATTTACCAGCTTCTTTGAAGAGTGATATTTGTTTATTAGAATGCATTGTATCTCTAAGCTGATAATAATGCATGCCAGCAGAATACAGAGTACCAGGCATTATGTGTCTCATTACAAGTGATCTGGCTTCAGCTCTGTGCTCTAATAACTTATCTATTTCCTCATCAGTCCATGAACTATCAACAGGTGCAAACACGCTGTATGTTTTTGATCCTAAAACAGAGGTCATTATTTCAAACAATGTTAATAAAACTATAAATAAATTATAATTCTTCAAATGAACTTGCAAAGAAATTAAATAAGATTAAACATGAAGCAAGCAGAATTAAGAGTATAAAAAAAATAAAATAAAAATGTGCCTTGGCTGCTCTATGGCCACTGCCTTGCAAGCCTTCGGAACACACAGATTAAATCCCTAGTGTATTTTTTTTAAAGCTTAAACCCGTAAGTTCATATTAGCATTTTCCCCTCTCTTAAATCTCACTCACCAAATCTACCCAGAGTTTGACAGAGTCATTCTTTAGCCCTGACCTGAAAGTCAAATTCCACAGTGCTACTAGGAGACGTCTGTCTTCAAGAACTGAGCACTTGAACAAGCAGGTACCAACCCCCACATTTGCCAAATAGCAGCCAAGGAAACCACGTAAAACCTTGGCTGGGTTGGCCGACCATTAATTCAAGACCTCCCGAGTGTACAGTACAAGGGATAACCTTATAAATAAATAATTGGTTCATTTACACAAAAACTAAGTTACAAATAAAAAATAAAAATGGTAAAAAATAAACATACAAAATACAATTTTTGAAAATGGGAGAAAATTGTGTAAAATGGATGGACTCTAAAAATTAGATCTTCCGTCCATCCTTAATTAGTAATCCATTAAGGTCCTCCATCTGGCTGGATTTGAACCCTCAACCTCCAGGTAGATAGACGAGCCCTCTATCACTGAGCTATGGTTTCCCTTGTGTATTAATTGTTATTTTGTATAATTTGTTGTTTTATTATTATTATTTTTCATTACATAACATTTTGCCATGTATGTAATGAATTTTCACAATGTAGATCGCTTAGCCATATGCCAAGTTTCCATTTCTGTCATCTGAACAACCTCAGTCATTTTCTGATAAAAAATTCGCTATAATCATTAAAATAAAAAAAATCTCTATGCCTTAAATCAAAACCTCAAAGCTGCAAAAATTTTCTGTCTCATAGTTTAAGCCTGGATCCCTGTAGAGTTAGTAGACTTCTTCTTGTCCTTCTATTCCCCCCCCCCCTCTTAAAATAAAGTTAGTTAAATAATAAATAATAGGGTTATGAGAGTTGTGAATAATTTACCTGTGAGCATGTCAGTAACACCTGTCTCCTGAATCAGTTTAATGAATCTTGTAAACCTCTGTTCTCTGTCGGCTTGCAGGGTTTGTAGAATATCTCCAACAGGTAATGGAAACATAACTCTGTCCACAACATGAGCTATGCCTTGAGGTACTTCTATATCAGCCATGTCGTTCACTATTTTGGCTCCGTTGATGGTAATAACCTAAAACATTGACACAAATATTAATAAACTTAGTTTAAAAAGTTTATTTCTAGAAACATTATACATGAATATCACACAATAGTAATATTGTGTGATGTTATGTTTTATGATACCAGTGGCAGACGGAGCCAAAAAGGCCCAAACCTACATTTCAAAGGGCCAAAAGAGGGGGAGGGGCGTACCTTATTGCTTTTCAAGTAGAGGGGTCCACTTTTAACAAGAGTAGTATAAATGATTATAGCAAGCTTAATTTTAGACCCTAGATTATTGTGGTCTAATTAAAGTTTACTTTAACTAATTAATTAATTAATTACTCTAATTAATTAACTTCACATAATTAATGATCAAAATATAACTTGAAATATAAATATCTAAAGCGCTTTAATGCTGCTATAGAGCCCTAATCCAGTATGCTAGGGTCCTTTGTCATCCTAGTCTAAGGTATAGGGCCCTTAAAATCCCAGGTTAAATAAATAGAAGCCTTAAAGGACCTAGATTTAAAGACATTTGTTTCTAGGAGCTCATTAGGCCTAACCTAATAAGGGAGGTAGGGAAGAACAAAAGTATTTTTTCCTTAAAAAAATAACTTTTGACTACCCCCCTTTTGTTTTTTTTGTATGATCTTAATTTTATTTCTTTAAATAATATTATTTAAGTTAAGTTGGTTTTTTTAAATTATTTTATATGTATGTTTAAAAAAAAAAACAATAAAGCATTCTTATTCTTATTCTTATTCTTAAACCTTAGAGTATTGGGCCCCTTTGACTCTGGTGTTATAAATATATTACATAATTATAATGAATACATAAATGTATATGCTATAACATTAAACATTTTTATTATGTCGATAATTTTTATGTTTATTTTTTTAGGCCCAAGGAGGGCTGCCGCCCTATATGAGACTTAAATATATGTAATTGAGACATCAATATATTTCATAATGCAACATATTTAAGTCTCTTATAATATTTAAGTCTCATATAACATATTTTTTTATAAATGTTTTTGTTCTTGTATGAATGTTTTTGTATCAAAATTTTACAAACAGTTATCATAAAAGGGTGATAAGGAAGAACAATGTTCTTATAGTTTAAGTAAATATTTTAATATTATTAATTAAATTTTAATTAATTAATATTTTAATATTATTAAATAATAAATAATATTATTTAAGTCTAATCCCCATATTTAAGTCTATAATCATCACATTTAAGTCTTATATAACATATTTAAGTATAATGTTTAACAAGTTGCATTAAACTTAAGTATGTTAATGAGGCCTAAATGAGGCCTAAATATGATGATTAGACATTAGACTTAAATATGTTATATGAGACTTACTTTTTTTATTATTACAGATAATACAACTAGACCTAAAGATTTATTTCTCTTATTAATTATATGAATCATAGAAGCAAAAGAAAATAACGATAGAAGCTATGTGCCATGCTTGGCAGAGTATTTTTCAAACCATATAGAATTAAATTCAGAAATATATGAATTTCACAAATTTAATGCTCATTAATCTAACTGATATCATTTCATAATAAAATTAAAACAAATACCTCACAAATTCTCAATGTGTACTAAACTGGGTTTCTTCATCTAATCTTTGGCCTATTTTAATTTAGAATACTCTATTTGTAATCTAAAAAAATATTATTATTATTTTATGGCTACAATAGCAAGATTTGATCCCACAAATTAAATCTTGATCAGGCAGATCAATTCTTGATCTCATCTCACTCTGACGTTTTTTCTATTTCTCCAGTTCTCTATTTCATGTTCTATCATGACATTCTCTATTTCTATCAAGTTAATATTTTTTCTACAATTATAATCATAGTTGATTTGAATGTAAATAGCAATACCTTCAGATCATTCCATTGGCTATCCTGAGTGGTATAAGTATTTACTCTAAGTTGAGTACCAGCCAAACTCACTCCAGTCATCTCATCTTGTAGAGTGCCAATCTTAAAAGCACCTGGTATCACGTGGTGAAGTAATAACTGCAAGCAGATCAGAATAATAGATGTACTAATTGTTAAGCATTTAAGTGTGTGTGAGAGAGAAGAGAGTGTGTTGTGTGTGTGTGTGTGTGTGTGTGTGTGTGTGTGTGTGTGTGTGTGTTGTGTTGTGTTGTGTGTGTGTGTGTGTGTGTGTGTGTGTGTGTGTGTGTGTGTGTGTGTGTGTGTGTGTGTGTGGTGTGTGTGTGTGGTGTGTGTGTATATATATATATATATATAATATATATATATATATATTATATATTATTGTTAATAAATAACTATATATACTAATATATATATATATAATAATATATATAATATATATATATATATATATTATATATATATTATATAATATATATATATATAAAATATATATATATATATATATATATATATATATATATATATATATATATTGTTAATTATAAACAAGTAGGAAAAGAACGACTTTAATTCCTTTAATTCTACAATGTTTTTTTTTATAATCATTGTTGTTAACACTACATTAACAATAAATAAAAACTAAGAACAAATTAACAGAAATAAACTTTTTAAAAGCCTATAACAAAGGCTTTTAAAGTTTGTTATAGCCACCTTTATTATAGGGTTTTAAAGTTTATTTCTGGTAATTTGTTCTTAGTTTTTTATTTATTGTTAATGTAGCTTTTTAGTATAGTTTTATATCTTTCCTGAAGATGATACAAATGGATTGAAATATATTGTTCCTGTTTAAAAAAAAACATTGTAGAATTAAAGTCGTTCTTTTCCTACTAGTAATTATGGAATTCTACAAAAAAGACGTTTCTCTCTTAAGATGTGAATTAAATGTACTTTTAATTAATATAAATCAGTTATTAGAGTAATCAATTTCGGTACACTCTAATTAGCATTTAACACACGACTAAAAAAACGTATAGCATGTTACCTTAAAAAAATTAGAATAATTAAAAAGAAATACTAATATTATAAAAAAGCGCACGGCATCACCAAAGTATAAATAAATAATTATTTACGCCTTATAACTGTTAAGTATGCAAAACCAAGAACACTTTAATGTATTGCTAAGATAGCATAAGTCAAATATAAAAATATAATGTATTTTTACTTTTTTTTATAAGATAATGGTAAAAAAGTTCTAAAAATAGTTTTTAGGACTTTCTCAAATTAAAAACATTTTATATTAAACATATTAACAGTTTCTTACAAACAATCACATGAAATAGAAACAGAATTAATTAGTACGTTCACACACTAATATCATCTACTAAAATAATATCTTACTCCGCTAAGAAGTCTTGGATTTTCTTTAAATTTCTGGTCAGCCCTGTCAGGTCCACCAAGCTGTACTAGAAGTGTTCTGAAAGCTTTGTCTGTCGGAACGAATATCGTATACGGACCTAAAACAAAAATGTCATGTATTTTGCTTTTATGGAAGTTTAGAATTAAAACGTGGTCAATATTCAGATATGACTTGGTTTTTAGTACAATACATTTACTATAGTTTACCTGCACAAAATTTTGATAACAATCTAAAAAACAAATTGCGATATGTTATATTAAATTATAATACAAATCTGTGTATATACATAACATATTCTACACACGAACATATTATAGTTGTAGGGTAGAGAATACTGTCTAAAGTTTATATAACTTAAATTGTAGCTTTCCATGCAACTGGCCTCGGTAGCGCAGTAGGCAGCGCGTAAGTCTCATAATCTTAAGGTCGTGAGTTCGATCCTCACCCGGGGCACTAATTTTTATCATTATTATTTTTTGACTTAGTCAATAACTAATATAATTTATCAGTGGAGAGGAAAATCCTATTCCACTGACAAGAATTTTCGAACAATATGGCAATTTTGGAGAACTGTTGAACGTTGTAAAGGTTTTGCAAACCTTTAGGAAGAGAAATTAGTTAAATTTTTAGTTACTACTCCTTCTGATAATAATACTATTACTAATAATAATAATTATTATTATTATTTAAATTTTAATTATGAACAATATATGTATTGACAACATGAATTGTTACTATTATTAATATTATAACCAAATAAATTATAAATTAAGTAAAATAAAAAATTAGTTATTTTTTAACAAGGCAGGAAAATGAAATTTAACTGAGTCTTAAGCCACCTAGCCGAAGGTGAGGAGATGCTTTAAAATTACCTGCAATAAACGAGGTAATTACCGCTTTTACTGCCAAGGCGAAGCCGAGGGAGATACAAATCTTACGAGTCAGTAATGTTGCCTGTATCCAACAAGGCTGGAAGCCTTGATAATAATAATAATAATACCCGTTTAGAGCCTTGCGGCTCATCAGGGATAACCCCTGCGGGAACCACCTCTAGTGGTCGTGTCAACCGTTACGTTCAAATTGTAATCTTAAGTTGTCGATAAGTTATTTGAACAATAATCTTATATTAACTGAGAGCGTAACCTGGGATGGGAACGCCAGACCTCCGTGGTGTCAAAGGTCAGTTTAATAACTGACACCTTAACGACCTCGACCACGGAGGCGGCTTATGCATACAATGTTTTATCTACACACTTTTATTAGGAAAAATTATTACAAATCAAGACACAATAAATAATCAGAATTTTTAATTATTTTGATATAACAACTATAAATTAATAATTTTTATTAGGACACACGTGTCAAATTTTAAATCAATCTGATATTTTTACGCGTTTAAATATTTTTTTGATGTAATGTACTTTACAAGTTAACCGCAAGTTAAAACACAAAAGTTCAGACTTATACTCGTTCAGTCTTATAAGCTAAAGAGCGCTGGCGCTGTTTTATATTTATCATATTTTTTAACTGCTTGTATATATTTTGAAACGGACAAATGTTAACTTATTGTATTTTTTTGTTAAGTTGGAGCTTAAGAAGTGGGCATTTGGTAAACAAAGGTGACGTCACATGTTTTGCAACTTCAATGCTTTCTCTTTCAGTAGAATTGAATGCAAATGTTATCAAGAGATTAATAGTCGGTATTAGTTAATTTTAATCATTAATAACTTATCATTAAATATTCCTGACAGCAACTTTTCAGTCAGACAAATCTCTTTGAATTTATAATTATGTAAGAGGTCATTACCTTTCTTAAAAAACAGAACACATGAAAGAGAAACTAAAGAGCTAGAAATATTAATTCGGTTCGGGTAGTAACAAAATAACAACTATGATAATAAGAGATTAAAAATCATGGAATTTGAGTGGTATAAGTATTATATATATAATATATATATATATATATTATATATATATATATATAATATATATATATATATATATATATATATATATATATAATAATGCAGGAAAATATATATCGTTTTTTTCTGACTTGAATGAATGAAACTTCGTACATAAATCGACCTTATTAATTTCTATTAACAACATTGTTGTATTGCTACCCTAAACTGCAGGTGGTACCTCGGCAGCCCGAGGTACACACACACAACACACACACACACACACACACACACACACACACACACACACACACACATTATATATAATATATATATTATATATATATATATATATATATATAATATATATATATATATATATAATAATGTAGGAAAATTATATATTCGTTTTTCTGATGAATGAATGAAACTTCGTACATAAATCGACCTTATAATTTCTATTAACAACATTGTTGTATTGCTCCCTACTGCAGGGGTGGTACCTCGGCAGCCCGAGGTACACACACACACACACACACACACACACCACACACACACACACACACATATTATATATATTATATATATAATATATATATATATATATATTATATATAATATATATAAATAAAAAAAATTATAGTTTTTAATTATAAATTCTCTATAATAAAATTTATTATATATAAATTCTCGCAAGCACTGACAAGAATTGCGAGAATCATGTGTTTTTTAAAAGGAATAAGTTTCATTTTTACATTAATCAATACTAAAAGAATTATTAATTTAATAATAAAAGAAAAGATAGAAATTATTAATGTAATTAGGGACTATTTTCTATTAATGTACAAGAAAGGACTATTTTACCAAAACAACCACAATATAGCCCTCAATAGTAAATTGTAGTAATTAAACCATTCAATTACTATGGTCATATTGTATAGTCATATCATACATTATTATATGAGTCAAACCATATATTATGATATAAGTCATATCATATATTATGATATGAGTCATATCATATATTATGATATGAGTCATATCATATATTATGATATGAGTCATATCATATATTATGATATGAGTCATATCATACATTATGATATGAGTCAAACCATATATTATGATACGAGTCAAACCATATACTATGATATGAGTCATATCATAATATATTATGATCTGAGTCATATCACATATAAAGCCATATTATACTATGTGATTTAGGGTTAAAGTTTCAGGAATATAGTAAAGGTTTAATTCCTGACAAGAAAATTTAATTAATTTAAAATGGCAACGAAATTCGCGATTCAAAGAGATAGTTGTAAGGTTGGCAATACCAATGGCGGGAAAACGAAAGGGTGATCAAAATTTTTTTATCATAGGATTAGCATGGGAGACGATAAAAATTCTTCTTTTTTATTTATTGTTTGTTAATTTGTGATAAATGTGATGAAAATTATTAGAAACGATCATCGGTGCTAAAAAAAATTGCAAATATTTCATAGATAAATATTTCGATAATTCCAGGATTTTTAAATATAGAATCAGGCTCTTATCACTACAGACTTTTGATTCGTCCGATTTTAACCCAGAAATAATACAACCTAACGGATAATTTAAACAAACATTTTACAAAAAGTGAATTATTGAGTTATTAATTATTTTAGTGCGTAAATTGATTAATAAATTAAAACACCATTTCAGTGAAAATCGGCTTCTTATCAGTTAATTAAAATACCTGTTACAACTAATTTAAACAATTTAATGCAATTAAATGGTAATTTTGTGTGTTTGTGCAAACTATAATTATTTAAAAGTAACATCAATTAACAATAAATAAAATAAAACACTATATTATGATCTTCATCTTCTTATCACTCAATTTAAATACTCGTGACAACCCATTAAAACGCTTTTTCAATGAAATTGTGATTCTACTGAGTTAATAACCCTAAAATTAGTTAAAATAAGCACTTTGATAAAAATTTAAAGAAATAATCGACACAAATAAAAAAAACCAAAAAACTCCATAAGGCTTCAACGATCACCTTTCGTTATCAATTTCTTATCAGCGACGGTGGCGCTGCTACGGACTTTGAATCGCGAATATAATTGTATTAACCAAATCTTATCTTTTATAGTACTTATTAAAAAAGACTATATGTTGCACATAACATTTTGGCATTGTTTGTATTTATATTTAGCGTAAATATAGGGATTGAAGCATTTTTCACTTTCCAGCACCAACATAACAAAAATATAAAGAGTAGGTATTCGTAAAATTCATTATTATTATTCGAAAAAATCATGGTATACTACTGATGTGTTATAGGGGCCGAAATAATGATCCGTTACCATTGTTGTTTATCAACAAAATCTATTTAAATTTGAAAATGGCGATGTTCTTAAATATCTTAATTGGGGAGAAAGTATGATAAAATGTAGGAGCCTATAATTCGTCACCCATTTTTAATTTGAATAAAAAATTAAGCTTATTCAGGCCCATACTTTAATTTTAATTATTTATATTTTACCTGTTTCATTAAGTACAGTATCCAGACCTGATTGGTGTAAGAATTTAGCCATGGCATAAAGTCCTTTACTCTTGAGAATATCATGAAGTATATCCTGTGGAGTAGCGTGAGTCGAATCCTCATTTTGTGCAGGTGTCTCAGAGTAGGGTTTCTTCTCAGCAACGTTGTTGTAAAGTTTGGGTTGATGAGTTTGGTAGAAGTTGTTGGGTTTTTCAGTGTAGGTATTTTTCTGTGAGTAGGCTTGTTCAGGATATTGACTAACAGATACATAATCTTGACTTTGAGCAGGATATTGATTGAATCTATCGTCAAATTGAGTATTTTCTGATTTGATATTACCTCCGTCTTGAGTAGGAGCAAAATGTCCAGGTGTTGTGTATTCCTGATTAGCTGTATAAGAGTTTGGTTGATAGCTTACTCTATTTGGATCAAGGTTTGTAACGAAGGGAGGCCCGGAGTGAGAGTTAACAGTGTATGCGTATGTTGTAGGTACAGGTGTAGTAGTGCTAGTAGTAGTAGGCCTGTATGTGGTACTCATAGGTCGTCGCCTCCTGATAACGTAAGTTCCTCTAGTGGATCCTCTTGTCGTGGGAGCTTGAGTAGTCGTCGTTGTGGTTGTTGTCGCAGCAGTAGAGTAGTAATTATTTCTGCTAGACTGTCTAATATACGACTGCGTGTATGCAGGAGTTGTAGGAGGTGCTGCTGTAGGAGTGTTATAATAATTATTGCTCTGTACATACTTATTGACATAGTTGTCCTTGGAAGAATGTTTCACAAAACTAGGCGTATCTACAGATTCTAAAGGAGTAGCCTGATTCTTAGAGGAAGGAGGCAGTTTTATTTCGCCTTTCTTTAGTTTTTGAATTACGCTATCTACGTCCTGTTCCGGATCTTCGTTTCCTTGAACACCTTTTACTTTGACTGAACCGTCGGGTTGCTCTTCTAAAATTACGAAAGTTACTTTTTTCTGTGGTAAGTTTTGTAATTTATCGACTTCCTCTAGTGCACCGTCTTGTGTCTGTCTAATTAATTCAAAATTAGCTCCTGGAGGCAATACTCCTTTAGTTAATTCATCCAATAAAACCGTTGATGGCTTTTGGGTCGTGTAAATAGATTCAGCAACGATATTTTTAATTTGTTTTCTAGTAGTGACTGGTTGAGGTGTCGGATGCACAGGAGGCTGATCTCGGAACAAAGCTGAAGGATCATGACCACTAATAGACTGGCTAGCCGGGGACAACTGAGCATAAGCATCTCCAAGAGCTATTTGAGGTAAATTAGCTATTTGTTCCGGAGTGAGGCTAGCTGGGAGTGTAAGTTTTAAAGTTCCATAAGGATTATCTTTATCAGCCAACTGTTCTTGGATTTGCTTTTGAAGTTCAGCTTGTAAATCGATTTCCTGTTGGTCACTAATTAATGGAGTGGAGTGAACAGTGGTGGCTCTTCTTGTTGTTGATCTAGCAGTTGTTAATGATTCAGTAGTAGCAGCAGTATCTTCAAGAAGGGCTTGATGATACAGTTTTTGTCTCTCAGACTTTGAGTAAAGAACAGGGTGAGACTTCTCGCGCTTCTTAGAAGCCTCTTCAGCTGGTTTTTTGGTAGGCCTTATCCTATATTTTACTGTCTTAGGAGTAGCTGAGTTTGATTTATCACTTTCTTTGCTTTCTGAAGATTGATCATCATTAATAGTGATAGCTTCATATGGTTTTTGGGTTCTAGTTGAAGGAGGTTGAGTTTCAATTATAAACGGTAGTTGAGTAGTGAATTGGTAATTGTTATGTCTAATGTCATTGTTGTTAAATCCTGGACTGACTTCGGAGTGGAATTGCTGGATTTGATTACCATTTGAATTTATAGGTATTTGCAACTGAAGCTTCTTTCTAGGATCATTCAAAGGATGTCTAAATTCTTCATACTGATTTTGTTGGGGTGGTCTGTTGAATTCAGGAACTCGAGCAGGACCTTCGGGTGATTTTTGTACTTCATAAGGGTTCCTGGAGTACTCATGAGCAATAGAAACATCTTCAGCTTTGGGATGTTTATAATCAGAAACAAAATTCTGAAATTCAGGTAATCTTTGAGGTTCAGGATTTTTAGGTTTAAATTCTTCATAAGGATTTCTAGAATATTCAGGTATTCTAGCAGGTTGTTCAACGCGATTTTGATGAATATGTCTTGTAGGAATGTCGACTGGCCTCTGTGGTTCTTGCGAACGAGTAAGCTGAGGAGCTACTCTAGTTGGAGGTACTCGACTGGCAGGATCTAAATTTCGAATAGGATTCTCTGGTCTCTGATAGTTTGTAGCAAAATTAAACGTACTTCCTGGAGCAGTATTTGGTTGAGTTATTGATGGTAGTTGGTTATAATTATTAAATTGCGGATTTATTTGAAAAGGTTGTAAGAAAGGACTTATTTGTTGGCTCTGTTGAGTGTTGGCCGAAATAGGAGCATTAAATTCTTGAGAATACTGAGGGAATGACTGTTGGGGAGGATTGGGCCTCTGCAAAGTTAAACCTAGTTGTGGAGATTTGATAGGCGTAAAACCTTGACTCTGGTAAGTAATGTCTGGTAATTGCTGATGAGGCTGAAACGAGCTATACTCAGGTAGTTGTTGCAAATTATGCTGTGGAGAAGAAGGTGACGAAACTTGAAACCTGTGTTGTTGCACATCATTGAATATATGTGACTGCTGTTGCGGCGAAAGAGCTCCCCTCGTTACGTGATGGTGCTGAAACCCATGGTACTGAAACAAAAATAGAACAAAAAATAAGTTTACGAATGTTAATTGAAAATGACAAATAATTACACAATCGTTGACAAATGCCAACGCAATTATAAGTTAATATTCATAAGGGGTGATTTAAAACATACTCGCTAATGTTGTAAGTAATTACAAATACAAATTAAGTTAAGCGTAAGTTAAGTCATAAAGCAGGATATTCAATTTGCATTTTTATCTTCAAAGAGAAAGGTCTTATGTCATTAACATCACTTAAGTATTCGACTTAAATACTATTACATCTTCAGGCCAAATCATTATAATAACAATTCGTTTCATAGAAAGGAGAGTAACATCCTGCAGAGAACATCCATTGTGCTAAGATATGTTCTTGCCAAGTAAGAGAGTCCTGTAATTTTCAAACACCTACATAAACCACACAGTTGACTTTCAAAATTTAAAATCCGTCACGAATAAGAAATTTAACAATGAACGAAATTAAGTATGATCTGAAGATGAATTAAGTCTTTTAAAAGCAAAAAGTTTGTCTAATTAGTATAACATCTATTGTTACAGTAAATATGAATTTTCGTGTAGCAATTGAAAAGCGGAAGCACAATATTTTTTTAGTAAAGTTTGAATATAACGGGTATAGGATTGAAGTTTTCATCTTTATCTCCTTGTATTAAACTAATCTAAAAAATCGGGTACGAGGCACCCCAAAAATTTTATTCATCACATCGGATTTAATTAATACTTCGGACTCGCTTCGCTCGTCCTCAGATAGGCAATACATCTGTTTCATTCCCAGCGATCACCCATCTAGACACTGACCACGCTCGATGCTGCTTAACGTTTATGATAGAATAAAAATCATGGATATACTTGTCGTATTGAAACGAAAGTTAATTTACTTAATTGAACTGTATTTTCAATTCTATTAAAAATACAATTGAAAATAATCACAATTTTGTTCAGCAAACAGCAAAACATGTAAATTACTATGTTTTGCTGTTACATGGCTGTTACATGGCGTGCAGTGAAAAACGTATAACTGAGAATTAACAATAATTTACTAAAAACATTTCAATTTACTTAAACCTCGTTACAAATATAATTTAGATAAGGTAATTTGTAAGCTATATGACAGGATCCTGTTGAGTATTTAAAATTTTAATTCATACTCTTAACGGAATATATAATTATTTTAATAAAATGATTGTCTTCATAAAGAATGTGATTTATTAAAAATGAATTTCTTAAAAACATCACATCCTAGTGCAATTTTGTCATATTTTCTCCTACATGTTAACAGGAGAGAATGTGAAAGTTCTAACAGATTCAAGTATTAAAACCTATAATGTGAACAAGAAAGAGATTAGAGATGGGAGAATAATCCGCGTAATGGAGCGAAACCTTTACCCCCTCAGGTATTTAAAGTGAAGGTGATTTACCGGCAGCGATTTTCGCACTTTTAAAACTGATTATAAACATACAGTCAGGAATCACCTGAGGCAATCATCTTAACTTGGCATGTTTTGTTAAGTATTGTTACGAACGAAAAATCCTTTTCTTAAAAAAGCAACTAAATTTAAGATTAAGAAGAATAAAAAGAACACGACGGTTTTGATCTCAATTGTTTTTAATTTTAGTAAAGCACCAAAAAAAATTTCTCCAAAATTCTAATAATTGGGTTTTTTGTTTAAAAACAGTAAAGTTAGGAAAGGAAATCCCTGATGTATGTCAGAACGATTCCAACCATGGTTCTGCATTTGTGACAACCTCTTTGAAACTGAAGTGAACAATTTGAAACACTCCTCAAAGGCTATCATGAATCAAACTTACCCGTAAGCTCTTATGACTTATACGCTTATGAATGCGCTTGAGCAAAACCTTCAGGAAATTGGCATATGATTAATAATATGCTCCGATTATAGTAATTTTGCTAAGTTAATTTTTCCTTAACAAAACTTTGATTGGTAAAATTTCCTGAAAATTTCCTTTTAGTTGTTTTTTGTTGAATTATAGGATGTTCTTTGTAGGATTTTATTTTACACTAATTAATTATAATCTCTTAAGCTTTCGATATTTATTGATATATATATATATATATATATATATATATATATATATATATATATATTATATATATATATATATATATATATAATATATTCTGTGTGTTTGGGTTTGTGTGTATAAGTATATATTGTATGTATATATGAACACTTAAGATATCACAATAACCAAATTTTCAAAATAAAGATTTTGGCCGGCAACAAGATCTTGAAGTTTGTTTTAGTTTACAACTTCTTACAACGCCAATCAACAAGTTGCTTTACAACCTTGAACAGTTAGGAAGTGCCAATTCTTGTCAAGTCAGCAGCTGAAATTAATGTTATGAATAATCTCGAATTTTCCATCATAAAATAAGACATTGGATGAGGTTACTGACGCCATAAAATTCAAAAGAAACTTCCAAAGAGTCCACGACTTCAAAAAAAGCTTTATCATGTAATTTTATTTCATCAATTCACGAATTTACCAACTAGCTTTTCTCATTTCATTATTCCACATTTTCTATACCAACACAAATGATTTTCAAAAAAAAGTTAATTATATTTCAAAAAAAATATTCTAATATCTGGCGACGAGATATTTCGTTATTCTGAATCTAAAATTCATTTTTTAACTTGATCATGTAAAGATTTTTTTTATAAATCTCATTATTGATGGTGTTTTTGAAAATATTATAACAAGGGATTAAAGCATGAAGTTAGGTCCTTGTTAAATAATATCAATCTTTTAACAAGCAGCGCATGTTTCTGATAGCTTAACTTGTGTTTAATATTGGCAAGTTTTCTTTTATACTTTAAAATGTGATGTCTTAATAAGGGATTTTCATGAGCACGTATTTTTCTAGTACGAGATTCTATTTAACTTATTTTGAAGCTTAAAATTACTATAGTACACCCACTGTCATTTTTTTTTATAAAAATATATAAAATAATAAATTATTTAAAAGACAAGGCTTCAAGCCCACAATATGCTTTAAGTTGTGAAATATACATTTAGAGCTTCAAAGCTTCGTACACGTGACTTGTGTAATAAATACACAAACAAGTAATTAATTTATGTAACATTGAAGATAAGGAATGTTATAAGAGCTACACCACAGTTACACACACCATTTGATGAAGGTGCGTTCAGAAACAAGTACAGTAGTCAAACCGAGGACTATGCATTAGAGAAGTAGGCATACATTATGATTGGTAAAACTCTCGTATTTGATGTAAAATCATTAGAAACAGTAGCGCTAGAAGATTTGATCATGTTATGATAAATAACAAGTCACCCTACTGACTTGTCATTCTGAGTAGAATGACTGATTATAATAATCAGAGAATAACTCATTTTTAAGAAACTAAATACAAGAAAGCTACAATATGGCTCTTCTTCAGGGAGAGTTCGACATTTTTCTTAATTCGACATGACATCATCAGATGTGGTGAGTAAAAGAAAAGGAAATAATAGTCTTGTTTATAATATTTTTGCATAATTGAGACTGAATACAGTTATTTACTATAAAAATCTGATTATTAAGCCTTTTGATTTCTTTCCTTGATCCCACCGCCACTAATGATGACCTTTCTGTGGTTGAAAATCAGCTTTGTTTGCTAATAAAGATATTCAGTGCGGACTTTTTATTTATCATAACATCGTCAAGAATGTTTGAGAGAATCAAGGATTACAGGTTCACAACTTTTTTCTTCAATTTAATCAAGCATTAGGAATGGTGTAAGCTATCAATTTCCGTACATCCATCGTATGCACTTTGCCAACAAACAATTATTTTTGTGGAGACTCTTTTCTTCTTTCCCTAGTATGAATAATAATGCCACTTGTCCTCAACCACACTCAGATTTTATTTTGATTATTAGCTCTAGGACTTCTTGCATAGTATATAAGTAGAGAATTTCTTCTTATCTGCTATTTACCAGGTTTGTACGACCTGGTAAATTTTAATGTAAATTTGAAACTGAAACATTTCTATCCCATTCTCTTACACTAACAAAGTAGGTGGAAAGAGTAGATAGTGGATACACATCCACTAACGAAGTAGGTGGAAGAGAGTAGATAATGGATACATGCACTCTTCCACTAACGAACTTAGTGGAAGAGAGTAGATAATGGATACACTCTCATCCACTAACGAAGAAGCTGGATGAGAGTAGATAGTGGATACATGCACTCTTCCACTAACGAAGTAGGTGGGAGAGAGTAGATAGTGGATACACTCTCATCCACTAACGAAGTAGGTGGAAGAGAGTAGATAATGGATACACTCTCTTCATCTATTATACAAAATATAACAATTACGTACCAAAAGTCCTAATAAAAAAAGCTTTTCACAAGCCAAGTAAATATGGCAATGGCAGGACAAAGTCGTGTATGGAACATTAAGAACACTTACGGTTTTTTTTAATGGTACAGTTTAAACTATAAAACTCACTATAAAGAACGTCAAACATATATGCTATTCCTAAACCATTTTAAAGAATTATTAGATAAAGTAAATGCTGATTAAAGAGTATTTTTAAATTTACGTAATAAAGTAATACAGAGGATAAAATACTAAAAGTAATCAAATTTATCTTAACTTTATCCGTTCATTTTGCAGTGATGTAATGTGAAACTGTTTCCTAACATTTTTAAAGTCTCAAAAAATTTACTTATTTATAAACAGTAAATTAGAAATATAATATTAGATATGAGCATGCATTATTAATATGAAGGTACATACAATGAGCAATTACCTATTTATTACATAAACATATAGCATCGTTCATACCTATAATTTTATAGCAATAAAACCTATATATTGGATTGCTTCAAATATCAAGACTCAAAAAGTGACACCTATACTACAGTTATTTAATACTTTTAAAGATTGCTTCCTAATAAATATTCTATGTACATCTAATACTTAGTTTAAATATATATATATATTTAATTATTTATCAAATATCTTATTTCGATTACTACTCTTCAATAAGTATGAATACAAGAATTTTGATGAAAATCTTATGTTTATTTAATATCGTTATATATATCTAGGCTAGAGGTGCTACTAAACTTTGAGTTGAGTCCCTTATTAATAAATAAATACTAACGAATTTTTTAATAGAAAATTACCTTAATATCAACTGTTAAGGCTTCATTAACCTATTTTATGACGTTATCAATCCTCTCAATTAATTATTGAGGGGGGGGGGGATGAGCTCAGTGTCCTAAACTATTTGTTTAGTCTCCTAAATTAAGAACAGTTTTAGCGATCTTAATAGTCTTACTGTCATTGGAACAATTTTTCAGCCGGAGAAGTAAAAAAACGACATTCCTAAACATGCTATGAAAATATACTAAAAGTTTCCTAGTCCAAGAGTCGGACCTGAAAAAATGTGCCTCATTTTGTACTACTTCAAACCAAATTATTCTGAAAATATACGTTAAATAATGAAGGAAAAACATTGTCTGCATATCCAGAGCCTCTCATATGATAGCGCATGCTCAAAATTTTATAAAATCGCACTAATTCTAGTTTTCTTGTAATAAGTGGTTCCCTGTAAGTCGTGTGCAAAACATGAAGAGATCATTTATTGAAGCTGATAAAATTTCCTATAAAACGAGTGTTTTATTATCAAAATTAGATGACTACAACCAAAGTTATATGGCTCTTTTAAAAACACCAAAAAAATGGATAATTTATGCAAAGTCAGCCAAGATTTTTTAAAAAATATTGGTTTTTGTACATTTTTTTGGCCATTTAAGAAATGTCATAATTTTAGTGGTATTTATCAGATTTTTACGAAAAAATACTCGTTTTATAGGAAATTTTATCAGCTTTAAAAATGGTCTCTTCATGTTTTACATACGACTTATAGGGAGCCACTTATTGCAAGAAAACTGGAATAAGTGCGATTTTCTAAAATTTTGAGCATGCGCAATCATATGAAAGGCTCCACTCTGGATTGGCAGACTATCCTTTTTCCATCATAATTTAAGGTATATTTTTAGAATAGTTTGGTTTTAAGTAGAACAAAAGTACTCACATTTTTAGGCCTGGCTCTTGGACTATCCTGTTTGATGTTTTTTTGTTGGTAAATTAAATTAAATGAATGAGGTTCTAAAAACGTTACGACCAAAACACTGGCTACCTGGGTGCTCTCGCAGTTTCGAAAGCAGCCTTTCGACATGCAGGCCCCCTCACTACAAAATTGTGGCTTCAAAGAGCTACAATTACCAAATAAAAAGTGACCGCGAAGCAGCCCACACGTTAAAACTACTTAATAAATAACACAGCAAAGTACTATGTAAAAATTAACAATACAGAACAATAAGAAGTGACTACTTCTGACCGAGTCGTAGGGCCGTAAAGCAGTGGCCACGATTTGGCCAAATCGATGAGAGGCTGAGTTGTACAAAACTTTGCTCGCCTTTGCTAAATAAGTTTCACACTATTTCAAGCACTCACACAAATCTCAGTTTATGCAAATCTTTGAAATGTTTCAGCAAATTACCTTTGAAGAATGCAGCAATATTAATTTGTATAACATTCTATTAGCAATTTTTTCCAATTATAAATTCGCTAAAAAGCCTTTGCTCTAAGCAAAATATACAAAATCTAAGACAACTCCTTTCATCTATATTTAATTTTGCCATTAAGTATCACAAATTGGAATAGAAGCCGCCTCAGTTTTTTAATGCTTCCTTAAAAACCGGCTGTATCTCCATACTTAACGAAATTTAGGTGAAAAGCGTTAATAAGTAGTGAGTCGCACCATACGCCAAAGTCAGTAAATTCTAAAACATTAAGCCGCAATGCTATCATATAAAAATAGTTAGTACTACTCATTTCATTCATTAAACGATTCAGATTTAATTCAGAGATTTTTTTTTTTCAAAAACGAGCTGTCATTTATAGGGACCTTAATATTATGAGAATGATAACTTTCACTCTATGGCTTTATAACTCGCATATATCTACAGTTCCTTATAAGATAACAAAAGGCAAAAAAAAATCAACAAGGACATATTTCTTCTTTTAAAAATGATAACAATAACAATGATACTGAGGTTTCCAAACGAGATGAATATCAGAATGTCAAAGGGATATTGATATTTAGATAGCAGAGACCGGAATTAATTAATTCAAATAATATTTGAAATAATTGAGATGTGATGTTATAATTAGGTAACAAAGATGTTGATTTAACTGGTAGTCTGAAGGATCATTAATCATACAAGTCTATGGTTATGTAATAAGTCTGTTGAACTTGGATACAAATATTAAAAGTTTTGTATGTTCTAAGAAATTAAAGGTTCTAAGAATAAACAATGAATAAGTTTCTTTTATGCGGTTCACCAACTAAAGTTACGGCTTGTCTGGTGTCCGGTAAACTTGAGGTGAATTAAAATTTACATCAAGCCCATTGGTGATTATTATCAATCACGTGGTGGATTATGAAATCCAACAAGTGATATTATTCGTAATTTTTTTTTGGATTATGAACTCCACCACGTGATGTTATTCCACCCACCGGTGAGCTTGATGTGAATTTTAATTCACCTAGGTAGATTTTAAAGTCGTTACCGCTCGGTACCTTATTTGCCGGGCTCCTCTTTAACCCCCCTACAAAATTGTTGGGAACTAAATATACTCACCACTCCTGGTATTGACAAAAATATCAAAACCTTCCTTCATAACCCCACAATATACAAACCTTCGGCTTTTATGAACCACAGAGTCTAACCAACCAATAGATTTTCAGGTAAATTAAAGACAAGCTTTAAATATCTTAAAAGTTTGACATTGACAACTCTTAAGAGTTGAACATTTTTTGTTGGATGTATTTTTAAAAATACACTTAGGCCCGTATTCAAAGACGTTTCCTAACATTTTCCTAACATTTTCCTAACTTTTTCCTAACCTTTTCCTAACTTTTTCCTAACATTTTCCTAACATTCTCCTAACTTTTTCCTAACATTTTCCTAACTCCTAACATTCTCCTATCGTGTTTTAAAAGTCTTTTAGAGGCTTCGCATGATTTTATTTAGTAAGAACCTAAGGTAGTTAAGTCAAAAAGTGATACCATTGTAAGTAACGTAATATATCGCAAAATATCAATATATTACCTGGATTTACGACACACTTTGTCATAAACAACAATGAGGCCTTGCTTTGGCGAATGTTAAATATATTAGAAACTTTATTTACATATGTTTTCAGTAAATAGTAGAGTTAATACAAATACAATGTTCAATTATTGTAACAGCTTTCATAAATAAAGCAGTATCAAGCGTTTCAAGTTTGAACGTGGACCAGGTTGTACGAATCCAAAGGAGTCTAAATGAAGACCTGTTAATCAGTGCAACACTGTTTTCATTTTGCTAAATCATTTACACAATTTTGTTTTTTTTGTATTTTGTCATCAAATTCATTTTTGTTTGTGTAAAATGTTTTTGGTATAATAATGGCTGAATTATTCACACCGGACCAACTGAATTTCCTCTTTGAATTGATAGCCCGCCACAAACAGACCATAGAAAATAAAAAATCTGATTGTGTTAAAAGAATTTCAGGGTAAACTCTCTAATAGTAAAGTAAGTGGATTAACAGTAACTTATATTATGTAAATTTATGTAGATAGTTATTAATACGACAAAGTGTGTCATAAATCCAGGTAATAAGTTAATAACATAGATATTTTGTGATATATTACGTTATTTACAATGGTATCACTTTTTGACTTAACTACCTTAGGTTCGTACTAAAAAAAATCATGCGAAGCCTCTAAATGACTTTTAAAACACAGGAACGATCATTTAAATTTCATGGCTTAAAAACATTTCTCTTACCTAAACCTAAGGTGAGTGTTAGGAGAATGTTAGGAAAATGTTACGAAAAAGTTAGGTGTTAGGAGAATGTTAGGAAATGTTAGGAAAAAGTTAGGAGAATGTAGGAAAAATGTTAGGAAAAAGTTAGGAAAACGTCTTGAATACGGGCCTTAATTTATGTCCCTCATGTTTTTAATGCTTTCTATAGTGAATTCAATCAAGCCAAGGCTGCCGGAGCACCACCCCTTCAGTTTAGGGCAGCAGTTTTATGTACGAAATTTCATTCATTTAAGTAAAAAAACGATATATATATATATATATATATATATATATATATATATATATATATTATATATATATTATATATATATATATATACTTGATCAATCAGGCCCCTTCTAGAATGAACCACCTCCCCCGACCATGACCCCAATCTCATAAGATTATTTTTTATTAGAAAGTTGGCAAAAAAGTTGTTGCTGTATTTATTTTTGCAATGTACTCGACTTATTTTTAAGTCCAGCAGTAGGTGCCTGGGAAAGAAGAGATTCCTAAGTTGAATCCATCTAAAAATTAGAAGACATATCTTAACTTTGAATAGCCAACCTTAGAGGAATGCAAGATTACTAATGCATTCATGAATATTACATGCATTGATTGGATGTAATCCATGGATTACTAAGATTCTAATGGACTAATCTAATCATGTTATGCCAATGCACAAATATATTAATGCTTGTATTTGTTAAATTTTAAATTCCTGTGCATTTCGCACTAAATATCCAGTTATTAACATATTTATAGTTTTATATACGTATTTTATAATATCTTTATATGATAAAATACGAGAAATAGATGTGACGCGTTCGAAAAATGATAGATACTTAATTTAAGAAAGGTTGTTATTATAGAAGTAAAACTAATAATTAAATTAAAAATCAAGTCAATTTTAAATTAATTTATGTTTTTAATATAATTATATAATTATAAAAGCATATTTTTACATACATATTATACTAAATCACTAATAGAAGGCTGGTTTTACTACACTTGCATCCAGAATACCTTCTCCAAATTTCACTTGACAAAAAAGTGGTCTTGAACATAAACCAGTCCAGTGAGTGACTTTGGTTTGAAAAAAATACATCTAATTTTAATAAGATATTAACACGTGATTATCACCATATAATAATGGTGTGGTATAATTTTTATGCTGAAGAATAGAGGTATTAACTTATAGGTAACATAGAAAATTATAGGGGGGGAGGCTTAGCCTTTTACTATATTATATATATATATATATATATATATATTATATATATATATATATATATATATATATATATATATATATATATATATATATAATGTGTGTGTGTGTGTGTGTGTGTGGTGTGTGTGTGTGTGTGTGTGTGTATGTATGTATGTATGTACGAGATTTCGTTCCTAAACGTTTAGAGAATACGGCAACTTTCGAACACTTTCTCAGATTGAAATGAAACTAGGCTGAAACTGAAAATGAGATTGAAACTAAAATAATAGACCTTGTTAATGTCTTCATTATTTTTTTATTATGCAATATGCGTAACTATATTAACCTACAAAAAATTATTTGGAAAAAAATATTTAAAAAATCATAAAACTTCAAAAAGTATTTTAAGTCAATTTTTTTTTTTTTTACGAATACATGGTTAACACATACATATAAAGTTAATTTTTTTATTAGCAATAATTTAGGTTTTATCAATTCACATAAAAAACATGAAGTAAACAAATCAAATTTTTTGACTGAAACATTTAAAAATTCGCTTACATTGTGGTAGTCATAGAGGGGCCCTAAATTTTGAAACATCGAAAAAGTAACCTGACCACCTTCGCTTGTAAATATAATTAAATAATCGGTTCAAAATTACAATAACTTAAATAGTAAAACGTTAAAAATACAAATCAAAACACTAAAATGTGCGGGAAACTGAAATAAATTTATTAATTAAAACCTTAACCTCTCTCTTGAAGGAGGTTTCAATTAGGTTACACAGATGCCCTTAGAGCCCCAAAAATATGTTTCTGGCCTCTCAATGTATTGAGATAGGCTATGCCCCCTCCAGTATATATCTTTATGGTGGCAGTATGCCCTTAATTAAACTATTAATATGACAAACTGATATAGGAAAACAACCATGTGGATGCAAAGCAGCCAAGAAGACAAAAGCCCCATTTATAATCTTAACACTCCCTGAGAGCTTTAAAGAGACGTTGGAAGACTGTTTTAATATTTAAGATAATTTATATTTCAACATTTTTATGCTCACTTGTATTATGTCTCTAAGGATGGTTAACGGAACTACGTATGATTCTTTTTCAGTGAGGCATGACTAATAGTGTATGTTAACATTTCTGTGGGCCAGTTTACTCCGGATGTATATTCAACCTGATACCTTATAAAAGAAATCAGATACACAGATACAGTTCTTTAGTTCCTCGAAAGTGAACATCTTTCTTATACGTACTAGGAAAATGTTTAATATATTTTATTCAGATCGATAACAATCGTGATTTATTGTAAGAAATTTGCATAGAGAATCAAATCCGGTCTTAACAATTCAAATATCACTGAACATTATAAGAGTAAAAGTTTTCCCGGATAATAATCAATAATAATATTATGCGGATATATAAAATAGATTTATAATAGTAGAGCACTTTATACTTAAAGTTTCCACGGGAAAAAGGTAAATGTCACACTGACTTGTTAACAGTATAGTTATAGAAAGTATTGAAAAGTATTGAAAGTATTATTAGTTATAAATAATTTCAATTTCTGTTTATTTGTGAGATTTTCGAAATAATTAGCACTTAAATAATCTTGACAGTATACTTACAAGATTAGCATAAAGGTTAAGCACTGTCCACGCTCGATGCGGATCAAACAAAAAGATTGGATATACTTGTCGTACGAAACTTAGTAGGCCTATTTATTACGCAATGAGATATGCTTGTACCAAATTTCAACCCTCGATTTTTCAAAAATCGTATACGAGTCATTTAATAAAAATTAAAGTAATGCTGATATTAAACTAATCGACTACATGTAAGTTAACTTTCGACTACATTTTTTCCGCGTTTTATGAAGTTTCGAAACACTTTGACTACAAATGAAAGTAAAAAATTTCTCTGTTTATTTGTGATATTTTTGAAAATAATTCACTCATTACTCTTAAATAATCTTGACTGTATACAACATACAAGATTAGCATACAGGTTAGGCACTGTCCTCGCTCGAAGCTGATCCATCAAAAAGATTGGATATACTGGTCGTACAAAATTAGCATGCCTATTTATTGGATATTTTGTCGTAACAAACTTAGCATGCCTATTTATTCGCAGGATATATTTGTCGTACAAAACTTAGCATGCCTATTTATTACGCATAGGGATATATTTGTCGTACAAAACTTAGCATGCCTATTTATTACGCATAGGGATATATTTGTCGTACAAAACTAAGCATGCCTATTTATAACGCAAAAGGATATAATCGTCTTACAAAACTTAGCATGCCTATTTATTACGCAAAGGGATATACTTGTACAAAACCTTAGCATGCCTATTATTACGCAAAGGGATATTTTGTCCTACAAACTTAGCATGCCTATTTATTACGCAAAGGGAATACTTGTACAAAACTTAGCATGCCTATTTATTACAAAGGGATATATTTGTCCTACAAAACTTAGCATGCCTATTTATTAAGCAAAGGGATATACTTGTACAAAACTTAGCATGCCTATTTATTACATATAATTATTCGATTTTTTACATTTTTTTTAAATCGTATACGAGTCATTCAATAAAAATTGAAGTTACTTACTTTAAGTTATTTACAATGTATAATGGTGATTTAAGTGACACTAAGTTGGCAGCAACTCCATCAGAGTTAAAAACTTTAGCAATTAAATTAAATTAGTTAAATGAAATTAGTTTTGCAAATGTTAGTCATTTCATTATAATCCTTTACCTCAGAAAAATAGCATACACAGCACGGCTGTTAATGATTTTTTGTTACCTCAGTTTGTTTTACTGACTCGTTTGCTCGCCAGTAAATATAATTGCATCGGTAAAAAAGACCTTCTTCATAGTCTTGTAACGTGATGTACTATTATTTTTTTAATGAAATTTAGTATCTTGCGTGCCCTAAACTGAATCTCATCACAGCCTAGTAGGTTATCATTCCATATAATTGTAAACACGTCTAAAGAGCAGAAGTTGTAACTCAGAGTACAATAAAAATAAGAAGCAGACAATCTGTTGGTCAAATAATGTATATTTTACATCTTATTTATTGTATATAAATACATTAGCTAAAATTTGTACATGAAGAAAAAACCTACCAATATTCCTAATGTACTTGAAAATTCTGACTCAAAAGATTTCAATAGATTTCTTTACAGAAAATAAAAAAAACTAAAAGATAACAAAAATAAAAGTATAGACTAAAAATAGAACTACAAAATTATAATTCCAAACATGTAAAACTGTAACAAGAATAAACAAAAACACCAAATAAGTTTGTTGAAAAGGTTTTTAAATGTTTACACACGATTATTTCAATGCAAGTGCAATACAGACATTACACAACTAGTCTGGGGGCCGTTGTATTAAAGCTTGTATATAGAGGGGCGCGCCTAACAAACTAAACAGCTAGATTAATGCAATCACGTTTTATAATGACAATCAGTTTACTGATAAGTAGTTTTAGACTGAGGACCAAGTTAGCATAAGCGTAGTACTGGAAAAGTTTGCATAGTTATAAAAGAAGTAATAAGACTTGGATATTTGAAACCTTTCACAAAGAAAATAGAATGCATTAATTTCGTCTCCTTCTAAGACACGAAATTAATCAATACAGAAGGACAACTAAAAAGAGGAGAAAAGCATTAAAGACGCAAGATATATATATATATATATATATATATATATATATATATATATATATATAATATATTATATATTGATAAGGGAAAATCCCGATGTACTCATATTCTAATCAATATTTGCCTAATAAAACTTTGATTGCGACCCAGCAGCAAATTTCTTTTTATACATACATACATACATACAGACATACATATATTATATATATATAATATATAATATATAATATATATATATATATATATATATATATATATATATATTATTGATCAATCAGTCCCGGATTGAAATATACCATCTTCCCATCCATGTCCCCAACCTCATAAGCTTACGTGTGTAGTAAGGCCGACGGCTCGACGGCTAATAAGCCAGGCCTTTACTAAATGTTTGTATATTTTAATTTTGGTGCCTGTATTTTTGTAAAGTTTTGCATTTGTTTATAATAATATAATATAAGTTGAGGATTAAGGTGAAATATATAATATTTTCACTAATGCCTTTTTGTGTTACAAATTGTGTCTAAAATATGAAGGCGTATAGTAGTAGGTATCTCTGTCTAGATTAACAATAGGCATTTGACAAATAACTCACTCTAAGAATCACAAGCCCACTATCATTAGATGTAGAGCTTGGAATTGTAAATATGCATTATAGTTACCATTACATAGAGATGAAAATTTGGTAATCTGGTACATTCGATTCGAACTTAGGTACAACTTAATAAGTACGGCTCCTGTCCTGTATACCACAATTCCTTATATATTCATCAATTTTTTATCATTTAATCATTAATTATTGGCTTGGAGTGAAATCAGTCCTGTTGCTTCAATGTATGCTTCAGAAACGCAATTAGAAGCTTTAACCATCCCAACAATTTTATAGAAATGCTTTTTTCAAGTCAATAATTACAGGTTGGTTCGATGGCAAACAGCCCACGAATCTAGAGAAATACCGCCTACATCTACTTATAATTTTCTTCCTACATCGTGTCTCAATGTAAAATAAATGATGGTAAAAGTGGCTCCAAGTAATGTATTACTCAAATGTCAGGTAAAGGTATCACTAGACACGTGACTATGCTAACGTCTTACACGTGATTATAAAAACCTCATAAGTATAATTTTCTGAAGAAAATTCGCTAAAATAATATGTTTGTAATTTAAGCTTTGGTTCTTTATGCAATGAGATCTTATAGCCAGTAACATTAAATCAGTTTGGTTGTTCACGTTTTAATAAAATATCTTTACCCCGATGATGACCAGGATCTTTGGTTGAAAGCTCGGTAGTTGAATCTAAACTATTTTAAACTGCTGTCTTTTTTTGTTAAACATATTCTCGTCATTAATATTATTAAAAAAGATTCACATACAGATAAAAAGACAATTTAGACACACATACAGCCATAGCTGAACATATAACCAAGAAAAAACATAAAATTGATAATGACGATGTTAAAGTCCTACATTCCGAAAAACATTTAAACAAATGAAGCATTTTGGAAAGTCTTTAAATCAAAACTGACCCTAGCACCATGAATAAAAAACAGGATATAAACAATATATATAGTATTTACTCAAATACTTTAAATTTAGAAAGACCTCCTAAAAATACAGTGCCTCCGTCTACAAATAATCATCATTCAGTTAGTAGTTTGTCCCTGCCTCCTTAATCTTTTTTTGTTTACTGACGTTTTCTGTCATTTATTCTAAATTATTTTCTATTTTATAAGTTGAGTTTAAACAATTTTTGCATTACAATTTTGATTTTTGTTTTATTTTGGATTAACCTGAAGATGTTGAGCTTTGCTCAACGAAACGTTGTAAGAATTATTAAATAAATTATTATTATTTAGGACTGCAGTCTTCAAACAAATTTTAATTATATATTAATATTGTTGTTCAAAAGTTTGCTAGTATAAGTTTTAATACTAAATCGTAACTTTTTAATTATTATTATATTATTATTACTTATATTTGTATGGAGTTTTAATAAAAATTAAAACTCCATTTTTATGTAGTTTTAATACTAACTCCAAAAAAATTACTATAAGGTAAAGAAAGACTTTTATTCTACAATGTTTTTTATAAACAGAAACAATATATTTCAATCCATTTGGATCATCTTCAGGAACTAAAAAACAAAAGTACAAAAATATTACTAAAAACATACAAAAGTACAAAATACAAAAAAATAACACAACAAACAACATAACTAAAACTTAAGATGTCGGATCTTCTTGTGTGGTTTTCAAGAATAGCTTAAACAGTGGTGATGAAGATACATCTTTTTGCTCATTGATATTTACCACAGAATCATTATGAGTTTTTTATTTATTGTTAATGTAGCTTTTTTAGTAGTTTTATAGTAAGTATAATTTGTTAAGTCTAATACTTGACATTAATGTTTGGTTCCTGTCTTATTATTTTATATTTTGTACTTTTGTATGTTTTTAGTAATATTTTTGTACTTTTGTTTTTTAGTTCCTGAAGATGATCCAAATGGATTGAAATATATTGTTCCGGTTTATAAAAAACATTGCAGAATAAAAGTCTTTCTTTACCTTATTGTAATTATGGAATTCTACAAAAAAGATGTTTCTCTCTTAGGAAGTTCCAAAAAAATTCTAACTACAGTGTTTTTAATACCATGGAGTTAATAGTAAGAGTTTTAATACTAAATCATAACTTTTTAATTATTATTAGTACTTATAGACCAAAGCCCAGGGGTGTTTTGTTAATAAAAAGAGTAATGGCTGGAACCGGTCTCAATTTTTCGTAAATACCTTCCTGAACAAGGATCTGCAATTCTGCCGACTCGTATCGGATGGGTGTCCCAGGCAGAACCTTTGACCCCTAAAATGCGTTCTGCTTGGGACACCTATCCGATACGAGTCGGCAGAATTGCAAATCATTGTTCAGGAAGATATTTACGAAAAATTGAGACCGGTTCCAGCCATTACACTTTTTATTAACAAAACACCCCTGGGCTCTTGGTCTATTATATTTTTATGCAGGAAAGGCCGAAACAAGTATTTATAATACCATCTATGTATATCTATCTAAAAATTTCTTGCGGTTTCCAAAAACTTAAGGGTGTACAAAATGCAAACTTTTTTTTTAATTGTTTGTTAATTTTTCGGGATTTTTCAAAAACATTCGCACGCTTATCCCATAGGTTATGTAGAACTCTGCTTATCATATTAAAATCAGCGTTGCAAAACGTTTTTTCGCATGCATTTCAAGCTTCTAAAATAACATAATGTTAAACATTAACATACACAACTTAGAAATATGAAGTTAAAATAATTAAATACACTACAAGGAATTATACATCCAAAGATAAATTAAGTTTAATTAAACACATGCGATTTCTTAAGTCATCCAGGTAATACAGAACTTACAAACGCAAGATAAATTACCTTCTATAATAAGGTAAGAAATTATATAATACAAATAAACCAATACAAGATAATAAGTTAAAAAATAAAGGAAGAATAGATTGAAACAGAAGGCAATAAGTTTAAAGGTAAACAGTCTCAATTTCGCAAAACAAAAGTAGTTAAAAAAATAAATAGGTTTTTCATTACTTCAAGTTATTATTACAAACTTTAATAAAAAGTTTCTTTGAACAGTCCTGAAATAATGAAAGTCTGCACGTCTGCTGAAACCATCAACTTAAATGCAATATCTGCCTTTTACTGCTTTGTGGCATTATAAGATCTTATTAGCGAAAAAGAATTTACAAAATGATGGCAGTACTTTTTCTTCGTTTAAATCTGATACAGCTATTAGATGCAGTTTTATATTTATTACAAAATGATGGAAAAAGGAACGGCTGGCAAGTAAGATAGTAATGTTTTGACTGGAGGCTAGATGTCTCAATATACGTTCAATTCTGAAACTTTGGTTTGAAAAATACTCCGTGAAAAAACCTACTAGTGTAAAACAACCGTAGAGAAGTAAGAAGTATTAAACTAAGGATATAAAATTGATCGAAAAATGAGACAATTGGTCAAGCGATGGCTAAATAAATATTAAATTTTCGTGATTTGTGAAATACCAATATTGGATCAATAGTTGTTAGAAATTAGTCACATTCTTTTGATAAAATACAACGACTACCAGGCGTTTAAGCGAGTGTAATATCTAGATCAAATGGTATCAAAACACAAATCACAAGGGACTGCAAAAATTGAATTCTCTAGAACAATATATTTTGTAAATTGAAAATATAATCAATTCCAACAGGTATGCGAATCCACTTACTGTTAGTAAGAGGTTTTTAATTTGTTATGAGGAAATCAAAGTAACCCCAACATCATACTTCATACTTAAGTCTTTGGAATCAAAGGTTGAGATGAAGAGGCCACTAAGCCACGTAGTTTGACTCATCTTGACCAAATCTATCAAGAAACTTACAAGTAAATACATTTTGTTATCCTTGCTCTAAACAAATAAATTAACAAATTTATTTGCAAAAGAATTAACAATTTATTTGGAATAAATACATTTTATTAACATTTGCAATATTTCATTATGCGTAAATTAGTTAAATATTTCAAGACAAAATTAATCTATTTTATTGTAATAGCCCATCTTTTTTGGCGAACCATTTTGTTACAAGAAAGGTTAGAACCGATTAAGCAACGGTTGTCAGTATAAGCTAGCTGTATAGTCAGCCCAACAGTAGATTGGCGAGCGCAAATGCCTCATATTGCTCACATAGATGCAATAGGTACAAGTTATAATTTTACTGATTCTTAGATGTAGATACTATAATATTGCCACCGTTAGGTCTATGACACAGTCAAATCTATCATATATCAATTTTTAATATATGATATACTATAGTATATGATATAATATACATAATTACTTCATATATCAAATGAGGTAATTAAAACGGCGTTGACCGAAAAGCAATGTTATAACTATTCTTTCATAACATTTTATAGTCGAGTAACCCAGTCTCTATTTGTCTAAGATAATCGAAATTTTCTACACATGCTTGACGTAAAGCTTAAATACTTAAAGTTAAGTACTTAATCTTTAAAGGTTAAGTAATCAATTAAAAATTTAAGATAAAGAGTTAAATACTCACTAAACTCTCATTTTACTTGAACCAGTCTGATTCATTACCTAAAACAAAGAGCAACAAATTAATCACTAAAATATCAAGCAAAGAAGAACATTCATCTGAAATATTTTAGGGAACCTAAAGTAGAAATAAACTCCAAAAACAGAGAATAAAAAAAGGCACGTATTAAATTTTGCATTTATTAAAAGAACTACATATAATCAAATTAAAAGTACTATAACATCTTAAAATATTATATTTAAAGCCAAAAACAGAAATGTCTGTTCAGTACTGAAAACTTTTTCGTTTCTTTTTTATATTTCTATTAGTAAATTTCCAAAGGAAACATGTGCATATGGAGATCGAGTAATGTTTATCAAGAAATCACTTTTTGAAGTGAAGGTAGCTATTAAACTCTATCTAAACCCTCTAAACAGATTATTTTTCATAAAAAGATAATAACACCAATTAAACCTGTTAAATCTACTTGCATCCATTCGATATTCTAACTCAGTTGTCAATCCAGTAGGTTATAAAGATAATTTTACCATTATTCTATTTCATATCCCAAACAAGAAAGTAACCATGCATGACCAAGAGTACGGTGCATTTTGCAACATTCCATAACCCCTTTCACTAAAATAAATCGTAATAAAAATCAAACATTTGCATCCGCTCAATCGTTGTTTAAAAGTTCAATACAACACAATCTTAAATTGTTCATACTTTCACTGTGATTTTATAATAATGTAATAAATTCTTACAAATTTGACTAAAAGCCAATAATATAGGTTTTTAGTTATCTAGGTGGGAGTTTTAAACTCTTACAGGTTTTCACCGGTCGTATACGTATACACTCGGTTATATATGAACCACAACAACACGCAGTTGTTGTATTTTTTTTCATTCAGAAAAGTACATGAACATTAACAGCTTGGTGATCACCAATGTTGCAAAATGCTACTAACAAATATATTTTAACAAGATCAAACACTAAAAGTTAACATTATAGACTTAGATAAATAGATAGTTACTGAGATAAAAATTAGTGTACAAGATAGCGTACATTATACCTATGTCAGGCCTATGCCTTTAAAAAAAGCAACAGGTTATAAACATTCAAGACTGAATAGAATTACAGGAGTGATGGTTTAGATTTTGATCAGTTAAACCAATGGATAATAAGTTTTATTTTTATTATGAAAATTCGCTAAAAGCAGTTTCATTGATTTATTTTGACCCGCCTCTTGGAGAAATTAAAATTCACCAATAGTATACCTTTCCTCACTAATTTTTGACGGGCTGTAAATTGATCAAAGCCAAATCTACTCTTTTTATTTCAGTAATCTTGTTTATATAAGCACGAAACGAAGATAAAATAATAAATTAAGTAGGCTTCCGCAGTTACTGCCTATAGATATTGAAGGTCTTCCGGTAGTGACTGCGACGAGGTAGATGATAAATCCGACGTTTCGCTTCCATAGTGGAAGCGAAACGTCAAGATCTCCAAGTCAGACAACATGGATAAAAACACAATTCTCTACAGAACAACTCAGTTTAGTTCATGCTCAGCTTAGTTCAGTTTTGTAAGAGCATGAAGATCTAAAGATGACCCCTAATGTGAAAGTGAAATGCATAATGCAGTTACCACCGGAAGATCTAAACCTGCATTCGTTAAATTAATAAAATAATAATTTTAACACTAATTTTAAATAATTACTCATTTTAATTTTTAAATAATTTTAAATAAAAAAAAATTATAAAAGTATTTATAAAGTAACACATATTTAACTGTATCCAATTAAGTTAGTTAAAGTTGATTTATCGAAAGTGACTTGCAAGTATAAAAAAAGCTTTGCAATAATAAAAAAAAAAAATAAAAGAGAATGTTGTAATTAAAATCTTATTTCTTAATATAAATATAGCACACTCTACATGTTAAGCCTAATTTTCTCATGTAACAAAAAGTTTAGGTGAAATTAAAATTAGACGACTGCACGGAAAGGTTTGTGCAAACTTTATAATGAAGTGCGTAAAGTGTAACGCATACATAATAACTTAAGATCGCTTTCCAGAATATAAAACACAATTAACGTGAAACAATTTCTGACCTTGATGTAACCTGAGTCAATCTGTGAATGATTTCTGTTTTCAGAAGACACACCTTCGTGTGTTTACTTCTTTGAAACAAAAAGTTCAAGGGTGTTCATAAATACATCTTGAGTTTACCGATCCAAACGTGGGAAATTAGAACTATTAGGATCGTATCACGAATTATATTATGTATTATATTGTTTAATTTTTCTCAAAATAATGACTTTTTAATATACATTGTTTTATTTCTTAATTGTTTCGTATGTAAAGTTAGTGTGTGGAAGAATACTTAAAGATCTTACGCAATAAAATGTGTATCGGTTTAAAGTTTAACTCCCACGAAATTACAAATAAGATCAGTTTTATGGAATCCGTAATGTAATGTTTAGTATGTAAACATGTCGTTAATGAATTAACAAAAAATTAATGCAAGAGTACAGTGTAAGAAAATCGAGTTTATTTTCCCTGAATATTAAGAATTGTGTGGGGTATAAGTAGGTTAGGTTTGGAGCAAGGAGAAGGGTTTTGAAGAGGGCCATCAAATACTAATACTGACAAAAAATGACCGTTCAAAAAAGGAGCCAACATATATTAATAGTATATTATATTAAGTGCGTTCAGAAACAGTTACTAGTTATAGTTATAAGGTTTGATAACCTTATTTGAAGGTTTGATTCATTTATTTGACCAAATAAATGAAACCGCAATCGAACTCTGGCAACTTGGCCAGAGTTTTATAGACAGGAATAAACAATTAAATACGTATGTTTTAGCGATAAAATCGGAACCAAATCAGACAAAAAAAAATTAATTTGAAAACGTCTTAAACATTCTTTTTCAAGTTTTGTGATTATTTTGAAATTTTTGCTGAGTCATTATTGTGGGTTAATTAATTTCATAAACAATGGGTTTCGGGAAATTGATGAGGTCAATTTTTCTACCAAATTTTAATTCGATCCGATGAAGGGTTCGAAAGTTATCATGTCCCATAGAAACATCTTTAGAACAAACTCTCGTACAACTAACACACACACAGGCATTGTGAAAATAGATTGAAGCATCTATTTGGGGCTCTCAGGAGCTCTGAGTAATCTTAACGAAACCTTTTCGCACATTGTTTATGTTTAGTTTTGTTTTTTAAACGTTTTATTGTATAACTGTGTACTGTTTATTTGATAAAATCAATAATCGAAGGTGTTCAGGTTACTTTATGTTACTTATGTTTTAAAATTTAACCGATCTCAAGTAATATATCTCAATGGTTTTAGCGGACAGTCTTAAAGATAAAAATAGGCCTTTTTTATTTTATTTTATCCAGATTAGGGTGATAAAGAGAAGAAGGGACTTTTAGCGAATTTCAAAAGGAAAATATTTATTTAAATAAATTTTATATTATTTAAAAATTTAAATTATTTTTTTTTTATTTAAAAATTTAAATTAAATTTTATTTTATTTAAATAAATTTTATTTTATTTAGTTTTATTTAGTCTTATTTCCTGAATGCTTCTTATTATTATTTTATTTTTATCATTATCATTCTATTTAATCTTATCTATATTCTTTTGACTATCAATAGACAAATGACTGTACTTACAAAACACCCAACTGACGCTAAAAATACTACTTAATATGACTGTGATACACTTAATAAATAGAACAAAAAATATAAATAAAAAACTAACTAAAACTCAGGAAAGAGACTAAACTCACATTCCCACAGCACAGGACACCCATCCTAAAGTGTTAATTAATTCCAACCAAATATATATTTAGAATTTTTGTAATTTTTAGTCAAATAAAGGATTATATTTTACTAAAAGAAATAAATTAGCTAATTCGAGATTGATTTAAATCACAAATAAGTAGATTAGAAATTCATAAATAAAAAGTTTAGAGTTACATTTGATGGTGTATTTTCTGTAAGTTTTTAACACTCATTAACATATCGTCAGTGGGTCAATTTCTAAAAACTAAAGTGAAGTAATTATTACCATAATCATAATGAGCTGCTGATTAAATAAATCTTCAAAAAGGAAAAAACGGAGTCACTTTCGTTTGTATTTAGAGGCGCCAGAGGATTGTAAACAGGTAGTGTCTCCGATTTACAACGCTAAAATATTCACATCAGCTTTCCTTGAAGCTGAAAGGAAAAAGAAGACGAATTCTTTGCATCAATTATAGTGCCATCCAGACAATTTTCACTTTTTTTAAACAGAAAAGCCTTACAAAGAGGTTTGTAATATTGATCCGGATAGTCTTTTACGTAACTTATAAACAGGGGAAAAAATAAAACTAGTTACGATCTAAATTCGTTTAATTGAATTATTAAGCTTCATTCTTTTTTTTTTAATCACAATTTTATAAGTACAGTTTCGAGCATGTACTAGAATAACCGAACCTTTAAGAATACGAATTCTTATCTCCAGACGGTGTATAATGTAAAGTTTATTGACTAGTTTTTAGAGAGTCAAGAAGCACTTTTCCCTCCCAAGGAAGAAATGTTACTTTTCACCCCCTTGGGAATAAAAAGTGTTTCTTATTGGGTTATTAGAGCCAGCCATACCAATATTTTTAGGGGACTGGTATTCTCTAAATTTATGCAGGTGACCGATCAATTTTTGTAATTTTCCCGGAGAATTACCTTCTCAAAATCTATAAGGGGGACCCGACAAAATAAAATTATTGGCTCAAAATCCGTTTTAGGTCAAAAGAAGTTGTTTGGAGCAATAAAAAAATGTGGCCAGCACCCCCAAAGTTTACTAAAAGGAGCCAACAAAAAAAAATAAAATTTATAAAATCTGTTTCAGGTCAAAAGAAGTAGATTGGAGAAATAAAAGTTATTTATGCTCCAAGGGAGTAAGAATGCTATTATTTCCTTGAGCAGTTAGATGGTTCCTAACTTCCGAGGCGAAGCCGAGATATTTATGTGTTCAACTCCCGAGGCAAATCTGAGGGAGTTATGACTATTAATTCCCGAGGCGAAGCCGAAAAAGGTTATTAAGAGAGGGAAATAGCATTTTACTCCCAAGGTGCATACAAGATTTTATCCCTAGACGTTGATTTTATTTTAATACGTTTGTTGTATTTTATGAAGTTTTTTTACTAAATTTAGGGGGTGTTGCCTTCAAAAAAATCTTATTGTAGAAATAAAAAAAAAAATATTTTTTTGAAGGCAGCACCCCCTAAATTTATACGGGGGTCCGATCCTAAAAAATAAATAAAATACAACAAAACGCATTCATATAAAATTAACGTCTGGAGATAAAATCTTGTATGCACCTTGGAAAATGCTATTTTCCCCCTCGTAATTACATTTTTGGCTTCGCCTCGGGAGTTAATAGTCATAACTCCCTCGGATTTGCCTCGGGACACATAAATATCTCGGCTTCACCTCGGGAGTTAGGAACCAACTAACTGCTCAAGGAAATAATAGCATTATTACTCCCTTGGAGCATAAATTACTATTATAACTAAAAAAATGAAATACAAATTCTACTAAACAAAGACATTAAACAGTGAAAGAGATAAATATTTTATACAAAGAATACAAATTAGAGCCATCAGTCGAATTAAAAAAAGAAAATCATGTATTACAGAAACACGCGCTCATCGCCGGGGGCCGCTATTAGCAGCCAAGGAAACCACGTAAAACCCTAGCTGGGTTGGTCCGCCTTGAATTCAAGACCTCCCGAGAGTACTGTAAGGGATAACCTCATATAAAGGTCCTCCCCTGGCTTGATTTGAACCCTCGACCTCTAGGTCGAAAGGCGAGCGCTCTACTACTGAGCTACCAGAGTCGTTATTAAAGTCTATTCATTGAAATAATAATTATTAAATATTAAAAAAAAAATTTAAACGAAAGGTTGCAGTGAAAGTGATTAAGTATATTTTGAATATAAATACAAATAAAAATAATTATATAGAATAATATTAAAAAATAATAAGTCCCATATATATGTGAGATAGTCAATTGGAATAAAGGAACTCAAAAGAGTTCAGCTTGGACTGGACAGGAAGTTTTCTTTTAAAATAACATGCTAGAATAAAGCTGATATAAAAATACAGATGACGAAATAAAACCTAAATAATAAGGTTAAAATAAAAGGTTTTAAAAGAAGTTAAAATGCATAATAAATTCATTAATAAGATGTTTTTTTCTAAAACAACAGGTTACAGTGAAAGTGATGAAATATTATATAATAAATAAAAAAAAGTAATAATAGAGGAATGATGAGAAAGGACGAAGAAAAATGAATAATAAAGGATAACATCTTAGAGAGTGAAAGTACAACCTTGACATTATACTGTGAAGAACCTTCCTGCCTACAGTATCATCCTGCAGGAAACCGATATAAACTTTTACTTAACACTGAGAAAGGATTCATCTAAAAAAGATCATTCTTACGTAATATAAAACCAATACCAGGCTTTTCCTTAATTGGGAATTAAAATAACATTTAAAAACAGTACGAAAGAAAGTTTTTTTTTATAAGGAAGCTGATTTTCAAGCAAGTACAAGCTTCATACTCATTCATTACTACTTTTAATGAAATAACGATTGCAAATGGAGAAAATAGTTACAATAGGTGTACTCTTATGTAAAGACATAGGGTTATGCTTTGAAAAATAAAGCTCAATAAAAATTGAGCTTAATAGGTGCTTAATTTTTAATTGTCTTAATTTTTCCTACTCTAAGTCAATACATGATCACACTTTTAATGAAAAAAAAGTTCTTCGTGTAGTATTTTCATTTTTTAAAGAAGAAAAAAAAAATAGATAGGAGGACAAAGGTAACCTGTAGGCTTCCTTACGGGGAGGCTTTCGAGTTACACCATAAATCATTCACTAAACATACCATCCTTTACTATGGGATTATTTATTTGAACTGACTTTTATAAATGCAAAGTTATGAATGAATACATAAAGACTTATAATTTACACAATATAATTGTGCGAGGGACACCTAGGAAATGTAACATACAAATTGAAATGCTACATCTGGGAACTGATCCATCATTCGTCATCATTGATGGCTCGACATAATGTCATGTCCCACTCCCACAGAGACGAGCGGTGCTCTCTTACCGCCATCATCTATGACAAGCAAAACATATATAAATGATGACGAATATCAAATGATGGAATAGTTCCCAGATGTAGCATTGCATTTTGCTTGTTACATTTCCTAGGTGCCCCTCACACAATTATATTGTGTCAACTATTCATGTTTTGCAAAACTCGGTAGTATCAAATGATATATGTTTAGTTTGCCATGCATGATGGCAGTAAGAGATCACCCCTTGTCTCTGGTAAATACTTCACTTTATATTCTTCGAAATTATTTGAAGGTCAGAGTAAGTTCAGGCTCTGTCGGCGCCCTGATAAGTTGACACAATAATATTGTGTCAACTATTCATGTTTTGCAAAACTCGGTAGTATCAAATGATAAACATATAATTTATCTAAAACGCCTAAAATCGAACAAATATCGAACAGATTTAAATGAATCAACTCTTTGTCGAATCCCTCATATAGTCACGGCATTGTTTAAAAAAATGAAGTCCTTATCATATCTATCACCTGCCAATGCTACCAACTTCAAGAATTTAGTCCAGCTCTTTTTTGCGAACATTTTAAGAGATAGCAGGGACGGACTAGCAACCCTTCTTGGGCTCCAAAGCTAACAAAAAATTTATTTAAAAACATCTTATGCATTTGTTTTATGTTGATCAATATATAAATATTGACATGTATATAATATATATATATATATATATATATATATATATATATATATATATATATATATATATATAAATACTATATACATATACATATACATATATATATGTATATTTTTATGACTATACGCTTAACGTAGTTCTCTGTAAGTGCTGGTTTTTTTCTTGTTTGTACTTTATTTACTGTGGCTTTGAGTTATTGATTTTACTTTTTGTTTTACTTTTGTCAATTTCTTGTCTCTGTTTTTGTTTATATTGTCTTCAGGTTGCCCTGATGAAGAGCATGTCCTGCTCGAAACGTTGGCACGAGAGAAGTGAGTGTTTTTAAGCCCTATCTATTCATTCGATATTATATATATATATATATATATATATATATATATATATATATATATATATATATATATTATATATATATATAATAATAAATATATGTGTATATATATATATATATATATATATATATATATATATATATGTATGTATAATATACATACATATATATTAATTACACCAGAGTCTAAAGACCTAATACTTTAAGCTAGGCCTTAAAGAGCTTATAGAGACAAATGTGTTTTAAGTACTTAAATATATTCGTTGCTACCTAAATCTAGGGTCTTACAGGCCTCTATTTGGGACCCCTCTACTTGGGAATATAGACTTCACGCTCCTATTGGACCCTTTAAGTTCGATACCTCCTCGAGCCATTATAGCTAAGTACGCCACTGGATGGTATGCTCTGTTTTGAAGACCAAATTAAATAAACATTAAACGCACCACTGTTACATCTAAAAGCTTAAAATTTCCTCAGCTATATAATTATCATGTCGTACTTTTCCCTAAAAAAAACTCACTCTATCTCCTTATCTTATTAAACGCGTTTTATCTTTTTTATATGTCCTACCTTTTGCGGAGTCTCATTACCAACTTAACATACTCCTACTGCGCCTTAAGATAAAAATATTATGTAAAGATACAGTCCATTCACACATTGCATCACGATCGACACAAAAAAATACAAATTCACCTCCCTGACAATCACAAAATTTGAATGTAATGTCCTCTAAAAGAATAAATTGAAAACTATGAGTAAACAAATGGTCTGCGATGTTTACAATAAGCACAGATCCTTGAACACGCCCGACTAATCCATACAGCTACAACAAACTACTTTTTTTTAAACTTTTTTTTATCGCTTAACTTTTTTATTGAGGTTAGTTGATGTCAACATCTTGGTCGCACATTCTTTTTGGTTGTTTTTTATGTATTTAAATTATGAAGACAATTTTCTTTGCAATTCTGATCGCTTCAATTTTCAAGTCAAGGTGAAAAATTATTCAATAAGTGAAAAATTACTTGATAAAGAAATAAAGAATTTGCTAAGGATAATTTGATATTGATATTGACCTATGACATGATTTAATACAATGAACACGCTTTATCGAGCGAAAATAGTTTAAAGTCTTGAGATTTGAAAACCTCTACTCTTAGTCTTAGAGATAGAAATGAAAAGCCCAACTCTTGGTCAAAGTGCTTGACCTGAAAAACCTATTTTAGTTTAAAAGATGGAACTGAAAACACCACTCTTAGTCAAAGCGCAGAATCTGAAAAAACCTAGACTTAGAGTAAGAGTTGAAACTGAAAACCCTACTCTTAGTCCAAGAGCTACACCTGATAAACACAACTCTTAGTCTAAGAGCTACACCTGATAAACACAACTCTTAGTCCAAGATCTACATCCAGGAACCAGTAGTAGTAGTAAGAGTGGAGAGGATACGCCTGGTGGATAGACAACCACATAAAATTTGCTAAAACCAAAGCTAGGATATAGAACTCAATAAATACAATATAACACTTTGAATAACATCTTTCAATCAATTTCAAAACCCCCGAAATAAAATCATGATGCAGGATTATTTTAAAAAGGTTAATCATGATTTTACTTTCTATGTGTAAATAAAGAGAAATTGTCTACGACACAAAACAAGTTAAAACCAAAAACAACGCAATGGCACTTAGAATAATTTAAAAAATTAATCATGATAAATCGTTTTTCCAATATCGAACTCAAGAACAACAGAATGACAGTCTACGGGTGGTCTGGTATGTTCGAGAACAATTTTTATATCAAACAGTTACTAACAAAGAAACATTTAAAGTAAAAGTAACTTTTCTATACATGGTTAACTCTAATAAGGAAGTGACTGAAAAAAGGTCAAAGGGCAAAAATTAATCATTTTGAAACTAAAATATCAAAGTATTACATTTTGAAACTTGAATCAAAATAAACTTTGACTTAACCCGGAATATCAATCAAAAACGAAAAATATTTCTAAGTAATTTTCACTGAGAACATAACACTTTACGTGTTTGGAATCCTTAAAAAAATTCTTTAAAATCACTATTGGTTTTAAATATCGTTACAGTATTTTTTCCTAGAAAGGATAATTATAGTACGAGTGCGTAATGAAGAATGGCTCGTATACAAAGGAAGAACCTTCTTCACTAATTTATTTTTAAGTTATGAAATATTTTTTTTTACTTACAAACCAATTCTGCAGATGTTATAAAATAAAAAGTGCAAGAAATATTGGTGATGTTGTATAACTAGGAAGAATTTGATGAAAGATCCGTGAGAAGTTGACGTTTAAACTCGATGTGACTAACTCGACTATGTTAAGGTCGACAGCCAATATTGCGTAAATGTCATCTATAATTCTATATAATTTATCCCAAAACAGAGAGGAAGTATGACAAAGATAAATAAGAATGATTCGTACGCTGAGAAAATCATCTTGGTATGATAAAGAACTTACTTATGTGTCGTTGTGCAGAAGAAGTTACCAGCCACATCTGTTAAGCTGGAATAAGGTGCAGGAGAAAAACTTGGTGATATGGTCTCACTCCTTGTTTTCATGGAACCGAGATTTGACTGATGCTTCCAGACAATCCCTTAGTCTTTTGTTATTTAGAACATATAAGATGAACATTTCTTTTTATTGCTCATGATCCTAAAATAAACCTCTTATAACTTTTTTTCTCATTTACCGTAAAAGTATAGGAAAAGTATTATGTCTGCAAAAAAATCCGAAACCGAGATGTCACCTGAATTATCCGGTTTAGGTGTATTAGGGCCTCCTTAGTGGTTTTCTCAAAGTTGTCTTACTGTATGTGTGTATGTGTGTTATCATCGTATCTCCTAGCGTATTTATGCTAGAGTTGAAACTAGGTACAAAAATCAATCTTTAAGTGTAGTTTTGTTATGCAAAAAATATTTTTTATAATTTCATTCAGCTGCAATAATGACCCAGCAAAAATTTTAAAAATGTATGAAAAGCGAAAAAAATGTTTAAATATGTCCAATATATAAGTTTCATCTCATTATCAGCATTAGTATATTTTTTATCGAATAACTTGTATACGTTTTTTAAAAAAAAATTGTAAAAATTCGAAAAATAAATTAGTTAAAATGAAATTTGGTTCAAGTTTATACCTTTACGAAAAAATAAGTAAATAATGTTTAGCTTCAATACAACAAGTATATCAACGGTCTTTGTCTAATCATATAAGTTAATTAGTATCGAACGTAGTTAGTGCTTTGTTGGGAGACCGCTGACAATAAAACGAATGTACTTACTATTCGAGAACGAGCGAAGCATGTCTGTAGAGGTGTCACAGAATAAATGTTGTAATCTTTATATTTTAAGGACGAGCGAAGCGAGTCCGAAGTAGGGAGGATAAGCGTAGCGAACCCAAAAGTTCCAAGGTATCTCGTACCCGATTTTTTCTTCAATATATTATATAGTTTATTTGTTTTATGAGAAAAAAAATGAAAAATAAATAAATTACAAAAATCATAAATTTTAGTATAATGCATATTTTCCTTACTTCTCTTTTAGTGGCTTCTGTAATACACTTTATAATTAAATTTTTAATAATTAATAACAACAGGCTACATGACTTGTTGCGTATCTAAAATAATCTTAATGCTTATTTAAAAATACCTCACTTTAGCGGTTTATCAATAAAAGCGTTTTGTGGTATTTTTCAATACATATATTTTTGTACATAATTGTACAAACTTATAACGTATGAATCCAACTAATAATCTAACAATTAATATAAATATAAGAAATAAAAGAATTAAACATAAACATATAGACCGTATATTAGCTTCAATTAAAAAATATAGTAAAAAAATAAAGGCAAAGAAAACTATCACGAATTTAAACAGCCACAATTAAAAATTATTTATTGGGCGTTGTTACCTTGATATTTACCATTTATAAATAAATTCAAACACATTAAAAATATAACTTGTTTTGCCATTTATCAACCCGATTTTAATAAGTTTCAACACATTAAAAAAATCACATTATATAGCATTAGTTAAATATATTAAAAGACATATATTGGTTAAAAATTTGATCAGCCCACTGATATTAAGAATAAAATCACAAAATAATTTAGTGGTATATATATATATATATATATATATATATATATATATATATATATATATTGTATAATATATATTGTATAAAAACAATTTCAAGAACCCTTTAAGTTCATAACTTTTAACCTCTGACTTTGAAAAATAAAACAATAGTATGAACTTGATCTTTTTGAGGTTTAAAGGAACCGCCCTGGTTTATAGATAAATCAAATTTCTATTTCATATTTTGAAGTTTAAATTATTAATATTTTTAGGCAAAAGTTCAATAAAGTATTCATATGTGGAAGATCTATTTAAAAAATAGAAATTATCTAATTTGTATAGATGTGTTGGTATTTTTTTATGTAAAATATTAACATTGTGCAATCTATAAATTAACATTTTATTTATTTATTTAAAGTTTTTTTTGTATATTTACATTTATCTCTAACTAAAGGTTTAGAGATGAAGGTAAGGTTATCAATTTTAGTAGGTTATCCCCAATTTTACGGCAGGTATATAGGAAATTTACTATGTTTCTATGTTTACAATAAAATCCAAAACTGGAATTTTTACTTGAATTAGCTGTTTCAGATGTTTTAAAAGGCTCCTGAGTGGTTTGCAAATTGTCTGTCTGTATGCTTGGGTGTGGGTTTTTTATTATTGTAGCTCGCTGTTTGTTTATGCTAGAGTAATCGCAGCGATTTCTCGTCGTTATTTAAAGACGTAGCGAAAATTTCTATAATATATAAAAAAATGGATAAATGATCCATCACATCAATTTAAACTTTGGTACTCATAAAGTACTATATGCCAAGTAAATATGGCAAAGTTTCATCTTATTATCAGCTTTCATTTCAATTATGCGTTAGTTTCATTTTTAACAAATGACAATTAATTATTTTATAAAAAAAACCTTAAAAATTAAAAAAAGTAATTCAATTTAGTTGAAATTTGAAGGAATTCCTTGATGTAATAAGTATACGAAGTTCAATGCAGCCAGTATATCTATGGTTTTTGTAGGATCAATAGATTTAAGCAGTTCAGTACCTGGATGGGTAACCGCTGGAAATAAAACAAATGTGTCTTATATCCAAAGACGAGCGAAGCGAGTCCGAATTGGTGAGGGTGAGCCTAGCAAAATCCGATAAGGTGAGATGAATTCCGAGTTACAAGGTACCCTGTAACTAGAAAGTACTTATTGGGTAATGTTTTTTAAATTAACTCAATAAAAGTTAGCTTAGTAATAGTCCTTAGGATAAAATATAACCAGAGCTTATACAAGAAAACTGGGTTACAAAAGTTGTAACGTTTGCCAAATTCTAAGCTTAAGAATTTCTTATAACTAGTAATGCGTTGCATCAAGAACTCACGGCAAAGAATACATAAAAAAAAATATTAATTTAAAACAAGCGAAATGAGTTTATAAAAACATTCAGATGCTATACTATTTTAAAGTATAAACTCAAAAAGGCTCGCATCGCTTGCTAGTTTAGGTATCTTTAACATTTACATAGTAAAAAAGGCTCGCTACGCTCGCTAGATTGCTTATATTTATAATAATACAAAGTTAAAAAAAAGGCTCGCTTCGCTCGCTAGATTGCTTATATTTGTAATAATACAACGTTAAAAATAGGCTCGCTTCGCTCGCTAGATTGCTTATATTTATAATAAAATATATTGTAAAAAAGGCTCGCTTCGCTCGCTAGATTGCGTAGATTTATGTTAATGCATAGTAAAAAAGGCTCGCTTCGCTCGCTTGATTGCGTATATTTATAATAATAAATGGTAAAAGAAGGCTCGCTTCGCTCGCTAGATTGCGTAGATTTATATTCATGCATGTAAAAGAAGGCTCGCTTCGCTCGCTAGATTGCGTAGATTTATATTCATGCATGTAAAAGAAGGCTCACTTCGCTCGCTAGATTGCTTATATTTATAATTAAAAATATATTGTAAAAAAGGCTCGCTTCGCTCGCTAGATTGCGTAGATTTATATTAATGCATATTAAAAAAAGCTCGCTTCGCTCGCTTGATTGCGTATATTTATAATAATAAATGGTAAAAGAAGGCTCGCTAGATTGAGTAGATTTATAATAATACAACGTTAAAAATAGGCTCGCTTCGCTCGCTAATATTTATAATAAATATATTGTAAAAAAGGCTCGCTTCGCTCGCTAGATTGCGTAAAATTATATTGATGCAAGTAAAAGAGGCTCGCTTCGCTCGCTAGATTGCGTATATTTATAATAATACATAGTAAAGAAGGCTCGCTTCGCTCGCTAGATTGCTTATATTAATGCATGGTAAAAAAGGCTCGCTTCGCTCGCTAGATTGCTTATATTTATAATAATACTACGTTAAAAATAGGCTCGCTTCGCTCGCTAGTTTGCTTATATTTATAATAAAATATATATTTAAAAAGGCTCTACTTTAACTTTAATTAAAAGCCGTTACCGTACTTAAGAAATACTCAGTAAGAAAGAAAAATATGTCAGAATTACAAGTAAAAGTTTAAGTTCCTTATATCAAGGTTACTACTAATAATTAAATTACTTGAAAGTTAAGTCTAATTCAACCCCTGTCTTTATGAATTAAGTTTAATCTAATTATAGATTGTAACTTTAATTATGGATTCCTGATTATTAACTGACTGACCGTTTTCTAATTCTAAGTTCCAGAATAAGTATCAGCTCTATTTAATTTGATTTTACTTTTTTCTTTACCTAATTTATACTGTAGGTAGGATAGGAAAGTACTGTGTTCGTAATAAAACTCCCAAACAGGGTTTCACATGAATTATCGGTTTCAGGAGTTTTAAGAAACCTGTATGTATGTAGGAATAAAACAAATGTATATACTGTCTGAGGGCGAGCGAAGCGAGTCCAAAGACGCCTCGCAATATAAATTTGTTGATTTTTGTATTCTGAGAATTAGCTGAGCGGGTCCGATGTAGTGAGGATGAGCGTAGTGAATCTGTTTTGGTGATTCAAAATATGTGCGCTAGAGGAGTTCATCATGATCAGAATAATGAAATAAGTCTCTCCACTGATGTAATATTTATTTAAAATAAAGCATAATCGGCTTTCAACCAACTAAAGGTCATCATTAGTACCGGTGAGGTGTTAGGAAGCTAGGTTTGAGTTTTGAGTCTTTTCTTACTGTTGACTGTATACATCTCACCGGCACTGATAATGACCTTTATTTGGTTGAAGCCGGTTATGCTTTATTTTAAATGAATTGTACATCAGTGGAGATACTTATTCTATTATTCTGATGATGTGGTGTAAAAAGTTCCGAGGTACTCCGTATGTAAATATAAATCTATTTGAACTATCTAAAGTGAACATCAGATAGTTGTTTTAATATTGTCCCCCAAATGATAATATAATTTAAGACCCTATTCTCTATACCCAAAAAAATATATAATTTAATACCCAATAATTTATACCCCACTTCTGACTTGGATAAACTATGTTGAGGAATTATAAATGTATTTTTAGTAAATAAATACATCATAGCAATGTTAATATTTTTAATAAATATGACATTGCTTATTTTCGTCAAAATCATTGATTATTTGACTATTTTGATATTACAAAAACCCAATAAATTGCGCCCCACAGATATTGTCCAATTAGACATATTTTAAAACCCTGAAATATGTTATAGATTAATAGAATACGTTATATAATTATAGAAATTCTTCCATGATCAAACAATTCGTCATGAGATAGAATGAGCAAAAAACGTTTAATTTTGTTAGTAATTTATCTACAATACAAGAGACGTGTTTTCTTTTCGTCTTAAAACCTCTTTCATCAATGATTATTATTTTTAAGTGCTCAAAAAGCATAAATAGCGATTTTGTTTATAAATTCGCTAAAAGTTACTATTTATTGAACGAACGTAAGTGAGTTCTTACATTTCAGAAGATTGGGACGGCGCGTTTGTTTGTGTGTTTGTTTGTACGTGTCGCGATAACTGCCGTAAAAATTGACCGATTTTAATAAATTTTGTATACAGGTAAAACTAATTATGTGTCAGAGCTGTATAGTTTTTGGTAATATTCCGAAAAATATTTTCAAAATGGCAGCCAAAATGGCGGACCGGATAAAAAAAAATTTGAGCGAAAAATCGTGTTGTATATCGTTTAAAAGCTCTTAAAGAGTAGAAAAAGAAATATATGTTTCATGGTCAAATTTAAAAATTTTTTGAAAATTTAAAAAATGGCGGCTAAAATAATGAACCAAAAAATTTAAATTGAAGGAATAACTCGAGTAATATATCGTTGTAAAGCTCTTGATTAGTAGAACAAAAAATGTTATATACTAAATTCCGAAAAATTCAACATGGCGGCCTTAATTTAATATAATAATTAGTTTTTACTAATTTTATAAGAATTTACAAGATAAAGATCTATTGTAATATACTTTAGATACTTTTATACAAGTAAAATTAACTATATGTCAGAGCTGTATAGTTTTTGGTAATATTCCGAAAAATATATTCAAAATGGCGGCCAATATGGCGGACCGGATAAAAAATTTTTGAGCAAAAAATCGTGTTGTATATCGTTTAAAAGCTCTTAAAGAGTAGAAAAAGAAAATATATTTTTCATGGTCAACATTTCAAATTTTTTTATTAATTTAAAAAGGCGGCTAAAATAATAAACTCAAAAAAATAAAATTTAAAGCGAGCCTTCTTTTACCATTTATTATTATAAATATACGCGAGCCTTTTTTAATATGCATTAATATTAAATATAAGCATCTAGCGAGCGAAGCGAGCCTTTTTAAATATATATTTTATTATAAATATAAGCAAACTAGCGAGCGAAGCGAGCCTATTTTTAACGTAGTTATTATAAATATAAGCTCCTATTATAAATATAAGCGAGCCTATTATAAATAGGCTCGCTTCGCTTGCTAGTTTGCTTATATTTATAATAAAATATATTGTAAAAAGGCTCGGCTTCGCTCGCTAGATTGCTTATATTTTAATTTAATGCATAGTAAAAAGGCTCGCTTCGCTCGCTAGATGCTTATATTTGTTATAATACAACGTTAAAAATAGGCTCGCTTCGCTCGCTAGATTGCTTATATTTAATATTAATGCATATTAAAAAAGGCTCGCGTATATTATAATAATAAATGGTAAAAAGGCTCGCTTAAATTTTATTTTTTTGAGTTTATTATTTTAGCCGCCTTTTTTAAATTAATAAAAAAATTTGAAATGTTGACCATGAAAAATATATTTTCTTTTTCTACTCTTTAAGAGCTTTTAAACGATATACAACACGATTTTTTGCTCAAAAATTTTTATCCGGTCCGCCATATTGGCCGCCATTTTGAATATATTTTTCGGAATATTACCAAAAACTATACAGCTCTGACATATAGTTAATTTTACTTGTATAAAAGTATCTAAAGTATATTACAATAGTCTTTATCTTGTAAATTCTTATAAAATTAGTAAAAACTAATTATTATATTAATTAAGGCCGCCATGTTGAATTTTTCGGAATTTAGTATATAACATTTTTTGTTCTACTAATCAAGAGCTTTACAACGATATATTACTCGAGTTATTCCTTCAATTTTAAATTTTTTGGGTTCATTATTTTAGCCGCCATTTTTAAATTTTTCAAAAAATTTTTAATTTACCATGAAACATATATTTTCTTTTTCTACTCTTTAAGAGCTTTTAAACGATATACAACACGATTTTTTCGCTCAAAATTTTTTTTTATCCGGTCCGCCATTTTGGCTGCCATTTTGAAAATATTTTTCGGAATATTACCAAAAACTATCAGCTCTGACACATAATTAGTTTTCCTGTATACAAAATTTTATTAAAATCGGTCAATTTTTTACGGCAGTTATCGCGACACGTACAAACAAACACACAAACAAACGCGCCGTCCCAATCTTCTGAAATGTAAGAACTCACTTACGTTCGTTCAATAAATAGTAACTTTCAGCGAATTTATAAACAAAATCGCTATTTATGCTTTTTGAGCACTTAAAAATAATAATCATTGATGAAAGAGGTTTTAAGACGAAAAGAAAACACGTCTCTTGTATTGTAGATAAATTACTAAAAATTAAACGTTTTTTGCTCATTCTATCTCATGACGAATTGTTTGATCATGGAAGAATTTCTATAATTATATAACGTATTCTATTAATCTATAACATATTTCAGGGTTTTAAAATATGTCTAATTGGACAATATCTGTGGGGCGCAATTTATTGGGTTTTTGTAATATCAAAATAGTCAAAATAATCAATGATTTTGACGAAAATAAGCAATGTCATATTTATTAAAAATATGACATTGCTATGATGTATTTATTTACTAAAAATACATTTATAATTCCTCAACATAGTTTATCCAAGTCAGAAGTGGGGTATAAATTATTGGGTATTAAATTATATATTTTTTGGGTATAGAGAATAGGGTCTTAAATTATATTATCATTTGGGGGACAATATTAAAACAACTATCTGATGTTCACTTTAGATAGTTCAAATAGATTTATATTTACATACGGAGTACCTCGGAACTTTTTACACCACATCATCAGAATAATAGAATAAGTATCTCCACTGATGTACAATTCATTTAAAATAAAGCATAACCGGCTTTCAACCAAATAAAGGTCATTATCAGTGCCGGTGAGATGTTATACCAGTCAACAGTAAGAAAAGACTCAAAACCTAGCTTCCTAACACCTCACCGGTACTAATGATGACCTTTAGTTGGTTGAAAGCCGATTATGCTTTATTTTAAATAAATATTACATCAGTGGAGAGACTTATTTCATTATTCTGATCATGATGAACTCCTCTAGCGCACATATTTTGAATCACCAAAACAGATTCACTACGCTCATCCTCACTACATCGGACCCGCTCAGCTAATTCTCAGAATACAAAAATCAACAAATTTATATTGCGAGGCGTCTTTGGACTCGCTTCGCTCGCCCTCAGACAGTATATACATTTGTTTTATTCCTACATACATACAGGTTTCTTAAAACTCCTGAAACCGATAATTCATGTGAAACCCTGTTTGGGAGTTTTATTACGAACACAGTACTTTCCTATCCTACCTACAGTATAAATTAGGTAAAGAAAAAAGTAAAATCAAATTAAATAGAGCTGATACTTATTCTGGAACTTAGAATTAGAAAACGGTCAGTCAGTTAATAATCAGGAATCCATAATTAAAGTTACAATCTATAATTAGATTAAACTTAATTCATAAAGACAGGGGTTGAATTAGACTTAACTTTCAAGTAATTTAATTATTAGTAGTAACCTTGATATAAGGAACTTAAACTTTTACTTGTAATTCTGACATATTTTTCTTTCTTACTGAGTATTTCTTAAGTACGGTAACGGCTTTTAATTAAAGTTAAAGTAATTCAAGGAAATGTATGGTCTAAGCAAGATGCCAGTAAATAAAATAAATATATCGCTGTATAGGATGCATTATAGAGTCGGGAAATTGGATGTAAAGTTCTTTGAATCAGATGGATTTTCCGACCCGATATACAATTCACACAGTCTTATTAATTAACAATTGCTAATTACATAATTTGATGACAACAAAAATTAAGCGAATTAAACCCAGATATTAACAATATTAACAACATCAACTCTTTCTGTCTTCCAATTATTGGTGGAAAGACGAAGTCGGTGTTGTTAATATTGTAGATCATTCCACGGCCCTCACTGAAGTTATAAACCCAGATGTTATGTTCCTACCGCAAATAAGACTAACATGCAATGTTCCAGATCTAAATTTCAAGCACTAATTGACACGGCAGTGTCAATTAGTGACACTGCCAATAATATAAAATTAGTATTAACGAGGATCAGCTTATTTAAAGACAGAAGATTAAATAATGACATTATAAGCACAAAGATAAGCACATAGATTTTAATAGTAAAATTGAGGTTAAGAAATGTAATAAAGTTCAAATTTGGAGGGTAAATATTTCACAAACAGAAAATGCTTAGAACTTGAACGGTGAATAAATCTCAGTTTTAGAGGTTTCCTCACCCCTAAAAGTTTATAGCATAGCTTAACACACACTCCGGCACTCCGGAGTCTAGAGTATTTAATTATAAACTACTTATGGTACAGCGCATATGTGAAGGAATTTTTTTTATCTTCTGATAACATTGACTAAAATTGTCAAAAAAATGTCACAGTTTTTATGACATTCGAAAAACCAGTATTTCTGATCTTATTTAAGAAATTCACGTAATAAATTATTAAAAACACTATATAATATGACAAGATATATAGTCAATTATATTAATTTAATTATATAATTCAATTAAGTAGCTCCAAAATACAACTTGATTAAAATTCAAATGTTATAAAAAAAAGTAAGATTAAGAAGTTACGTGAAAGTATAACAAAGTAAAAAACACTAACTATTGACCCAATTTAAATTAATCGAATGATTTTTTTTTGTAAAAATGAGATAATAAAATAAAAATAACCACAATAATATGGACCTGGTCACCTTACAGATTTAGTACCAAGCGCTTATTTAATATAAAACCAGTCAGGCAGGTTTTAGTGCTATTTTAAAACTAATTGCTCTTATATATTAAGGATTGTTTTAAAAATAGTAGGCGCAGTTATATTTTATGCATAATCGTAACCACAGACTAAGGCCAGTATGAAAGAGCATTACTTAAGATTGAAGAAAAATTATAACCAATTATAGCCCAATAGGACAACCAAAATTATACCCTACTTAAGAACTATAGTCTTAAGTGACTCTACGCCCGTTAGTTGATATTGGTTAAAAGAGATTCTTTTAAACCAAAAACGTGTCTATATATATATATATATATATATATATATATATAATATATTATATATAATATATATATATAATATATATATATATATATATATATACTATTATATATATATATATATATATATATATATATATAATATATATATATATATATATATATAAAAGTTGATTCCACGATATATATTATATATATATATATATATATATATATATATATATATATATATATATATATATATATATATATGGGAATAAACCCCTTTCATGTGATCTGCTTCATAAGTTTCAATTTCTATTGAAACTTTGTCGACATATAAAAAATATTACTTAAAAATGAACTCATCAGAGTTGAGACTTACATGCCACCTTGATACATAAGCGACTTATCACAAGACGTAAAGAAATGTTTGCCACCTTACACATAAGCGACTTTAGTCACAATGATACAAAAGAAATGTGCCACTTTACACATAAGCGACTTTAGTCACAATGATACGTAAAGAAATGTATGCCACCTTTACACATAAGCGACTTTAGTCACAATGATACGTAAAGTAAATGTATGCCTCCTTTATACGTAAGCGACTTTAGTCATAACCTTCATGCCACCTTCATACATAAACGACAATTTAGGTTATTTAAATTTAAATACGTATAAATACATTTATACCCCCTTTATTTATAGGATTTATTAATAATTGAATAACTTAGTTTCAACACAAATTAAGCAAACAGAAATATAAAATAATAACTACGGTACAACATAACTCTTCTCAGGTATTCAATATTTTGACATTTTCATTCCGAAACACAATATGAACGTTTCATTGTTCATTGATAATTATTTAACAAATGATTCATGTTATTGCAATCATCCTATTGAAAAAGACATTTCATAAATTTGACAACTTATAATAAACTATGACACAGTTAGCCTATATTGTTATACATAATAATATTTTTCTACGATCAAAACTGGGTCTGTATTACAAAAAAAAGGATATTTTCCAAAGATTCCTGTATTTCCACGTATCTACTTATTGTATAATATTATTGTCAAACGAATTTTTCTTTATTTTTATAACAATAACTTGAACTTATGAACGAAATATTGTAATTAGTATTGTTATAAATAAATCCGTCCAACACATATTGTACCTGGTATTGTTTTGATTTCGTGGAATGATCAAAGGAAATAATATGAACAAATTTATACTTCATGGAGCAGAACAATATATTAAATCATATTTCTATTTTGGCGTCAAGATTTTCATTAATATATCATATGGGTTTGTTTACAGGATGCTATTTAATTTGCATTTCCTTTCTTTCAATGATATCTTCCTTTATAAGAATTTTTCTTAATAAAAGAAGATGGTTCTTTGCTGCAGTTTAGGTGTACTTTTCCAACAGTAATGTAAAGCTGTAGTACTTAATTTATTTATTAATTTATGCATAAGAAAGAATAGATTCATATTCTTTCGCGAAAGACAAGGGAATTAAATTGAACTTCTTAGGCGAAGCCAAGGGATTTATGTGATTCACTATCGAGGTAAAGCCGAGGAAGGTAATTATTGCAAGGGAAAAAGAGCATTTTACTCTCAAGGTGCAAATAAAATATTATCTCCAGACGTTGGCGTCATTTAATTGTTTGTTCTATTTTTGTTTCATACGGTTTGTTGTATTCTATTATAATTATTTTTTTGTTTACGTCCCCTTTTACTTTTTTCTCCCAAAAAAGTGAAAAGTAACTTTTTTCCATTGGGAGTGAAAAGAGCTTCTTTACACTCTAGTCAATAATAAAAGAGGAAGAAGTTTTTCCACAAAAATATTTTTTTTGTAGCAATGCGCTTTCAACCTAACAAAAGGCCACCATCAGTGCTAGCCGTTGAATAAAGAAGAGGAAGATAGACGAGTCTTACAGATCAGATTACATTTAATTCTGAGTTAATGTTAGAATGTAGAGTTAATGTTGTTTAGTTTTAGAAGGAAAAAATTAAGGAAGCTGTGTATATGCTTAATATGCTTATTATGTTTACTGAATCAGTAAAAAGACACATTATATGCAAAATAATAGTACAAAATATGAACAAGAAAAACCATAGGTAGACTAAGAATAAAATCAGATACGATACCAGAGAATAAAATAATACTGCAAAATAAAATAATATTGCAAAATAAAACAATAATAAAATTAGATATGATATCAGAAAATAAAATAATAATGCAAAATAAAACAATAATAAAATAAATAAAATCAGATACGATACTAGAAAATAAAATAATAATGCAAAATAAAATAAATATATTTTATATTCAAATAAACATGATTGTATAATAATAAACATTTAAATTGATAAACAAAAAGTTATAAAACATAGCTATAAAAAAAGGAATAAAATAATACAAATACTGATAATCTATCTATAAGCATTAAGGATATTATAGTATTTTCAGAAAACTACGGATTAGGAACCGATAAGATTTAAGTTGATGGTAGGATCATGGAGTAAGATAAGCATTACTCCCAAGGGTAATAATTATTCATATTTCTGTTTTCAAGTCTCCCACACAAGAAGACCTAGTTCCCAGGTGTCTTCAGGTCATTTTAATGTTTAATAGTTTACTTCCTAGCTTCGTAATTTTGTCAATGTTCTTGATGACATAAGTATCATAGAAGGTACTTCCATTCATATTAAGTGTAATTTTCATTTTATTTTGAAACAAAATGAAGCATTTGTTTCAAAATAAATAGGTAATAGGAACATTGTTAAGTATTTTATAAGAAAATATTGCATTATAAAACGCAACTCGGAATACGAGAGAGGATTTGCAGCCCAAGAAAAGTGTGGGTTGTAGCACCACAAGTGCGAGAAAGTGTGGGTTGTAGCACCATACGTGCGAGAGAAGTGAGTGTTGTAGCACCACAAGTACGAGAGAAGTGAGGGTTGTAGCACCACACGTGCGAGAGAAGTGAGGGTTGTAGCACCACAAGTGCAATGCAAAGACGTTTTATTCGCATGTTGAATACCGCACTTTATTTACGATTGTTAGGATTTAAAAAGAGATAAATAAAACTACAACAAACTGCACTATAAACTGCCTTTCGATTTTGCCGGTATCAAATCGTATGAAATCGTTTTCGCCTCGTGAATCACCATAATTACTTTTCCTCATTTATACCCTAGATATATAGGAAAAGTATTGTGTTTGTAAATACGAAACCGGGATGTCACCGGAATCATCCGTTTAAAGAGTTAAAGGCTTTCTGAGTGGTTTTCACAAAGTTATCTGTATGAGTGTGTGTGTGTCTGTTATCATCGTAGTTTCCATTGAATTTATGCTAGAGAGTTGAAAATTGCTACAAAAATCAATTTGTAGGTGTAGTTGTGCTATTCGGGAATTATATTTTTATGACGTCAGTAAACCGCAATAATGACTCTGCAATTCTTTCGAAAAATCATAAAACGCGGAAACATTTGTCGATCAGTTTGAAATTTAGCACGCATGTAGTCATATGGAAGACTAACATATGTGGCAAGTTTCATCTCATTTTCAGCAATAGTTCAATTTATATCAAATGACTTGTGTACGTTTTTTAAAAATTGAAAAATAATCGAATTGAGTTGAAATTTAGTACAAGTATATATCATTACGTAATGAATAAGTACACTAAGTTTGAATACGAAGAGTATATCCATGATTTTTGTTGGCTCATAAAAGTTAAGCAGCATTGACCAAGGTCAGTTTCTGGATGGATGACTGCTGGGAATGAAATGGATATATTTACTATCTGGTGACGAGCGACTCCGAATAAGTTTTGCTTTATAATTTAACGACCTATATATTCTGAGGACGAGCGAAACTAGCAAGTACGAAGTAGAGAGGATAAGCTTATCAAATCCAGTTATCTACTTTAATACTACTAATAAAATAAATAAATAAATAAAGTTGTTATTGTCGCTCAAAAAACAAAGAAATAAATAAAACAAAAATAAATAAATAAGTAAATAAAAAATAGTACCTAGCAGTAAAATAGTACCTGAAAATATTGAAGTAGGTCCTTAATAATTTAATTTATTTATTTAATTTATATATATTTTAATTTAGTCTATTTTTTCATGTGCATATCTAATGTATATCCTTTTTTTGCGCTTTAGCATGTAGTATATTATGAGAGTTCAATTGCATGGAGCTATTCATTTTAATACAAATAAATTAAGTAGAGTAATTTATATTATTGGCTAACACAAAATTAAAATAATACAGTGATTAGTTAAATTTAAGAACTAGTAATGCTTGAAATTAAATTAATCAGAGTGATATATTTTTGTTTACTGACCAATCAGAATAATATATTTTTTTTACTAACCAATAGCAGAGTACGAACTTATAGGTAAGAAACATTTTTGTTTACCAACCAATAACAGAGTGACATTTTTGTTTACCAACCAATAGCAGGGAGACATTTTTGTTTCCTAACCAATAATAGTGATACGTTTTTTTATATTTACGAAGCAAACATTTTAACTGGACAAACTTTTGTAAAGATCCAGCTCCAGATGAATGGGAATGAGTAAAAAAAGAAAATAAGTAAATACTATTCACTGGGCAAGTTTTAATTTTCTTCAGTTAGGTAACTCAAATTTCTAATTAAACAAGATTAAGTAACTATGAATGATTATTTAAATGCAAGAATGAAGCTATAAATTTTGATAAAGACTCGACAAAAAATGCATACATATAATACAAAAAAAATTAATTAACGTAAGAGCAAATAATTAAATAGCTTACAAGTAGAAACACAATTAAAATTGCTGTTTAATCTCTATATGAACAATGCAGGAGTCCGAACATATTCATTGTATAACAGTATTTTTCTGTTTTTTTTTTTTTCATAAGAAGAAATAGGTGGTTTAAAATTGCTTAAGTATTATTTCATTAGAATAATTTCTACTTTTTTTTGCATCTGAAATAAAATGAGAATTAGATTAATCAAAAGAATATAATCCATAGTAGTTTTTAAACTTGCATTTTAAAATATATTATGAATGTACACTTTACTTAATTAATGTTACTTAAGTGAAAAATGTATTAACTAATAAAAAAATTAACAATGAAACGGATATTACAACATAATAATGAGAAAAGCATATTTAACTTTGAGAGAACATAGTATTAGTAGTCCTAGTAGTAGTAGTAGTAGGGAAGATTGTGGTGGTAGTAGTAGTAGTAGTAGTAGTAGTAGTAGTAGTAGTAGTGGTAATGGTGGTATCAGTAGTAGTAGTTTTGTGGTGATAGTAGTAGTAGAAGTAGTGGTGGTGGGTTGCAGAAGTGGTAGCACTACAAGTAAAAAGTATAAGTAGTAGTAATTTAGGCGGTGGTAGTTATAGTAGTGATACTATCATTATCAGTGGTGGTAGTACTAGTAGTAGTAGTGAATATTGTAGTAGTAGTAGTAGTTGTAGCAGTGGTGGTGATGGTAGTGGCAGTAGTAGTAGTTTTTGTGGTAGTAAAAGTAGTGGTGGTGATTAGAAGGGCAGAAGTAGTAAAACTACTAGTAGAAAGTAGTAGTGTAGGTGGTGATAGTTGTAGTAGTAGTTGTAGATTGTGGTAGTAGTAGTAATGGTGGTGGCAGTAGTAGTAGTTGTTTGTGGTAGTAGTAGAAGTAAAAGTAGTGGTGGTGATTAGGGTGGCAGAAGTAGTAGATCTACTAGTAAAAAGTAGTAGTGTAGGTGGTGGTAGCTGTAATAGTAGTTGTAATGATAGAAGAAATAGTAGCAGTAGTAGATAGAGTAGTAGTGGAAATAGTGGGACTAGTACTACCAGTGTTAGTACTAGTAGTACCGCTTGATACCCGCTTCGCTTGCCTCAGAAAATTTACAAAAGAAAACAGGGTTTTGCTACATTTATAGCGGTTGGTCATGCATAAAGTGATCAAGCTCAATCTTACTTCACAAGTGATCGGACGAAAGCCGCAAATAAGCAGTCTGTGTTAAATTGAAACTTGGTGTACTATAGTCTATCATATAACAAGGTATATTTCCACCAAATATCAAATCAATTCCACTAATGGCAACATTTTAAGGAATTTTTATACGTCAATTGATATAATATGATGAAACATGGATTTTTAGTTTTTCTTCCGTGGAACCAAAGATGTGTTAAATTCAAATCAACTTGCAAAAAACCGACGATTGATTAATTATACCTTTACGAACTCTTGAAGAAGGTTACACCGAGCCTCTAAGAGCCATATATTAACCTACTACGTATACCTAACTATATATAGACCTACGATGTTGGTGAGGACAGCTAAAAATAATTCTTAATCTAGAATTAGTTTATTAATACCTTCTTATTATATAATTAATTTATTACATAAGATAAATAATAAAAATAATTAGACTAAAAACTGTATTCGAGTTCACTAAGATGGTGCCAGATTAAACCGGTGATTAAACTGCTAAGTATGGGTAAACTGATAATTCGGTTTTGTTAAACTAATGAAAGATAAGGGTTGTAATGATTTAACCTGAGATTACATGAAAATCATTTGTTAAAATCTTCATCTTAACATCATATAAAAGAAGGTTGGTCGATTTTTTTAAACTTAAGAACTTCCTAAATATGATTGAAAAGATTAAGAATTATTAACTCAAAATTTAATAATAAATTTGTTTTATTAATAATAAACACCATATTTTAGAACCTATTGGTAAGCATTGAAATATTTCAATATCTTAAAATATGATAATGTTAATGTTAGTAAAACATTATTCTACTTTAGTATCTTTTGGCAAATATTATTCTATCTCAGTATCTTTTATTAAACATTATTCTATTTCAGTATCTTTTCGTAAACATTATTCTACTTTAGTATCTTTTGGTAAACATTATTCTATTTCAGTATCTTTTATTAAACATTAATCTCTTCCAGTCCCTAATGGTAAAAATAAATAAATATAAGTTATTATCTTTATGGAGATAACAAAGAAATGAACTTTTCTTGCATAAATTGTTTTATGCTTTAATTGATATAGTTGTTTAATAACTATATATATATATAATATATATATATATTATATATTATTATATTATATATATATATATATATTGTGTGTGTGTGTGTTGTGTGTGTGTGCGTATGTGTGTGTGTATGTAGTTGTTAATAAAACAACTATATCGATGGTATTTAAACAAGAAATGTTCACTTAAAAAAAATACACAGAGCTGAGTTATTATTGAAGAAATAACCTGTATTTAGTAATTAATCTGTTGTTTGTAAAGTCTATACCATGTACTAAACACTATTTCATATCGGTCAACTAGTTTACTGTTAAACATTATGTAACACAGTTTACTAGTCTTTATTACTGGCAATTAATTAATAAATAATAATATAATATGGAGGTATAAATTCGTAGGTAACTGATTTGGTAGTAATAATTCACAATATCTAAATACAATTTAATGTGGATAGAATAAACCTTTTGAAATGTTGCCTAAATTTCTTATTTCAGCGTTAAAGGGTTTTATCTTCCTTAACGTAAATTTGTACGTATTACGAAAGAATAGACAAATATATTTGTATTACGTAGAATAGACGAAAGTCAAATACATTTGTACGTAATACGAAAGTATAGTCAAATACATTTGTACGTAATACGAAAGTATAGTCAAATACATTTGTACGTAATACGAAAGTATAGTCAATTACAATTTGAGTACATTTGTACGTAATACGAAAGTATATTCAAATACATTTTTTGTAATGTTTACGTGGTACGAAAGTATTGCCAAATATAGTTTACAACTATATATTTTAGGAATTAGGACCCCGCTTTTCTAATACTTTCGTCATACAATGAATCTCATAAGCATAATTTACTAATAAAGATTCGCTAAAAGAAATGATCAGCGAGCGGCAATGATAGCATTAAGTATTCGTGTGTGACTTTTGTAAAATGTTTGCGTCAAAGTTTGTACTAATTGTTGTGTGCTTTTAGAACAATACCACAAAAAGCAGATATTAAAAGTACTATTATCTTATTCATCAAATGATCAAGAATTAGATAGTAAAAACTTAATTGAAGAGTATAAAGGATTTAAATGCAATTTATATTATTAACCCCCAAGTACACATAAAACCTTAGCGTAGCTATTGCATGTACTAAATTGAGATAAGAAAACTAATGACAAATACATCTTGTGTTTGTGACAGAAAACGATCTTGAAAGGTTGTATAGTTTTGAAACATAATTAACAGTATAGAAAACAAAAATTGGAGTGCATTATGTCTGTTAATTAAAGATAAGCTGCAATGTAAAATAAGCTCTAGTAAAGCTATAGAGAATAAACAGTTAAAGTTTCAAAGAAACAGTGATATGCAGTTGACTATTTAAGAATTAACTTGAAAGGAAAAGGATTACAACAGCTACTCAATGAAACAAACGTTTGCGATCTTGTTCCATTTAGATCAAAGATTAACCATAGTGATTATCTTGCGTAAGGTCGCGAATATACAAATCGTTTGCTAGTAACGTTTCTTTATTGTAATTGATAAAGATTTTGATTATTAATTAATTCAAAAGGATGTTTAATGATTTGTTTCTGGTCCAGGGGTTCAGGTTACGCATCAAGTAAGAGCTTTTCTCTTGCATATTGTCGCAGTCACAGGTATGATAATGATTCAATAGAAAATGACTTTCCAGAAAATTATAAAAAATAACATACCTTCATATGAAACTGATATTAAAGGTAATTTGTATGATAAACTTCCAACATTTATCAAAGCTTGAAAGAAGGTAAATTGGAATGGATTGAAATTTACTATGATTCTTAATCTTTGAAAACACAAAGAGGTAAAATATTTTTCTTTAGAGACCAGAAACTAAGGAAACAAATTTTGAGAGGAGGTCTGCAAACTCGGCGAATTTCCTTTGGGATTCTTGCCTTCTTTCTCACTAACCCAGTTCTTGCTCTGGTTATCTGTTTATGCCTCATAGTCAGGAACAATAACACTTTTAATTACTTGTCAATTTTCCTGGACTTCTCAAAGGAAATGCGCTTTTTTATCCAATAAGTTGTACAAAGTTGTGCTTGCGCTTGCTTAGTTAGTTCTGCACAACAAATAAAGCACTTAAACTAAGCTTATTTTTACTTTTCGTTAACATATCTTAGAGCATTTCCATAGAAACATCCAGGAGAACCCTGGCCGTCAAAATATAGCCTCTCGATGTTTCTGTGCCCTGCGAACGTCACCTCTAAGATCTTTTTTTCTCAAATCATCTTCGACATTTTCCAGTCGCCTTAGTCGAGGTCTCTCTCTCTTTCTACCTTATCCTGGTCTGTCATCTATCATTCCGTCATACTTCCTTCCATGCCCAAGCTATAAAAGTCGTCCTGCTTTAATTAAGCTAATAATATCTGGCCGATCATCAGTGCGACATCTGCACACACAAATCTCACCAACTGAACCTTAAATCTTTCTTAGTATTTTCCAGCCCCTTCTATGCGTAATTTACCCTCTTCATTTTGTGTTAATGTTCACTTTTCTAATCCATAGATGACAGTGGATTGAACTACACTTTCATACACAAGAAACTTGGTGTTACGGCTCAACTCACGCGATCTGAAGATGTTTTGTAGGACGAAGTAACTTCCGTCTCCAGCTGTGATTCTTTCATAATTTGTTTTCTTAATTTATTTTTTTAAAGTAAATTCGATGCAAACGTAAATACACTAATAACGAATAATGAAATAAAAATACTTATATAGAGATAAATAACCATAGAAGAGCATTAATTTGGACTTTAGCAGCATTTAAATTAAAATATAGTTTAGAGTAATACCTAACCTTAGGGGCATACCACAGAGTATGTTCACGGAGAAGTTAAACATATATTCTCTACATCTGAGTACAATCTTCTTACTTTCTGGTACTGTGTTCCACGATAGAACGACAGAAGTTAATTAAATATGAACTTTCGGTAAAAAGGTTTCACGATAGTGAGAGGTTCTAGATTTTAACTTTTTATCACGATAAACTTATTTTTTTTGGATAAATATGACCCACAGGTTGAATGGAAGAAGGCGGATGTGATAATTTTATTTAATACGTAATCGTGGATTAGGAGGATTAGGAACCCCTATCTCCTTTCACAGGTGGGATTTAGTCATCTGAAAAGACATCGAAATAAGTGAGAGCGACCTTGTCAGGGGTCAAGGGTCGTACCTCCCACCTCACAGAGGTCTCTCCGTGGTTTCACCTTACTTTCTTTCCAGCACCGCACCCATCAGCATCCCAAGGATGTTCGACTATAAGAAAAACATTCACTTTCAGTTGCCGAGACCTTCCTAAACCAGACGTTCAATTATTCCTGAACTGGTTTTCCAGATAAACCTGTCATTAATAGCACGAGATCTATTGAAATCTTTTTTAAATCCCACATAAAAAGAATTCTCACCCTTTTAAACATTAAAAAAATAAATGTTTTTCAATAACCTTATAGAGTTCATTGTTGGGATAGAAAAAATACTACTTCCTTATTACCATTACAGTTGATAGTAACAAGTCACTACTTAAAACAGGAATAAAATGATAATTATTATTATTATCGATAGCAAACGTGATATTGTCACGTCATGATTACACAGCTGCAACGATTAAGTCAGAAAACCAAAACTTAAAGAAAAATCTTACTCTTTCTCACTTATTGACTATGACCGAATCTTAGATACTTATGAATTTATAAGTAACAAATCGGAAGCATGTAAAGAATTGCGCTTGGCAATAGCCCTTTAGAGTTGAGCTAAAATCCTACTGATATAAATTCATAAAGAACAAATCAAAAGCATATAATTGTAAAAATGAAGGCTTGGGAATAGCCCCCAAGGCAATATTTAAGTCTCTCCACTGATCTTATAATTTAATTACAGAGCCAGCTTTTAGACTTAACAGTCCATCATCAGTGCCGGCAGGATGCGAAGAAAGTGTTAAGAAGTGGAAGTGATTGAGTCGTCTAACTCGTTGAGTCGATTTCAACGAGTTGGACAACTCAATCACTTCCGTTTCTTAACACTGTCATATCATCTCGCCGGCACTGATGATGGTCTGTTAAGTCTGAAAGCTGGCTCTGTAATTAAACTATAACATCAGTGGAGAGAGTTGTTTCTTATTTTTCCTAATATTTGGACTTCACAACTCTAATTTTTATCATTAAAATTAAATGCACTTAGCTCCAACAGAAACAGGTGAATTAATAAACGAAGGTCTTCTGGATCACGTCAAGTTAGATGATAAATCCAAAGAGACTTCTAAAGGGAGGCTTAGGATTGAACAGCACAGTAATAAGGGTTCTATTAATGTGGCATTATCCATTAGGTACTATAAAGGCACTCCTACTCTACAGAGAATTGAGATTTTCCATTCTTCTACAACCCCTAGCGGCAACTTTATGATGGACCATACAATTTTTCAGTGAAGTTATAATAAATTACTATATAAAACATAAATATATTAATTAAGGATAGGTGATAGACTACCAAGAAAGTAGGCCACGTCGTTAGGCCCTTTTCGCAAACACCCTTAGTGTTTAACCCTGTTACAGACAAAGAAACAGGGTTTTTGTGTCTAACCCATAGAAGAACCTTGACTTAACTATAAGTTTCTACAGCTTTAACTAGTAACAACAAGTGCCTTACTGACAGAATAGGCTTCCCTAATATTAAAAGCATATAAGTTCAAGGCAGAAACTAATATTGTATAAATCTATTGGGGCCTAAATTTTGCCTACACCCAGGTTCATTAAGAGTTATGGATTATTTATGAGTACCTGATATGGCACTGGCTCGGAACTATTGGCTTAACGTCCCTTTCGAAGGGCGGCACCTTTCGAAGGTTTTCTAGCCCTCGCATAAAAAACATAATAAAAATATGCCCTCGCATAAAAATAGATTGGTGATAACTATTGCACTACCAGAAGCCCCCAGAAATATAGAAATATTTATATTACTACCGGAAGAACAGAGTAAGTTAAGTATACTAAATAGATGGCTTGATTATAGGCTCATGCAGTTCTGGCTTGTTTCCAAGTATGAGAAACAAAAAAGAATATACAATTAAAAACTAAATAAACCAATTATCAATAAGAAGACAGGCGACCAGAAATAGAAAATAGGAAAAATATTTCTCTTTATTTCCTGAACTACAAACAATCTTTATATTCAATGAAACAAGAAGTAACAGTCTTATCATCGTACCTTAATTTAACAGTCCAAAAACGATTCCGACATTTTCTTCAGAGTGACAGTTACACCAACGTAACATTTCTAAAAGGACATATATTAAAGATGAATAACTTCACGCTGTATTAACAATTTACAAAACGTCATAAACAAGAGGTTGTTGCTATCCGCGAATCTAATCTTTTGAATTATGCCTTTCATACGACAGTATTTCATTTGACAATGAATAGTAATGAGTTAATGAGATTCCGGTATTGAATGCGGAGGAATCGAGTTATAACAAAAGATCTTAGTTGATAATCATAAGTTAAAATTGATATGCAGTTTTGAAAATTATGGGCGACACAGTTACACTAAAGAAACTGTTACATGAATCAATTTGATATTGTTGATTAGCTATTCAATTATAGCACTGTCACTATAGACTCATAAGTAATGACGCCATTAACGTTATAATAAAATCTGTAGCGTTCCTGGTGTCTGGTTAATATTAATATCCTGAGGATTAATATAACATAAGAGCAGTTTCAAAGAAATCGACACAACAATAACTAGAGTTGGGATTGTGAGCTTGACAATATTGTCATTACAAAGTAAAATAGTGATTGTCCTTACGACTGACATGTCAGAGCGGTAAATAACATATCAAGTTAGACCCTTGCCTCTCGAGGCATTAGGGAATCAACCGCCTTAATGCTGTCCGACCTGAACTTTTTTTGTATTCCTCTAATTGCCCTGTCAGTATTTATCGTAGAGGTTTGAAACTTTGTTCACATGCTCAGCAAATTATGCTGATGATACTAGCGTCTGCTGATACGATGCTAGTTCCATATTGCAAATTCCAGTATGGCGTGTACCAAATTAATAGATCGATTCTGATACATAAATGAATTTTTACGTGAAGAAAATAAGGCTGTGTACCGTTACAAGATCAACAGGTTAACAAACATTGTAAAGTAAAAGCTAGAGATAATAAAAAAAATGATTTAAATCCATTTAGTGTTTAAATGTTTTTTTTTCTTTTAGTGGCAGAGCAAAGTGGAAATATCATACACGCACTTACAAAGACTAATACTAATATATAAGAAAACTTATAAACTCAATACCATTTACACCTATATCTATCTCTATTACATACAGACGAATAAAGCTTGTTTACACAAGGAGATTACTGTTAGTTACAACTGTCAGTCTTTTAGTTCTATTGGTACTGCTTCAGGCAACCAAATTATATCATATAGTCCCTATATAAATGCGTGATAAAATGTCGATCGATTTAAATATGTTTCCTGTTTTTATGGATTTTTGGAAATTCGGTGAGACATCTAAAAGTACAATTTCACAACTTCCATTTTGACAACTAAAAGTGCACCAAGTACTGATTTTTGTACCAAGTTTCAACCCTTTAATATAAACACAGTGGGAGCTACAATAGAGAAACACGTGCACAATCTCAGATTACAACTTGGTAAAAACCACTCAAGGGTTCTTAAAAACACCAGAAACTGATTGACTTTAAATCATTAGTTAATTTTTCTTTTCTAAATTCACTAAAATACATTTTGATTAATAAAATCATGATTTTACTTAAATGGTTACCTAAAAATACATTAGCAATATTTTTTATCCGAGAAATTGATTAGTTATATTTTGAAAATAATCCTAAAATAATCATTTTTTCTTCATATTCAGATGTTCGTTTGTTAGTTAAGACTATTATATTTTTTAACATCATATGTTATACAACTCACATTTAGTTAACATAGCGTGGGACGGTAAAATCAATTTCCAAAAAAAAACATGAAAATCGTGAACCTTTCAAGTTAGATAAATATCAAAAGAAAGGTAAAAACTGCAGATTTTATATTTTTGAATTTTGCTTTAGTTGTAAAACTTAAAAATAAGAACTTGAAACTAAAAAAGCCTTTCTCTCGTATAACCAAAATTATAAATATTGATGATAATAAGAAATATAAAAAACGCAATACTTAGAAAAAAAAAACATTTTTACAAGAACCAAGAAAAATAATACTCCTTCCTTTTCTTTCGCTGTTAAAGTGTCAGATAAGATTGTGAAATGTAGGGAAATATGGTTTTTGGTTAAATTTTCTTCAGGCTGGGTAATTTTTGTCCCATTAGGTGTACAGCAATTATAAAAGAGAAACATTTTACCGGCAGGTTAATAATTATAGTTTCTTTATGTAAATATGTAATAAGTAATAAAAGTTTACAATTTTAAAGAAGAAAGGTTATGTAATAAAAACATAAAGTTATAAGCAAAAATCACTAAGCGCAGCACAAATACAACCGCTATGCTTCAGGGTTCTGTTAATGTTAAAACTTTGATATTAAAATTTTAATTTCCCATATAAAATTTTTTATTGGAGGTCTCGTATAATCTTTCGCGATTGCAAAATTGTTTAATATCAGAAGATATTTTCAAAAAACAGGGATCTGGCACACTAATGATTTTTATATATTAGCTTATAATTAAAAGTATAATAATGTAAGTTTATAACTATAAGAAAGAAATAAATATGATATAAATAACTATTATAAATCAATTTAAAGGTTAGATTAGTAAATTGCTGTCTATACTTCGTCGCTGTCATGCCCTGTTCACTGTAAATTACTGTCAATAGTTATGGATTATAAATCAATTACTATATATATTATTACTATATTAATTATTATTATTAAAAAAAATCTAACACTGTAATACTAAATATATGGTAATACGAGATATTATGGTAATAATATTTATATTATTACCATTATATTAACTATTTATATTTTGGTAATACGAATTGTTTTGGTGGGAAAAAACAATTTTATTCTTATTATATATGAGTGTTTAACCCCGTTCTTGCGATAGCTCAGTGGGCTAGAGTGTAGAGTGCACCCACGTTTAGAGTTGGCGTCAAATCGTAGCTCAAACATAACATATACATAAACGCATACATAACATATGTTATATTATATATATATATATATATATATATTATATATATATATATATATATATATATATAATATATATATATATATATAATGTGTTTTAAGATAGAACTGGTTTTTTTAATATTATAATTACATTTCCTTCCCTCCACATCCCAGCAACCATAGTACCACAATTTTCTGGTGAAAATTTGCTAAAAGTGTTTCTTAAGGAAGAAAAATACTTCAAAAAATGTTATAATTGGAGTTTTTCAAGAAACTGTGTCGGTTATTCTTTTCCGCAACATTAATGTTTCAAGCGTTATAAAAGTTCAACACATAAAAAATAGACAAGCAACAGTGAGGTCAAAGATTATGACTTCGAGAACTGTTTCTTAAACGCTTCTTTCTTTTAAGTTATAAAATTAATGATAAAGGAGGTTATTAGGTAACGAGTTACAAGAATGGTTACATCTGCGCTTTACTCAGCTTAAGAAGACGCGTCAATAAATTAAAATAAATAATATACGTAAAAGCTAAAAAAGTTAACTTCTATAATTGTTAATCTATTACAGAAAATTGACAGTAAGTTATTGAATTCTGTTAAAGTCGAAACGATACTTTGCTGCTTTTAATGAAAGAGCTTGGTTAACAAATATTAAACCGTAAAAAGCAATTATGGGTGTATGCTTTTGTGTGGGCTTTCTTTTGAAGTTTCAAAACAATTAATTTAATACTTCAAATTATGTGAGGATACAATTTTTGATTCTTCCTGGTTTAAAGAACAAAGGTAATAAAGTTAAAAACATTAGATTAAATTCAAAAGGTTAAATTTCATTTTTTTGTTATTTTATTAAGTTGTATAGTTATTTTTAGTGGGTAGAACATGTTATTTTTAGTAGATAAGATGATATATGAAATAAGGAAGAATGATATACATTATTTGATGAAATGAAAAAAATAAATTATGCTTAAAGATTTTTTTGGAGTAAAAAACAGATGGAATTTTTACTTGGAGTCAAAAGCAGTAGGAATTTTTATTTGGAGTCAAAAGCAGTATAGGAATTTTTATTTGGAGTCAACGACAGCAGTAATTTTTATTTGGAGTCAAAGACAGTAGTAATTTTTATTTGGAGTCAAAGACAATACGAATTTTTATTTGGAAGTATTTTTCGTAGCAGTAGGAGGCAAATTTATTAATAAGATCTACAGTCACTTTGTTTTGTACGAGTCATGACTATATTTTCATCGAAAGGACTGAGTTTTCAGATAGGAAAAGAAGATGATATGTGTTGTATGAGTCGTCTATATTTGTTTTGTATTCTGTTCTACTAATAGTATTTTATTCGATTTTAAGTCGATTTGTTTTGATGTTATGTAGGAAATGGAGTAATATGTTTTGTATGGATCGCATTCTATTTGTTTTTTTTTTTTTATTCTATTCTACTACTAGAATATAAGAATTTATTATAGAATTTAAGGTGTCTATTAGCATTTGATTGGTTTTAAAGTAATCGCGACCATGACTACAACAAATGGACTGATTTGTTACGTAGGATATGGAATTAATATGTCTTGTAAGAGATGAAATCTATTTGAAATGAGGAGGTCATAGTCGATTTAAAACATAGGAGTAATAATTGCTCTTTTTCGAAGAATCCTATTCTATTTGCTTTGTAGGAGTCAGAAGCAATTTTTATTGAGAGAGTTCAATTTGTTTCAAAAAGTTGGAGCAGATTTTGAGTACTGCTCTATAAATTTACAAAAAATAATTTAATACTTCAAGTCTACCGAAATAAGAAAGTAAAGTATTAAATTTTAATTATGTGAAAGGAATTGATCGAACAAAGAATGAAAAGTAAAATATTTACAGAAATGCCGCGAGGTATTAAAATAAATTTAAAAGAAACAATTTTTTAAGGTTGGTATAACTGTGGAGTAATTTATATTTTATTTTAAGTCTTGATTCCATTCATCCGTAACTTTATAATAATAAAATATTACGAAATAACAGATGTAACAAGAACTGCAATACAAAAATCATCAAAGAAGATGCAATTGATGTCAGTTTTTACGCACGGATTTGACAAAAGCAATCTTGGTTATTTCATTTTATTTTATTTACTGCTGGTTTTTTAAATCAGCTGTTTTTTACGGCTTTTCATCATTAAAATGAAGCTTATGAGGTTGTTCGGATGACGGAATTTATTTGTATTTATATGATTTTTAAATAAAAATTATTGTCAGGTATTATGAAAGCGTGTTTCCTCAAGGTGGACATGTTCCTTGTCCATCAAAATGTTCAAATTATAATTCTGGCTCTATAACACGATAAAAGTAGTTTGCAAAAATATATATTTTTTAATTGATTTAGACGATACTATAAAAGAACCGGTTAGATGAAGGTAAAGGTTTAAATTTTTGCATAAACTTAAAAGGCACAATTCAAATTATAAACTACAATACATTTTTATTTATAGTTTTATCAATCTGTATCATAACTTTAATAGTTTTATGAATTAAAAAGATGCTTAACATTTGGTAAAAATGGCAATACTACTAAAATGAGGACATTGATAAAGAACGTAAATTTAAGTAATAGCAGTACCATAGCCCCCCCCCCCCCTAATTTGTGGAGGACACAACTTTGTGTCCTCCACAAAGTTTTGTGGAGAGACTTCTCAGTTTTCATTATTTAAAAGTCCTCCACAAAGTTTTGAGGAGAGACTTCTTAGTTTTCATTATTTAAAAGTCCTCCACAAAGTTTTGAGGAGAGACTTCTTAGTTTTCATTATTTAAAAATCCTCCACAAAGTTTTGTGGAGGATTTGAATTTTTTAAATTCATGCAACCTATTCAATTAACCATGACCTCGAGCATTCTTTAAAAATTCTTTTAAAAGGCACTCTTAGGAGACCTTTAGGCACTCTCTTCAGGAGACCTTAAAGGACTATTAAGGCACTCTTAAGAAGACCTTAAGGAACTCATAAGAAAACTTTAAGCTTAAAGCGCTCTTAAGGAGAGCATTCGGCACGGACTATATTATGTAAGAAAAAATAAACTCTTGCTAAATTTAAAAGTATTAGAAATACAAAGCAGAAGTTGAAGGAGAAAAAGAACATACTATAGGTACATAAATACCATGGTGCAAAATGCCTTAAAAAGAGTTAAAGGCTCATTAGTTAACAATAAATTGACGTACTTAGTTCATAAAAATAATACCGGCATATTACAGAAACGCAGGTGAAGGTTAAGGTCGTTTCTATAAAGATCTAGAAACTTTTAAAAGTAAATAATAAAGCAACAGAAACAAAATATCAAGGTTTAAAAGTAATAAAAATCGTAACAAATTAGACTATAATTTATAATTTATTAACCTGATAAAATAATATCGAAGGTTAGGAAATTTATCTTAAAAATAATGCAGATAGTAAAGTGCTGATACTGATCGAATTTCAAATACTCAATATTAGGATATTGATGAAAACAAATTAGACTTACAGCAAGTATCGTTAACAAATGTGGTGTTGGTATAACAGGATAGAGACTAGAAAACCTTGAGGGAGTAATCGACGAAATTACTCTTTAGGAATACTTGTTTTTCATAGGCTTTACTCAAATAAGATACTTCTTATATTACTATCTCTTGTAAATTTTTATTTGAAGAGAAACGATTTGAAAGTTGACTTAATCCTGTTAAAAAACTATTAATAATTATTTTCGTGATGAATTCATCTCCTTAGACTTTCCGGTGACGACCCGCATGAAATATGATGACAAGTCAAAGGATTTTATTGATTTTACGCATATTATGTATTTTAATAGAACAAAATTACAATAACTTATAGAACTTTAATACGTTAATAAAAAGAAATCACTAACAATGTGGGGAAAAGCCGACACCAACAGATTTTTAAATCGTTGACTTACTTCCTAGATGAGGTTTCAATGAGATTAACAGAGCCCTGTGAGCCCAAACAGATGTTTCAACCTGTCAATGTATTGAGATAGGGAATTTTATGTACTAATAATAATAATTTTAACAAAAACCACTTCTGTAATAAAAAACTCCCCGCCAAGTCTTTGGTCCAAAAAAGTAGGGAAATCAACTTTTCTGTCCCGCCAAGTTATGTCCGTATTGGGTGGAGTCGGTCATTGGCGTTTCAAGGTGAAGTTGCTAGGTTGTCGATACTAAAGGGCCTTATTCAAACTGTGAGGGTATCATCACCTTCTTCTCCTTGGCGGCGGGCCAGAAAAGTGAATCAACTTTAGAGGTAGTGTTGGCAAGGGGTACGAGGTACCTCGGAACTTATCCTCATCACATCGGATTCGCTACACTCATCCTTCCAGCTTCGGACACGCTTCGCTCGTCCTCAGATTATACAATTCGCCATATTTATCCTGTAAAATGTCTTCGGACTCGCTTCGCTCGTCCTCAGATAGTAAATGCATTCGTTTCATTCGTATAGCGACCACCCATTGACCACGCTCAATGCTACTTAACTTTTATGATCCAACAAAAATCATGGATATACTTTGTATAGCCACAAAGTATTGAAACGAAACTTTGTGTACTTATTCAATAAAAAAAGGTATACACTTGTACTAAATTTCAACTTAATTTAATCATTTTCTGATTTTTGTACAGTTTTTTAAAAAAACTTACACAAGTCATTGGATAAAATTAAACTAATGCTGCATGCGTGCTAACTTTCAATTCGATCGCATGAATTTTTCGCGTTTATGATATTTAGAAAATTTTTCTGAGTCAATTATTGCGGGTTAATTACGTCATAAAAAAATTTCCGAATAGCACAACTAGAGCGGTAGATTGATTTTTATATAAAGTTTCAACTCTCTAGCATAAATACCCTAGGAGTTACGTTTATTTTAATAATCAGACACAACACTACAGACACACACAAACACGCACGCACACGCACAGGCAGACAGACAAATAACAGAAAACCACTCGCAGGGGCCCTCTAAAACACCTGAAACGGATAATTCCGGTTTCGGATTTTTTTGGAAACACAATGCTTCTCCTATATATTTACGGTATAAATATAGAAAAGTAATAAAACACAAAGATTACATATACTGAGTTAAAACTTTCGACGTTTTTGACAAGAAAATTAACTTCAATTCCCATCATTTAATACTTCTTCAGAAATGAGACAAAATGTCAGTTTATTGTCACCAACTAAAGCAAGATGTATTTGCAGACGTGTTATACAACTAGGGTAGCTAGTTAAAAGCTCAGGTGGGTTTAAAGAAACCACAATCACAGGTTCTTGGTGTACGACCGCAAAGGATTTTCGAGTACCGGCTTGGTTCACTTAACACTTGACCCGTATTAAATAAACAAGTCATTAGGATAGTTATCGAACAAGTTTGAGTATAAGGCATGTGGTTTATTTTATTTAAATAATCAGTATGATATAAATGGGATCATGTAGATATAATTGCTAGAAGATTCTATTTGTTGAATTTGAAACATCGCAAAAGAAAATTGACCACCTTCGACTATCAATATAATCAAACAAACGTTAGAACTAATAACGTTTAAACTAATAACGTTTAAACTAATAACGTTAGAACTAATAACGTTAGAACTAATAACGTTCAAACTAATCATAGAATGTTTGAAATGCAAATCAAAAAACACAAATAATGTTCAGGAAGCCGAAAAGATTTGATTTATTATAACCTTAACTCACTCTTGGAAGAGATTTCAATGAGGTTACACAGAGCCTCTGAGAGCTCTAAATGTTGTTTATGGCCTTTTTAATGTAGTGAGATAGGCTATTCCCCTTTTTGTAATATATCTCTAAGCATAGAGCATTTTATGTAAGGTTCGTACATTAATTTCTTCAGACGTCCGTTAAACAGGGCTAGAACAAAATTTGAATCAATAGACGCGGATAGAAGATACTTTTTAACGCTAAGCGATAAAGTTAGTGTTTTTTAAAAATGCCCAAAGGAAAATCGCTAAAAGTCAGGTTCAGACCAAAAACAAGACACATGTAAGCGTAAAATAATAAAATAACAGAAAAATAAGACATAACAGAAATGACTGTAAGAAATTATTAGCAAATTTTACTTACCTACAAAACAAATAAATAGAAAGAGGTTAACTTTTCTAAGGCATTTCATCAAATAATGACGTTTATGTGTCCAATAGACAAATATTAATTAATATTATTTGCGTGATTGTGTCTTTAAAACACTTAAGACACAAATTATACAACGTTTCTCTCTTCAAAACACACACATTGATAATAGTAAAAAAAATAAGTTGTTATGTTTAAAAACCAATGACATATATTTACAATTTAACTCCTTATTTCAAAACACTCAACATTTTAATTGAAAGTAGATTTAATTATCAAATTTAAAAACAACAGATTTTTCTAGAATTTTAAATTGGCATCCAAACTGGAATTTGTGGATGAAGAGTGATCTCTTGCCTCACTTAAAAGCCTTTGTCTGCAGTCTGGATACAACTGCGTTGTAGAATATTATAATTTTAATTTTATTTTTTTAAATTTAATTATTAAAAAAATTAATAATTTGTAATTATTTATTTATCTTCATTTATTATTATTATTATTGTTTTTGTATTTGAGTCTTTTCTAAAGTTTTTATATTTTCTTTTTTTTCTTTTATAAATATAAAGAAAATAGTAAACCTATCTAAAGTTGTACAATATGTGTATTTAAATGGAAAATGAGATAAATAATGGAATGCAGTAATTAGATTAAATTAGGATTAAAATGATTGCTAAAATTTTAACCATATTTTTGCTTATGTTGTAAGAGGTTTTCCAGTCATTAAAATGTAAGTGACCTGGTTTAATCCTGAATTCTTAACTCTTACGGCCTAAACCTAAGAAATCATGTAATAAAAACATAGAAATGTTAATAAAAATAGTACAGGTTTAACAATTCTCTTCAATATCTTAAGTAACATTAGAGGGGAAAAAATAAAGCGTGGAAAACCTTATAATAGGATAAAATCATATAAATTTCAATTGTAATTATAATCATTCTTAAAAGTTAATGCTAATATCATAGCTCACCTGAGCGCATGGAATACAAAATGAAACATGTGCTTGAAAAATAATTAAAAAAACGAAAAAAGCGGATTAATAGCTAAACTCTGTCAGATAAATATTGGGTTTGATTAGAATAATTGCTAAAATTTCATCAAAGAAGCTAATTTTGATGAAATGTCAAGGCTGAGAGACTCTCAAATTTACAAGGGCCATCAAAACCAGTCCTTTACATAGTTATGTATTTAATTAAACATTGGATTCAAAATAAAAATAAAATTAAAAGTTCATCTTACATACAAATTTAAAATTTGAAAAAAATTATCATTTAAGATACTTTTATAAGCCAGTTAAAGTAAATCCATAACATCAATATATAAGAACAAAAAAAAATTTAATAAATTTTTATTAAATTGTAAAATAATAAAATACAGTTTTATGACTTGTTAAATTTTGAATAAAATGTCAAGATCAAGACAAATTAGATCTGATATTAATTTTATAAGTAGGTTTAACTTTTAGTCGAATGAAATCACTTTCATGTCATTTTAAAGATTTAAATCAACAGAAGATTCTTTTTTTCAGCAACTACTTCATTAATGTATACAAACATTAATGACCCAACAATATACTTACACATTAATTAAATAATATTAATATTTTTAATTAATATTTTGTTTTAGACAAAATAAAAAAAAAATAATATTATTAACGTTCAATTAATAAATTTTAAGAAAATTTATTTTAAAATTTCGATTTTAATTGAATATATAAAAAATTAATTACCCAACAATATACCTACATATCAATTAAATAATAATGAAGTTTATAGAATATTATTATTACTTGCGTGTGTCTCCATAATACTAGATGAGAATCATTAGGACACAGGAGACTAGATTTCATTAGATTAAATAATCTATATTTCACTACATACACGAACCGTATTCATGCTAAATGAAGCTAATTCATGCGGAGAAAATTCTATACTTAACGTCTAATGGAATTATTTCACCTTAATCTGTAAATGATTTGTTTACATGTCAAAATCAGCTAGTAGAAGTAGAAGGATGATTTGGAAGTGTTTTTCTAAATTAATTTAAATTACTATCTGAGTTTGGGTCCTTCTTAATCTAACTTATATTGTACGAAACAAGTCTCATAAACAATAATACATTAAAACTGATAATATATTTTCAAAATTTTCCAATAAATTATCCAAAAATATGGCACCGCAGAGGGGATGCAAACCGCATTCAAACTAAAAGAGTTTAAAATTTCAACTACGCTTAACATGTATTGTTACCATAGTCAGTTTGATGAATTAACTTAATTATAATCAATTTAAAAAGAAATTACAAAGTAATAATTTTAAAATTGATAAAAAAATTCAAAAGTAGGATTTCATAAGGAATGCAGTTTGCTTCGCCGCTGTGGTGCCATATTTTTGGATAATTTATTAAAAAGTGCTGAAAATATATCAGTTTTAATGTATTATTGTTCAGGAGTTTTGTTACTACGAGTTTAATATAATTTAGATTAAGAGGGACCCAAAATCAGATGGTGATTCAGATTCATTAAGAAGAACAGTGTTTTTTTAACTTTATATTGACTACTATAAATGTCTTTGACATAATGCTCATACTGGTTAAAGTGACTTGGCAAATTTGATAGGAGGGATCACCCAGTGGTGATACTCCTTGGCGTGGAAAGGAGCGAAATAAAGTTAATTTAATCTAATGAAACTAGTCCCTTCTGAGCCCTAAACTGATTCTCATCGTTTATAGAATAGTATAAAATAGTATTATTTATTTCATAATACAATATTACCCAATTACTAAATTTCATAAAAAATAATTTTATGAAAATATGTGTATTTCTTTTGAAAGAGGAATTCACTGATCAAGAAATATATATATATTATATATATATATATATATATATATATAATATATATATATATATATATATATATATATATTTATTATATCTGTGTGTGTATGACGTTTATATGTGACACGATAACTTTCTCATGCTTTCTCGGATCGTAATTAAACTTGGTACAAAAATTAACCTTGCTGATGTCCCAAACCTTATTGTTTATGAAATATATATGACACCACAAACAATTCAAAAAATCACAAATATTCATAGAGTGTTTAGATTGGGTTAAAATTTGTTACACAGATATGGAATATGGTTCACAAAAATACGAACTTTAATTTTATTATCAGTTTTATTAAGTAATAGAAAAGATTTTTGCTTAAGATTAAAATGAAGATTTTTCAAATAAGTATGACTATAGTGTTGTCTTTTTTATTAGAGACTTTTTCATAAATTCAGCAAGCAAATTTGATGAATAAGTTTGGCTGGAGTAACTAAAAGGTACTTTTTTTATCGTAGAAAATATTTCGATGAAATTTAGTAGAATTGATTTTTTTATCTATTAAGACCGAAAGTTAGAATTGTCATTGCTGTGAAAATTAATTAACAATTACCTGTGGATGTGTTAAATCCGGTGGTGAATTTTTAATTCCCTGAGACGAAGTCGAGGCGACGAATAAAAATACAAACGTGAGGAGGTTATCCATAACTAAATTCAACGAAACAAATTTTCAAAAAAAACTTTAGGGCGCGATAACCCTTTTACCGAAGCATTCGGGTAAACAACCCTCCTCGTAGCGTGTTACCGGTAAAACTAAAGCGATTACTGTGGTATCAAATGGGGGTAGGACTTTCTTACCCCACCAATTTCAAAGGAACAAGATTGGTAAGGATACCTCTTAGCTGTACCTTATGTACATCAATAAAATCAAAAATCACACAGTTCTGTCTAAATAAAATTACCACAAACACAACATTTTTACCAACATAACAGACTTAATAAGTATAGCATTGTTACATTAGGTAGTTTTATTTTCCAATAATGGCAGAATATCTAGTTAACGATTGACATACATAATACTAAAAACCATCTATAAATATTTTCTGAATCCCACTCATAGAAGTACGTTGTATTTTACGTAATACTTATATATTCTTATAAAATGCGTTTATATTAGAATTATTTTTACATTTTTCTTTCTCTAAAATAAATAGATTTTTTTCATAGCATTAAATGGAACAAATACGATTGTCATTTAAAAAAATAAACTAAAATAGAAAAGAAAATATAATAAAAAAATAAAAACTTGCAACACTTTCTACTATAATATGAAAGCATACAGTAAGGTCAAATAAAATGTAGCAGAATTTTCCTGTTAGTATAACTTTTCTTTAGTTAGAGATTAAACTTAATCTTATGCAATTAATTTATGTATTTTATTAATTTAATAGATTTTTTTGTGTATCTCATATTTTTTTATTATTGTGTACATTTTTAATATTATTTTACTATATTATATTATTTTTATATATTTTTTTATAGTTTTATTTTTATATTATATTAATTTATATATATATTATTTTTTAAATATTATTATATTATTTTTTATATTATTTTACATATCTTTTATCATTTATATTTATTTTATTTTATTGTGGGTCAACACTACTTGCATTGTAGCTATTTAGACAACTAGTCACTGGTCTAGTTTTTTATTTATTTTAAGGATTCCTTGGGGAATCCTATTGCTCAATGTTTCTTTTAGGATCCCAAAACAAGCATAAAATGTATGCAATTTTAATAAATAAGGCTTTAAGAGCCATTAGAGACTCCTTTAAGGTTCTAAGGGACTTGCTTATTAATTAAGGTTCAATAATTACTGAATACATAAAGTTTAGAAAAAGAATGTATTTGAATACCGATTCAAAGACAATTTATTCCTTAACTAATAAATAAATTCATTAAGTAAAAACCTTAAGAAGGTCCCTAGGGGCCCTTCTTCAGATATGAAAATTTCCATTCATTTTATGCTTATTTTAGGATCCTATAAAGGAAACATTGAGATTCCTTGACCCACAATCCTAGAACATAAGCTACGAGCCTTCATAATAAATATACATTAGGATTTGAGAAATCCTAATGGAGGCTTTAAGACCTCATTAAGGGATCTTAAAAAAATATTAAGTCTTCTAACGACATCCTTATGAAATAGGTTATGGTAATAACTTAATGGTACACGATAATTTTCAAACTACTTCTTAAATTGAAATTAAAATATGACTTGAAGGCCTCTCGTCTTCTTTTGTAGGGTTTTTAGAGGATCAAGACGATCCTCTAAAAAACATATAGACACATGTTATTTTATCGGTTAAAAATTATTTCCCTTAATACGCATGTAACGAAAATAAATTAAGGTATAATTTAGGTAATAATGGCTGGAACCGGTCTCAAATTTTCGTAAATACCTTCTTAAACAAGGATCTGCAATTCTGCAGACTCGTATCGGATGGGTGTCCCAGGCAGAACGCACTTTACAGGTCAAATTTACCACCCAAGTTAATAAAAAGTGTAATGGCTGGAACCGGTCTCAATTTTTCGTAAATACCTTCCTGAACAAGGATCTGCAATTCTGCCGACTCGTATCGGATGGGTGTCCCAGGCAGAACCTTTGACCCCTAAAGTGCGTTCTGCCTGGGGCACCCATCCGATACGAGTCTGCAGAATTGCAGATCCTTGTTCAGGAATTAGTATTTACGAAAAATTGAGACCGGTTCCAGCCATTAAACTTTTTATTAACAAAACACCCCTGGGCTCTTGGTCTATTACAATTAATTTTAAGGATGGGGGTTTAAAAAATAAAAATCTTATTAGATAGATATTTCTTTGTCATACAGAGTTATAGACAAAGGGATTTTGACAGGACATTCCCTTGTCATACAAAGTTATTGACAAAGCGATATTAACCTAACAGGATATTCCTTTGTCTATAACTAGAGTATCCTTACAGTAGCTGGTGAAACAATCCACTTGTACCCAACACTAAGTTATTTTATTGTCTAACTAAATCCTTTGCAATCTTTGCAATCATCATCAAGATCATTACTAGAAAATCTGTCAAATAGTTATATTAGATAAATATTGTGTTAGAATAAAAATATCAATAAATTTTCATTATCTTTCCAAAGACAGTTGAGTCGAATGTTTTCTAGTTAGTTCGACTTTCACTATTTTGCATCATCTAGCTAGGATTATTCGCGTATTAAAGTGAATAATATTAATACACTGTTATATTGGCATCTAATTTAACATCGCTTAGATATTTCACACTTTTTAATCTATACTAACTGTAGAATTAATCTTAAAATATAGAGAGGAAAATAATGTTGGAAATAGATAAAAAGAAAAAGACAAGAAAATTTAAGACTTCCGTACCGTACAATAGATAGTACGAATTTCTCTGTCTTTACATTTATCTGTTTTCTACTTATGCAGATAAGGTTTTGCTGCAACGTCATCTTGATGTGTAGAGTACCTTGGGGTTTTTCTCATCTCATCGGATTCGGTACGCTCCACCGTAAGAAGGACCGCACAGATATTCGAAAGTTGTAAAATTTTGGACCCGCTTCGCTCGTCTTAAAAAATTGTAATTATCCAAATGTATATTGTAGATTTTCTTCAAACTCTCTACAAATCATGAATCGTTATGAAAGTTTCGTCAAAATCCGTTTTATTCACAGCAGTTACCAATCCAAATACTGACCACACTCGATGATGATTAGACACTTAGGATACGATAAAAACCGTACACTAACTATATCAAATTGAATCTTTGGAGTACAAAAAGAAATGGTTGTGTCAAATTTAATTTTAACTGCACGTTTATTGTTATTAACGATTTAAAGAAACGTATAAGCCTTATTAGATCAACATTGGACAATTGAATTACCATGTTATGACAATGGATCACCTAATTGACCACCTGCCTGCGCAAGTAAACCTTGTTCTGTTTCCTAATAATACTCCATTCATTCCTGATTTTCAAAATATTAAGTGGTAACTGTTACATTTGAAATCCAGTATTCTGCTTGCATAACTAAACTTGTCCAGAATTTTTAAAAAACCTCTTCTTCTTCGAAAATAGAGAATACGTGTAACTGATTAACTAGAATGTCAAGTTAGTCAAGATACTAACGAGGAATGGAAAGGCGTGATATTTCTTCTAACTCAACAGGAACTAAAAATTTGAAAAATTTCGGCAACTGCTTCTCATCAAACTTATAATCTTGATCAACCAGATATTTGAGGAACAACTTCTCGGCAGCACATAACAAAGGTGTGGTAGCCACGACTTTTGCAAAGTTACAGTAATAGATTTTTTTTACTTTCCTCACCTACTACTGTATATATAAGGAAAAGTATTGTGTTCATCCGAAACCGAGTTTTCATCATAATTATTCTTTTTAGGCATTTTCATGACGTTCTGAGTGGTTTTCTTCATGCTGTCTGTTTGTATCTATCTGCCTGATTTTTCAAACCACAATAACCTATTTTGCTGAGTCATAAACAATTTTACAAATCGAATTGACATTTATCACAAACGTACATTTATAGGAGGTAAATCGCTCCACATAAATTAGCCCTGGAATTTCTATAGCTATTCAAATTTTATTTTACGTTATTGGCCAACACATATATTTTTTGGCACGAATTTTAAAATCATGACAATTTACCGCATAACATTAATTATTTGATGAATTAATAAAATGTAGAACTAATATTTTCTATATTAGCGATATTAGAAAAGAATTAGATTGCCAAGTATGATCAGACGTCTTTAACGCATTCGTGAACATGATGTAAGAGTATTGCCCTAATACTTTATAAGGGTATAATTTATTAAGGTCATTATTGAATGCTTTCTAATGTATTATTTTTCAAAGCTTTAATTAACCTAAGCCTATAAACCCTAGGTATTTGGCTACCTAATAATTTTGAGGTTAAGTGAAACGAGATCAAAGTTAAGCCACTTAAAGCAATAGATAGTTATGACGATCTAAGGACAAACTAAGCGTGTCCGAAATCATAATAGCCTAGACATCGGATAGCCACTCTATTCTGAAGTCGAGCTCTGTGAGACTCATATGTTCATATAAGGAATCACGTTTTGCCCATCTACGAACGAAGCTGTGATCAAAGACTTAGCATTGTATCCCTAACCATCTAATATAAATTGCCAAAATTTTCAAAATGTTCAATATTTTTCTTTATCTTTGAGGCATAAAAATATTAATGTAAATTTAATGCGGTACAAATTAATTAATTAATCCTCTAAAATAAATAAGGTAAATAACTTAAATTTCTTATTTTACGCACGATATTTGTTATAGCTTTAATTGATTTCTCAATCAACAGAAATATACGTTGATTAATATCAGGATGATTCACTCAAACAAATCCTTGTTATGTTATTAAAGTATTTTGGAGTAAAAACTAGTTTTTGCAAGTTGTTCACATGGGTTTTTATAAAAGAAAGCTAATCCATTTAACATAGATTTATAAATATTTAATAATAAATGAAGCTACACAAAACATATATTAATTTACAAGTCAAGTAAAAATAAATTAATTACCAACACGAAAATATAAATAAGTATTAGTGAAAGTGAAAAAAGTGAACAATATTAATAACTTTGGTTTCTTATTATTTAACAAAAAATTTGTTATTAAAAACATTGTTTTTTTTAATTACAAAATTTTTAAGTTTCCACACACAAATATATGGAACAATGAGGGAATTCAAATGCGTACTGACGGCACATCTAATGAGTATCGAAGTATTCATATTATAATAATAGTCGATTATAAACTACCCGCCCGTAAAATAAGTCTGTATTATAAACTGTATCTATGAATTATTTAACAGGTAATTTATTAGGGCACTGTAGTGCTGATTTTCTCTAGCAATTATATAATTAATAACGTGTTATTAATTTATGGTCAAGGTCTGAGGACAAATGAAAATAAGTTTATCAACCTTGATATTGGAAATGCTGTGAAAATAAACCAATATACAATTTATACTACTAAGGTAATGCAAAATATTAGTACACAAATAAATACGGCGTAGTTATATGATTTTTGCCTAAAACGCACAGTAATAGTGTAGAAAACTGAATTTTTAGCCTTTGAAAATATATGTGTGTACTTATTTCACATTAAATTTTTTTCATCTACTTATGTCTCAACAACATACATACAAAGCAATTTGGAGAATACAAAAAAAGTTCGGGTTTCACAGCCTTTAAATATGAGCCTTTAATGACTAACTACCACAGCTCAACTAGTTGGAGTCAACTAGTTGATACAACTAAGACTTAACTACCACAGCTCAACTAGTTGGAGTCAACTAGTTCATACAACTAAGACCTAACTACCACAGCTCAACTAGTTGGAGTCAACTAGTTTATACAACTAATACCCTAACTACTACAACTTAACTAGTTGTAGTCCTTGCTATAAGAGACCTTACTACCACGGCTCAACTAGTTAAGTTGTTGCTCAACTAGTTAGACAAGGAGTTCTTGCCCTAAGACCTAACTACCACAACTTAACAAATTGAAGTCCTTGACCTAAGATATAACTACCACAGCTTAACTATTTAAAATCCTTCCCTAAGACCTGACGGCTAAAAGAAAAATGTCTTCATTAGGTACACTACAGATCAACAGCAAGGAATAATATACTTTTTATTTCTCTACAAACAATTTTCTCTAAAACAACTCAATTTGCAATCCGTATTTCTGACATTCAAAAGATGAAATAAAAGCAATGGATATTGATAAATAACCATAAAACTGTAGGACCTATCGTTAAGAGTTTTGTATCTATTAATATGCCATGTTAAGGCAGTGGCAGAGCGTAAAATATGAATCAATATATTGTATTCCTCAGATTTGTAAATATAGCTTTCAGCAAACATCTTTTCAATATTTCTTAAACGTTTCAAATTTAGTTTAAATATACGACTAGTCATTTTATACATCATTCAGGTATTTATTCGTTCTGTACGGTTTTCGTAACTAATAGTGAATAGTCTACGTGCTAGAGTAATGGCTAAATATAATAAGCTAAAGAGTAAAAGCTCGATGAGTCCGAGCTATTACCATCTCGTTAATTCGAGTTAGTGTTACTCGACTCATCGAGCTATTGCCGTCTCGGAAAAGAAATCATCTATATTTTAAATAATAAAATATCATCTTTCAAAAAAAAGATATCATCTTTCATCTATATTTTTAGGGCACTGATTATGGCCTCATGTTAGGTTGAAAGCGCTTTCCCAATAAAGAATTATTATTGTGGAGAGACTCTTTTCTTCGTTTCTTATGAATAGCTCCACTTGTGCTCAATCACATTCTTAATATGGCACTTTAAGTGGCGAGTTATTAGTTATTAAGCCGCTTAATACCGCCCTATGATGGGCACAAAAGAATTTAACATTTTTCATAAACAAGCTATTAACGTTTTCGTATATTTCTTTAAAAAATCAATTCACGTCAGCTTTTAACAATTTATTGCACGTATCATCTTTATTAGTTTTATAATAACTTTCTTTAGTAGGAGTGTTTAGTGATGTCATGCTCATCTCGAGATGAATGAATATTGTTAAAATATATTACACATGGGCATTATATTTTTTAAATAATCATTATAATCCTTTAAGTTCACATTCCTGGAGGTTTTTAATGTTTTAAACGACCTTTTCACTTTGTAGTGCGAGGTATCAACTTTCCCATCTTCGTGTCACCTTCCTTATTTTCAGATGTATGTCCTGGGTAATAAATTTGTTATATCATATTTGTAGCGCTTCCACGTACAAAAATTGCTACGGAATATGGAAACAAACAGTACCGATAAAAGTATAAGCACTTTTATAGCAAAAGGTAGCGAAGATGCAATGAAAAGCATCGATGTTTACAACTGTTTTCTTATAGACTTATACCGCAGCATTGGCTCATTTAGATCAAAGATTAAAAATGTTGACACTATATAATTGTGCAAGATGGAATACAATTATCATATGATGGTACAGTTCCCAGATGTAGCACTTTATTTAATTACTTCATTGCAAGGTGTCTCTCGCACAATTATATTGCGCATGTGTCAACATTCATGTTCTGCAAAACTAGATAGTATCAAATAAATATATATAAAAATAAATTTTCTTTATTGATAAGAATATAACATATAACGCGATTAAATCAATTGTCACTTTTCGGATTAATCTTATAACTACAATAATGATAATTTAAAAGAAACAAAAAGTATAAAAATTAAATGTGCAATGTAACACTGAAGATTAACACACTGCATGGAAGTTACAAAAAAACACTTATGGATGTTTTTTGGTAACTTTTAAACACACTATATAACATTATTAATATTAATATAATAATATATTTTTCCTATAGAAGGGAGAAAAAATTAACTTTTCGCCCTTATTTTCAGGGAGGAAAACCCGTATTAAGGCCTGTTTGTGAAAAGAAGGGAGGGAACAAAAATCAGGGCGGAAAGTAAATCACTTTCTGCCCTATTGTTTGGCGCAATCGGTTAGACATTTGCTTGAAAATCATTGTTGTTGCTTGAAACATTGTTTTTATCGTTTTACAATAAACCGGGGCATTAATTAATATTTTTATCCACAAATGCATGCATTTTTATGATATTTGCTGCTGATTGGTGTGTTTTGATAATATTGCAAAGTCTAAAAGAAAAAACGCATATTTTACTTAAATACCGATCTAATAAAAATGGCCTCAGTACTTATCTTACCTTATCTTTAGCGTGTTTTAGGTGAACAACGTAGTAACTAGATCAGCTATTACAATTATTATGGCGAAGTAAAGACAAATCACACCTTTATGTATTTAACTTTTCTTAATTCAAAAGTAAATCAAAAAACAAGTAAAAAATCAAACAGTTTCTTCATATTATTTGTTTTGGTCAAAAATAATTATGTTTGACAGTGTTGTAGTTATTCTTTGATTTAAAACTTTTGTTTTTTTAACAACTAAAAAAAAGATACGTTTAAAAAAACGAAGATAATGTTTAAATTAATACTTGACAAATTTGTTTATTGCTCGGGAAGTATTCTGGATAAAAATCAGTGTTGTCTATGAATTAATAGTAAAATTAAAGTTGGCATTCCTGTTAATTGGAATTGAATGACTATGCAAGCCAACCTCTGTATCTTTTTATTTATCTATGATTCATTATTATTTCTTACTCATTTGTTGTTGGGTAAATAACAATTTTGTGGTTATTATGAGTATAAAATTAAAATACACAATTTTGTGTTATTGTGTGAGTATCAAATTAAAGATTTTAAATAATACAAAAGCTTGTATGTTTAAATAAAATAAAAGTTTTATTTGTTAAAATTTTCTCCCTTCTAGAGGAAAAATCTTGTACGTACCACGGGAGAAAACAGTCATTACACCCCTCTTTGATTTCCTCCCTCGGCTTACGCCTCAGGACCCACTATGAATAAAACTATTTTTAGGGGTGACTATATAAATACTGCTGTTGACTAGAAAATAATTGTACACCATTTAATTGTGTGCTAATAATAAATAATTATAATATAATAGTAATTACTAATTAATAACAAAAACTATTCTCCTATATCTAGATAATAAGTAGATAAGGAATACTAAATAAACAGACAGTAATAACAAAATCACAGTAAAATAAATAAATAACGTATACACAACTAATCCTACTTATATAACGTAAGTAAGATTATGCTCATGCCTTTGCCTCATTAAATTTAATAAGCAATTTTTTTAAATATATTTATTCAGAACATTTTATATACAAATTATAAATGTAGCTTATACAATTTATATACTATAATTTAATATAAAAGAATTTTGATCAAATGGTATTTTTAAATTTTTATTTTGGTCTATTTCAACAATAAATTACAAGAGTAAATTTAAGATTCAGAATAAAATAAATAAATAAATAACCATTTATTATAGTAAATATTATAAAGTATATCCAAAAATTCATTATAAAAATTACTTAATACTACAAATCGGGATTATCCCGTGGTTTTCAGAATAAATGGTCACAATAAAATAGACTATTGCTTAAAAAGTCCATCGCTTCAAGATCACTATAGAAACACATCGACTTGGGACAGTTAGGATACGTTTATAAATTAATAAGTATTGCATTACAAGTTAAGGGTATGAAACAGTAGTGACAGAAAGATACATTTTTGGTAAAAACAAAAGTACAAATATATGTTCAGAGATTGTCAAAAAATTAACTATCTTGCTTTTGGAAAGATAGTTAACTTCCTTCTTCTTCAACCTTTGATAGACTAGAGCTGGTCCCCCAAAATAGCGGTAAAAAATGGAAACACATCACTATCCCTTCCGCCTTTTTACATATCTTTACTTGATTTTTTGGAAAATGGCACGAATTAGATCTTTGAGCTGTAATGAGAGATCAGAAAATGGCACAGCGTAGCATACTTTCTGTTTTATTTTCAATGAATAAAAAATGTGCTAAAGACAAAATGTCACACTAAAGAGTCAAAATATCGGAGCTTTGCTGTATTTAAAATGTATTGAATCAATTTATGTAACACAAATTGTAAAAGCATGTGCTCATGCCTCATTAAATTCAATAAGCAATTTTGTTAAATATATTAATATCAGAGAATTAAAATACAAATTGTAAATGTAGCTTATACAAAAATGGATAATTTTAAAAGGAATTTAAAGAAATAATCAAAAGAAAAAACTAAAAAACCATTCCTTCAAACGTACACAATGTCAGTAGATACAAATATAAACAGTTTCCAACATGCTTTTCTTCAAATGCCTTCTTACTTAATCTATTCTTCTAATACCTTCATCCTTAATCTATTCTTCTAATACCTTCTTCCTTAATCTATTCTTCTAATACCTTCTTCCTTAATCTATCTTCTAATACCTTCTTCCCTATAATCTATATTAATCTAATACCTTCTTCCTAATCTTCTAATGCCCTTAATCTATAGCGCCATGTCATTTAGCTATAAATATAAACAGTTTCCATCAAGCTTTTCTTCCAATACCTTCTTCCTTAATCTATTCTTCTAATACCTTCTTCCTTAATCTATAGCGCCATGTCATTTAGCTATAAATATAAACAGTTTCCATCAAGCTTTTCGTCTAATACCTTTTTCCTTAATCAATTCGGTTAATTCCTTTTTCTCTTATCTATAGCGCAACGGCATCAAGGTACAAATATAAACAGTTTCTAACAAGCTTTTCTTCTAATATCTTCTTCCTTAATCTATTCCTTAGTCCATCTTGAAGCTTTTCAACCATCTTTTTAGGAAATTTTATCTTTCAACACTCTTCAATCTAAGAAAAGTACCACTTTTTTAAAATGTATAATAGAAGACAAATAACAAAAATTTAAGCGTTTATATCTTGTAAACTTGAAAATAAATCTAACTTATAGAAGGGCGAGTGGATGAAACATCTGGTTATGACTCGAGGACATTGTTTGGGTTTTCAGTTACCTAACAACTATGGAAAGTTCTGTGTAACTCAACACTTCAGGATATAAAATTATAGAATGCTTTGAGGAAATAGTAACTCTAATCCCATATAGGTGCATTATATCAAATAAAGCTAAATTGAATACAACCTTTAAGAATTGATTGTGGCTTTTTAAGTCTAAGTTTAGAATTTGAATATTAATGTAATCTAAGAAAAATATTACAAAACTTTAGATTTTATTTAGATTTATAAAAATAGTTGTAATTATATGCAATAATCTTACATCATTACATTTTATGTATATCCAAACAGTAATGATGGTAAGCGGAAATTATTGAATAAGTATTTTTTTGAAAATTATGGTTTTTTTATATTGTATATTAGAAGGATATGCAAATGTTACGTTGAGATTATTTCACTTTTTTCAAATCAAATTCAATCAAAAGTCAAAAACTCAGTGTGCCAAATAGAAGTAGGATGAATAATGACTATGCTTAAAATTTTTAATCTTTTAATTTAAAATTTTAAAATTGCGCCAAATTTTGTTTTATAAAAAAAAGTAGTTTTTTGTTGACTGTATGGAAAACCCCCAAAAGGTTATAAATTTGAGCAAAATTCAAAACAGAAGAACAAACATTATTCTCAGCAGTCACCTATCCAGTGCGAAGTACTCATTTCGCTCAATGCTTCTTAAGTAACACTCATTTTCTATGAAACTCAAGTTGTAAATAAACCTCACACATTTCTCTTCAATGCATAAAATAAAGTAATCCGTGTAATAAATAAAGTACCGCAATATTACACAACGATAATTAAAGTTATAAAAGAAAAAATTTATTACATCTCCTACATAACTATTTAAGCAACATCAGCACAGTAGGACTACGCAATAACACTTTCTAACATAACAACAAAAATACAATGCTTAAAATAAAAAAATACATTTTCAAATCAAAATTTAATAGACACATTGAGAAAGTCTGACACATACAAGTAAAATGCAAATAAAAGCAATTACGTCTCAGCTAAATTATTGTCATACTCGGCATTGTTAATAACACATCTTCAAAATAAATTGATAGACATTTAAAAATTTGATTGAGATATCCTGACGAATGCGAATAAAATGCAAATCTTTATCATTTCAACCTGAGTAAGTTTCATTGTTACTCGGCATCTTCAATATGACTTCTTCAAAAATTACTTAAAGATTATAAAAAAGAAAATATTTTTACGTAACTTGATGACCTCTGGGAGGGACCGACCTCTCGTAGGGTCATTTAGCTTCGACTCGACACTCGAGTGAAAGTTTACTCTTGTAACCATTTTTTTTTTTCATTTACATAAGTCTCATCTGATTATCTTATTATGTTACTTTTCCGAATTTCTTCATAAATAATTGAGATTTATTTATAAGTATTATTATTTATTGAGACATGGATACGGATAAGTAAATTAATAGTCTTATTATATAGCTAATGTTAAATACTATTCAACATTATCTGTATCTGTCTGTCTGTATGTATGTGTGTGTGAATGTACTCGTGTGTGTGTGTCTGTTATCATCGTAGCGCCCAGTGTATTTATGCTAGAGAGTTGAAGTTTAGTACAAAAATCAGTCTACTGCTGTAGTTGTGCTATTCTGAAAATAATTTGTTTGTAACGTAATTAACCCGCAATAATGACTTAGCAAAAATGTCGAAAAATTATAAAACGCGGAAAAATGAAGTGATCCGATTGAAATTTGACACACGTGTAGTCATGTATAAGACTAACATATGTGCTACGTTTCATCTCATTATCAGCATTAGTTTAATGTTTACCTAATGATTTGTATACGTTTTTTAAAAGATTGTAAAAAATCGGGAAATAATTCAATTGAGTACAAAGTGTACCTCTTGACATAATAAATATGTGTACAAAGTTTTGTTATAATATAATAAAATAAATACCAATATGTAAAAAAATGCCAATATTTTATATATTAATACTTAAATCATTCCAGAATTTGTAATATAGGCTCTTAACACTACAGACTTGGATTTGTCTGATTTAACCCAGAAATGACAAAACCTAAACGGATAATTTGAACAATCCTTGAGTGCCTTCCTTTAAACTTCTAATAATATTCACTTTTAAAAATAAATTAAAATATGTTAGACATGTAAAACTTGAAAAGATCATTATCTTGCTTTACAACTGTAGCACGAGAAAGCTATACCGAAAAATCATCTATTCAAAGCAGCTTTAGAAGAAGAGTATTCATAAAACTTTATAGTTTAGTTAAAGAAGCGAATCTTTAACAATAATGACATAAAAATACAGAATAGACTTCTAAAAACGATGCCAGCTGTGTTCTCTTCCGGGGAAACGAAATCCAAAAAACCTGTTGCGTTAAAAACAGAGAAAATATGCTTACGAAAATCTTTAACTATTTTTCAGACTTAATAATAACGTAACGACCTTTTCAAAGATTCTTTTACCATAAATTCTTTTAACTAAATTTTAATGCAGACTTCAAATTCATTAATATTGCAGTATCTCACCAAGAAGCGCTAATATAGTTATTAGAATCCTGCAAAGGTTTAAGGAAAGGATTGCTTGTCCAGTTAATTGCTTCTTAAATTTATAAAATAATATTTATCGTAAAGATTTGCAAAAATAGTTTTTTGTGTAGCTAAGCAGGAAAATGGAATATTTCTAACTAGTTTAAAATTTTCCCCCGAGCCGAAGGTAGGCTACAGAAATTACCTATAAATAAATCAGGTTCAAGGTACCACGGAACTTTTTCTCATCATATCGGTTTCGATTTTTTTGCAAACTCAATACTATTTCTATATACCTACGGTACAAATCAAATGAGGAAAAGTAAAAATAAATATAATAGTCGAAACAGTTGTCAATTATTGTTTAAGCACAATCGTCAGGTAAAATTGTATAAATAGAACAAAGGATAATCTGAGAACAAATCGTCTCTAGCTAACAAAAGATTGACCTTCTGCAAGGATCATTTTAGTCCAAGAGCCAGGCCTAAAAAATATAACTTATTTTGTACTACTTCCAACCAAATATTTCTGAAAATATACCTTAAATTATGGAGGAAAATCACAGTCGTCTATCCAGAGTGGAGCCCTTCATATAAATGCACTCGCTCAAAACATAAGAATATTGCACAAATTCCAGTTTTCTTACAATAAGTGGTTCCCTCTAGGTGCTGTGCAAAATCTGAACAGACATTTTTAGAGCTGATAAAATTTTCTAAAACGAGTGTTTTTTCGCGAAAATCGGATAACTACAACTAAATTTATGACATTTGTTAAATGGTCACATTTTTTCAGATCCGGCTCTTGGACTATTTGTAAAGATGCTGTGATTCTTTAACAAGGGGAACCCTTAAACGTTTCAAAAAATTGAGAAGAGTCGATCGAAAAAATGTATTGCTAAAACGCACTGGCCATGCTTGGTACTAGCTGCAGTTGCTTACAATGTAATGTAATGAATTATTACATTACATTATACTATAATGTAATAATTAAGACATTATAATGTCTTAATTGAGAGATAAACTTAAAATATCTCTTCTGTGCTCCTTGTGCTTCATAGTAACCTAAATATCTATAACCTCCTTGGAGAGAAAAATGAACAAGGAGCATATTGGCGAGGTTACCAAGTATCTGTGTAGCATTTTTTCCGCTTTCAATAGATTATCAAAATTTGGTTAATTATTTCCCACGGTAAACTAGGTGCCGTAATGCCGTTGCTAAGTTTCAGTCCCTGGACACTCCTAATAAAGCAACCGTTTTGAGGCATATCATTGGCCTCTTTTGCAGTTATTAACTCATCTATTAAACGTTTTAAGGCTTCAATTGGAGCATTGAACCGTTCCTCCAATCCAATTCCTCAAACGAAACCATGTCATATATCCTTTTTTGAGCTCTCGTTTTCTTCACTACAACTAAAATGAGATATATCCTTAGATATATTATATATATTATATATATATATATATATATATATATATATATTATATATATATATATATATATATATATATATATAATATATTCCTTAGGTATATTTCTTTCATTATTCATAACTAAAATGAGGTTTATATAAAGTAGGATAAGTTTGTATAATACAGAAGCAACGATTCTTAGAACAGTCTATGTCATGTCATAAATACTATAAAACTTAGCTATCTAAATTGTTCATACTTTTTCGTGTTCTTTGCTAAATAACGTATTGCAATTGCCAAACAAGACACAACGACTCTTACAACAACCTAAATCTATAACCTGTAAACTACTCAGAATTACTAAGGAGGATAAACCATGCATACTTAACAGCAACGAAGGTTTAGCCTAACTTTATACTTCAAGGCGTTAATCTTTATACTTTATCAAACTAAAGAACAATCTGACAAATGTTTTTCAAGCGGAGGCTTTTAAACTGGCTATCATTCAAACACAATATTTTAATATTTTAAATCAAACTTGATGTATAAACTTGATATATAAAGTTGATGAATAAACTTGATATACAAAGTTTTTTCGGAGATATATTTTTGGTATCAAGAAGACAAACTGTAATGATCCCTCCCACACCCCCACCCCCTTAACTTCCGTCATTTTTATTATGAGACTTCACAAAAAGCGGTCATTTACTAAATGCCAGGGATGCCCATCGCCTATAAATTACGATGACTGATGATTTTATGTCAATAGATCTATCCTGGTAGGTATTGGTAAATCCTACAGGTACTGTTGGGTATACAAATCTAAATTTATAATCCATAATACATTTATAGATTATAAGTGGGTTTATTATAATCCACTAGATATTGTAAATCCACCTATAACTATAATTGTTAATAAAATGTTGATGGACGGGTTTTTTACTGAAACACTTAATGTGGCTAAATTAATTACTATCCATAAACAGAAAGGCATTTATCAGTTAATTGAAAATTATAGGCCTGTCTCAAATCTTCTAATAGTTTCTAAAATTTTTGAAAGGGCAATAAAAAACGTATTTATGAGTTTTTTATGTAAATTTGGTTCATCAATTAAAAAGTTGATAAACAATGTGGGTTTAGAAAATCAAGATCAACAATATCAGCATTAGATACTCTGTTACTAATTTGTATGATAATTTAGATAATAGTGACAAATGTTTGTCAATACTTGTTGATTTATTTAAGGACTTTGACTTGATGGATTATCAAGTACTGCTGAAGAAACTGAACAGATTAGGTATAGAGAATTAATAAAATCTTATCTTGAAAATAGGACTCAGATCATATTAATTAAAAATGATGAGGAGTACCACAAGGGTCTATACTTAGACGACATTTGTTGTTCCTTATATATATTAATTACCTTACAAAGGCCATTATGTCTAATAAAATATTCTACATGCAGATGATGTAACTATGGTTTTTGTAGGTTCCAATGATGACATGCTGGAAAAAAAACGCTAATATATAATCTTAAAATAACTAGCAAGGTGGATTAGATTAAAGCTAAATAAATCTAAAACAGATTTTATTCCAATAGTAAATAGGAAAAAGTAAACAGTAATTTAAATTTCAAATGTAATGACAAAAATATTGCCGAATGTAAAGTGACTAAATTATTAGGTGTAAAAATGGATTAAAAAATTGGCTGGGTGAATGAAATTTAAGAGACAAACAATAAATTAAACGCAAGCTAAGATAGAATTAGAAAGCTTGAAAAATGTTTAACTGAAAAAGAGCTTTTACTGGTTTATAATGGAAATGAACCTCGTGGGGTAAATCATTGGTCATTCAAAAGAAAATACTTAGATGAAATGTATAGGCAATATACCAGGAAATCATGAAAGACATTATTTAGGACATTTAAAGTTTTAACAATACCAGGCGTATTTATATTAAACCAGCTATTTCAAGTAAAGAAAAACTTTGAGATTTTTACACAATATGGAGATTAGCACCACTATAATACCAGAAGTAAAAATTCATTAAGAATTAACCAACATAAAACTACAAAATAAAATTTAATTCAGATTAATCAGGGGTAGTATTGTACAACTCTTTCCAAGACATTGCAGATATTGTTGTAATAGACTGTTTAAAAAAATGCGAAGAATTGCTCATCAAAAAACCCATTTACAATTTATTAGGGTTAAATAAATAAATAACTACGTCATGCATTATTGTTAGGAGTATTCTAATTATTTGACGTATTTTATTGAAATATATTTGACCTAAGCTATTGTATATTTTTGCTATTGTAAATAAAAGTTTTTTTATTTTTTTTATCATGCTTTCGGCAACATTCAGAGTCTGAAATATACACGAAGAGTAATTTTCCTTTATGTTTTAAATTCTTGGTAGTGATCTTAACTTCAAAAATAACAAAAGCTTTAAAAAAAACATTTAATATATTTTAACAAATCTATTTGTACTAAATGGCTGAATGTAATCCCCTTGAAGTAATATTGCCAAGTAAGTGCAAATGGCTCCGACAACCTATTACAAAAATAATATATTATTCTAATGATTAAGAGAATAACTAAGCACATCATGCTAAAGCAATAATACCAAGCATTGTTGTATTTGCATCACTCATGATTCATGGTACGGGTGCAGATGTTATAAATAAACTTCATATTAAGACAAAATTGAAAGTAGAAACAAATTTTCTTAAACTGGATTAATTTTTAAACTGTCAGCCATATTTCTATAGGGTGGCTGCTGGAAAAATAATGTTTTTACTGCCTGGGAACGTGCGAATTGGGTCCGAAAAAGAACTGCATTATAAAGTAGGTGTCCATATTCTAAGTGAGGACTAGAAGTGAGGACTAGCGTAGCGAATCCAATATGGTGAGAAAAAGTCCGTAAGTACCCTGTACCAAATTTTTTTTATCATTCACTGCGATAAGTAAATCAATGCTTATGATAAATTGGGATAAATTCAGAGTTTAAATAACTCTTAATTTATGTAAATTTAAAACTTCGCTATTGCTGGTAAATAAGTAGACTCACGGAACAAAAAAATTGACGATTAAGAGTAAATAACTTGCAAGCAGTGAACTTAACATGTCTTCTGTAAGATATGTGAGTCAAACATTTATCCTGCAACAAAAACGTATATCAAAAATCAGGTACGGGATACCTCAGTACTTTTCTTTACGACTATAACTTCACCTAATTTGGAAGATTCTTACAAAATTGTTGTATGATAAGAACAGTATTTTCAAGTTTAACATACTAGATACTTACATAGACACTTGTTTTTAAAAATTGCTTGTTTACAATAAGAAAATTGAAAAGGTGAGAAGATAAACTATTAATCTGAAACATTTATAACAAGCATATAAATAAATATTTATCTTATTATTTATAAAGTTTCAAAAATGTGATTAATAGTCTCTACAATTATTTCATTACAATAAATATTTAATATTTATTACAATTTAGCTTTCAGATAGATGAAGTCATATTAATGAATAATATTTAAATAAATATAACAAAAATTACGTTAATGCAATAGATGGAATCTAAAGCGACTATTAAGGAGACGCGACTGATAATAAATCCGCTATTTATGTTTCAGACAGTTGTGGGAATTTAACTTTTAGCGACCTTAAAATCGTCAAGACAGTCTGTAAAAAGTTTATTTGACTCGTAGTTGTTCACATGATTAATTCTTGTTCACTTGTATTGCTTTTCAATTAATTCATTCTTGTTTACTTGTATTATTCTTCACGAGTGGTGTTGCTCACTTAATTCATTCTTGCTCACTTGTGGTGTTGTTTACTTAATTAATTTTTGTTCACTTGTATTGTTGCTCACTTAATTCATTCTTGATCACTTGTGGTGTTGTTCACTTAATTCATTTTTGTTTACTTGTATTGTTGCTCACTTAATTCATTCTTGATCACTTGTGGAGTTGTTCACTTAATTCATCTTTGTACTTGTTGTGCCTCACTTAATCATTCTTGCTCATTGTGGTTTTTTCCCTTAATTAATTTTCTGTTCACACTTGTATGTGTTGCTCACCTTGTAATTCATTCTTGATCCGTGTGAGTTTCACGATCATTTTTGTCACATTGTATTGCCCACTTAATTCATTCTGTTCACTTGGTGTTGTTCACTTAATTCATTTTGTTCACTTGTATTTGGCTCACTTAATTCATTTTCGTTCATTTGTGTTTCATTTCTTGTTTTGTGATTCATTTTTGTTCACATAATTCATTCATCTCCACTTGCTTCTTTGATAACTTAACTACAAAATGAGTGTACTTATATCTCTCTTTGTACCACCAAATTATTAAGCTTATTGACATATTGCATTATTACTTTATCATCGAATTTTTAAAGAAAACAAGAGGTCTCCCCTCTCAATGACGTTAACGGTCTTAGAGAGGGGGAGAGGTAGTTGTTTTTTCTTTACACACACACCATACACAACACACACATATATATATATATATTATATATATATATATAGATATTAATATATATATTATAATATATTATATAATATATATATATATATCTGTGTGTATGTGGTATATATATATATATATATTACGTTCCTACGAACGCAATAACTTTTTAAAACGATTTTAGGATCGAAATGATACGTCAAACCAAAATCGACCTTTTATTTGTTCAACAATATCTTTCACCTTTAGTAAATATTTAAGATCTACTACCTTTACAGCAGCACAGTAGCAAGAATTATTTGCTTCCAAACAGCAAATTTTAAATCTACGCAGTAAGATACCCAAATCGCTTATTTGTGTTAAATCAGCATCAATGTCCCTTAAATCTAAGAGTAATTTTAAAATGTGGTAACAAGTAGCTGTAATGGTAATGAAACAAAGAAGCATCGCACTGAATAAATTAAAATTATAAACATCGTTTAAAGTGTCTGAAATTTGAATCAACTTCAAATGAGCAGATAAAATTGTCACAATTGTGCTTTCTTGAAATGAATTCAAACTAATAATAGCTTTACTGAGGCATGTGATTCGCTTTTCAATAGCTTTCAGTAAGATGATAAATTGAAACAGGCTAAAACATTTAATAAACCAGGAATAATGTAGCAGAACCATAAAATAGGGATTTATGTACTTCGTCTCAAAATTAATTTGAAAATATTATTAATATTGTATAAATCCTATTCGTATAATAAATAATGTATGTAAAATTTTTAATAGAAAGCTCATTTAAGTCCCTTATCAAACTGCTTAACAAATTATCAACTTGAGTGTAACTTTCTAATAATTTTAAAACTTTTTAAAATTAAACATAAAGTATAAAAAATCAAAATCAGTAAGGCATGAGGAAGAAAAGCCAGTCACCACTGCAGTATGATACAGAAAATCACACTGATTAACATAATTAAACATGAAAAAATGTGCCAAAATAAAAAAAGTATAAATTTTTGGTAGAAATGCAAGTAGAGTTATTAAGCAACCTAAATATGAAGTTGACAAATTTAAGTTCTTAGGAAATAAACCTAAAAGTTTAGAAATAATAAGTAATAATCCAATGTCTGATATGAAGTTATAATGCATACTTCAATAAATAATACTGATGAATTGAAGTTTATAAAATATTAATATAATGGAGGAATGACTCAGAACATGTAACATAAGAAGGGGGAATAGATAAACACAGCACATCAAGCTGAACCATGTCAAGTATTCATTTATCATTCTAGTGAATTTCGCATAGGAAAATTTATTTGTCATCAACTCGTTAATGGGATGATTAAATAAATAAATAAATAATAATAATATATATATATTATTATATTATATATTATCATATATAATATATATATATATATATAATATATTATATATATTAAAGTAATATATAAACCAAGTAAGGGAAACTCCTATACTAACATGTAAAAAAATTCAGACCTGCCCGATCAGCTGATAGTACAAATGAGTTTAAGAGAGACTTATCATCTGAGAGTAAGTTTAAAACAAGTTTTAGTAGATAGCAATTATATTTTGGTTAGTTTTACAATAAAACAATCTCAAGGGGTATCGACTTTCCTTATGAAATGTAAAAAGCACAAACTTGCTAACCGTAACATTATCATATTAATATTAAGTAATTGATTTTCTCTATATTGTAAGCCATTAAATAACAAGGAGCAAGGTTTTATAACACTTTTATAAAAATTAGTAATTCTTAATATGTATGGATAATTGTGTTAATTATACGATAATTCGGGGTATGCGATGTTCAAAACTTTTTGATTCAATTTTGAGAATATATTCAGATAAAAAAATATTGAGTGCTCGATGAGCTACAACGACCGTGATGGGCTAAAACGTGGATCATTTTGTGCATATTTGATACGATCTCTAAAAAACGTTAATAACATTACTTCAAAACGTATAAAGCCACCCAGATATCATTACCAACACAAAATTTTCCTATTTCCGAGCTTTAAAATTTTAAAAAAGTACCTACTCGAAAAGAAATAGTGTACATAATTTTAGTTTTTACTACGTCACTATAATTTTAGTGAACATAATTTAGCTTTTACTACGTCACTATAATTTTAGTGTACATAATTTACTTTTAACTACGTCACTAAAATTTTAGTGAACATAATTTAGTGTTTACAATGTCACTATAATTTTAGTGTATGCAATTTTAGTTTTTACTACGTCACTATAATTTTAGTGTACATAATTTTAGTTCTTACTACGTCACTATAATTGTAGTGAACAAAATTTAGTTTTTCAGATAAAAAAAATTATCTGAAAATGGAACCAAACAAACCGCCCTGCAATGTCTTATCAGACATGAATCTCTTGCTTTTAATTAGCCATTATTTCGGTTTATTCCCATTCAATTTAAATTTAAGAACGTCAGTGTTCGGTTGGGTTTTAACTGTTATTTCAATTATAACGCGTTTGATATGGTTCATAATTAATTGCTATTTTTTACACTCGATTATTTCCAATTTTAATAAAAAGGTTTTATCCCTTAGTATGATTTTTGTACCAAGTCTTATGTTGTCATTGTCGTCTTTATTTGATTTGTTACTTTTTATTTTACAATTTAAAGAAATAATTAAAATAATTAAATTATTAGTCAAATTAGATAAACAATTGTGTTAATGTCATTAAACTTGCCATTAATATCAGTTAAATCATTATAAAATTTCAATTATTATTTAGAATATTTATTCTAATTTTGATCCTAGTGACAGAACTATTTTAACAGATTTTAATTTACTTATGATTATTTATATTTTCGTTTGTTATTTAACTTTTATTGGCTTATCAGTAAATCAAGTTCAATTTATCAGTTTCTTGAAGTTATTAGATTCCAGAATTGATTTAATAAATGACATTTTCAATTTAATAATAAATCGAGGTATTTTAACAACTGGAAGTAAAAGAAGAATAGCCTCAATTTTAAGCATTCACTTACATATTAACGATATAGCTGAACGGTTAAATAAAGTATACTATATAAGCTTAATTTTAACTCTGGTTACGAGCACTGTAATTTTTATAACTTGCTTTTATCACAGTATTAAATTAATAAACAATAGAAGAAATGATTATTTAATAAGTGTGAATATATTTTCATTAATTAGTTCATTTGTTGTGAAGAGTTATGAAGTTTGGGTTATATGTAGCTCATGCTACTTTTCATCATTAAAGGTAGTTAACCGTTTAAGTCGTTTTTATGATTCTGATCAGTTGATAAGGTGAGAAAAAGAGTTGGGTTCAACCTTAGATTAATACTATGTATAGAAGAACAATAGGACCGTAAACACAATGTAATTCTACTGATAACACGAAAGCCAGTTGACTTGTGGTCATAAATAGGGGTACAACCCTAACAACAAAACATTAATTTAAATATGTGTTTCATATAATATCTATTAATGAGAAAGATCGTAAAGAACAAATATAATAACTTAAAACACCTTGCGAGTATTTTAATAAAACGGGTCTTAGATGGCAAAAGATAGCGGAATACAAGAATCTACTGTTGACAAGGATTACTTTTAATATAATTTTAATAAAAAACTTTAAACTACAATTTAAAATGCTTAAAATATTGTATTGAAACGATATTTATATTAGTATTTTATGAATAATCAATCATTAATTAATAATAGAACATAATGATTCAGCAACCGGAAGTATTGCCAACTTTTTTTTTAGAAAATTGTATATTGTTAGGTGGCAGCATTACTTAAGACCACCAGTGAGCCGTCTTTCGTGTTATCAGTAGTGCTCCTTCTATATATAGTATTATTCTGAGGGTTCAACATTTTATTTGACAGTTCGTTCTTTAAATTCTGCTTCGGCCGCATTGTGGCCTCTTCGTGGCCCAATGTTGTTTCGTATTATTTATTACTATAGTTTTCTTTGTTTTCACATGATATGTTGTCGTGTATTTAGCGAATTTTATGTATTTTTAATTACACAACAAAATAAAATTCTCGCAAAGAAGCCCTTAAACCCTATTAGTACCCTAACAGGGTTTATTAATGAATGCACAAGGTGAATCCACAAATAGTGGCAAAGAAACGGTGGAGCTTTTTGTCAAACGCATTTCCCCGAATCAGTGTTTGTTAAAAACGAATCAGATAACAATATTACCCCAATCATTATTCAAGAAGTAATTCCTGATTGGTCTACTGCTCATCATATTATAACTGCGTCTAAAATTAAATGGGCTATAAATTCATTTCAGCCTCATAAATCCCTGGCCCAGATGAGAGTTTACAAGGACAAGGAATAGATATTCTAGCTTCTTTACTCACATACCTCACTCATGGAAATCAGCTGAAAAAGTTTCCGAATAGCATAACTTCAACGGTAGACTGTTTTGTACAAAACTTCAACTCTCTAGCATAAATACACAGGGCACTATATGATGATAACAGACACACACACATACAGACAGCCAACTTTTCGAAAACCACTCAGGAGGCCTTAAAAACACCTAAATCTTTTCATCCTGGTTTTCAGAGTTTTTTTCGCAACACTTTTCCGATATACCTATGGTATAAATGAGGAGGAGTAAACATAAGCACCTGATTATACCGAACATTTTTTGCACTTATTTTCAAGGTGATTTCTCTATTAGTGGTATTACACCATTAGATTTGATGTTGTGAAATACTCAGCAAATTTTTTTTTCAGCTAAATTGTTTTTCAACTCATATATATAGAGTGCTTTTACAAAGCAATAGTGTCATGGAAACAATCACTTATGTAAGTAATAAAAAATATCTTAATAAGTATAAATTTGCTAATTATGTTTAATTTGCTTAGTATAATGTATAATCTTAACTGTTTCACCACATTTTGACAATTAAATGACACCTTGGTTTTAATTAATTATATACATGGGCGTAGCTAGGGGGGGGGCAGGGCTACCCCCCCCCCTCCCAGGGTGGTTGCAAAATTATATAATAACTATGGTTCAGGCAAGAAAAAGCATTTATTTAGTAACTATATAGTAACTATAAAATCAATTTTAAATTTTGTAAAAATAATTAATTTTATAATAATTTAGAGCTTAAAGGTAAATTTTGTCTTAAAAAATTAAATTTGTTTTCTTAGTTTGACATATTAATTTTGTGCTGATATAATTAGTAAAATAAAAACTAAAATGTCCGCCATATTTAGTCCAGTTAAGTTCAACAATTATTTGTTTTATTTCTTTAAGTCTAATTGAATAAAACTAGTTTTGATTTGTACTTTAGTGCTTTATTTTTTTAAACAAAACCTTATTTTTACATACACACACTCATATATATATATATATATATATATATATTATATATATATATATATATATATATATATATATATTATATTATATATATATATATATATATATATATATATATATTATATATATTATATATTAATATTATATATATATATTATATTATATTTATATATATATATATATATATATATATATATATATATATATATATAATATATATATATATATATATATATATATTAATGCACCCTCTAAAGGCAACCCTGGCTACGACCATGATGTTAGCACTGCAACATATAGCAGCTATAAAGGTAAACTATTGGCATCAATAGAATTTATATTGATACTATATTATATACTTATTAAAACATACCATTTTTGTTCAAGAATACTATTTATTGCTGCAAATTTAAATGATTTAAAACATCTAATTACTGACCTACATTCTATGGCATAAGACATCTAAGGCATATGGCATCTAAGACCATTATAATCTAAGATCTTTTCACTTAACTTTGATACTTAACCTGGAATCTTGTCCGTGCAAATATAATTTCAAATAAGTGTCTGAAACAGCAAAGAATAATGACTAAGACAAGCATTAATTATTCTGGCGCGGAGGAACGCAAGTCGGGCGAATGTTTTTTTAATTGTGCGCTTTCTTGTCAGTCAATCATATTTCTTCGGTATATATTTCATACCCTGAACAGTTGCGTCACAACTGTTCAATGTAAAAATTATTCAAAGAATATGCGCGCATATTTATATCATATATACTATACACTACAGGGCACAGGGTTGTTTGCAATTATTTGAAGTTAATTTTATGCTAATTTTAAGGATAATGTTTATTGAATAGTTCGAAAACAATTAATAACTTGTGACGATACTGCTCAGGTTATTAAATTGTATACTTAAAACTTAAACAAATATTGGATTGCCAAGCATGAAAGCGCGCATAATAAATACTATAAATACTATAAAAATATTATATATACAAACATAAATACTATAAATAAGACGACGA